>BLBF01000003.1:80563953-80647860 GCA_015471245.1 Laticauda colubrina | reverse complement strand
ATCGAGAAATCTGCATTCGGCTCGTGGATGGTTTCCTCCGCAGCCAGCGCATTCCCGCCAATTTCTCCTTTCACGCTCTTTTTTGTTTGTGAGCAAACGGTGGACCTCGTTGTCCTCTTCGCTCGATTCATTTGTTTCGCCCGACTCTTCATAGTGGGTCGTGGTGGCAGGATGCTTTCTATCTTTGGCTGGTGTTTCATCGCTGTGTGTGTTCATCTTTTTAAGGGCCACTGCAGATTTTTTCGCGGCTTCAGCGGCTGTAGCTTCCGCGATGGCTTCGGTAACTGTGATGTTGGGCTTGTTGAGCATTTTACTCTGTGCGGTCGAGTCTCTCAGGCCCAACACCACGCGATCTCTCATTGCCTCGTCTATGTTTAAGAATTCACACTCACCCCCTATTTGTCTGAGGGCAGCGATGAAATCGGCGACGGTTTCTCCCTCTCTCTGGTCTCTTCGGTAAAATTCATGTCGCTTTATTAAGTTAGACACCATCGGAGCGTAGTGTGCTTTGAGGAGTCTCTGCAATTCTGTCCACGTTAATTGTTTAACGTCCCGGGGCTTCGCGTGGGCTTTTGCCATTTTAAACACTGTTGGTCCGCAGTGCGTCAGGAACACGGCTCTCTTGCGTTGCTCGGAAATGCCTTCCATTTCATTGCTCTCCAAGTACATTTGGAAGCGATCAGCATAGGAATCCCAATCCTCTTCGTTGGGATTGAATCCCAATCCTCTTCGTTGGAATCCCAATCCTCTTCGTTGGGCGGTGCGTTGTTTCCAGACATCTTATCACCGCGTGCAGGTCTCTCTGTTCAGGACGATCCCACCTTCGTCGCCAGTGTTTTGTTCGGAAAACACACGAGGTAGACCGGTTTCCAACAACAAATACTTTTATTATAACTAGTCAGTAAAACGGAACGCAGGCTGAAGCCGGGGCCAGCCTTTTATACAGGCTGGCTTGCCTGCTTGCAGCCAATGGCAGTTATTTGGATTTGCCGCCTTTTTGGCAGCTCTTTGGATTGGTTCCTAGTGAACCAATCCAGTGTTCCCCTCATTAGCCAATCAGGTTTGTAGATTTGGAGTCATCCACTTTACATACAGAACAGAATCCTATAACTGAAACAGAATTGAAGGTTTGTTAGGTTGTAAGACATTGCTTCAGGTTACTCACTTAATTCATTTTATAGAAATATTAGATGAATCAAGAAATTAGAACAAGTCTCAAAAGATGTTTTTCAAAAGGCAACTGGAATTTCTTGGTTTTTTTTCCTTGAAAACATTTCAGTTAGAACTAAAGAAGCTTCTTGGATGAGAAGTGAAATGTTTCAAGGAAAAAAAACCAAGCAATTGTTATGGCCATCTGAAAAAAGGTTTAAAAATGTATTTTTATTCTACTTTATATCCATTTTTGTAGGAGGATCCATTTTGTATTTGCTGTTTATCTAAATGAAGTCCACGGGTTGCTCCAATATTCCTTCAATTGCTACATTTTCCCTAAATCTCTAATTCTAATTCCTTTAGGATTGGGCCTGTTTACCTGGCTTTCTGCCAGCCCATGAAGAGAAGTTGCAGCTCCTCCTATGAAAGGAGCAGCAAAAAAAGACAAAAACAAAACAAGGATGGAGTTTCCCTTAAAAAAAGTCCACTTAGAGGAAGAATCCTCCTGAACTTGGATAGCTCTCTTTCCATGGTGGAATAATCCAGATCAGGAAACAGACTCTACAAGAAAAACTCTAGTCTACAGGCATAATAAAATACAGGCTGTAATAAAATCTTGTAAGCCTGAGTCAGCTCTCTCTCCCCTTCCTCTTATATAGTGAATCAGGGAGGAGCCTTTTTGTGACTTTTTTGAATACTGTATCTTTCTCAGTGCTTTTTTACTCTTCCATGTCTGCAACCCTTAGGATGGGATTTCTCTCTCTTCTCACTCCAAGTGGTGTATGTTAACTGTGGCTGCACAACTGTATCCATCTGTAATACCTATTTATCAATTATAAATATATCCTACTGTTAAGATTCAAAATAGCATGCACAAGGGACTTTCCAGTTGGGATACTCATTCAGAAACTAACAAGTTGCCTTCATCAAGAAGTTATGGGTTTAGCCTTTAGACTGAAGATATGTTATTTGTGAGCCTGCTGCAGCAGTGATTCATTTCTTTTGATCTGTAGCCAATAGTCTGCAGAAATGGAATCCACTGCTACACTAGATTTGGGTTACAAAAGCTAAATAAAAAAGTGAGGGTTGAGAATGGGAATCTTAATTCATGCCCTGGATATCAGCTGCTTCCCTATAATAAGTAGATGCTATCTTTGTTTGAATTAATCAGATACACTTCTTGAAGAATTTATCTATCGATGTTGCAAATGACAATACTCTATTCTCTTACATGCAATCCAACAAACATGTTGTTTTTCCTGACAGATACGACAGTAAAATACGAATGTTCATATATGTACATGTACTTGACAAACTCCTTGATTTTGACAATTTCTAAGAGTGAAGCTTTATAGCTATAATTCTAAATGATATACATCTATTGTGGATTTCTATATTAATGATTTAATAATATATTCAGTAACATACACATGCACACACAATTATTATAATTAAACCAATTTGATCCAGTGGTTAAGGAACCATGCTAGAAACCAGGAATTTTAATCTCAACTTAGGCATGGAGATCAAATGGGTGTTTGGCCAATCATTCTTTCTTAGGCCAACCCAACCTGACAGGGTTGTTGTTGCAGGGAAATAGGAGGAGGAAGGATTATTAGGTATGTATATTGCCATCTTGAGTTACTTACAAAATGATAAAGATGGGATAAAAATACAATAAAAATGCTCCACTATTGCTTTGTATGCTTGTATCTCACTTGCCATATTGGGTGATGTATTTCAGAAGTAATCTGTATGAGTGATAAACTCTTTATCCTTAATAATAAAAAATAGGGCCCACTAATTCAAAGAAAGTAAGGAGTCAAAGCAAAATACGGTCTACATTTATTCTCTGGAGAACATCCTGGGGTTTGCAAAACATATATTCAGCAACCAAAATAGTCTTCCTTCAGCAATTGTCCACAAGATGTTCCTGTAACTTGATGTAACAATGGAAGTTACAATGATGTAACTTCCATTGTCCTCACTCAGGATAGCTGGTTGAATGATGGGAGTGGCAGATCACTATTATTTATTTAACCTACGATGAGAACATGACAAAAGAGAAGGAAACATATACTATCCATGTAAAGACCATTACATCAGGAAATATGATAGAAGCTTCAACATATGATGGTCATTTTCAATTCTTAGCAACAGATCTATGTGTACAGTGCATTGACTGAACAACAAACATGGCAGTGTACTACACTTGGTATTCGTTCGATATCCTACGGTATTTAAGGAAAACCCATGTTTTAGCATTTGGATCTCGTCTGTCCAGTCATTTCCAAATACAATACAAGTCAAATTTGGTTATTTTCCCTATACTTGTGCCCTCCAAATATGTTGACAATTTCCTTTAGAGATTTTGGAGTATCATTATATACTGTAGTTGAAATTTGTGTTTCAATATCTGGGATAAAGGGTGTTCACAGGAAGGAGGTTAAAAAAAAAACAACCAAAAGCCAGGCTGGTGGTCATAATCATGTAATCAAAGCCCCCACCTGTTTTTTACATGTCACAATAGACATAAAAAAGGTGGAGCTTTGACCACAAGATAATGGATGCCATGCTGATTTTTTTCTACTCTCTTCCTGCAGATATTCCTGTTGATGGCTATTATTAGCATGAGAAGCATTATCCAGTGACCTCACAACATCAGTTGTTTGAGGGGAAGCTTGCCTCAATTAAAACTGATATAATTTCGGATAGCAATACGGTAAGGATCTTTTTATGTGCTTCTTTTTTTCACAATATCTCTTCTCATTTGACTGTCAGAAAGGAGCAAAGGCCAAGAGACAGGAGGGACTAACAGGGAAGTTTTTGACAGAATGGATTCAAATTGCAACAAGGCTAAAGTCAAAGCTGCAAGAGTGCTGGCATGCTGTGTAAGAGTGCGATTCCCCTTCAGCTAGAAAACCTGCCAATCGATCGAGTGACGATTGGTAGCAATGATAAACACGTCACTCCAAAACCCGAACAAGTAATACCAGCTTTTTTGGGGGGGCGGGGGGGCAGAGGAAAGTTCTCCCTGGGACTGAAGGAATGAGGGCACTGAGAAAAGGCTATCAAAAGTTCCCGGAGTGCGGGGGTTTGCAAGGATGCCATCCAGGGCGAGAGATTGGGTGTCTGGAGCGGGCGGGAGCCAGTCAGGTGGGCGGCCTATCCCGCTCTCTTCCTCTCCAGGGTGAAATAATCGCCCTTCTTCTGGAAGTCGGTGCCTGCCGAAAGCAGCAGCGGTGGGTGTGGCCAGCTGGATGTCGGAGCACTTCTCGGTTGCCGCTGCCGCTACAGGGAAACAAAACACCCTCCCCAACCACACGGCTCGAAGTGCATTGTTTGTGCATGGCAAGGTCAAGTCGAGAACTAGAGGAAGGCGGCCCTCGGGCTTTTTCTTCCTGTGCAAAACGGCGCAAACTTCGCTTCCCTCGCCGCTTTCCAAAAAGCCTTGAAGAGAGAGCGAGAGAAAGCCCAGGGCAGACAAGAGAGACTGGCGGGAACGAAGCAACCCGGCTTCGTGGGACGAAGTCGGGGGCGTGAGGGGAGAGAGAGAGAGAGAGAGAGAGAGACATTTTGCTCCGTTCTTTTCTCCCCCGCTGGGCACCTCCGAACGAAAATTCATAATATTAATAATAATAATAACAATGAAAGAAGTGCTTTAAAGCCAGTTTAATCTCAGCCCAATAAGGTGATTCCCGGACAACCATTTCCCTCAACAAACCGCCGTTCGCCTCGGCGCCGAATAACTTTGGGATCCGCCAAGAGAGCAATCTCGTTCCCATCTGCATTTGCCCCGTTACTTTGCCCCCTCCTCCCGCCCGCCCGCTACTCGGAGGCGATAGCCCCCTCCCCCCTCCGCCCCCCCTGACACGCGAGGGCTTTTTAAAAATAAAAAATAAAAAACGGTCCGAGGGTCTTTCTCCCTCTCTTCCCCCCTTTCTCACTCCTGCGCTCGCCCTCTCCGCTCTGCACCTCATCTGTTATTTGTAAGAAACGTCTATTTGACGCAGGAAGAAATGGCAAATTTGAAGTACGTCATTAATATGGCGCCAAAAGATTTTGTTAAGTGTAAGGTTATTTTTCGTAAGGTTGCAGCAGCAGGCTTTGCCGTTACGCCTTTGCATAGCTTTGAGGAGGCGAAAGCGCTCGCAGCGGCGGCGGCGGCGGCAGCGGGGTGGGGAAAAAGAGAGGAGACCGGAGGGGGGGGGCGTGTGCGCGGATGAAAAGCGGAGGAAGCGAAGAAAGTCTTCCAGCGCTGTGATCTGTGCGTGCGCCGCCGCCGCCACTGTTGTGAGCGCGCCAGGCTGAAGATCGTTGCGAAAGTGACCTGAGCAGGTTCGGGAGGGAGAAGCGCGAGGGAAAAAGCGAGTCCGCCTGGGCGAGCCGAGCCTTTTGCAGCTGCCCAGGGCACCCGAAAGAACAAGAGATGGGGACTCGGCGCATCGGAGGGGGGTGAGAACAAGGGGAGGGGGTGGGCGAGGAGTGTGCCGGGCTGGGAGGCAACACATGCCGAGCACAATCAGGGATGGGACCCACGTCTGCAGCTGCACCTGGACCTGCTGCTCGTCAGGAGGGAGAAACAAGCAAGAAAAGAAGAAATTGAGAGAAGGGGGGCCGAGTGGCGAACTCGCTACATCCGTCTTAATTTATACACTCCTTCGGAGAAGTCCGTTCTTCGCCAGCCGAGGGATTAAATAATAATAATAATAATAATAATAATAAAAGCCTAGGCGCAGACGTTCGGGCAATTGCACAAAGATCCGGAAAGAAGTCTTGAATTTTTTTTTTTTTTTAAAAAGGAAAGAAACAGAAACACGCACGCAGGGCTTGCTGGATTTTGCACAGAGCGGCCATCTCAGCTGGAAGCAATTCTTTGGATTTTTTTTTTTTTTTTTTTTTGGTTTTGTTTTAAATGCATCTATGGAGTTACTTTGTATCTACTCCTGAAAGGGGAGGGTATCATCTTCGGATCCTACGAGGGGGGGGCCGTTCTCGCCCTCCGCAATGGTACCGGGTTGATCTTTGCAAAGGGAGATTCCGTAAGCGTTGCCATTTCTGGAGCATCTCTCGCTTACCCCTCTCTGGTAGCCCGACGAACATTCTCAACTCTTGGGAGGACGCTCTCTCCCAGCAAAGGTAAAATGGGTGGAGGATTGCTCCATTTCCCCCCCCCCCCAACCGGGTTTTTGCAGCTCTTCTCTCCCTTCCCTCCTTGCATTTTGTTTTACTGCTCCCTGACTGTACTGCCTGCAAAGGAAAAGGGGGGGGTAAGGATGTGCAGCGTTTTTTAGAGATTGATTGCGCATGTTGGTCAGTCATGTTTTAAAAGGGAGGCGGCAGGAATGTAAACAACAACTTTTTAAAGGAACGGAAGCCTCGGGAAACGGTTCCTCGGATTAATGACTGCGGCAGAGGTAACCCCAGAAGGTCTTAAGGGGGTGTGTGGGGTGGGGAGGGGACTCGCCACAGTTGAAGAGTAAGCGGGGGGAGGGCGGGGGGAAGAGAGGACACCGGGAGGAAAAATAGGCTTCCAGAATATGAACCCAGGACGGGGTGGGGGGGGGGGGGGTAAAAAAAAAAAAAAACACCAATGTGCGTTGCATGTGGGGAATTGCGTGTGTGTCAAGCCGTGCAAAAGGGGATCGCGCGGCAATTAAGAGACGGGGAGTTTCATTTTTGTTGAGACGCAGCACGTTTTGGAGCATTTGCCTGTCTTGGAGCTGGTGCACCCACATGATCGGCTCCTCTCACGTGCTGAGGTTGTGGGGTTCCTGCCAAGCTCCTGCAACAGACATAAACAATGCGCCCAGGAGGCAGAAGCAGAAGCAGCAGCGCAGTCTTCGGCTAGGGTGGGAGAGCCCCACGGGGGCTTCGAATGGCACTCGCTTCTCTGGGGCGCTGGTGGCTTTTGCAGCCGCGCCGAAGGATGGCTGGCTGGCTGGCTGGCTGCGTGATGGTGGTGGAGGTGGTGGTGGTGGGGGGGGGGGGGGGGGGAGGGAAAGGGAGGGAGCGAGGACGAGAGTCACGCCGCTTGGGGGATCCAGAGAGATTGGGGAATGGAAATGTACAGGCAGCGGCTGCGATTGAGCTGCGCGGTGGAGCCGAGGACTGTAGGGGGCGTGGCTGTTGTTTACCTTCTCAAACTCTCCTTGCTCCCCACGGGCTGCTCGGGGGCGTCTCATCTTTTGCATCTTCTGCTACCGAATCGCTCCCGCCCCTCGATGCCCGCCCGCGGATACGCGGGCTGCTCTTTCCTCCCCTCTTCTCGGAGGCGGTTTCTTCCACCCGGTTTGCCTGCCGCCTTCTCTGCATTCCCTCACAGGCTTTGCGCTTTGCCTGCGGTAGGCATTCCTTCCCGAAAGCGCCGCGTCTTTGCTGCTCTGCTCTTTCCTCATGCCGCCATCCCTCTTCCCTTCCTTTTTCCCTCCCTGCCGGTTTTGGGGGTGGCCGGGGGGGGGAATAAAGGGGTGGACAGCCTTTTTCTATAGGCTCCCTGGTACCAGAAAGAAGAGGTGGTTTCCCCCCCCCCCCCCTTTTTTTTTTTTTTTTAAATAAATCTTCAACTTGCCTCCCAAAATCATGAGTCCTGCCTCGGGCGCCCCCCGCCCCCATTCATATTTCTGATGCGGGATGACTGAAGGATGATGAGAGTGAAGTCATAGTTATGTGCTGGAACCTTTTCCTGTGTCCTGTCCTGTTCTATTTTGGGATGGAGCTTGTTCTCCCCCTCCTTTTTTGCCATAGGGGAGGCCTAAATCTCCCTCACAAACTATGGACAGCTTTTGGACAGATTGTTCAGGAGAACTGGTGTTGCTGGGCGGGACCTTCAGTCTTCTGAACAAGGAATTCCAGAAAGGAAAGAAGAGTTAGAATCCGACTTGGAAGCTAGAAGTGCCTTCCCGATTGTCCCATGCTTTCATCTGCACCTCCCCCAATACACCATTTCCCTTTTATAATTCCCAATCAGATTAAGTTGAACTGCTTTTAAGAGTATTATCCCTTCTTAACAAAACCCACATGCTCATCCAGTTTATCACCGAGAATATCTTTCCAAGTATTTCCTTCTGATCTGTCTCCCCCTCCCCAACACTTGTGTGTCAACTTCACCTGCACTTCTTGTCCTCTTTCTGAATTATTGAACCTTCCATCCAGAAACTTCTTTCCACCTAGTTATTTTTTATCACCATGCAGTGTTGTTTTTAAATCTGGTGGAAATATTCATTCTGTCTTGGTGCTGTCTTCCCTAGTGGGACTCATTTCTAATTCCTGGTGATAGTTTAAGCCCTTCTTGATGTTCCAATAATAATAATAATACCTTGTATTCTAGCACAGTGGACTTTAGAACAGCATACTGGCACTCACTGGGCAGCCCTGCATATTCTTAATGCCTCCCCCCCCCTTCATTACTCATACATTTTTCCCCTTTTTTTCAAGTAACTATGTATACTTGAATAGGAGTATAACATCTTGCTTAGTGGATTGGTTCTAAGGTAATTCCGTACCTGTGTCCATTTGTCCCTCAGCTAGCTTTCTTTGGCTATCTATTCCCTGCTGTATACTGGTCCCTCATTCCTCGGAATAAGATTATATTATCTCAATGCTTTTCTCAAGCATTTTTTTAATTTCAGGATTTTACTTTCCTTCCTGACTTCAGAGTTTAATAAAAAACTTTTTTACTGGAAAAAATCTCAACGGTATCCAGAAACTTTATTTATATTATTTGATGGTGTTATTATCATGGTTGGTCACAGGGTTAGCCAGAGGTTTTGTCGCATTTGGAATTATTATCCACCTGTCAAAAGTCCTTCACAAGGATCTGGGATAGGCAGATCTTCCGATTAGATGGTGTTAAAGGTATTGTTGCAGAGGATGTAAGCTGTTCCAAGTAAAACTGTCTTGCAATTGTCTTGCAGTTGACTCATGGTGATTTTTGGCAATGCTGAAGGTGTTCAAGTAGCACTCCAAATGATGTGAGATAGTAGCATGGCACCTATTATTAGTACTAGCTTTGCTTTCTTTTGCCACAGTTCTATGATGATGATGATGATGATGATGTCTGAGTATGAATTCATCTCTTTACATTTTACTCTTGAACATTTATAAATATTGTACACAGCAAATGTCCATCTTCTATTAATTTATCAAGATTAAATGAAATAGGCAATACTTAATAATTTCAAACCAGCACAACTGTATATTGAAATTAGTTTATGAAAATTGAAGTTTGAGTCTCTAGAGATTGAATATGTCCTTAACAATATTTTTAAAAAGTCAAACTTTGAATGTACTCATTAAAATCACACCATGATCATTTATAAAAAATGATCTTAATCTTTGATTAGCAAAAAAAAAAAAAGATTATTCCTTCAGGAGTCATTAAACTTAATGCCTATTCCAAATTCACCAAATTCACAAGAAAAAATAAGACCAGACTTAAGCCTTTTGGTTGTTAATTGTACAAACACAGTACTATTTGATCAGTCTATCATTGGTGCTAAGAATTCTTGACTTTTAAAAACTTGCTCAGGTGAAAGCATAATGGATACTAAATGGGAAAGTGTAAAGATGTTAGTTTTGCTCTTAGGTAAGAAAGTTCAACTTCAATGTTGATAATCAAATCATTTAAAACCAAGAAGAAAACCTTCCTTCTGAGAACCTAGTTTTTATTCATTCATTTTGTTTTATAAGATTATCATTAGAAGGTATCTTAAGGTAGTTACTAATCATCTTATATTTGGTATAGAGAACACAAAGGAATTTTACTATTTATACAATAATGAGAAAAGTTGCACCTGTTGAAACTATCTCATCTATATGCCTATAAAAAATGTGGAAAACATGCCTTCTTTTGACTTTGGTCAAATCCATGATCTTAATCCATGATACCTCTTGAAGTTCTTATTAGTCAATGTTGCATGTCTCTTGGAACTAAAAGTTGGTTTTAGTTTCTGTTTAATTTTTTGGGTATGAAGTTAAAATGAATGAAATAGGAACAGGATACAAGTGTTCCTTTGATAGCAACCCGCATTTTTCATTAAAATTTCAAGCATTAACATAGAATAATGTAAAAAAAAGAAATAAAAATAAATTAGAATGTTTTGGTAATGAGAGGTTGATATCTTAGTATACTGTATATCAATTTTCTTTCAGATACCTTTTTATTTAAAAAATGTGCTTTTATCATCTCACAAGCTCTAGATATTTTTTTTTAAATGATGCATAGGTGCAACTCGGTACTTAGTTTGAGACTGAGCTTATGTGCCAAGAAAAATAAAGTAAGGTGGTATGAGAATCCTGAAAGGCTAAGAGGATTTGACCTGTATTGATACTGCACATCATGTCTATTAATAGCCATTTGATTATGATATGTGTTTACTTGTCCAACAATGTTCCCTATTCCAGAGTTAAGATGGATACCAACATAAATAGTTAGATACCAGTAGAATAACTGCATAAATATTGAAGAGAATAAGAAATTACTAGTAACAATACTGTGCTTCAGCTAAGCTTTAAGAATAGGTGGCGTCCAGCTAAAAGTTGTGCATAGAAGCAAAAAATATTATTTTCTCATTGCTAATAGCGCAGCTCACCATCTTTGAAAATCTTTACTAAGTAATTGGAAATTTGCACTCTTGGCAATAAATGTAGTACTTGATCCTCCTTTGCCATCATTCACTTTCCAAAGTGGCATGGTTACTTTCTGTATAGTGAGCTAAACTTTTCATAGTTATATTTATTCATTGCTATTCTAATTTAAACACTGTCAGTAATGCTTCTATCTCTCCCAGTATCTTAATAATCATTTATGTTTTACTTACTAATAAGTTTCTGATTTGTCAGAGAATTAAGAAAAATAAAGGTTAAAAATGCAAAAAGGAATTAGAATCATAAATATAGGTATCTGCTAGATACAGAAAATATATTTGCGATTGAAGTCACCAAAACAACTTGTTTTATATTTCAGAAAGATTAAAACAGAATCCCCCAATTTGGTGTCCTCTAGATTTAATGAGAAAATTCCCTCTAAAAGTATACTGAATCCTAACACATCTGAAGGATGCCAGGTGGGGGAAACTTAGATTAGAAGTTATTCATAGGATCAAAACATCAAGCATTGCTATAAGTTCTATAAAAATCATACTAATCAATAGGCATTAAGTCCTAATAAAAACAAAACATGCTATAGCTAGATTTTACTATGTCAGAATCCATTAAAGCTGAACTGAGCAATATCCAAAACGTATTGCAGCTTTAATTCCCACGACCCATATTTAACATACTGAAGATTTGGGATACAGTGGTTGTACTCTCTTTGATTGATTACCGTATGTACTATCAAGTTGTGATTGAGCCTTAGTGGCCACATAGATAGATTTTCTCCATGACAATTCATCCCTATATAACAAGTCTTTCATGTCTTCCAACAGTGCACTAATCACCATTGTAATTTAGTATATCCAACTTTACTGTTGGTCATCATCTTCTTTCCTTTTACTTTTTCCAACATTGGAGCTTCTCCTGACATACAGATCTTCACATAATGTGTGAAATAAGAATAATTTGAGTCTGGTCTGGTTGTAACCTCTGGAAAATGCTTTATTGTACATTCTTATGTAAATTCTTTGTACTTTTTCCTAGGATGGTTGGGTAAATGAAAGCAAATCTCTCTAGCAGCTGTTCTTTAGTTAGAAAAACTCTTGATTTTGGATGGAAGGTGCATGGCTTCTGGGATTAACACGGGAAGCTGTAAAAAGAGATTATAGATTGCTGAATGATGTCAAACAATATATCTCAGAATGACATTTTCATCCTATGATTATTTATGTAAAGATTGATATGCTTCCTTGCAGGGTAGCTTTGGAAATCATAAAACAAATTCAACAATGATAAAAACATAAATATAATTGCAGAATACAATATAGCAGAAGACTATAAAATGAAACTACAAAAACTGTGGAATATAGTAAAAACTGTCAGATTAAAACCAACTAGCTGATAGACTAGAAAAATAAGCAGTTAGAAAGTCTTAGTGTGATACTGAAATCAGGTTGGCCAATTCTCAACACTGAACCCATCTGAGAAGATCAATCCAAATGCAAGACACCACAATAGAGAAGACCTCCAGTTACTGCCTGTCTACATTCATCAGAGAGAGCAGTTGAAAAAGGTTTTGAGATGGCAAATGTAACGTTCTCATGTGAGCCAGCCATCATGTCATTTGTGCCTGAAAAGGTCAACCCTGTCATTTGTTTTGTTCAGAAACTATCCTGAAGTTTAAGGTCTGACCCAATTTGCAGTCTTCCACCTATATTTCAACTAACAATTAGGAAACATTTCCACAGCAGCTCCACATCCAATGCAACACAACAGTACAGAAATAATTGTGGTCAACTTATCTTGCAGCTGTGGTCATTTGGAACTTCTAAATTACAAAGTTACTTCTTCAAAACAATGTAAATTGTAATTAATTTTTGAGGTTCTGTGTTACCAATTAAATGTGTGGTCTTCCAGAAGCTACTCCCAGATGCCCGAGACCCGTGATGGCGAACTTATGGCATGCATGCTGGAAGTGGCACCCAGAGCCATCTCTGCTGGCATGCAAATCGTCAGCCCAAATCAGGTCCACTGGGCATGCACACGTGCCTCCCACCAGCCAGCTGATTGTCATATATCTGCCGTGCTTGGGAGATGTGCATTCACGCACAAAGGTGCTCAGTGCAGAGAGTTGTGCACACATGTGCAGAGGTGCATGGTGCTCGGGGGTCACATCCATGCACAGGGAGATGGGGGTCGCAAGCACATTGCATTATGGGTGCAGGCGCGCATACTCACACCTTCAGCATGCAACAAAAAGGTTAGCCATCACTGCCCAAGACTGTTGTTTCTCTGTGTCATATATGGGTGTAAGCATAATTTTGTATTTGTTTTGTCATGTGAACCTTTGATCTATGCCAGTTCATTCAAAGTGACAAAAGTTATTCCGAATTCTAAGTTCACTGTTCTGACCAAGCAGGCTGAAGTTCCTTGGAATTATACTAGCTCATCAACATGTAGAGGCTATGTCGTATCCACTCTTATTTGCATGTTTGTATGTATGTATACATAATTCATTCAAATTTTGGAAATCTGGCCAGGATTCAGCTTCAGTTTTTAGGCCTTTATACTGTACAATCTATTGCTATTACAAATATTGCTTCCATCATTCCTCCTAAATGGAGGAAAGAAGAAATACAGAACTGTCATCAAAGATTAAAAGTAAATAACACAGGAAACAAGATGGACCGTATAATGTAAAAAGTCACATGAATGTGACTGAAATTACTATAATTCAGTGTGTTCCATTCAGTCAAGAAGAATGATACAGTCAGGTGGGATACAAAAATGCCAGCAACCGGTTTGCTGTCCAGTTGCTGGGTGGGTGTGGCCTACTAGAATTTCTGGGAGGGCTGTTTTTTGTCTTCCCTATGGTCCTGAGGCTTCCCTTGGGCCTCTGGGAGGGCAAAAACGGCCTCCCCCAGGCCCGTTTCCGAACTTCCATAGGCCTGTTTTTCGGCCTCCCTGTGGACCCTGCACTTAATCTGCATCCAAAATGGGCCGCGTGGAGACTTATGGGAGGGGTGGACTAGGATAGGCTGGGCCAGCCAATTAGGGTTAGGATAAATTTAACATCCGGTTTGCCTGAACCGGTCTGAATAGGATGAATCCCACCCCGGATATGGTTGATGATGATACAATAAACACTTCTGTGACACTGAGCTGAATTCATTGGTTTACTGTCTCCTCGTCCTTTTCTCTCTCTATGTTTTATTGACAAAATCAGGTTTAAATGCAAATTGAAACCTAGAGTTCTTAGAGATATTGGAAACAATGTATAAAAAATGAAAAATGATGATAACTTAGTTATCAGTGGTATTGGAATACATTAAATGTTCATGGCAAGATGATCTGGCTCTGAGGTATAATATTTTTCTGTTAGGATGGGGTTCTTTACCACAGTGGTCCTTAACCTTTCTGGCTTGGCAGACCGGAGGGGAGGAAATGGGATGATTCTGTGTGTGTGGCAGGCGCACAACTCCATTTTTGGAAGCGGTAAATGAGTTTTGTGCATGAGCGCAAGCACCCACCCCTTGCACGAAAGAAGCTTTGAGCACAAGTGCGTGCCACTTGTGGAAGTGGAGCTGTCTGCGCACATCCACTTGCCCGCTCTTTGCATAGCCTAGTTCCAAATGGGCCGCAGACAGAAAGGGCACCTCTGCTCTAGCAGACCAGAGCTATGTATATCCAAAATTATAACATGGTATATGATATTAAAGAGTTTCAGTACTATTGGAACCTCCCCAACTATTCAAGTAATTTTAATTTGTTGCTGCTGTCTGATATATTCATACGTATTTTATTGGTAGATATAAAATATGAGTGATATAATATTCAGATGTATATATTTATTAAGTAAGCCTTTTACAACAGATTAACTTGTCCAACACCAAATATTTCTCTCACATATATTTGGAATTGTTCATCAGTTCATCAGCACGCTGTACTTTGGTTATACAAACTGATTGTAATTTACCTTTCATTTCCATGAAGTGTCCATACACAGCTGATTGACATGGCAATATATAGTATATTATTCTGAGTTGTTATCTTCAGTTATATAATGTCTTAAGTATGATACTGAAGATAAAAATTGGAAACATATGAATTGAAAACAAATTGAAATCTTTGCTTGAACCTGGTTTTGTGGCTGAGTGGGCTTTTTCCCTATCAGCAGTCAGTAAAAACTTATAACTAAAAACATCAATTTCCAGGATTATAAGTGAACTTTTACAGTGCTTATGTATGCATATGCACAAAGGTTAAATACATTGATCTATTAAATGAATGTGAATTGGTTATATTTAGTTTTCAGAGATGCACCTCTTCTGCATGGTAAAATTTGTTAGCTGCTTATATAGCCAATGTTCACTTTTAAAAATGAAGAGAAAGGGGTTTCCTTTGAGTTTTAAGGAAAATAAGGATAATAGCATATTTGATACCTGTCTTTTTAATATATAACTTATCATGGACACTATCCCCATAGAAATATTATAAATCATTAAATATTAATGTGAAGTTACTATGAAGTATTATGATTGGTAGATGTTGATTCTGGTAGGAATGAGCTGCTCTTCCTTGAGAAGTTAGGCCCAATAGACAAATGTTTTAAGTACTTTTTTTCTAAAGAAGTGATCTCTTCTGAGATCAGCAATAGGCAACAGCCTAGAATAAAATGAGAAAAAAGTAAGATTTGAAGGAACTCATAACAATTAGAAGATGTCTGTTCCTTAAGACTCTGCTTCCTTTTGAGTGCTCACTATGATGTCCACTTAAGCAGTAATCTACTTTGCAGAACAGGAACTAAGTTTATTTCTGTTAAGTGCAAACTAATTTGGGCATACTTATTTAAAATACTTTATGTTTAAATCAGGCAGAAGCTATAGATAAGTTATAAAGGGATCCAAATGTAGAAATGGTTTATTCCGAAGATCCTTCCAACAAAATATGACAATCTCACGAGGTAGAAATTGCTACAGGTAATACCGTAGCTGTTTGGAAGGCATGAATGTTAATAATAGGCTGTCATGTCTAACAGCAGCTTGTTAAATGGAAATGTTATCATTTTCATAATAATTTCCCTGATTCCTGCTCCCCTTAAATAGATTGGGAACACTAATTTCCTGCTCTGCCTGAAGGAGTTGGTTTGGGGCTAGTCTGCCTTAGTGGTTGACATTTAAACCCAGCTAATTATTTTAAAATTATGTGCAGTATGAACCCAGAGCAGGTGTTAGTTATCTTCTGAAGGGATTTGCAAACTGCTCACAGAATCAACAGGTACATTATCTGTTTCTAAAATGTAGCTACTGGGACTCAGTGATTGTCCTTAATGCACCTTCCATCATTCCTGGTTTTAAAAAAAGAGAAGTAGGTCCACCAAACAAAGTTTTCCTTCTAATGAGAGCCCCTAAGGAAGGTGGGGACAAATCCCCAATTAGAGGAGATTCTCCCATTCTTGACTTAAATAGTTCTTTCTCACCAGTTCCTGTGTAGAAAAGATTATTGTATGTTCTCCACATGAAACACTTCAATACTGTATTTCAGTTTTGCAGCAGATAATTTTTCCTCTTCTATTTGAGGGATGGAGGTGGTTAAGGTGCTTCTACGAAAGCAAGACATTGCTGGCATTCTGGCTCCTTCCCCGGATTGTTCTGAGCCTGAAGTATTTGTGGATCAAAACGTCAGCAAATTCAATACTGCCTTCCCTAGCTGGCAGATGCTATCCTTGGCCCAAGGCAAAAGGAGAAGCCATTTATGACGACCACCAGCTATTGTGGGAGGAGGTGCCAGGACTAAGCTTGGAACCTTCCACCAGGCTAATCTGCCTACTTGGCAAAATTAGATTCTGCTCCAGTAGAATTAAATAGCCCACATCTTGTGGCTTCAAGCTGAATGACAAGTGGAGCAGGAATTCGGGCCTGAATAAATGTCTCCTGTGATGGAACTCACTTTATTCTGCTTTTTAGGCTGATTTTCCAAACCTTATAAACTCTTTTGGGATTCCCTAACTGATCTTAAAAGCTGGCATATTAATGAGAATTTTTTGCATTAAAAACTTTATCTGCCTACTAATCTGCATTTCAGCAACATGAGTGAAGTAGTTGAATTCGAAAATGGCTGTTCTACACTGAATTCTGACATTCTAAGCAATTTTCATAAGAGATTTATTACATTGATTTGGTGTTCCTTTCTCCTCAGGGTAGGCCACTCACCCATCCTGCTCAGAGCTTATAGGGAAGAGAAAGGGGACCTGTGAAATCCACTGAGCAGTACCTACTTCTTCTGTTCTTCTGTTAGTGAGTAAAACCTATACAAGAATAACTGGATGAAGAATGTCTGAAGTAGACAAATGTGGGAGGAGAAGGGAAGAGAGTTTTCTGAGACTCCCAGAAAACAGAGTTTTTCCTGCTCTAAGATACTGGAAATCCCACTGGGGCAGTTGGTAAAACTAAGGATATCAAGAAGGAGATAACTTTTCTTCTACTACAATTAGCACCAGGTTTTTTAGTTTTGTGACAGTTTGCCCAGTTTTTCAACTAGCAGTTTATTCAGCAATCCAACAGGGAAAAAACAAGATTCTTTCTGTGATCAGGACGAGAAATAACCAAGGGAAGAGTATGTCTGAGCACATTTAGGCTTCGTGCTTGTTGATAACTCCCTTTATCAGGGATGAGGATTCAAACTGAAAATGTTTGGGGCTATGAGGTTCAGGATTATCCTGGGTCTTGTGGTTATGTCCAACCTGTTGGTTCTGTGCTGTCTGGAGACAAGTTAAAGGAATTGGCCTCCATTCTGCCAGTTCATCTAATTTCTAGACAGATGTTTTAGGAAGTACTGCTGAATGAGGACATTCAGAGAGAATACTGTTCGTAAAACGCCCAATGATTCTGGGGAAAAAACAGTATTTCATTCTTCATTATTGCTGTTATTATTCATCAACACTTTTGACAAAAGTTGGATAAAAAAGTTGAAGAAAGAGCCAAAGACTGCCCCAATGATTCATCTCTGAAGGCAGGAAATTTTTGTTTATTGGCTCTACTCAGTGGAGAGGAGTTTTTTAATTGATCAACTTGTTCTATTGACCCTCTTCTTTCACTGCCTGAGAAGCTTTAATAATTATAATTTCCAAGTCACTTAACTGCTGCAATGTTTTTACAACTCCTGTTGAACATAAAGGTTGGTTTCTAAGTCTGGGTATAAGAGATTATAAAAATAGTTTTACTGGATTTCTTTCTCTTTTTGTTATTCTCCAGCAGAGGGCCTGCTGTTCAGCTTGGAAACTGCTGTAGGCTGAAATAAACTGCATTAAATTGAAAATTCCCCCAAAGAAAAATGCAGTGAAATGCAACCAAGAGGTGAAAGTGACTGAAAACAAGATTAAACATTTCAAGCATCATATTAATAAAGACCAACTGATGAAATAATAT
This sequence comes from Laticauda colubrina, assembly GCA_015471245.1. NCBI lineage: Eukaryota > Metazoa > Chordata > Lepidosauria > Squamata > Elapidae > Laticauda > Laticauda colubrina. Next base: position 80,629,684 of record BLBF01000003.1, on the reverse strand, counting down.
AATCAGATTCAAGCATCACATGAAACATTGAACTATATGGATTTTGTAAGAAATTCTTCATCCACATTCATAAATTTTTACAGTGATTTGTTTTCAATTTCCATTCAGGTTTCAGGAAATTTGAATATGCACAGTACACATTTTTATAATCCATACTATATAAACTGCAGCCATCTGAAGTGTTGGAGTTTCCTTGGATTCTTGAAATAGAGGTCAATAAATAGTGTACAATGAAAAGGTTAGATGTCTGTCTGAAATTAATAAAAAAAACATAAGCTTTAGTAAAAGCTGTTTTGTTACTATACAGTGTTGAATTGGTCTCTGCGTGCGTATTGAAACAAGATATACAATTCTTAGCGGTGGAAAGACTTTTGTAAGCCTTGTTCTTCCTGTTCTTTGAAGGATTAACTATTGTGTAAACAAGGTGCCTGGTTTACGTTACGGCCCTTCAGAGGACAGGAACAGCAAAGTTCTGTAATAATACACTTCTATGACTGACTCTGGAAAGAATTTTATTCATTGTTTTATTGAATTTATCAACGACAACCCCCCCCCCCCCCCAAAAAAAAAAAAAAAAAAACCAGACTATGCTCCCTTGTCAGGCTATACAGCTACAGGCAGTTGTGAACCCATTATGATAAAGCCCCTCCAGTTTTCTGTGTGGTGGTTCCGGTGTTTTGGATTTAAATTTTAAACTACAGATACAGGTAGTCAAGGACTTCCCCAGCATCTGAAATGTAATTTATACTGACAATTGAATCAGTTTTGCAGAGTACTTTGGGTATTGCTTCCTTTGCTTTCTCTACACATCTGTTGACCCTCTCCTAATTACCAGATAAAGTACTATCCGGCTCTTGTTTTTAAATACTACAGTCCAAAGGTGACTGGTATTCCGTTAGGGATAATTTGACAAATATCTCCTCAATTTGTTAAAAAATAGATTTTCCACAACTTGGTTTATAAATAAAGTGGAAGTTTGAATATTACATGGAATGGTGTCACGTTTCTAAATGTTTGAGAAACCTTAAATTTCAAGACACTAAGACAAATGCAGTCTAGTCTTTGGAACATGTTAATGATGAAAATTAAATGGAAAATAATATTTTCTCTTCCATGCTTCTGCGAGAGCCCAGGATGGGTTAGACTCCTGATGATGTCATTAAGCTGAGTTTGTTCTTGTATATAAAAGGCCAGCCCCTGGGAGTGTCCCCAACTTTGACTCAGCTTCTTTTAGTCAGCAAGCCGTGTCTCTGAAGGGCGCTGTGATAATTCTACCATTCAAACTCTTCAAAAGCAAATACAGCTTTAAACACAGCTCCCAGGAATCCGGGCAGCTGTGTCTTCAGGAGAGTGGGGCTCCACTCTCCTGCCACGCTGAGGACTCGACTTTGCTAGCATCACAGAAGGCAAGTAAGGGAAGCGTCCATCAACCTCCCCCACAGCCTTTCCCTTTCTAACTGCCAAATTTGTCGCTCGGGGCTCTTAGCGGCTAAGGAGCAATCACCATTACCAGAGGCCACAGCACATGCGGGCGGCCATTAGGGGGAGCAAATCTTCCATTACATGAGGGGAAATGTATCGGCCTCAAAACAAGGGCAAATTTCTTGGATTCCTCGGCAGCAAGGCCCCACTAATAGGTAGCACATTCTGAGGGTAACTTCCAGCACCTCTTGTGCTTTGCTTATTCTTGCCATGGATCAGGACAAGGCCCAAGCTGAACTTCCTTATCCAGAGGACCTGGCCCTCCAACTGGCCAGAAGAAAAAGATGCAGACAGCGATCTGAATCAGTATAGAGAGAGGTGGCTGCAAAAATTAGGGCTAAGGCTCTAGCCCCCAAGAAAAGTCCCAGGCCGAACTTAATTAAGGCTGAGAAACAAAGACACGCTCCCTTAGACAGTTTAACAAAAAGAGCAAATGAGAGGGCAACTGCAACAGGCTTCCTAATCAGGAGAATCCCAAGTTACCAGGGAAACCCTTCTAGGGGAAAGGAGGGGATTTCAGGATCCTTTGGAAACCCTCCATCTTGGTTCTCTGAGAGGCTGGAGGAACAACTCGATCCTCGAGACCTCAGCATGTCAGGGCCTAATTTCAAACGGGCCAATTGGACCTATGTCCTTCCTCCACCCACCTGGGTCCGGGGCAGCTCCCGGCCCCGACTGCTATCTACCTTTATTCCCACTGTGGCAGGCTTTCGATCCCGTGACCCTCCCATTAGTAAGAGGCCTAGGGAGGCCTGTTACTAACGTCTCTATTGACATCAGGCAGGGGTTGGCTGAAGGATTCCAACAAATCCTTTGGCTCTTAGAAAGGGCTCACTTCCTTTTCCCTCCACAACCCCAGGGCCCCTTGCCCCTTCAGAGAGGATTTCATCCACCCCAGGAGCATAGGACCCTCCCCACCCACTTAGAATGGGAGGATTATGGGGAGGACGACTGCACGGACCCTTCTGTGCACAGTCACTCCTCTTGTTCAGATTGGGAAGGGGGAGATCTGGGACCCTAATCTCTAAGAGGAGGAAGAATCTTACCCAGATCAACCACCCTCAGCGACAGTCTTCAAACCAGCCTTATTCAAACCACTCCTACATAAAACTCTGGTTACAGCCAAGCTGTCCCCTAAGGAAGTGGCCCCCAACCACAAAGGGAACCCTCTGGGCAAGGAGGCTCCCTTTTCTCCAAGTCGGTAGTTTACACGGAGGTCTGACCCTCACCTCTGTTATTTCTCGACCTGGTCAGGGAATAGTGTGCTTCCCCCATTGCAGGTCCTTGCTTCATCTTATGATAGACATTTTTACAATGTGGGCCCATCACTAGTCAATGCTCTTGCAGTGTCTCTTATAGATGCTCTGATCATGGCCTCATTTTCCTTTGGCACCCCCACCGAGCCAGAGGATGTACTTAAGCCCAAGGACAAACGCTCTGAACAGACACTCAAACGCAAACACCAAGCAGCTGCGTGGACTGTCCAGGCTTTGACCGCTGCATCATTTTCCATGGGGACCTCACTCCACTGGCTGCACCAACTACAAGGCTGGATCCCGGCATCTGACTTCAGGTCTCACTAGGACCTCAACAAAATAATAGCAGCAGTGGAATTTACAGTGGACACCACCCTTAATTCTGCTAAGTTTTCAGCCAGAGCCATGGCCTCGGTGGCAGCGAGAAGGCTCTTATGGCTTCGGAATTGGCAGGCAGAGTCACGACAGAAGTGGAAACTGGCTTTGGCTCCCTGTATAGTGAATGGCTCTTTGGCGATGCACCAGAGCCACATCTCATTGAGACCAGGGATCAATGGAAGATTATTTCCTCATCAGGAAAGAAAATTGATTATCGCCCTGCTCCATACCGTCCACCAACATTTCGGCCTGAGACTACCCCTCATTTTTCCTGGCCACAGAGGACATATTCCCAGTGACAAGATCAATGCCCAGATGCACCCGGCAGACAACAACCTTCTGCGGGTAAATGGCCCTTTCGTGGGGGAGGGGATCATTCCTTCCGTCAATTCTAAGTAATCCCTTGTTCTGTCCACCCATCAGAGGTCGGTTAGCTTACTTTGCCTCCAGATGGGAGGAGTCAATGACAGACGCCTGGGTACTCAACACTGCACGGTCAGAGCTGCAATTGGAATTTCTCTCGCCACCCCCAGACAATTTTATGTTCTGTTTTGCGGAACAGTTCAAAAAGGGCCCTTATGGAATCAGCCATTCAACACCTAGTTGACATAAGGGCCATTCAACCTGTCCCAGAGCATCAAGGTGGACGGGGGTTTTATTCCCAACTTTTCATGGTCCCTAAGACCTTAGGGGGTTGGTGAGCCACCCTTGACCTCAAATTTTTGAATGAGTTTATTCCATATAGGCGCTTCAAAATGCAGACCCTGCATTCTAGTTTAGAGAGCATTAGGGAGGGCGATCTTTCCTCCATTGATCTTATGGAGGCCTACCTCCATATACCCATTAGGCCTCACCATCACTGGTTTCTCTGCACCATCACTTCCAGTATCAAACTCTCCCCTTCGGCTCTCTTCAGCTCTAAGGGTCTTCATGAAGATCTCTTCGGTCCATTCCATTGAGGATCCAATGATACCTGGACAACATTTTGATACAGTCGTCCTCCACCCACTCTGCCCATCAAAACCTGCAAATTACACTTTGCCTCCTTCAGGGTCACAGCTTTTCCATCAACACCAGGAAGAGCCATCTTACTCCTGCAACCAGATTGCTTCACTTGGGGCTGTCATTGACACAACCCTGTGCTAAGTCTTTCTGTCTCCAGACAGGGGGAAAAGCCTCGCCAAGATCATCTGTCAGGTTCGATATCAACACACTGTACCCCTGGCACTGCTGCCCAAATTAGTGGGGAAGATGATCTCTTCCATCGGTCATCATCCCATGGGCATGGCTTCACTTCCGATCTCTACAATGGTTCCTGCTCCCTTTTCAATGAGCAGGAACCAGCCACGCATCAATTACGGTCCAACTCACTCCACAGACCCTGTGTTCCTTTAAGTGGTGGCTCTCCCTGGCCCTCTGGAAGAGACTCCCATTCAAGGAGCCGGACAGGCTTTTACTCACCAGAGACGCCAGTCTTCTGGGTTGGGGGTGCCTTATGGAGGGTCAGATAGCTCAGGGTATTTGGTTCCAGACAAAAACTACCCCATAAACTGGCGAAAGCTCAGGGCCATATCTCTAACACTGAGGCATTTCAGGGCCATGGTAAATGGATCCCATGTACTAGTGTTGACAGACAACATGGTCGCAAAGGCGCACATCAACAGGCAAAGGGGGATGAGGTCCAGGGCCCTCATGAAGGAGGCTGAACGTTTGGGCTGTGGGCAGAGAGACATTCGTTGTCAGTGATGGCAGATCACATCTCGGGGGTCGACAACTCCCAAGCCCATTGGCTGAGCTGGAGCTCGGTCGACCACACAGAATGGCGCCTCCACCCATCCCTTTACAGAGACCTTTGCCTGAGATTTGGTACCCTGGAAGTGGATCTCCACTCCCCAAAATGCCCAAGTAAACAGATTTTTCACCAGGTTTCCTTGTCAGGGAGCAGGGGGTACCAATGCTCTTTGGTGCAGATGGCCTGGAGGTCTCCTTAATGCTTTTTCCCCTCTTCCCATCATTCTGGCAGTCATTCGAAAGAAGTTGGAGGAACGGGCGGACCTAATTCTCCTGGCCCCCTATTGGCCAAGGAGGTCCTGGTTTGCAGATCTGGTGAACCTGTCTGTAGCCTCTCCCTGGAGGAACCCAGCCCACACGATCTCCCTCCAGCAGGGAGCCTTGCTCCATCCAGATCCCCAGTGGTTCAAACTGATTGCGTTCAAACTTGAGTGGCAACAGTTGAGAGAGGCTAATCTCCCAGATAAAGTTATTCTCACCATCCAGGAGTCTTGCAAACCAACGAAGCTCATCTACGATGCCACCTGGAAGGTTTTTTGCCAATGGTGTCGTAAGGAGGGTCTTTCACCCACCTCAGCTCAACTGGCAGAGGTTTTGCATTTCCTTCAAGAAGGCCTAGAGAAGGGACTAGCCTCTAATACCTTACAATGCCAAGTAGCGGTCCTTTCTTCAGTGCTATCCTGGGACTCATTTCCTTTCTTGTCTCACCATCCTTCTGTCAGGAGATTTTTAAAAGGGGCTTCGAACCTTCATTACCCGGTCGTATACAGCTATCCTTCATTAGACCTTTCTAAGATGCTTCAGGCCCTGATGGAACCACCATTCACATTGTCTGCAATTCTTGACATTAAAGGTGGTTTTTCTGGTATCAATCACATCGGCTAGAAGGGTGTAAGAACTGGCTGCCCTCTCAATCAGGCAGGATCTATGCACCTTTCATGATAATAGAGTTGTTCTCTATCTAGATCCCACCTTTATCCCAAAGGCCAATACATGGTTGCATAGGTCCCAGGATATTGTGTTACCAGATTTCTGCCCCCTTCCGCACCACAACTTAGAGCGCAAGTGTGGCACACCTTAGATGTTAGGAGAGTGCTTAGAATTTACCTCAAGCGCACTTCCACCTTTAGGAAAACTGAAGCTATGTTTGTCTCCTTTTCCCCATCTCACTTGGGGAACAAAGCCTCTCCTCCTACCTTAAGCAGGTGGGTCAGGGCGTGCATTGCACAGGCCTGCAAGGGTATTGCTCTTCCGATGCCTCAAGGGCTGACTGCACACTCTAACAGAAGTGCTGCAACTTCAGCTGCCTGGGTCAATCAGGCATCCCTGGAAGAGATTTGCAGGCCACATGGGCATCCCCATCACCCTTCATCAGACACTACCATCTGGATTCCTTTGCCTTTGTGAGTGCGTCCTTCGGCAGACGGGTACTTCAGCGAGTGGTTCCACAATCTGAGTGATCACCGGACAAGGACCCTCCCATGGACATGCAGGCTTTGGTATGTCTCATCCTGGGCTCTCACAGAAGCATGGAGGAGAATGGGTGATGGTATAATTACCTGAGAACACCCTTTCTGTCTATGTTGCTGGAGAGCCCAGCCCTTCCTTTGCATCGTCCGGATTCTGGTAAGCAATATTAACATTCTAGATTCTATTTCGCTTTCAGAGACACTCATACAGTCTATCAGGTATCTTCATCGAAGCTGGGGACACTCCCGAGACCTGGCCTTTTATATACAAGAACAGACTCAACTTAATGACATCATCAGGAGGAGTCTAACCCATCCTGGGCTCTCTAGCAGCATAGATAGAAAGGGTGTTCTCAGGTAATTATACCAACGCCCATTTTGCGGGCTGAAGATAAATGTAAGATGGAATGAGAGCTCAAATTATGTATTACAGGAACATACACTGAGTCATTAGTCTCTAAATCTCCAGATTATTTCTCCAGACTGACTACCATGGCCCTCCAGAAATTTTGGACAAATGTCTTCCTTAATCCTGTTGGAAGATAGTAGATTGAATCTAGTCATTTCTTCATGCAGGCGTCGGTGTTAATTAGTCAAGTTCTGATTCTTTCATTTGGCATAGATACAGAAACCAGTAGAGAATTTTCACCAATAATGTGCTGTGCGTGCTCATGTGGCAGCAGGATACATTAGTAGTTTTGTCAGGAAGGGCACAACAGTTATAAGTAATAGAGGAGGGCAAAACTGAGAATATCAGCCTCTGTTCAGTTTACGTAAGTATTGCCCTATCCTAATGAATAGGGCAAATTTGAAACAATCTTGCTATTCTTTAAAATTGTCATATGGTTATACCTTTCTTTGAAATACAATTTCTTCATGGCTAATTCTACATGTTTATTTGACTTGTAGAATGAGGCCAGGTGGTGCAGAAAGGAAGAGGCTGGAGTTCTGGTTACAATATTTTTTTTTTCTCACAAGAGAAATTTTCAAAGATCCCTAGTAGAGTAGAAGGCATGTTTGTAAGTTTTTAAAATATGAGAATATGTTTTACACTATCCTATAAAGGAATGATTTCCACTGAGTCATTTGGAGAAAAAAGTACTGGAAAGTTTTTATTTGCAGCGGGAGCAAATTATTTCCCTTTCTCTCTTTGCCCTTTAGCCTGTCTTCTTTTGTCCTTTATCATAAGGATAAATATGTTGTTATTTAATGGACATGATAGCCCCAGGAATTCTGAATTTGGTTGGTTGCCAGTGATATACTGTAATCATGATTAGAAGTCTTCTTTGCTTTTATTTAAAATACAATTTAATAAATATTTTTCCCAGTGGGGTATTTTTAAGAAAGTTGTATTGATTCCAAGGCTTTTATAGGCTCTTGAGTCCTTTTGCTTGAATTGTGAAATAGAACTATATTCACTATGGTTATAAATGTGGGCTTGATCTGGATTACTTAATGCTGCAGATGAAAAGAGATTTCACCTTTAAATTGTTGACTAGAGGCAGAATCCAAATTTAGTCAGGAGTTCTGGCTAGTTCTAGCTTTTGATTCCCAAAATGTAGAGGAAACATTTGATGACATAACTAAAGAAAGTGTAGGACAAAGCTTGTTTTGGATATGTCTAGCCTAATTATAGAATTTGTGGATGTTTGGGTCCGAACATATTTTTCTACCAGTACTATTGCTTTCTTGCCAAAACAACTATTAATAAGGGAAATATGAAATAGCTATACAATATATTTTGAATTCTGCCCTTAGAAGCAATGAATTTCTCAGCAACCTTTTTTACCCCAGCAAATGTTTTAATGATACTTTACCTATCTAAGAAAACATTAGCTTTATTTTTTAGAAAGTCCTATATTATTAACATAAAGGCTAAGTAGTGCTGAACTGTCCATCTAATTTCAGCTGAGAAAATAAGAACCAAATGGATTGCGAGAGGGTAGTTAGCGATTCAAAGATTTCTAAAATGCCATAGGGGTTTGCATTTTTTTTCCTAGCTAAGTTTAAAAAAACACCAGATAAATAGGAAGAACAAATGGAAAATTGTTTTATTTCTTTTTCAGCACAACCCAGCATCTGCTTTTTTCTTTCTTTATCACAAAATAAGTCACCAGAGATGAAAAAAAAGCAAATAGAGATGCTAGTAGCTAAAGCATTTCAAAGAAAATTATTTGATGACTAAATAACTTTGCTGCCTCTCCAATTTGCCCTGTAAAATGATAAACTACTTTAAAAAAAGATTGTGATTCTAAACATGGATTGGATTGACGTAGGAATTTGCACTCTTCATCTGGTTAGATATCTCAGCAGCATTCAGAATCATTAGCCATGGTCTCTGGATTTTCTGTGAGCTTACGGAAATTGGAGTCAAAGTTTTGTAACTTTTTTGTTCAGATTCCAATCAGTGTTGTTAGGTCAGGAAAGATCAAGCCCTTATTCACACTGTGTGCCTCTCCTTCAGTGATGGCCTTCTCCCTTGTCCTTTTTTTTAAAACTTCTGTGTAAAACCTCTTCAGTTTGGAACCAGATATCCATATACTGATAAGGTTCATTTTACATTAGAGCCTATACCAAAGAGGAAATGTGATAGAAGTCCTAGTGCTGGAGGTTGTGAAAGGTCTAATGGGGTGAAATAAACTAAGACTAAATTACTACATGATATAAAGAAATACCTGGTTCCATAATAGCTCTATGTATTGTTCTTTAGAAGGTTATAGTCTTCCCAAAGGGCCTGATGAGCAGTTTTGAAGTTCTCCTGGACTCAGACCTCCTGTTAGAACTTCAGGTAGGAGCTGTAGCCAGGAGCCTTGTATGGTAGCTACAGCAGCACATCCATCAGTTGTACTTGTTCTTGGATCTGAAGATACTGAAGACAGTAATTTGTGGGTAGTGATCTTTCAAACTATTGTAATTTGTTTTAGGTGTGGATTTCTTTGAAGATGACTTGGAAGCCTCTACAGAATTCACTGCTCATCTGCTAACCAGTGCTAGTTAATTCAGCATATATATTCCAAAAGTTGCACTTGTTGCCAGTAAGATAATGGACCTAAATCAAAATTCTGATTGTTTACTTTTAAAAGTTTATATGGCTTGGGCCCTTACTATCTTTGGGACTGCCTTATCCAGATGGAAACTGCTTGCTTCACGTCTTCCATCTTAGATTAAATGGTGCAGACCTGGAAAATGCATTCTCTGTGGCATTTGTGTACCTGAGAGGGATATCATTCCTTTATTTTTCAGGAAGTTGGTGAAAACTTGTCTCCTGTAGGATTTTGAGGGATGTTAATTTTAAAGGAAAACAGATTTAAAAGGGATTAAATTTGTTTTAGCATAACTGTGGTAAACTACCTAGACTTGTTTAACTGGGCAGCATACAAATAATTGCAATTTTTTTTAAAAAAATACCGAAGTTCCAGAATGCCCAGTCACCAGGGCCAGATAAACTCCTAACATATCTGAAAGGTGTCAGATTCAGGAAGATTCAATTGCACAAATACCATAGTTACCATCTTTATTTATCCACAAGCCTCTGGGTGGTTGATACTGAAATTCAAGAACTTGGACTACCAGTGTGATATTAATTCATAGAGTGATCTATAGAAACCAGAGGTTTGTCTGTTGTCAAAACCTGCCTGTTCTCTGCATGGGAAAATGACACAGCTAACAGAGAAATTAGAAACAGTGTAAAGAATGTAGAGAATGCCACTTACCCTGCTGGATGGGGAAACATAGTAATCTAATCTGCAGATTGTTGTTATTTCAAGACTCTAGAACCACAAGTAACGGTCAAAGTCTGGCAGAATTTCTTTTAGGGGAAACTAGAAGAAGCAATACAGTTGGTTGTTAGATGATTCTGTGAAGAAACACTCACCCTTCCTTTCTTTGAGAGAAAGGATCCTTGGTGCTCTCTGAGCTTGGTCATTTTCTTGCAGATATTTCATTACCCAAATTAAGTAACATCATCAGTGTTCATGATGACTGCAGCATTGATGATGTTACCTAGTTTGGGTAATGAAAAGTGCAACAAAACAACCAAGCTAAGAGCATCAAGGACCCCTCATTTCAACCCTGAGCTACAAATGCTTTCCTTTATTGGTTTCTTTGAGAAATAAGTAATGGAAGAGTCCTCAGCCCACTTTGTAGCAATTTAGTTAACTGCCAGGTTTTGTGACATTGTGTGCTGGTTATGTCCCCATGGGAAAATGCTGCCAGAATGGGGGTGTCTCCCATTTATATGGTTCTTCTGCTCTGAATTGATAATTGAACTACAGTTTTTGCCTCATTATTTGCCACGTTATGGGATTATCATGAAAGAGATTCTGATAATTGCTCCAACAATTCTCATGTATAATGTACCTGAAAGGTTAAGTTGGTTGCCAATCTATTTCAGAAAAAAATATTTCACTAATACAATTCTTATTACAAGTAGTCCTTGACTTTCATTGAGTGACCATTCAAAGTTACAACGGCACTAAAAAAGTGACTTATGACCATTTTCACACTTACAACCTTTGGAGCAGCCCTATGATTATGTGATCAAAATTTAGATGCTTGGCAATTGGTTCATTCTTTATGACTATGTCCCAAGGTCATGCAGTTCTTACGCTGTGTCCCAAGGTCATGTGATCACCTTTTGCAACCTTTTTATATGCACAATCAATGCGGAAGTCAGATTCACTTAACCACATTACTAATTTAACAACTGCAGTGATTCACTTAACAACCGTAGCAAGAAATGCCCTAAAATGGGGCAAAACATCACTTAACAACAGAAATTTTGGGCTGAATTATGGTCATAAGTTGAGGGCTACCTGTATTGATTTTTTACATTGCATTCATTTAAGCAGATACTGGCCATCTCCCAGAGATGCTATAGTTGAGCGTGGCTCATCTGAGGTTGAAACATTAATAGGTTTGAAGAGCATCAGGTTGAGAAAGTCTGCTATAATTGTATCTGACCTTTAGGTTCTACATCAAACAAAAAGTTGACTTCCAAAATCTTTTTTGATTCCACATGTTACCACATTTCCCCCCAAAATGGTGCATTTCTTGTGTTAGAAATGCAATTCTCAGAATTCCCACCAACGTGTCTGAACATTTTGGAAGTTGTAGCTTCAAAGCTACCAGATTAGGGAAGACAGAATTACAAGATAAGATGTTGCAAGGAGACATATAAGAGAAAGGCTTGACGTAAAAGAAAAATGAGCACCAGACTTTTAGCATCATTTTACAAGTGGAAAAATTATATAGCTTCATAAAAAAATCCCGCTAATCTCTGCCAAGTTATTTATTTATTGCACAGATTAGTGAGCTTGTGCTGGCACACAGATTTTAGAGAGTAGTAGTATGTTCTCATGGAATTCATTTAATTCACTAGATGAAGCTGGTTCTTGAATTCAAATGGATTTCCTCCACGTAAATTCTATTTTTGAGAAAGAGCACATAAGTGCAGGTGTAAAAAATAAAGGATAAATGGTAGTACTAAACAGCAAAATGGTTGGTTTAAGTTGATGAAAAATAGGGTAGTAGAATTTTATAAGTATATTTCATTTAACCTAATTTTAGATCTAGATAGGATGCCATTAAATATAACTCACAGGCACTGCATTCTAAGGGAATTATGTAGGATAGCATGTGAACGTGGCTAAAATATTTTTCTGTTCTTAAATTCAAGAAGTAGGAATTACTCTGTTAGAGTTTTTTTTTTACCTTTGTCCTTTTGGAGTTTTTACATTGACCTACTCAGCAAAAATCAATACTGTGTTCAGTTGGAATTTCAGCTCTATAAACTCTCTTCAATCCATCTTCAGCACCTTTTTCTCTCCCTGAAATCTAATAGCCGTCAAGTACAAGGCTGGTTTAATAACATCTGTTCCCTCTGAATTACTGGAGAGAAGTATTGATAAAGCCATATTGTCAAGAAGTAATTTTAATCATGTTTTGACAGGGCAATTTTTTATCACAACATTGTCAGTAAAATGTTTATGTTAGTTCACTGTTATTATCATTCATAGTGGTATGTTAAAATATTGCACATGCGTTGGAGATGAAAGCAGTACTTAAGGTTTTATGATTTAGTATTTATGGGAATTCCTTTGCAGATTGTCATCTCCTCCAAAGGATAATGGCATCCTGTGGTCTTGTCATCAAGTGCAATTTTCTCTTTATAGCTCTAGTGATTAAACCACAAACAAAACTATTTTCTATAGTTTGGTTGTTCTTTCCACCCTCAGCCTTAGAGAAAGTTAACAGTATCTATTTGGCGATAGCTTAGAGAACCTTAGACCAGTGTGTTAAGATTTTTTGTGGTTTCCTTTTATGAGGTAATTTTGTAATTGCATGCTAAATACACCTGCATTACTTCAATTTTTGTTAAGCAGTTGTGTCAACAAAGACTTTTTCTCGTGCCAAGAAAATGTATGAGCACTTAATCCAGGGATCCCCAAACTTAGCAACTTTAAGACTTGTGGACTTCAACTCCCAGAACTCTCAGAATTCCTCAGCCAGCTCTGCTGGCTGAAGAATTCTGGAGGTTGAAGTCCACAAGTCTTTAAAGTTGCCAAGTTTGGAGACCTCTGCCTCAGTACTTAAGGTGTAGGCAAATTATGACCCCAAGATGATGCAGATAACTTTTTTCATGCAATGAGGAAACAGATTATTTTAGCTTCTTTTGCCTGTTTCTAAACAGATTCTGATTCCCCCCCCCCCCCATATATATGCATCTGTCACTTGGGGAGACAGGTAGAAAACATTAGGATGAAGAACAACAAGACTGTGATCCAGTCTTGTCACAGCTAGTGGAAATGAAGAAAAGCAAGAAGAGATGAAGGAAGAAGTTGAAATTGCAACAACCTCAATTTTTCTTTATTGCAGGATATACAAAGCTGCATATATTGTCTCTTGGTTGCAAATTGGCAACTTGCTATTAAAATTTTGCATTTCATTTCCAATCCCTATTAGAATTAGACCTATGAAAATGGCCACAAAACTGAATGTATACCTCTGCTAATATAGTGCATGTAATTAGAAAAGATATAATTGTGATCACAATTTAGCCCAAAATTTCTGTTGCTAAAGCCCATGTCACACTGCACCAACGGATGGAAAGAGGATGTAAAATGGAGAAAAACACGTGCCATCCGTTGGTTAACACGATGCATCTGTTCTGTACTCACTGCATGCGTGATTCATATGTTCTATCTGTCCAGCATCTGTCTACTGAGATTTCATCTGCTCAAAAAGTTTTGAGCTGCACAAAACTTTTTGACCGGAAGAACTTTCTGCAGCGTCCGTTCTACATCCGCTCCACATATGGGGAACAAACGTTCTACATCCGTTACACGTCCGCTGTATCCGCTTGGCATCTGCTGCACATCCACGCAACTCGCATCCGCTCCAGCGGAAAACGGAAAGAGGGAGGAAGTGAAACAGACATGGAACGTCCGCGCAGCATCAGTAGCACGGACATAGAAAGGATGAAAGCAGATGCAGCTCGCATATAAAGCATTAAAATGGAAAAAAAGTTCGTATAGGGGACGTATCTTGGATATTTAGGATATCTGGAGGATGTCTAGAGTATGCGGAAGAACACCTAGTGGAAAACTGATATTTCCTATAAAAAGGGGGAGGAAATCACCTAGATCTCACTTTCAGTCCAGCAGCCCTGGTGTCTTGCTCTTGCTCTTCTACATCATCCAGTCATCTCCACCATGGATCGTCGCACACTCCTTTTGGTAGCCGCCATCATTCTACAGCAGTGCCAAGCCCACTTCAGGCTCTTTCACCTGTTCTACGCAAGGAAAAGGAGGCGTCCAAGAAGTGTGTGGGTCCGAAGATGGATCACGAGAAGAGCTGAGTATGGAGTATTGTATGACAAGCTGATGGTGGAGCTGAGGAACGAAGACACTTGTGCATTCCAGCACTTCATGAGGATGCCACCAGCCATGTTTGACAAAGTTGTGGAGCGCCTGAGACCAAGGTTGACCAAGGCAAACACCAACTTCTGGCCCAGCCTGGACCCTGGGCTGAAGGTGGCACTGACTCTGCACCACCTGGCCTCCGGGACCACGTACAGGAACATGCACTACGCCTGGAGGGTGCCATCCAACACCATCAGCATTGTGGTCAGAGAAGTGGTGCAGGCCATCATTGAGGAATACCTGGAGGAGCTCCTCCAGTGCCCCACCACTGAAGAAGGCTGGAAGAAAGTTGCAGAACAGTGGTATCAGAAGTGGAACTTCCTACAAACCGTTGAAGCCATAGATGGGAAGCACGTGGCCTGCAAAGCTCCAGCCAACTCAGGGTCCACTTATCACAACTACAAGGGCTTCTTCAGCATCATCCTCTTTGCCATGGTTGATGCTGACTACAAGTTCATGTACATCGATGCTTCAGGCAACAGGTCAGCTTCAGATGCCCAGGTATACAACGCCAGTGACCTCAAGTAGGGGCTGGAACGCAACCTCATCATGGGCTTCCCAGATCCAGACCCCCTACCCAATGACACACAAGATGTGCCCTACTTCATCGTGGGGGATGACACCTTCTCCCTCAGAACCTACCTCATGAAGCCCTACACTTCCAGATGGCTCACCCGTGAAGAGAGGATCTTCAACTACAGGCTGTCCAGGGCAAGATGGGTGGTGGAGAACGTCTTTGGAATCTTGGCCAACAGGTTCCAGGTACTTCTCACCACCATGCAGCATCGCCCAGAGACCGTGAGGAACATCGTGGAAGCTTGCTGCATCCTGCACAATCTCATGCGCACCCGCTACCCAGTGTTGCAGAACAGGCTTGTGGACCGTCAACAAGGCAATGGGGATATGGAGCCTGGTGAATGGAGGCAAGGACTAAACCTGATAGACACTGTGGATGTGCAAGGCCCCAACAGAGCTTCACGTGAAGGGAAGAAGCAGCACAACCTCCTGAAACACTGGTGCAACTCCCCAGCTGGAGCAGTGGAGTGGCAAGACAGAATGATAGATGCTTAATGGATGCTTCCTTCAGCCTGTCTCATCACACTGATGAGATTGGGCCATGTATGTTGAGTGGCCCTACAATGAACAGGGCATTTAATAAAGAGTTGTGTTTATGTTGAAATGTGTTGATGAATTATTAAATTGTTATTGATAATAAAGGGCCATAGGTGTGGCACCTGGGAGGGTGGACCATACAATCCCACTATGCTTGCACTGGAAGTTTATCTATCCCACAGCTATTACCCATCCCACAGCTATTACCCATCCCACAGGTATCCTTGCCCATCCCACAGCTATCCTTATCCATCCCATAGCTATCCTTATCCATCCCACAGCTGTCCTTACCCATCCCACAAGCATGCAAAGGCTTAAACCATTTCTAAAAGTTTCCACCAAGACTTTATTGACTAAAAGAACTGAACCAAGTGTGTGAAGCAAAGATAACCTTTATTAATAACAAACTGTAAAAGCAAAATGACCCAAGTAAAGTGTCCCAAGCAAAGATAAAGTCAACAGGTAACAACCCAGTCTCTGGCACTCTTCTCAGTCACTCTGAGGCGTGCCCATGGTCTCAGGGGTGAAGGGTCCAGGGGCTGTGGAGGTGGCAGTGGCTGGAGTGCTGGTCTGAGGCGCCATTGGAGTGCCTGGCCCTGAGAGGACAACGGGATGGTGTGTGCAGGAAGCTCTCAGAGAGCTGGCTCAGTCCCGTGATGTTGAGAGGCCCTTCCTCCAGGACATGGGGTGTCAGTCCCAAGACCGATGACAGATGTTCCGAGGCCGGGCTTGGCTGTGGGGTGGAGGAAGGAGGAGTGTAGTGGGGCTGTCTGGTCTGCAGCTGAGCAAGGTGAGGCGTGTGTGGCGTGTGTGGCGTCGGTGGCATCTGTGGCACCTGTGGTGTGCGATGTACCTGTGCCTGGACTGGGAAGGGCTGCCTGTGCTGCTGGAACTCCTGGTAGCCGTAGCCTTGGTAGGTGAGGGGCTGTTGAAAGCCTTGGAAGGGCTGTGACATCACCTGGGGTGGAGGAGCAGACCTGGAGTGGGTCAGAGCAGGTTCAGCTGTGCCTGGAGGGTGGTGCAGAAGAGCTGTGATCCTCTCCTTGATTACCTGGTACTGGGCTTTGGGCATTTCCATGAGGGTCTGGTTCACGTAGGTGTGGAAGGGCTTTTTGTTAGAGGATGGTATGTCGAAGTGTACCAGCTGAGAGAGGAGATCTACGCTGCTCTTGATGGTGTCCCTGATCTCCAAGAGGACAGTGTGGCTCTGCCCCTCCGGTCTGCCTCTCTGCCTGCTTTCTGTGGAGGTGGAGCTGGGTGTGGGTGTGGGTTGGTCTCTGGTGGCAGTGGCCTCTTCTTGCTCCATCTGCGTCAGGGGATCCTCCATGTGCTCCGGCATGGGGTGTGCAGCTGTCAGGGGGGTCTCCGTCGTGGGGTGCTCCAAAGATACCTGCCTTGACACAGGAGCTGACTCTTGGCCAGAAGAGGACTGGCTGGCTGTGGGCTGCCTGAGAGAGAGGTTTGACAGAGGGGCTGCTCCTCGGTAGCGGACCTCACCCTCCAGGAAGCTGCACTTTGCCATGACATAGGTCTACCGGTCGTTGAGCTTGACCGCGGCCTGGCCAGACTTCTTCAGGTGCAGCTTCCGGTACCAGGTGTGCATGTTGTTCCACCACCCCAGGAGGACATCCGAAGTGTAGCCCAGGCTCTCTGCCTTCTCTTTCCAAGCCGCCTGCTTCTGCTTGGTGTCTCGACAGAGCCTGTGTCCCTTCCTCCGGAGGTACTCCTTCTCCCTCAGCCATTCGAGCACCTCCTCCTCATGTTCCTCTGCAATGGAGTACTGTCTCCTCTCCCCCTTTTCTCGCGAATGCCTCTTCCTCCCTCTGGCAGAGGCTTCTGGGACCTCATCAGCAGGGCTTTGAGGTTCTAGGGGCTGGTCCACCATACCACCAGCAGCAGCAGCAGCAGCAGCAGTAGCACCACCACCAGCAGCAGCAGAGTCAGCACCAGCAGAAGCACCAGCACCAGCAGCACCAGCGGCACCACCAGCAGCAGCAGCACCAGCAGGACCAGGACCAGCACCAGCAGAGTTAGCACCAGCAGAAGCACCAGCACCAGGAGCAGCACCAGCAGAAGCACCAGCACAAGCAGAGTCAGCACCAGCAGAAGAAGAAGCAGCAGCACCAGCAGCAGAAGCCCCAGCAGAAGCAGAGTCAGCGCCAGGGGGTGGGATGTTGGTCCTGTCCTTCTTGCCAGGGCTGGCAGGAGTAGGCACAGGCTTCCTCTTCTTCCCCATGGTTGTTGGCTGAAGATGTGTCTGGCAGCAGGTCTTTCCTCTGAATGGTGACCTGCTTGCGAGCTGCTTCCCTTTATATCCACGGGGCTGATGCAATGCATCCTCCCCGCATGCGCAGTGAACGCTTTGCATCCGCTAGGCATCCGCTAGGCGTCCGTGATGCATCCGCGTCATCCGCTCGGCATCTGCTCTGCATCTGCTTCCGCTGTGCGTCCGCTTCGCTGTTCTCCCACGGAAGCCCTGTGGATGTGTCATCCGCTTCCATCTGCTTCCATCCTCTAGGCTTCCGTGGAGCATCCGCTTAACATCCTTGCTATGTCCTCCCCACGTCCATTCCTTTCTGTTGTTGTCCGTTCTCTTTATGCAAATTTGGGGCACTTTTGAGAGCAGATAACAATGGATGGAAAATTTGCTCGTCCGCTGTATCCTTTTTACATATGTTTTGCATCCGTTGGCCTAGCCTTAAGTAAGATATTTGTTAAATGAATTTTGATCTTTCCTGCCACAGCTGTTAAGTTAGTAATGTGCTTGTTAAGTTAATCTTACTTTCCCGTTGAGTTTGCTTGCCAGAAAATTACAAAAGGTGATCACATAAATACAACTGATTGCCAAGCATCTGAATTTTGATCATGTGATATGGGGATGCCGCAATGGTTGTACATGTGAAAATGCAATTGCCTCATTTTTGTTATGCAGGATACTGCTATGATTAGATCTATATACTTTCATAGGAACCCCAATAGAACTACAGGGAATCCGAACTAGCAAGTGGTAATTGGAACCAGGAACACTGTTCTTAAGTGTTAACTGTTATGGTCATAAGATACAACATCACATGACTATGCCGACTGTACAGTAGCAATGTTCCAGCAGTACCAGTATCTGTTGTATCTTAGATGAACCTTGCTGTCTCAGTATCCCATGGTCTCATGAATGCCATTTGTGATACGTAATCTGCTGCCTTCTCCATTGATATTCCTTGCCATAAACTGGCAGTACAGGTTGCAAATGGCAATTATATGACTGCAGCGTTGTACTTGCAAGTCAGTTGCCAAGTACTTGAGTTAGTCACATCACCACACAGAAACTACAATGACCATAACTACAGGAACCCCTTTTGAGTCCCCCTTGTTAAATGCTGTTTTGTAACTGGTCACTGAACAAGCGGATTGGAGGTGGTATTCAGCAGGTTCTGACCAGTTCTGGAGAACCGGAAGTGGAAATTTTGAGAAGTTCAGAATACCACTTCTAACTGGCCCTGCCCCCATTTATTCTCTGCCTCCTGATCTGCTGGATCTTCTTTTGTTGCCCTGCACAGGAGAATGGAGCTGGAAAGCAGGTTAGTGAGGTGCGGAGGGAATGGAGGTTTTACAGTATCCTTCCCCTGCCATACCCACCAAGCCACGTCCACAGAACCGGTAGTAAAAAAATTTGAATCCCACCACTGAAGCGGATGTTAAACGAAGACTATCTGTATATTTTTCTGAACAGTTTGGACTAAGGATTTTGTGCTGTTACAGAACAATTCATATTGTTTTTAATATATTTTTTATTTGATTCAATGGAAAGTAGGAAAAAATCTCAAAATTAATTAATTATAGGTAGTCCTCAATTTATGACAATTAAGTCCAACATTTCTGCTACCAAACAACAGTTAAGTGAATTTTGCCCCATTTTACAACCTTTCTTGCCGCAGTTGTTAAGTGAATAACTGCAGTTATTAAATGAGTAATATGTTAAGTGAATCTGGCTTTCCCATTGACTTTGCTTATCAGAAGGTCACAAAAAGTGATCACAAAACCCTGGGACACTGCAGCCATCATAAATACGAACTAGTTGCCAAGCATCCAAATTTTGACTATGTGACTGGGGAATTTTGCAACGGTCATATATTTGAAAAACAGTCATAAGTCACTTTTTTCGATGCTGTTGTAACTTTGATCACTAAATAAATGGTTGTAAGTCAAGAACTATCTCTAACTTCTAGAAATGATTTGCCACCATTTGTGTGCTGTGTATACAGTTATAGCTTGTATCTTATATGCACCAGATGAGATATGTGTGATATTTACTAACACTGATCTGCTCACTTCTATTTTAACATGGAGATACTGCTATAGGTGCTATAAGATACACAGCACTGCATTTGGCGTATTACTCCCTCATGTGTCAGTTGGTGTATAAAATGGTAATTATCTATATATGCAAATAATATATTTTAAATTGTATGTAAAATCTTTCCATAATCTTTCTCAAGCTGTTTTTTCACATCTACAATTGGAAGTAACCTGTAGAATACAACCTCTGTTTGTTCTAGTTATTGCTACAGGTTTGACTATACTTACTGAAATATCATTAAATGGTTTTCTTACTCTGTATTCATAAAAATCATTAACTGGGTAAAATGTAATTAAAACCAGGGCTGCAAAAAGAATTTTTTATTTACTATTTATTTATTTAGCCCTCTATTTAGTAAATTTGCTTGCCATCTAGATTTCACAGAAGAAATCAACATTATAAATAACTATATACATAAACATACACAATAAATATGGCAGAATATACATAAAGCTGTGAATTTGGCAAAGAACAAATACACTCTAAAGGTCACGAAAGTAAAACAAAGTTAAACTCAGACATGTACACATTTCAGTGTACATAGTTACAGTAACACAACAGGATCTTAAGTCACCTGTTTCATACCAAAACCCCAGCAAGGAGCAAACAGCTCTGGGAATCTTTTTTACAACAATCTGTTGTGGAAGGAAAATGGCCAGCATTTTGCTATAAGCATAATAAAAGCTGATCTCGTTGTGGAGTGATAATTTTCATATCCTTAGAAAAATGGCCAACTACTTTTTGGAGAAAATTTGAAATCTGCTTAGCAGGCCATTGTATTTAATTGACTTTCTGTATAGAACAACCACCTAGAGTTTAGATTCTAAGCAAATTACCAAAAGACTACTTGCCCAAGTTCTCATTTTCCCCTCCCATTTATATATGAATACAACTGTTTCAAAATAAAACCATTTCCATCCTCATTTTATAGTTCAGTTTCATGCCATTGGTCCATTTTGCAATTTTATCCTCAGATGATTTTCAAATGTATTCTCCCAAACTCTTAATTCATTTGGTTGTTGAACTTGAATAATAAGGTGCAAGATAGCATTTTTGTTGCATTATTTTTATGGACTTACCAAGTAAATTCCTTAGTAGAGAATCCTTAGATATAGGTAAGTTGTATGGGTGGTTTGAAAATAATACTTAGGAGACATGTTGCATAATTAAAAGCAAGATACATTCATGCATCCAAGAGGCAGAGAATAGAAAAGAAAACAACGTTACATCTAAAAAAAAATTGTTTTTTAAAAAAGGCCCATAGTAATTTACTGTCGTTAGGATAAATATTCACTGGTACTGCAATGTGTGGATTTTCTGAGATAACAGTGATTTGGTGCCATAATGAATTTCTTGAACAGCAAATGTAATGTTCAATTTATTTTCTTACAGATGGAAGAGAAACGGCGAAAATACTCGATCAGCAGTGATAACTCAGACACTACTGACAGTAAGACTTTTTATTCAAACTTTACAACAAGATAACCAAATGATTCACCTTCAGCAGGGAAAGAATTTGAATAATTACATGCAAACAGTTGGGGAAACTACATGTTACAGGTAGTCCCTGGACAATGAATTGTGTACAGAGATTACTTATAAATATATTACAAGAAGTAAATATATCCTTGTCAGTCAAGGTCTTGGAATTACTTGTCTTCCTGTTGTGAGTAATGTGCGCATAATTGGTCAATGGCAAAATCTTGATCTTGAAGTAAGCCTATCTGCAAACACAGGTGGGCTTCAAGTTGAGTTATCTGATAGCCAGACAGTAATTACCGTGTTACTCACAAAGTAAGGGCGGGCCTTTTTTTTTTTTTGACCCCTGAAAAAAACAGCTAGGCTGTCTTTTCAGGGGTGACTTAATTTCCTCCCCCACCTAGAGCAGCCCATACACACGTACCTCGCCGTGAGGCTGCTTCTATCGGCCAATGAAAGCTCCCCGAAGGCAGAGTCCCCAGCTGCTTCAGGGCGTGGCGTGGCTGCCCGTGTCCCCTCATATTTAGGCAGTCTCTTTCGGGCGATGGAAGCTGCCCAAATGCAGTCACCAGCCACTTCGATCGGCCGGTAGAAGTGGCCTCAGGGCAATCGTGTACACACACACACACACACGCACACACTCTCCCCTTCCCACGAGGCCGCTTCTTTTGGCAGACGAAAGCTCCCTTGAATGCAGAGTCTCTAGCTGCTTCAGGGCGTGGCATGGCTGCCCATGTCCCTTTGCCTTTAGGCAGTCTCTTTTGGGCGATGGATGCTCCCCAAATGCAGTCACAAGCCACTTCGATCAGCTGGTAGAAGTGGCCTCTGGGCGAGTGCACACACACACACACACACACACACACACACACACACACTCCCCTCGCCACGAGGCTGCTGCTTTCAGCACACGAAAGCTCTCTTGAATGCAGAGTCCCCAGCTGCGTCAGGGCAAGGCGGGTCTGCCCATGTCCCCTCGCCATCAGGCAGTCTCTTTCGGACGATGGAAGCTCCCCAAATGCAGTCACCAGCCACTTCTATCGGCCGGCAGAAGTGGCCTTGGGGCGAGCGCGTGCGTGCACACACACACACACACACATACACACACATGCACACTCCCCTCACCACAAGGCTGCTTGTTTCAGCAGACAAAAGCTTCCTTGAATGCAGAGTCCCCAGCCGCTTCAGGGCGAGGCGGGGTTGCCCGTGACTCCTTGCCATTAGTCTCTTTCAGGCGATGGAAGCTCCCCAAATGCAGTCACCAGCCACTTCGATCGGCCGGCAGAAGCGGCCTCGGGGCGAGTGCGCACACACACTCCCCTCACCCCGAGGCCGCTTCTCCCGGCTGATCGAAGTGGCTGGTGACTGCATTTGGGGAGCTTCCATCGCCCGTAAAAGACTGCCTAAAGGCGAGGGGACACGGACAGCCTTGCCTCGCCCTGAAGCGGCTGGGGACTCTGCCTTCAAGGGAGCTTTCGTCTGCCGAAAGAAGCGGCCTTGTGGCCAGGGGAGTGTATGTGTGCGCACTTGCCCCAAGGCCGCTTCTACTGGCTAATCGAAGTGGCTGGTGACTGCATTTGGGGGGCTTCCATTGCCCAAAAGAGACTGCCTAAAGGCAAGGGAACATGGGCAGCCCCACCTCGCCCCAATGCGGCTGGGGACCCTCCCTTCAAGGGAGCTTTCGTCTGCCTAAAGAAGAGGCCTCATGGCAAGGTGAATGTGTGTGTGTGCGCGCTCGCCCCAAGGCCGTTTCTACCGGCCGATCGAAGTGGCTGGTGACTGCATTTGGGGAGCTTCCATCACCCGAAAGAGACTGCCGAAAGGCGAGGGGACACGGGTAGCCACGCCACGCCACGCCCTGAAGTGGCTAGGGACTCTGCCTTCTATCGGCTATTGGGGTATTCAAGCCTAGGCTACCTGCAGGGCACTCCTAAAGGCAAGTTTTCTCCCTATCCCTCCCGCCCTTCCCCTGCCTATTTCTCTTCACTTTGTGTAGTTCTAATGAACGATGTGAGAAATGGTAGGGAAAACCATGGTTTAAATAGGCCTAAATTTTGGGGGCGGGGCTTAATTTCACCTCATGCCTAGAAATCATGCTGGGCCTTCCTATTGGTGGAGGCCGTATTGTTGGAGAAACACAGTACAAGGATGGGGATATTGAAATAGAACATGCTTCAAAATTATTCTCCAAACCAAAAGGTTTAGTCAAAATGTATACTTCTTTCATTCTACATTTCTGACTTTGCCATATCCAAGTTACGTTATGAAGATACCCTAGTTTTACTGCATCTTCCTGTTAAAATCTAAGCCCTAGATCCGGGTTGTCAAAGTCGATTTTGTTAAGGGCCACATCAAGATTGTGTTTGACCTCAGGGGTCAGCATGGATGTGGACAGTTTGATATCACATGTTGGGAGTGCCTTTGGTGGCCTGAGCGATACACCAGCAAAAACAGCTCAGATGGATTGCCCAGGCCACCCCCCAGACCCCATTTTTAGCCATAATGGCCTCCTGCAGCCCTTTGCCAGCAAAACCAGAACTCTGTTTTTGCTAGCAGAAGGCTGCAGAAAGCATTGCAGCTGAAAACGGGGCCTGGGAGGACCGTGTGCAGCCGTCCTGAGAGCTGTTTTTGCTGGCAGAGGCACTGGGGCTCAGTCCTTCACTGTTTCCAGGGCAGCCCTGTGGGCCAGTTCTAAGCACCTCACAGGCCAGATCCAGCCCCCGGGCCTTGAGTTTGACACCCCTGACCTAGATGGAACCCATGGTGCTTAAGAACTAATGTCTGAGTTTGGGCAGTTAAAACAAACCAGAGGCTGCAATAGTGTAGTTAAAATAAATTGCGTAAGGCTATCTCAGTTGACCAAAAGAACTGGCTTTGGACTTGTACCAGGCATGGAACTTTGGCTTGCAAATGTTATGTAAACTTATCAATAAACCCATACCTAACTTTAAGCAAGGTACAAGGTGTGACATTTAGAGCCACATGACACTGTGAAGCTGTTATCTGTTCTTGGAAAAGGAGGTTGCAGTTAGGTTTATGATTACTCTAGTTAAAATATGACCCGCTGTATAAAAAGCAAAGCCAGCAGAGATGAGGCAGGGCTATTTAAAGAGTGATTGATTTAAAGAAGTTGTGTTTTTTTTAAGTCTGCAGGCAAAACTGTATATTTTTAGGACTACTATATTTTAGGGGTGTTCCAATATTACTCAAACGGGGAAATCCTTCTAGTGGGTACCTGCTTTGTCCTCAGGTGGTTCTGTTTCGGGAGAGGAAACAATACTTGGCTGGATGACTCTATAAATGTGTGTGCATATATACACATGTAGAGAGCCTTATTGCTGTTTCCCTCAGTCTCTTGAGAGTCACAATTTCAGGAAAGATCATACTACTGAAAAGAGTCAGATTTGCCCAGAGAATGCTAATTGCTACCTGTTAATTAATTCTCTCTCCTCCTCCCTCCCTCTCTCTCCCCCTCCCTCGCTCCCTCTCTCAGAGAGAGGGGGGGCAGTATATATTATAATTTGAGATGTGTAAATTTAAGATAAAAGATGAAAAACTAACCTTTCCATGTTATTTCTATATTTATTTGAAGATAGGGTTTTTTAAAAGTATAATAATATGCATGATTCAGTGTGGAAAGAAGTCCTTTCTTATTAAGATTAATATTTGATTTACAGGTGTCTGGAGGGAGAGTATGTTTGATGTTTACAGGACAGCATTAACTGCAATTTTGTCACTGCTTGCAAATTGACTAAATTTTTAAAAATAATATGTGTATGTCATTTGTAAAAAAAAACCTTGTTCATTAGAGTAGAAGGGCACAGCATAAATCAAATGTCACCTAAAATAAAAATTGCTTTGGTCTAAATTTTGCAAATGTGTTGATTTAAAATTCGGTTCGTACTTAAAAACCATCGGGTCTTGTAGTTCATTGTGATAGTTGGGCAGCCAGCTAGAAACCAGGAGACTGTGAATTCTGATCTTGCTTTAAGCCTGCTGGGTGATCTTGGGCCAGTCCCTCTTTCTCAGTCCCAGAAAGAAGGCAATGGCAAATCACTTCTGGAAACATGACGGGACTTTCAGGACAGTCACCAGGAATTAACGCTAGCTTAAAGTCACACTCACACAACCAAACAAAAAACCTCATCATGTTCTTTATGGTACAACTTTTATATCCTTTTGTGGTCTTTTTATATCTTTTTATATTCTTTTGTGTATTAAAGATGCTACTATTCTGACCAAGGCTTCCTGAGACACCAACAAACACACGTTAAATCCAAAACCATTTTATATAAGTTCAATGCCTGTGAATTATTGTCATTCACAGCCCATAATGAGTCTCAACCAGTTATAAATATCCCATGGAAGTCTGCCAAAATTCTTTGGGAGAAGTCTGATAACAGTGTACCTTTATCTTTCTTGAAGATCACGAAATCACAAAAGTACCAATTAGTCTTTCAAAACCAAATGGAGCACAAATTCACCACAGAGTTTTCAGGTTCCAAACTGACCAGAGCAAACAATTTTGCTTCCTGCAAAGGTTCCTGTCCCTTTGCACTTTCTTTATATTTTATGGGAGAGGCAATCACCTCCAAGTCTTACTACCAAGTCACCCCTTTTGTCTTAGCTGCTCTTGCCTTCTGGTAGCTCTGCACACATGCACACTGGGAACAGGTTCCCCTTGTTCTTCTGCCTCACTGCTGCCAGATTCTGGAGGCTCCAGAGTCAGCACTTAACTCCCAGATGGCCCTGGCTCCATCTCTGTATTGGACGCAGGACCATCGTCCGAGTTCTCTTCAGATTCCCGGACTGGCCCATGTTTTTTCCCACTGCCTGATTCTGCTGCCGTCTCCGCAGGCTGCCAGTGGACCACAACAGCTACCAATAAGTGAATTGTAAGTCTCAGATTCAAGAGGGAATTGATATATGAGGTAGGCTTTTTAAGTAGAATAAAATGTTACCAACTGGGATTGGAAAGCAAAAGAAGCACATGCAATTAATTCCTTGTGACAATTTGCTTTGAAGCATTCTCCAGAATCTTCACTATGAGGATTATGGGTGTGGGAGTCCTTCTTTGCACTGCTGCAAGAACAGTGTCTTTTAGAAAGAAAAGAAAACACATTAGCCCTGCAAAGAAACAAAGCAAAATCTCTAGAAACAAAATGAAGGAACATTTAAATTTTTTTTTAATATCTTCTGTTGAAATGCAGGGAGCCCCCTACCAGTTGTCTTTTAAAAATCCATAGTATTAGGTAGCTCCTTTAAAATAAATTAAGGGATAATAATATGTACAATTATTATGAAAGTCTGGAACTTATACAGTCTATTTGTGTGGATACACAGCAATTCTACTAAATTATATTCATCAAGAAAACTGTCCAGGCAGTCTCTGAGCATCTGACACAATTAAATGGAAAAGGGAAAAAAACACTTGAGATGGACATAAGGAATCTTGCTTGACTTCTTCACTGCAATCTTCATGTTTTTCACTTTTATCTAAACATTGTCGTGATAGTTACTTGATAAGTATTCAAGCTGAATTTTTTTCTTTAAGCTACTCTAAAGCAGAGTGGATAGAAATAAATACATTAAAAAAATAAAAATTGATTTTAGTTTAAATGGGAAGTTTTATTTTGATAAAAATAAACTTTGCTTAACATTTGTAAAACTACTATATAGCATAAAATGTAATCCTGAACATGACTTCTAATTATATTTTG
Organism: Laticauda colubrina; assembly: GCA_015471245.1. Classification (NCBI taxonomy): domain Eukaryota; kingdom Metazoa; phylum Chordata; class Lepidosauria; order Squamata; family Elapidae; genus Laticauda; species Laticauda colubrina. Next base: position 80,602,723 of record BLBF01000003.1, on the reverse strand, counting down.
AATTACTTGCAAATATAGATATGAAAGGTAACCCAGAAGATTTGATAACCAATCTCTTTAAAAGTGCAAGGATAAGAAAACCAGTGAACAGAGAATTTGAGGTGATGGGAGCATCATACTTAAAATTTGCTGATATAATTCAATTGGAGTTGATTTTAGCTATAATCAGATTATACAACTTCTAGAAGTGGACTACAAAATTCTTAGTTACCACTCAATTAACCACTTAGAGTCAAATAGCCTACTCTCCAAAAAACAATTTGGTTTCAGGAAAAAATTGTCCTGCAATCTTGAACTCCTACACTGCAAAAACATATGGACTACTCTACTTGACCAGGGTAAAGCTATAGAAGCAATTTACATAAACTTTTGCAAAGCCTTTGATTCAGTGGTACATGACAAACTACTGTTAAAACAAAATTTTTACAGCATTTCTGGATCCCTTCATAAATGGATTACTGCATTCCTGTCAAACAGGCAACAAATTGGAAAAAATAGGGAGCGCTATATCAAACCCTTAAGTTAACAGGGGTGCCCCCCAAGTCAGCGTTCTAGGACCTACACTCTTTATACTCTATATAAATGAACTTATAAGCAACTGCGTCCTCTTTGCAGATGATGTAAAACTATTCAACACCACCGACAATGCTACTGTCCTTCAAAGAAACCTTCATTATGTATCTGAATGGTAAAAAAATTGGCAACTCCAAATTTCGACCAACAAATGCTTTGTCCTACACATTGGTAAAAAAAATCAGTACATCAAATACAAACTAGGTGGATATGATCTCATTTGATGATCCTCACTCTCTCAGGGACATTGGAGTTCTCATATCAAATGACCTAAGTGCCAGAGTTCACTGTAACATCATTGCCAAAAAGGCATTAAAAGTTGTAAATCTAATCTTACGAAGCTTTTCCGGAAATATCAAATTGCTAACTAGAGCATGCAAAACTTTTGCTAGACCAGTACTCGAATACAGCTCCATCAGTTTGGAATCCGCACTGCATATCACACAATAATACAATTGAGCAAGTCCAGAAGTATTTCACGAGAAGAGTACTACACTCCTCTGCTCATAACAGAATACCCTATATATGCTTGAGATTTTGGGCTTGGACAATCTTGAACTACGCCACCTATGATTAGACTTAAGCGTAGCACACAAAATTATCTGCTACAATGTCCGACCAGTCAATGACTACTTCAGCTTCAACCATAACAATACAAGAACACATAACAGACACAAACTCAATGTAAACTGCTTCACTCGATTGTAGAAAGTACGACTTCAGCAACAGAGTGGTCAATACCTGGAATGCACTAACTGACTCTGTTGTTACATCCTCTAATCCCCACTCCTTTAATCTCAAACTATCCACTATTGACCTCACCCCATTCCTAACAGGTCTGTAAGGGGTGTGCATGAGTGCACCATCATTCCTACCATCCCTGTCCTATTGTCCTGATTTATTCATATCTATTTCCTGTATGTTTGTACTTATATCTATTACCTTGTAAGCGATTGACAAATCAAATAAATAAAATTGTCAGGGTTCAGTATATACTGACTTGTGACTTAGCAAGGTGCTTGAACACAATTGTATATTAGTATTAAAAAGCAATGATTTGAGACCACATTCCTCTTTCTCAAACATAGTTCATTGCATAGAAGTTGCTTGGGCAACTGTGAGTGCGGAAGGGGGGTGGCTGATGGAAGAAATCTACCTTACCCACATTTTTCGGCTTATTATGAATTCATTTCATGGAAGAGACAAACAGAGGCAAGCAATTTCAAACTCACAGGTGCGAAATCCAAGGCTGGGAAATATGAATTGCATAAAAATGCTAATTTAACCCAGATTTTCTTACTCCAGTCTCTATCAGGACCCAGATATTTGAAAAAGACACATAACCATAAGTTCATAATTACAAAGCAAATTGAAGGAGACTGGAAGTAATGCCTGAATTCATGAATGCATGCTAATTTACAGTTAATTAAACCACTTTATTTTGTGAATGAGTACAATTGCTGGATTTGCAAACTACACAACCATAGCCAGGGGTGGGATTCTACCAGTTCACACCTATTCGCTAAAATCGGTTGTTAACATTCTAAGCAGTTTGGAGAACTGGTTGTTAGAAGAAATTACTGGCCTAATCCTGTAAAGAAGGCAGGAAGGAAGCATTCTGGTGTTGCTTACAGAAACTGCTTCTCCATTAACCCTTATTACATTCTTGGCAGGACTGGACTTCCTGTCTCAGCAATTTCTCTGGATTTTTTTCCCTCTCCTTTGCTGGTATTTTGTATGTGTGGAGTGACCATTCAAAGTTACAATGGCACTGAAAAAAGTGACCTATGACAATTTTCCACACTTACGACTATTGCAGCATCCCCATAGTCATGAGAGGCTATGTGAGGAGATGCGTGCCTCAATGTGAGTGATATTGAGTTGGCCACACCCAGCCAATAACATGACCACCAAGCCATGCCCTCAGAACCGGTTGTTAAAAAATTTGAATCCCACCCCTAACCATAACCTAACTGCTCTGGTTAGGCTTGCAAATACTGAGCCAGTACATTAGCTAACAGTATTTTAGCTTAACATGTTGTGTGAACACAGACATAGAGGAGTTGATAACTCCTTGTTTTGTACCCCATGATCATTTCTATTTCTCTGGGATAGCCAAGTAAAAATATAAAATTTGAATAAAAATAATTTAAAACTTCAGTCAAGTATTGGGTTTTCCATCCTTTACCTAATAATGGGTTATTTGTCTCTAAATGTATGTTAAATTGTTTTCTAAAATGAAAATAAACATTAAAATAATGACTTGTCTCCCAAGGTCCCAGCGCTCACATGCAAACATACAAGCAAATCAACCTTCTGGTCTCTGGTACACTTTTTGTTTCATTTGTGGGTCCAGCAGCAAGACAATAACGCAATAAATTATCTGAGTCCATCTTGAATGTTCCATTCAGAAAGAAATACCTGAGTCCAGGTTGGATTTGGGGAATCGATGAGTAAATTTGCTCTGTTTTTTCCAATCAATATAGTGATTATCAGTTTGATAGTTCTCTAACCAAGAAAAAAATGTGAAGAAAGACAAAGCAACCATTTAAATCATGCAGGTCAGGAGGTTTGAGATCACTCTGTAGCAAATGTTTATAATTCTTTGGGGAAAAGGTATGAAAATAGCACGCAAACATGCCATAGAATAAATCATCTAGACATGAATAGAGCTGACCCTGAAGGGAAGGGCTGAAATGGGGAAATGATTAAAAAACTACATCAAAGGGTTGAAGTTGGTAAGGTAAAGACCTTTGAGCCTCATGCCTAAGAAAACTTTTGTAAACAAGAGATGTATGACACAGAGCTTCAATGCTAGAGAAGAATATACATACATACATACATATATACATACATATATATATATACATACATATATACATACATATATACATACATATGTGGTATGTATGTATGTATGTTTTTTTAGGCTTTCGCGGGTACTTACATGTGTGCTGTTTAGCTTCCTTCGGGTATTATCCCACGTCATTGTAGTTCTGTTAAAGTTGTAGCAACGTTTCAGCAGAATCTCATCTGCCATCCTCAGGCTTCTGTATAGAGTTAGTTCCTGGTTTCAAATTTGAGGCTGGTCCATTCTGATTGGCTAGGAGCCTGGGTCTGTGTTCATTGGACTTGGAGTTTGATTGATTGGTCTTTCTGGTTTCTTCTGTCTGTTTTGTGGCTTTGATTGGCTGGCAACACTCTGTTCTTGTGTTGGAGGCTTTCAGTGCAGCTTCGCTCTGTGGGAAAGGACGGCTGCTCTTCATTAGCAAGCTGCTATTCATTAGCAAGCTGGGTTTCACCTGGGTGCCTGGTGGGGGGGTGTTTAGGTTGGAGCTATCAGAGGGAGTCTGTTTTTGCCCAGGTGTTTGCCTGGCTTGTGGCATGGAGATCTTTCTATTTGAGAGTGCAGGCTTCCAAATGATTGACAGTCTGGTGGAATCATCTCTTCTATTCATGCTGTCAGGTCTTTTTTCAATCTCTATGGCTTCTCTAATGATTCTGTGGTTGGGGTTTTCTATAGTGGCCAGGGTTTTAGTGCCATTGAAGTTGATGTTGTGACCTGTGGTTTTCATGTGTTGGACTAGTGAGGAGGTGTGTTCCAGCTTTTTTACTGCATTTTTGTGTTCATCTAGGCGGGTACTTATTCTTCTATTGGTCTGTCCAATGTATGTGGCCGGACATGATGTACAGGGAATTTCGTATATGCCTTGGTTTTCCATGTCCATTTTGTCTTTGGGGTTCCTCAGGATGGCTGCTATTTTTTTGTCTGTTTTGAAGGCAGTCTTGATGTGATGCCTGTGTAGTATCTTACAGATTTTGACTGTAGTACCTCTTATGTAGGGCAGGGCAGCTGTTCCATAATTCTGTGCATCTTCTAGGTCTCTGTTATGTCTTTGTATGTTTTTGTGGATCAAGCTGGTGATTTTGCTTTTGTGGAAGCCGTTGGCTGTCAATACTTTAGTCAGGATGCATAGTTCAGTCTTTATATGTGTCTTGTCTGCCAGGCGTTTGGTTCTGGCGATTAGTGTTTTGGCCACGGAATTTATCTGTGCTGGGTGGTGGTGGGATTGGGCGTTGAGGTAGCGGTTGGTGTGTTTTCTTCTGGTATATGGTGTGTCCCAGTGTGCCATCTGTTCTTTTGTAGATTAGTACATCTAGAAATGGTAGTTGTTTGTTTATTTCCATTTCCATGGTGAACTTGATTTTGGGGTGTGTTTTGTTTACGTGTGTTAAGAAATTGTTTAGGTTTTCTTTTCCATGGGGCCAAATCACAAATGTGTCACCGATATATTTTCGCCATAGTTTGGGTTTGTGGGTGGCATTAGCCAGGGCTCTGGATTTGAATTCTTCCATGAACAGGTTTGCAGTGACGGGTGACAGTGGTGATCCCATAGGGGCTCCTTCAATTTGCTTGTATCTTTGTCCTTTGTATATGAAATAAGTGTTGGTTAGGCAGTGTTCTGTTAGTTCCATGAGGTCTTTAACTGGTTGGTATTTATTTTTGATGATTTCAAGAGTTTCTTTTATCGGGATTTGAGTGAATAGTGAAACCACGTCGAAACTTACAAGCAGATCTTCTTGTTCCACGTGTAGATCTTTGATCATTTCTAAGAAGTGGTATGAGTTTTGTACATATGAAGCTGCGGTTTCAGCATGGGGCTGTAGTTGTTTTGCTAAGTATTTAGCTAGGTTTTGTAATGGTGCTCCTATGGAGCTGACTATGGGTCTGAGAGGTATGCCTTCTTTGTGTATTTTTGGGAGGCCGTATAATTTGGGGCATCTAGAAGATTTTTCTCTTGGGATGATCGTCTGTTGGATTTCTTTGCTTATGTGGCTGGTTATCATTTTCTTCTTGGTTGATTTTTCTAGATATGTGGTTGGGTCTGTATTTATAGGTTTGTATGTGGAGTCTTGGAGTAGGTCTGTCAATTTTGTTTCATAGTTTTTTCTGTCCATTACTACTGTGGCATTTCCTTTGTCTGCTGTGAGTATTATTATGCTGTTATCATTTTTCAGGGTTTGTAACGCTCTGAATTCATCTTTTTGCAAATTATTTTTTGGTGGTTTCGTTGTGCATAAGATGTGAGTAACCTGGTATATATGTATATATATATTTGTTTTTTTAAGTTTTTGCGGGTACTCACATGAATGCAGTTCAGCTTCCTTCGGGTATTATCCCACGTCATTGTAGTGCTTTCAAAGTTGTAGCAACGTTTTAGCAGAATCTCATCTGCTATCATCAGGCTTCTGTATTGAGTCCGTCTGTGAGTCAGGCTATCACAGCCGTTTAGTTTTAAATTTGAGGCTAGCCTACTGTTGAGCCAGAATGCTTTTTTCTTCATCCTGATTGGTTGGGAGTCTTGGTCTGTGTTTATAGGTCTTGGAGTTTGCTTGATTGGTGTTTGAAAACCCCAAAGATAAAATTGACCTGGAAAACCAAGGCATATACGAAGTTCCCTGTGCTTCATGCCTGGCCACATACATCGGGCAGACCAATAGAAGAATAATTACCCGCCTGAATGAACACAAAAATGCAGTAAAAAAGCTGGAACACGCCTCCTCACTCGTCCAACACACGAAAGCCACAGGTCATAACATCAACTTCAATGGCACCAAAACCCAAGCCACTATAGAAAAGCCCAGCCACAGAATCATCAGAGAAGTCATAGAGTTTGAAAAAAGACCTGAAAGCATGAATAGAAGAGATGATTCCACTAGATTGTCAATCATTTGGAAGCCTGCACTCTCAAACAGAAAGATCTCCACACCACAAGCCAGGCAAATACCTGGGCACAAACAGACTCCCCCTGATACCTCCAGCTCAAACACACCCCAACCAGGCACCCAGATGAAACCTAGCTTCCTAATAGATGATAGCCGTCCTTTTACTCGAAGCCAAGCTGCACTGAAATCCTCCAATACAGGAACACAATGTTGCCAGCCAATCAAAGCCACAAAACAGACAGAAGAAACCAGAAACACCAATCAAGCAAACTCCCAAGACCGATAAACACAGACCAAGACTCCCAACCAATCAGGATGAAGAAAAAACCATTCTGCCACAGCAGTAGGCTAGCCTCATATTTAAAACTGAATTGGCTGTGATAGCCTGACCCACAGACGAACTCAATACAGAAGCCTGATGATGACAGATGAGATTCTGCTGAAATGTTGCTACAACTTTAAAAGCACAACTACAGTGATGTGGGATAATACCCGAAGGAAGCTGACACAGCATATATATATGTAGACACAAACACACACACACACACACAGACAACCACACACACACACACACACACGGAAATTCAGAGTTGAGAAAGAAGATAACATTTTCTGGTAAGACGCACTGACAGTAATGATAGAACTTTTTAAAATGCAAAGTTAAGTTTGTATAATCTGCAGATATTTTAATGCCAAAGGATACTAACAGTACACTCCATTTATGATTTGATCTGTTTATCCTTTTTGTTCAGAAGCTAAAGATGGTATATGTAATATGTAGACTTAGTGTCAGATTTTGATAAATTGAAATTGCCAGCATATGTTGGCATTCCATGCTGAAAGCTGAAAGCATTTGAGATTTGTGTACTGCAAACAACATTTGGTTTGCAATTAAGCTGTTTTTAATTTAAGGTTTGGTTTATCTTTAACTTAATTTATTTTTCTTCAAAGGTCAAACAACATCAACTTCAAGATGCTCCAAAATTCCAACTACAAAATCTGGTTGGTCAAGGCAAAAGGAGAAGAAACCCTCAGAGGTTTGTTGAAAGTTTTTATTTTCTTAGACCTCTTCTTGGCATTTTTCTATAACTGTTCAGTTATGAACTGCATTCTAACAAGTGCATGGGTGCAGAACAAAGAAGTAAATAAAGGAAATAAATTTGATTCAATTTAAATTTAGTACAATTAAAATGATTCATCATGTGCCTGTTTTCCCCGTAAGCCATTTTAAAATTATACAAATAGGTTTGCAATCTCAAATTTGCAATCTTGCCTTTGAACTTTTCTCCCAAACTTGTTATCCTTGTGTTAGACTTAAATGTTGTAAGCCCTAGTTAGCATAAGGAATCTGAGATGATGGCTAGTGCCTTTTTCCTCTCCAATTAATCACTAGGGAAAAGCTAGATCTGGGACAAAGAACTGTAGGCTCATGTAGAATTTGCCACAGCATTTTAATTATTTTAAGAAAAATTTCCAACATGGAATGATCTATTGCAGGGGTCCCCAACCCCAGGCCACATTTTGGTACCTGTCAGTAGCTTGTTAGGAAATGGGCTGCACAGCTGGAGGTGAGCAGTGGGTGAGCGAAACGGAAACCATCCCCTTCCTCTGTCCATGAAAAAATTATCTTCCATGAAACCAGTCCTTGGTGCCAAAAAGGGGATCGCTGATTTATTGAACTGATTATAAACAATCGGAAGACTTCTACAGGGAGGTAATAGGTGTGTAAAGAAAATCATTTATAGTACCACAGTATTTAAAATGCAGGCTGAATCACTGCCAGCAATTTGATTCTGACCAGCTCAAGATTGACTCAGCCTTCCATCCTTCCAAGATCGGTAAAATGAGGATCCAAATTGTGTTTTGGGGGTGGGGTACATGTTTCCTCTGTAAACTGTTATGAAGTGGTATATAAATCAAAATGTTATTGCTATTGCTATTTATGTAGAGGTCTTTAAAATGTATATGAGGGAACTGAAATCATAAAAGAAACTCTCACAGCAGCTTCTCTTGAGCTCCATTCACCTTTTGACTACAGTATCTTGATGAGCATTCTTCCCAGACCCCAGTTTAGAGCTAATGTGCACTTTACCACAAAATATACTGTATGTGTCTGAGTAACATCAACTTAGCCTTCTCTTGTATTTTATTAGTGTATGTCAGATAAGACCCACATGTGAAGGTTCAATTAAACTCATTTATATGCTGGAACCTTCCCAACTGAGGGCCAGCTCCTACTTAGAATTAGAGAAGGGTCAATGGCACTCAAGGGGGGTTGTGTACATAGGAATTCTAGGCTGATCCCCCTTTTCACTCTTACCTCGGGTTCTGTCATCCCTTCTCCTACACATCTTATCTTAAAAAATTATCCAGCTGCCCTTCTGAAGTAAACAGACAGCTCTCAAAGCAGGATGCAACAATGACAATTCAAGATTCCACTTAAAGTTTGAAGTGAAAATTTGGAAAAGATACTTCTGCCTTCTGAAACTATATAAGGAATAGGAAGTGGGGAAGATTATGGGGAAGTGCTGTTTGTGGGTTGCCATCCTCTTACAAGTTGTGAAGTTATCTCCAGAGGCACAATCATGTAGTGCTGGCCCAAGGTATTTGGTTGCCTGAAGTAGATTTCAAATTGGAGGCATTTTTGGAAGCATTGTTGCATCATTCAAGCAATAGTAGCTGACATTATTTCAGCCTTCTAAAAATGAGTTTGGTGTCATGTCTCCTACAATATCTGCCATTCTGAGTACTTCAGCTTCTGTTTATCAAATAGCAGTAATAATAATTTATTAAATTTCGATTCCATCCAACTCTCAATGGCTTCAGGAGGCTCACAAGCAATCAAACAAATTACAAAAAAGATAAAATGATGGCAAGTGTGACGAATTGAGAGGTCTCACTCTTCTTTAACAAAAGTTTGGATAAAGATCTAAGTCGTCATGGCTTTTTGAAATAACAGTGGAGAAGGGGACATCTGGATCTCAGGAGGAGCCTTGTGACCAAGGGGCAGGGCGCTGCTTCAGCGGTGGTATATTTCTGAGATCACTGATCTACTAAAGCAGCCCCTCTCCAACCACGTTTAAGGCATAGACTGTGAAATATTGGTTTAAGGGTAATTTTACTTATTACTGCAACATATGAACTTTTTTAAAAAAAGAAAAGTATCTTTGAGACTGCAGGTAATCTTCGATTAAAGACCAGTCACTTAATGACTGGTTATGGTTATGACAGGCCTCCCCAAAGGCACTAAATGAACCAGGCTAAGGGATCCGATGCCCCCCCACACACACACACCAGTCACATGATCACATTTTGAGTGGTTGGCAACCGGTGCACTTTTATGGCTGTTTGCTGCATTTCATGGTCACATGAATACAATTTTCAATATTTACTTCTGCACTCTTGACAAAAAGAGCCCATTGAAGAAAATGGGTTCCTTTAACAACTGCAGTGTTTGCTTAATGACTGCTGCAAAACAGGTCATAAAATCAGGTCATGTGGTGGCCTGCTTTAAACCACTGAATTATGAATTATGTCTGTAAGCGTGGGCTCAATTACAGGCACTATTTAATTGCACACCTAATCTGCATATTTCTGAACATTTTGGAAATAGACCAATATTGAAAAAGAACACACCAACTTCTGTTTAACGGTTTATGACATAATGTATGCAAATCAAAGTCAGCTGCAGTAAACACAAGCCTCCAGGGAGATGAAATGAATCAATCATCCCAGTCTGAAAGAGAAAGAATTTGGCACTTTTAACTACTTCCCAAGGTTGGGCAACAGTTTCCTTTGGTCATCTGAGGTGTCAAGCTTCATGTCTCTAGGAAATACAATTTCTTGGAATCATGTTCCAGAAACTGCCGAATAGGAGAACATAAAACTATTGCTGTTCCTTAATAATGCAGGCTGAGGACATTTATTTTGTAGTTCATGGAAAGAGCTGCTGCTTCATGCTGAACCTAAACAACCCCCAATACTTTAAATGTATTTATTTGTTTATTTTTTACTCATTCATTCATTCCTGTAGCCACCCATTTCAAACAAGTGACTGGTTGGCTTACTTATTGCTGTAGATCATACAAGGGCATGCTATAAGTGCAAAGACAATGCTTTTTTCTAATATTGGCAAAAATAGTAGAAATTTTGGAAATTGTCCAATTGTCTGATAATAAATAATTAATGAAATTACCTAATAAACAGTTGCAACTTAACAGCCCATTCATATAGGTTGCATTATGTGTACCAAGCATAACGTACATACATTATACATTGTACATACAAAATACATTGCATTATGTATAACAATATATGTACCAAGTTCCCAAGGGATTTTTAATTTTCAGGTGCAGCTTTTTGATGTATGACGTATGAGTGTGCATGGGTTCAAATCCTTTATTCTAGTTAAGCTACATTTGTTCTATTTCTGAAATGAAAATTAAGATCCAAGCCATTTGTTTGAGATCCTTATAAATCTATAAAGCAAGAACAGTATTATTTTATCTTCTTCATATAATCTTGGAATTGTCTACTCCAGTCCTCTGCTGTGCAAACCAATGGAGCTATGCTCAAGTAGTGACTCCTTTTCATTAAAACTACTGGAGATAGAAGAGTCACTTTTTCTGTAGTTAGACTTTTTCACTGTCATATAGTTCATACCATCAGGAAGGTTTTCATTATATCCAAATGAAATAAAAAATGCAACTTATATCCATTATTTCTTGTCCCAAAATGACAGTGCAAAATATTTCTCTATTGTATGGCTAACCTCAAATACTGATACGAAATTTCCCCTTTAGTTGTCCTTTTCTCCAGTTGCAACATGCCACATTCCTTCAACTTGTCCTCAGAACATATCCTCAGATTAATATAATCTTTTTGACCTACTCTAACCTTATGGAAATGTGGTACCCAGAATCATACACAATACTCCAGTGGTGGTCTCAACAGATAGTAGAGAATAGTAAGGACTTTATGTGTCTTTGATGCAGCACTTCTTCTAATGTAGCAGAACTTGTTAGCTCTTCTAACAGCTTTGGGACCTGGGAATTTGAAGGCATTCATATTAGCTAGATCTTTTATCATTTCTTTGCTGACCTGCACTCTTTTCTGTTTCAGTCTGTGCTGCTTAAATCATCATTTCCTTTGTATGCAATAAAGATAGGGCAAACTAGGAATTCCTCTGCTTTCTCTTGGTCACTTGTTAAGATTTCTCCTTTTGGATTAAGTATCATCCCATTGTCTTGTTTTTCTTTCTTCTCATGACATATTTAAGAAACATTCTTTGCTGATTTTGCCTTTCTTAGCCACTAATCTTAGCTCATCTTCTTTCATAGCTTTTTCAGGCTTCAGTTACCTGCTTTAAAAAATATTCATCTGCTACTTTAATGGTTAATGATCTGTAGCAGATACCTAGCAAAATATCCCTTTTGTCAACTTGGCCTTTTTCTTTTCAGATTCTTTCAACACTTGTGTTAATCACAAATCTAGTAAACGTCTTACTAATAAGTTTATTCCTGATAGAATATGCCATCTCCTCTGTTATGTTGCCTGTTCCTCTGAAGCGTGGGCCCTTCCAGTCCAATATTCCATAATTAAGTATTATACCACTATGTTTCTTTAATCACAAGTAAATCATGCTTGCATTTATGCCTCATGGAACTCGGCTAATCTAGCATATTATTCCTAATTTGTATATCAGTGAAGATACATTTAAAATAATGGGTTGAACTCCCTCTTCTTTTCTTTATGCTTATGTTTTCTTGGTTTCAAACTCGTAATTTCCAAAATATTTTGCTTTGTTGCTCTATTCAACCCATTACTTGCTCATTCATTATTCACCAGTGATTTTACAACTCCTACCTCCTTGTATTCTAGTTTAAAGGTACTTTTTCAAGAGGCAACTAGACTTCCTCGTTTTTCGTATGTTGTATCCCTCTTCCTCTGTTGAGGGAGGGCTGTTCAATTTTGACATAAATGGCAAATTACCCATCAATTACCCTATTGAACAGCCTTCCCTCAACAGAAGAGGAGGGATACAAAATCAACTGTCTCCAGTCAGCAATCCCATTTGCATTAATCAGGTGACTGAGGACATAGATAAACCTCCAGGTCTCTTCAATCATAATGCAAATGACCAGCTGTTTGCAAGGAACATAAATCTTTCCATTCCTTGCCATCCAGTCAGAGCTGAAGAAGTTTCTTGGATGAGAAGCAAAATGTCTTCAAAGAAAAACCACAAAGTCCAGTTGCCTCTTTAAAAAGCATCTTTGGGACAACCATGACCTGGATGACTGAGCATCTCCATAAATACTCTGGTTTAAAGCCATCCTGATCAAGTTAGCTACCTGTTACCCATATACATACCTTCTCTCCTTGGAAATTAATTCAATTTCTGCAAACCACTCTTCTTGATTTTTATACTAGTGTTGAAAAAAAGGGAACCTGTATTGATCATACAAATGTTGCATTAAAGAATTCATTAATCCTTCCTTTCTTTTGCTGGCCTTCTGTCTTCAACAGAAAATATTGACATCAACTGAGCCTTGAGATCTTCACCATCCTCCTTGTAGCAGTCATGTTCTGTATAATTTGTGCTCACTGGAAGAGTAGGAAGTTTATGTAATCAGCACACGTGATATACCTGATCAGTTTTTACATCGTATCTCAGATTTGTGCTCCTAGGAGATAGATAGCATACATATTAAGAAAGATGGATGACAGAAATTTCTGTGGCTTTCAAGATGAAGTTACCTAAAAATCACCCTCTTTTTCTGCTTATTAGTGATTGAATGATTTCACTTGGATCAGACAATAGAACCGGTTGTTGGAATCTGTAGTTCTGTTTTGTTTGTAGAAGCTTTCTTGTGGTCTCATGATTGTAATTGATTGCTGTGGTCTGGGAAATAATTTGTTTTGTGATAATTTAGGTTCTGATGGTGATGTTTTGCCAACTGCTTTCATTATCATCCTTTTGTTAGGTTTTAAGCTCTCTGTTTCTAGCAAGTAACAATATACACACGATTCAGGAAATCTTCACTGTGATGATTGAAGTGTAGGGGTTATACTCTGGCCTCCAGTCTTTGCTTTCAGAAATATCTTGCTGATAGTTTATACAAATGAGGTGTATTTTGTGTTGTAGGAGAAGAGGTAATGTATCTATAGCAGTTAACTAACAGAACATGATGCGTTCTGTATGGTGTGGAAGAAATTTTTTAAAAAGGCTGGTTGTATGTATCTGGACAGATGTAGTCTAATTCCTCTTCTGCTTGTGATGACTTCTGCTTCCTTCCTAAAATGCAGCAGGAATGCAGTGTTGTACATATCAGGGTGAGGGATGACAGGTTACCGAAAGCAAGCGGTAAGCTTATGACGTAGGTGACAATAACTTGAAAATTTCCTATTAAAATTTATTGCATCTGTTTCCAGAGTCATTCACTACTGGGGTTAAAAGAGCATAATCATCTAGAGAATGGTAACAAGAACCACGAATTCTGGAATGCTTGTTATGAAAATTAGGTAAACTTCAATCCCTTTTATAAATTTTATTCTACAGTTCTGAAGTTGAAACATTTTATTTATTTATTTATTTATTTGATTTGTCAATCGCTTACAAGAAACAGGTATAAGAATAGACATAGTTTTGAATACATGAGATAGATACTTGTAAGAAAAATAAAAAGAAACAATAGGACAGGGATGGTAGGCATGTTGGTGCGCTTATGCACGCCCCCTACAGACCTCTTAGGAAAGGGATGATGAGGTCAATAGTAGACAGTCTAAGGTTAAAGTTTTGGGGGTTGGGGAAAGAAACCACAGAGTCAGGTAAAGTATTCCAAACATTGACCACTCTGTTGCTGAAGTTGTATTTTCTGCAGTCAAGTTTGATGAAGTTAACCTTGAGTTTGTATCTGTTGTTGCTCTTGTATTGTTAAGATTGAAACTGAAGTATTCATTTGCAGGTAGGACATTGCAATGTATGATTTTAAATACTATATTTAGATTGGACCGGAGGTGGCGTAGTTCTAGGTTTTCTTGTTGTTATGACGAGGCAGTAGAGTTGTTTGATCATGAACAACTGAATCATGATGAACTTTATTGGAGTATAGTCTTACATTTATACATATTTTTAGTTATCCTCCATCATTGGTTAACTTTGGTTACTGCTTAACTTTCGTTACTGTTCAGCACAGTAATCCATACAATTAAGTATCTCTAGTTATAGTCTAACATATGTTTACTTCCCCTCTCTAATCCTCCTTTAGATTAGTGACTTTGTTTGCCTGAGTTGTATTTGCTCGGAAACATTCTTTATCTGAGGTTTGCCATCCAAGATTGGAACATTCCTGCAATTACAACTCTCCATATCCTCATTTTTTATTTTAAATGGAGGATTCAAAGATTTATGAATGTATAGCAATTGTAGAGGATTAAGAGAGGGGGAAGCAGGATGAAAAAATGCGAATAAATTTGGAATACATTGAATAAAACAACAAGTTGCAATTAGTACAATAATAATAATTATAGCATAAAAGAAAAACTGTCTGAACCAAGACCAATCAGGGAGCCAATTGGTTAGCCACTCAAAAGGTGAGTAATGAGCATGGATATTATTTTGAATGTATGATTATAAATTGGCAAGTTCATCCTCAATAGTTTTACTCAAAGAATGAAAATGCATAGCACATCCACGGTGTCCAAATAACATATAGAACCCTCCCTGATGGGCTAAAAGATAGTCTATGTCAAAACGCTGCTGTAAGACATCTTGATTTAAATCTTCTATTTCATGCTGCAAATCACGAATAATAGCAGCAGTAGCATTGATGGATTTTTCAAGTCTGCAGGTGAGACCAAGAATAGATCATCTGTTTTCTTGAGCAATTACGCCAGGATAAGAGCCTTAGAGGAAGAACTCTTGTAATGGCCCCTGCCAATGCATGGCCAAATGTAGAACCAGAAGACAATTGTGTGTCAATAATGACTTCATTATTACATGTAGGCCCCAGAGAGGAACGCTGCTCTCGAGTTGATGGGAGTGTACCTATTTGAACAGGTGGAGTAAAATAACACATTGATAATTCTGAGGATGAACATTAGTAGCATATTTATCAAAAAATAACCACATATTAGGATCCTTAAGCTGCCAACCAGCGCATATCGATCCTGTATTAGATTGATCAGAGGCATTAAAAATAGGAAAATTGTCAGGATACATATCAGGAGCTATATTAATTCCATGCAAAGAAGAATTATAGGTACCTGACAACCAATAGTAGTCAGAACAATAACTATAATTCCCTATCTTTTTTAATATATGCTGGGCAGCATCATAATCAGACCAATTATGAAGCCAAGTATGTTTAGCGTAACAATAGAAACACAGACCCCTTGTAAATTGACTAACTTTCAAGTAAGACCAACGGACAGAATTCAATTTTATAGGGGGTTTAGAAAATAGCTAGGAGTGCAAAATAGATTGCATTTGTGAGACAATAAATGTAGAAGACATGATCAAGTTAGGAGTAAAAGAAATTTGACCAAATGCCATTGGGAGCTCATAGTATAAAGTAATATTTATGCTATGGGTCATAAACATGTATTGGGCATGACGAACCCACAAATTAGGGTTAAGACAAACCACAGAAATGTCATTTTGAGCAGAAACACCATTAACCATAAACAAGAAAATACAAAGTAAAATGGTAACAGAGTTTGCAGTAATAATAGCAAAAACAGCAGCAACAAGATTTTCAGGAGTTTGAGGTAATGAGGCCTGCTGCAGTTGTTGCTAAGCTTGATATGTAGTAGATTTAACTTGGCCCAAGTGATGGGTTGCGGGCATGTCGACCTCGGAAGACGGACTTCTGTGTTCAAATGAAGATTGAAATCCGGAATCGGGTTGTGAAGGCCCTGATGCCATGGCATGATACAGATGAACGCAGTGCGCTGGAACCCACACTGCTTGTCGAGTAGAACGGCGGCATAACTGCGACCCCAGGTGATCCATCAGTAAAGACTGTAAGAGCTTTAGAAATAGGATTTCGCACAAAAATGGAAGAAAAGGCCGGATTTAAAGTAGTAGTAACCACTATTCTAGGATCCTTGGGTAAAGAATACAACAAGTTTCCCACATATTGAGAAAAGGCTATCTGATATGATTCTGAAATCATCATCAAATGCTCATGTTCAACTTTTGTACAAGTGAAAGCTATGCTAATGAGATCCTGTCCACATATCGATGCTTAAACATATTCAATATTTCTTGAAGGCATGTTCTTTGAAGATCAGTTAATACAACTAGATCTCCTGGTGATTGTGCTCCCTTCAAAGACTGAAATAAGGGCAACATATCAGTTGTAATGTAGAAGAATGGGCGTGCCCAATTAATAATGCCAAGTAACTTTTGCCATTGTACTAATGTATATGATTTATGTACTTGTAATTCAGGAAAAATTGGAATGGAGGAATTGTGCAACATTCTATGTCCTAAGTAGGTATAAAGTTCTACCTTTCGAATTTTGTCTGAGGCTATATACAATCCCTGTTGTGCCACAATATCCGTTAACTCTTTTAACAACTTAGATTCATCAAAATCCGGGGCTGCTATCAATATATCATCCATATCATGATGGACTAAATAGGAAGGAAATTTATTCCAAAAGGGTTGAAGGGCATTATCCACGAAATATTGACAAAGTGTAAGGGAATTAAGCATTCCCTGAGGAACACTCGCCAATGATATCGTTTTGTGGGCATGCTATTATTAAAACTAGGATAGTAAATGCAAATTTTTCTTTGTCTTGAGGCTGCAAAGGTATAGTAAAAAAGCAGTCCTTAAGATGAACTACCAATAATTTATAAAAATTAGGAATTAAGTTAGGATTTGGTAGACCACATTGTAAAGGCCATTTTCCATTTTTCTTTTTTGTAACAAAAACAGGAGCATCCCAAGGACTATTAGAAGGTTCTATATGACCAGCAGCCAATTGTCCTTGAACCAATTGTTGTAAAGCAGCGAGTTTTTCCCTTGATAATGGCCATTGTTCCACCCAAACTGGCATAGAACAGAGCCATTTAAGAGGAAGAGCCATCATCAAGAATCAAATGGGCATTAAGAAGAGAAAGGCTATCACGGCCCCAAATTTTAGTATGAATATCTAGAATGTATGGTTGTAGGAAAAAGGACTTACCAGCAGATGTTGTAACATTAATTTCTTGAACATTCTGTCAAGTAGCTGTAGAACCTCCTATTCCCCACAATGAAGAAACTCTCATTTTTGGCCACTGTACTGGCCACTGTAAAGAGGAGATGACAGTAACATCGCCTCCAGTATCCAATAACCCTTGAAATGGTTGTTTATTAAAGGCTAGGTCCCACTGGCCGACGGATGCAAAACGTATGCAAAAAGGACACAGCAGACGAGCAAAATTTTGGGGGTGCTCCATCAGTTGTCATCCGCTCTAAAAAGTGGCAAAAATTTGCATAAACAGGAAAAGAACGGACGTGGGTAGTATGTAGTGGGGATGTTAAATGGATGTTCATGGGAAGCCTAGAGGATGTATATAGAATGCAAATCGTTCACTGCTCATCCTTTCTATTTCCATGCTACTAACGCTGTGTAGACGTTCTGTGTACCTTTTGTTTCCTCCCTATTTCCATTTTCAGCTGCAGCAGATGTGAGTTGAGGGGATGCCCAGAGGATGCAGAGAGGATACAGCGAACGTTTAACAGATGATAAACAGACATAGAACGTTTGTTGCTCGTATGTCACGGATTTACATCGTACACAGCGGAAAGTTCATCCGTTCACAAAGTTTTGTGCAGCTCAAAACTTCTTGAGCGGATGAAATCTCAGTGGACGGATGCTCAAAGGATAGAGCGTATGAAACACGTATGCAATGAGTACACAACGGATGCATAGCGTTTTCCAATGTTTTTTAATGTTTTACATCCTCTTTGCATCCATTGGTGCAGTGGGACAGGGGCTTAAGGAAGAGCATTAACAAAGGACGAGAGGAGTTCAGCTGATGAAGTAAGCCTACAGATAAAGAAGTTGATCCAAATCCTGCATCCCCACGATTACCTATACCAGGAGATGGGATTTCATGTGGAAGAAGAAGCAATTGAGCAACAGAAGAATTACAAGGAAGAACTTGAGGAAGATTCACCCAAATCTGAATCATGAGGATACCAGTGTAATCTGAATCTATTACCCCAGGCACAACAAAACAGCCCTTTTTGTGTGCAGAAGAACGAGGCAAAATTAAGCCAACTAATCCTGAAGGAAGAGGATCTTTAAATTGAGGTGGAACTATTTTAACTTCCATGGGAAATTTAAACTCAATTTCCTCTTGAGTGATTAAATCGATCCCAGCGCTACCGGCTGTGGCTGGGGAGGAGTGAGAGAGACTGCTGGAGGAGTCAGAGTGATGAGAAAGGCACGTTTTGGATTCTGGATGGGTGCCACACCCATTGTCTGTAACTGCCTTTTTAAAATCTCTTAAGATCTGATAAGGCAGACCCTCCAATTCTGCAACTTGCAGTCCAAGCTGTGGCCCCTGACCAGGACGATATTGTACTGGACAAACAGAAAGTAATTTTGCAAGCTCTGTTCCTGAGACAGAGGCATCCTTTTTACAAGTCTCTACCATTTTCTGAAAAGAAGACTGAACAATAGAGTCAGGAGGCTTTGGTCCTGTATCTGCAGGAGCTGAGGGAATTGAAGACATATATTCAGGTGAAGAAGGGAGACAAATGACAGCATTAGTATAAAGTGAAGGTGGAGGTGTTAAAAGAGAAAGTTCATTGTGACCAAATTTTTCAATTGCATGCCTACATAAATGCCACACCTGCAAAACTTCTATTTTTGCTCAAGGTTCAGTATGCAATGTTTTTCCAATACGTTCCCAATCAGTTAATTTTAAAGACCCCTTTTCTGGGTACCATAGGCACTGAGTTGCAATCTCCTGGACCACCCTTAACAGATTTCTCTGTGGTACCTCAGTATTAATCTTCTTCAACAAATAGCCTAATTCATCTACCTGCTTCCTTTGTTCTTCAGAAAGCAAAGACCCCATACTTACAGAAACCAAAAGGTTGAAGAAACCACAAAGGTGCACCAAATTCTTGCCAGATGAAATAAGAGGGTCCCTGTTCGGGTGCCATTTGTTGTAATGACGAGGCAGTAGAGTTGTTTGATCATGAACAACTGAATCATGATGAACTTTATTGGAGTATAGTCTTACATTTATACACATTTTTAGTTATCCTCCATCATTGGTTAACTTTGGTTACTGCTTAACTTTCGTTACTGTTCAGCACAGTAATCCATACAATTAATTATCTCTAGTTATAGTCTAACATATGTTTACTTCCCCTCTCTAATCCTCCTTTAGATGAGTGACTTTGTTTGCCTGAGTTGTATTTGCTCGGAAACATTCTTTATCTGAGGTTTGCCATCCAAGATTGGAACATTCCTGCAATTACAACTCTACATTTTCTAGGTCTAGAATTTCAAGTCTGTGGACATAAGGTATTCTGCAATGAGTAGAGGAGTGGAGAACTCCTCTTGTGAAATATTTCTGGATTTTTTCAATTGTGTTAATATCAGATACATGATATGAGTTCCAGACTGATGAGCTGTATTCAAGTATAGGTCTCGCCAATGCTTTGTATGCTGTAGTTAGTAGTGTGATATTACCAGAGAAGAAACTACGTAGGATTGGATCCTCAGCATATATGGCAGTAGTTTCCTTAGTAGGTGATGAGCTAGGTCCTCTTTCCTTGCTAGAACATTCTGATTCCATCTTGCAGTTGGAATGCCATTTATGGTATAAACAGGAAGAGGAGGAAACAAAGAGCCAGTATAGTCATACTCCAGTCAATATCAAGGATCCAGCTGTAGAGATAGTCAAACAGTATTAAGTATCTGAGGGTGCGCATAACTAACAGTGTGAACTGGTCTCACCACACTTCATCCCTAATATGCATCTTTCTCCTTCTATCCTGACCCCTTTTTACAGAGGCACAATTGAGAGTGTTTTAACAAACTGCATCACTATTTATTATGGTGGCAGCAGTTCCTCAGATGGAAAGTCCATACAGAGAGTGGTAAGGACAGACAAGAAGATTATAGGAAGCTTGCTTTCTGTTATTCAGGATATTGCTTATAAGTACTACATGCTTAGAGCTCAAAGCATTGTTAGAGACCCCATATACCCATTTTAGGATCTTATTTGTGCAGGATTACTAGATTCTGTAAGAGCTTTGTTCCCTATGTCATCTGTCTGGTAAGCTCTCAAGATTCATTTTTCTCTCCATGTACATTTTTACATCCAAACTAAACTGTTGTTTCTGGATGTCATATATAAGTGGGCATATGCATAATTTTGTATTTATTTATTTATTTATTTATTTTGTCATGTTTATGTAATATATTGGATGTGGTGACCTTTTGAAAGCGATGTGCAATGAAATTTCATTTTAATGTATGTCAATTAGTGTACATTCAAAGTGACAGTAAAGTTATTCTAAGTTCTAAAAGGTTACACTAATCATTACCTATGTCAGAGGTGATGCTTATTATGAAAGACCATGAGAAATGATTAATTATAAGCATTGCTGTACAACTGGAAAAACGAGATGCTTACCTAAGGGGTGGGAGGAGAGAACCATATTAACCTATTTGTAAACACTGATTTTATTGTATAACAATGTTAGGATAGACGGAAATAATTCCTTATTGGTGATTATTTCAAATTCTTCTCTGACGCATCATCAGTTCTTAGAGGCCTTGGGCCTTTTTGCTTCTTGCCACAACACATATTCTGGTTTTGTTAGTTTGTTTAATTTAAAGCATTTATCAAATTATCTAACTAAATCATTGTGGCTCTTGGCAATGTATAATAAACCAATGAAAATATACTAAAATCAAAATAAACAAGCTGAAAAGAGATACAGCAATTAATCATGTTCTTTTCACCACTTTTCATGGTTAGCATTTGATTCAGTTCTACTTTGGAAGATACCAGTTATTCCCATATTTGTATTGAATTTCTTACTTTAGTTCATTCCAAATTATTTGATCACTTTTGTTTTTATTTTTTTATTTTTTTTAATGTAGGTTTTTATCTTAACCTTCTTCACTCACTTTCAAAACAGTTCTTTTTACTTCTCTCAAAAATCATTGAGAACTTTTTTAAAGCACTATTATTTTTTGTTATATTTCACTATTTGCTTTATAAATACCCTTTTCTTTATAAAATAATAAATTTTCATAATTTTAACAATCTTTGTTTTAACAACCTATTTTCACTTCATTATTCCACCAAGCATCCATTTTCAAACTTATTAGCATAATTATACAAGCTTCTGTAATACCCTCTAACCTAATTCTTTTCACTACTTTCATGCAGCTTTGACAACTTCTTATGTCATCTTTACATTCATACAGTTGAATTCTTCTCTCGTGTCGCTACACTTTTCCCAGCCACTGTAGAACACTGTTGGTGTAGGTTGGTGTAGCGTGGTAGAAGGATTCGCAGGTAAACAGATACCTGACAGGGGCCGCGATGTGAATGCTCCTTCTATGGCCCCCATACAGTTGAATGGAACCATATCTTGCAACACTTTTTATACAGGACTTATAATTAATCCTAAGCCTTAGCTTCCCTATACTTATTCATCAACTTCACATCATTGTCGCACAGATATATTACATGCCTCCCCTTTATCTTAGTTTCACATATAGCAAATCTATTTTTGTTGTTTTGTTTAATTTATTAGTCCATGCCCATTACTGCTGTTTTATTCCAAACCTCATTCTTCCATATGCTGTGGGCATCACAGATGGTCCCACAATCATTAATGTTTTCTGTCATCACGGCTGGACTTTTTTAAGGTTTTCATATTTACTGTTTAATAATATAGAGGAAGTATAAACTGCACTCATTATTTTTGGTTGCACCTGTGCCATATGCAACATTCCTTGCTGATAAGGTATTACTGCTCAGTTGAATGTCTATGGAGATTCTTAATCATCCAGGTCATGGTTGTCCCAAAAGTGCTTTGTAAGAGGCAACTGAGCTTTCTGGGTTTTTTAGAAGACGTTTCACTTCTCATCCAAGAAGCTTCTTCAGGACTTCAGAAAAACCAGAAAGTCCAGTTGCCTCTTTAAAAAGCACCTTTGGGACTACTGCTCAGTTGAGTTAAGGGCATCCACTGAGGGTGGGCAGGCAATATGCCAGAAGCACAAATAAAACCCAGTGTTATTCCAAACATGTTCATGCCATTCTGTAACTCAAGGCAGCACACATACTTAATATTCCTTCTTCTTCCTATTTCCCTGAAAACAACTACTCTGTGATATGATTTGGACTGAGAAAGAATGACAGATGCAAAGTCACCCAACCAGCTTTCACAACTAAGGCAGGACTAAAACTCACAATCTGAGATATATCTAATGCACTGACACTCATCATGTTTTTTTAATCCATCTATCAAATTCTGTCTCTACAAGGTATCTGCTTACAATCATTTCAGAGTTATTCCAATTCTGATTTCCACAGTCTATTCTAATGAATACTTCGATGATGCTAGAAACCATAAACTCAGGTGGAGTTGCATTATATGTAAAGGACCACTATATTGCTACAGAAATGCATGAAACCAAAGTTGAAAACCTCCTAGAATGCATATGGGTCAATAAAAGAAAAAAATAATAACATGGCCATAGGTGTATATTATAGGCCACCCAATCAAGCAGAAAATATAGATGTCCTTTTTGCCAGCCAACTAACAAACATATGCAGGAAACACAAAACAATAGTAATGGGAGACTTCAATTATCCTGATATCAATTGAAAAACTAATTCTGCACCAAGTGAGAAATCAAATAAGTTCCTAACCAACCTAGCTTTGTTGTCTAAAAGGTAAAGGGTGAAACTAGAGGGGCAGCCATACTGGAGTTAATTCTTACAAACAGAGAAGAAGTGATAGAAGGAGTTTAAACTGCAGGAACCTTGGGTGAGAGTGACCATATCATACTAGAATTCAACAGAACATAATGACGCCAGAGCCTTGGATTTTAAAAGAGCTGATTTCAATAAATTCAGAGAGAACTTGGGAAAGATTCCATGGATGAAAAACTTAAAAGGAAAAACAACTCAAGAATCTTGGGAAACTCTAAAAAGTATGATCATAGAAGCCCAAACCAGCACTATACCACTGAGAAAGAAAAACAAGAAATCCAAGAAAAAACCAGCATGGCTGCACAAAGATCTCTCTGGAAAATTGAAAGAAAGGACAATTACAAAAAATGGAAAGAAGGACATACAACTAAGGCAGAAAATCAGCAGATAGCCAGAATCTGCAAATACGAAGTCAGGATAGCAAAGGCTCAAAACGAACAAAGACTTGCAACAAAAGCCAAAGATAATAAAAAAAAAGTTTCTTCCAACATATAAACAACAAGAAAAAAATCAAGGAAACACTAAAGAGAGAAGATGGCAAGGAAGTAACAGGCAACAGAGAGAAAGCAGAATGACTTAACTCATTCTTTGCATCCGTCTTCACGGCAAAAGAAATTATAGCTCAACCCACCAAATACATAACTGTAAAAGACAGACCAGAAATAAAAGTTAAAATAAGCAAAAAACAGGAAGAGAACACCTGTCTGATTTGATGAAAACAAATCACAGGGGCCTGATGGATTATATCTCAGAGTTTTAAAGGAGCTGGCAGAGGTCATCTCAGAACTACTGCACCATATCTTAAAAAAAACCGGGAGCACCGGGGAACTACCAGAGTACTGGAAAAGACTGATGTGGTTCCCATCTTCAAAAAAGGAAAAAAAACAGACCCGGGAAACTATAGACCAGTCAGCCTAACATCGATACCCAGGAAGATACTGGAAAAGATAATAAAAAAACAGATCTGCCAGCATCTAGAAACAAGTAAAGTAATAACTAGCAGTCAGCATGGGTTTGTTAAAAGCAGATCATGACAAACCAATCTTATTTCATTCTTCAACACAGTGACTAAATTAGTAGACCAGCAAAATACTATGGACATAATATATTTAGATTTCAGCAAGGCATTCGACAAAGTAGACCACAACCTACTTCTTAGTAAGCTAGAAAAAAGTGGACTAGATCGCACTACCACTAGATGCACTCACAATTGGCTGGCAAACGGTACTCAACAAGTAAGTCCTTAATGGGTCTAAGTCTACATGGAGGGAAGTAAGCAGTGGGGTGCCACAAGGTTCCGTCTTAGGCCCAGTACTCTTCAATATCTTCATTGACGAGTTAGATGAGGGAATAGAAGGGGAACTTACCAAATTTGCAGATGATACTAAGATGGCAGGAATAGCTAACACCCAAGAAGATAGGCTCAAGATCCAGACGGATCTTGTCAGACTAGAACACTGGGCCATATCTAACAAAATGAAATTCAATGTAGATAAAAGTAAAGTCCTACACTTAGGCAAGAAAAAACAGAGGTACACATATAGACTGGGTGAAACTAGGCTCAATAGCAGTGACTGTGAAAGGGATCTTGGAGTCTTAGTGTACAACCAGCTAAATATGAGCCAGCAGTGTGCAGCAGCAGCCAAAAAAGCTAATGCAATCCTAAATTGTATTAACAGGGATACAATTAAGATCAAGGGAAGTACTAATACCACCTTATAAAGCCTTAGTAAGACTACATCTAGAGTACTGCTTCCAGTTTTGTTCACCACATTATAAAAAAGTTGTTGAGACTCTAGAAAAAGTACAGAGAAGAGCAACCAGGATGATTAGGCTGACGGCTTAAACATACAACAAACGGTGGCAGGAACTGGGCTTGGCTAGTCTAGTAAAGAGAAGGACCTGGGGAGACATGATAGCGGTCTTCCAATATTTGAGGGGCTGCCACAGGGAGGAAGGGGTCAAACTATTTTCTAAAGCGCCTGTAGGCCAGACAAGGAATAACAGATGGAAACTGAACAAGGAGAGATTTAACCTTGGAAATAAGGAGAAACTTTCTGACAGTGAGAACACTCAACCAATGGAACAGCTTGCTCTTGGAAGTTGTGGGAGCGCCATCAGTTGAGACTTTCAAGAAGAGATTGGACTGCCATTTGTCAGAAAATGGTGTAGGCTCTCCCACTTGGGCGGGGGGTTGGACTAGATGACTTATAAGGTCCCTTCCAACTCTGATTATCTGTTATCTGTTAGTTTAACCTTGCAGAGGGCTGCTACAAGCTAAGGGCCAATGGCGAAGAATATACAGTGATGGATTTACCTTCATATTCTTCCAGCTTCACAAATACTATATATGTGCACTATGAGAAAGATTTAGCTGAAGGGAATACTGTAGATCAGGGGTGTCAAACTCGATTTCATTGAGGGCTGCATCAGGATTTTGTTGGAGCTCTGGGTGGGGCTAGGAGGGGTGTAGCCAGAGTGGGCATGGCCAGCATGATGTCACTTGTGTCTGACAGTGCCTGCGGTGGCCTGAGTGCTCTGCCAGCGAAAACGGGCTCCTGAGCTCCTTTTCAGCTGGGATAGCCTCCTGCAACTCTGTCTGCAAAAACTGAGCTCAGTGGGCCCATGCATGGCCTTCACAAGCTTCGTTTTGGCTGGGGTGGCTGCCTGCAACTCTCAGCCAGAAAAAATGGAGCTTGGGAGGGCCGTGCACAGTCCTTGCGAGCTGTTTTCACTGGCAGAGGCACCATGGGCCGATTCTTTGCTGTTTCCAGGGCGACCCTGCAAGCCAGTTCTTAAACAACTATCTAATCTGAATGTGATAACTATGCACTATAAGCTACTCACTTTAGTCTAAGTACAATCAATAGTAACCTGGCATCATAAGCAAAAATTCCTACTTCACAATATGAGGACTCAGGCAAACTTTTTTCTATATTGTTTAATGTTTATTCAAAGTATATACTCTTTAAGTTAACATTACAACTCTAAACTCTATCATAGAAACAACATAAACATATGATAAGGCACTTCGTTTTACAGCTATTTTGTTTGTCACCTTATTTTCAGGTTCTCTATTCAATATAAGTATTACTGTCTCTATCTCTGTCAGACTTTCCCCGTTGTTTGTTGTATCAGCCGTTCAGTCCTATAGCACATTGTTTCTTCCTCTGTCTCGATCATCCCTTTTCAGCTTTCTTCCTATCCAGAATGTCCCATTCCTTCCAACAGTTCCCATCTACACTGATCTCTCTTTACACCTCCACTCTCCTTCTTCACTTTTGTCTTTCTTTCTGCCATTCCTCTAAAATCCTCCCACAATACTACTTAGTCACTTCTCTCAGCCAATTCAAAATAAATCCTTTCCTCAAGCTCTATTTCTCCGACTCTCCCATTCCTTTCTTTGTCCAACTTTTTTATCACCTCTCACTTCACTTTCATGTTCACTTACACTCGCTCTTTCAATGTCCTCTTTCTCATTCCAATCCTTTCCAGCCATGCTCTTCTTCCTTTACAATACAGCTCACACCGCCATTTCGCTACTGTCACTTGAAACTTCAGTCTCTCCCTGTCTGAGCCTCCTCGACTGCCAGCTGATCTTGAGACTTTCCCTTTTCTCTCACGTGACTTCTATGGGTCCTGGGGCTTCTAGCTCCCATCCAATGCCACACTCTGCCGATCTTCCTTGTCTAGCAGTTGTCATGGCTTCTGGTCAGCCATATTAATATGACTGACACTTTCATGCTGGATTTGGGAGGTTTCCCTTCATTGCAGCGGATGGTTGCCTTCTACCACACTGCCCCCTGAGCTTCCTCTCTTTGCTCTCTCTTCCTCCCTTCGAGACACACAACCCTCTAAAGGGGCTCCTAGCACGAGAGAACAGGTCCAATAAATGGAGTCCATTCTCTCTTCCCCACATCACTACAACATCACCGCCAGAAGTCCCTGCGAGCCAGTTCTAAGAATTCCCCCGGCCTGGATCTGACTTCCGGGCCTTAAGTTTGACACCCCTACTGATGAGAGATGAGATGATGAGAGAGTTTAGGATGAAAATAGCAAAAGGGAGAGATGAATGATAGAAGTCAGTAGAAGATTTATAGTTAATAATACAACAAGTACATGTTTCTGTTTAAATGCACACATTTAAACAGTATCTCCTATGTAAGGCATTGGTGACAATTGTGGGTAATCCTAAAGCAGGCTTAAGAAGCTGTAATATAACAAACGTTTTTTTTAAAATGTGTGTTTCACCTTAATGTCTACACAAGTCAGTTAACAATTTTAAAATATTTAAATTCACAATGCACTAAATCCACAATGTTCCTTTACCTTTTCTCAAAGAAATTAAGATCATAATCTCCTTTAAACTAGGATTGATGATTCCAATTTTAAGTACAGTTTATGGCTTAACAGGAAGATAAACTACAGCCATTAAAGCAAGGATAAGCCAAGACTAGCTTATTAAAAAACAAAAAACAATGATGTTGACACTGTCACATAAATGCATCAGTGTTTTTAAGTAAGATGTCTGGAATCATGAAATGAAAAATGAAACACTATGTAAAAGTCCCTGGCTGAAATCCAGACAGTTTCCTTTTTCTGCTATGGACTTTCCAGCAATAGCATGTGGCCCGGAAGGGGATGGAGAGTGGAGTGGAGGGTTTTCTGCAAGTCCCACTTCCTTCTTCCTTTCCAAATAATCTTCTCAAAAGTTCCAAATCAACTTTTGGAAAAGCTGCACAGAATTTTGAAACTTGTAATAGAAGACACTATCTGTAATTCAGGATTGAACTGTGGAGTTCTTGGTGTTCCATGAACTTGGTTGTTTGTTTACAGATGTTTCATTACCCAATCAGGTAACATCATCAATGCTGTCACCTTGGATTGATTTTTTTTGAAATACAGGTAGTCCTTACCTCACATCCATTCGTTCAGCTACAGTTTTGAATTTACAGTGATGCTAAATGAAGGGACTTATGGCACATCTTTGAAGTTGCTGCTTTTGTACACCTCCATGGTCACATGAAAATCTCAGCACTTGGCAGCCAGTGCACACTTACAACTGGTTGCAAAATGCCTGCCATCATCTCATCACTATTTGCAACCTTCTCTTCTGACTGCCAACAAACAAAGTCAATGGAGAAGCTGGCAAGGAAATTTCTAGTGACTCTCCTTCAACCTTTTTGTACTCACACTCTTCACACTTAACTTCTTTGCTTGTAAATACGCATACACTGTACCTCCCTTTGCTCACACCATGCACTCCTTTCCTCACTTGCACTGCAACCTTCTTCCTCCCTGCCCTTCCTGCATTTGTGTTGCTGTGCAGTACTCCCTTCCCCAATTTGTGCATGAGTTGTGCTGTCCCTCCCAAGGCTTCCCTACCCTTCTGTGGCACCCTGGCATTCCTTATCTTAGATTTCCTCTGCTTCCCACTTTATGGCCTACACATCTGACTGTCACGACCATCCTGGGATTGCACTTTATATTCTTAGCAATAGCAATCCCAA
Organism: Laticauda colubrina; assembly: GCA_015471245.1. NCBI lineage: Eukaryota > Metazoa > Chordata > Lepidosauria > Squamata > Elapidae > Laticauda > Laticauda colubrina. The sequence goes on along the minus strand of BLBF01000003.1, from coordinate 80,573,939 downwards.
TCCTAATTGCTGTTAGAGTTCGAGGAATACCCATACTTAAATATTTATCTCAGAAATGCTTCTTTCTGAAGCAAGATAGTTCATGTGGATTTTCTCAGATGTAGATATACATGACATTTATTTATATAACTGTCTTTTTGTCCATGCAACACTGAATCTAGCTGATTTTCAGTTGAACCTACTCTGAAATAAAAGTTGTGATTTACCTGCTTCAGCATCAGATTTTGACTTATAAATACTGACATATTTTATTACTTTTTTGCAAAACATAAACCAAGTATAATCCATTGCTCCAGTTCATTAAATGAGCTCAGGTAAGCATCACCCAGCCTACATCAATGTCAGAGTGTTCTTTTATGGAGATGTTCAACATCCGTTAAAGTATTTGCATTATGCAAATTTACGCAAATGTGCATGATCCAGTGTCAAAAGCAGTGCTAAGCATGAACTTGGAAGGTTTGACATGTGTAAAAAGAAATATTGGCCTTTTATAAAGAGGCAAATTAAGTTAAGATTGAATTAATTGCCCAGTTTGTTCCAAGATCAGCATTTCCCAAGATCATCTCCAGATGTCTTCTGCAGTAGCTGTATCATCAAACACTGCCAGTGTCTATGCTGACTGGACATAGTGAGTGCTGTTGTCCAAAATATCAGAAAGTACTTGATTTGGCAACACTACTCAAAAATTTTCCTTCAGCAAATTTACAAGTAGCTGAGGGCAAATTTACTTTTAAAAGTAGCTAAGGACAAAATTAAAAACAAACACTACAAACAGTTTTGCAAAGTTTGGCAATCCTTTGAGACAATCTGCTATTACCAAAATCAGTAACTAACTTTCTTTGAATTTAGCCGTTCTGATTTCCTTTTCCATGTCAACTGATACAAGTGAACTGGAAAGAAGAGCATTCTAACAAACATAATATTTTTTATATTTTTATAACCTCTAATTACTGGGAGGATAGAGCCACAGGAGAATTTGATTTCTGGTCATCTTTACATTTAATCAGATATCAAGTGAATGGAAACGAAAAGTTTTTATCAAATGGATCTTTGAGCAGTACTGATACCTGAAATACAAAGTTTCCTTGATGGTTCTTACAACAATTTCAGTGTGAAGGGAGAATGTTGATTTATATATTAAAGCTGGAAAGTGGTATTGTTTGTCTGTTTACTGTTAATGCTAAAGATAAGAAATGTATGAATTTATAACATGGTTCTGAATCAGTAATAGTAGAATGATAGCCAGTGAATATCACAAATTACTTGTGTTGGTTTTTCACAGAGGTATCAAGAATGATGATAACATTTTCATGGTTGGTAATTTTAGACAAAAAGTTGGTTTGTTAGTGTTAATCTTTTGTCAAGTATTTATTTAGATTTTCTTTGCAGAAGGAAGTGCTGGCCAAGGCCATACCATACATGTATTGGTTATGATTTTTATTTATTTTACTTTATTTATATGGTTGCCCAATTTTCAAAGCAACTCTGGGAAATGTACCATTTGAAAGTGTTTAATCTCCCACATATATCTTCCGTAGAAGACTTTTCATCAAAGACATTCTGGATAGGCTTATGACCAGAAGAAAAGCTGTGTTTTCAGGACCTTTTAGGAGGTCAATAGAGTTGAGGTCATCCAAACCATGAAAGCCATGATACACAGGGCAGGCACTACAACAGAGAAAGTATGCCTCTTGGATCTCTGCAGGTGACATATTTTCCAAAAAAGGATCCAAAGGGTGTCTGCCTGCTAGGCCTCATGGGATAAACAGATTATAGGTGATGCAAAAATATCCTGATTCTGTGCTGTATGAAATGGCTTATAGGTGATCACTAGCACTTGAATTGATCTTGGGAACTTATGGAACATCCGATGAAGTCGTGACATTATTTCTTTCCGAGGGATGTTCCTAATTATTCATATCTCTGCATTATGAACCATTTATTGCTTGCAGTCCCATTTACAGTGCACTGCAGTAACCTAAATGAGAAGTGGCCAAGGCATGGATGACTGTGAGCAGAGCCTCCCAGTCCAAGGTTGGGTGCAACTGGTGCACAAGATACATTTGTAAAAAGGCCCTCTTTGCCTTCTAAATTTTGGCTTTCTATTTGTAAAATAAAGGATGGTATAATATATCATGTGTTGTTGTTCATCTGAGGTTGTATTTACCCACTTTTAAGAACTGGATGAAATGATATAGGAAGACAGTTACCAATTGAACATTGGGGGGGGGGGGAGCCTAACAAATAAGAGCAGTTTCACAGTGCTGCAACCAATGACCAAGGAAAATGATGAGTCCCTATTGGGACATGTTCAAATGGAGAAGTGTGATTCCTGGACTGACCAGGTGTTGGCTTGATGACCTCTTCTCCATTGAATTGCTCCGAGTATCCAGAGAGTGGGAGGTGCTTAGTCTCTTCTCGGATAGGCTGGGCTTAATTGATAGCATGCTGTTGCTCCTCCCTGGCTCCTCCTTAGCGTCCCCCAGTTTTAGCTCAGCCTTTGATGCGATAGGCAGCTTTCTTTGGTCGGAGCAGGAACAAATTGAGGTGAATAGATTCTTCATATAGAGATTGGCTTTCTAAAAATTTCTCTCCAAAATTCTACTCCCTTTAGCTCCGGTTTAGGAGATTAACTCATTAGTATTTGTTGGCTGCCCTCACAGTTCAAACAACTGTTTATATAAACAATCATAGCACAAACAGCCTGTACCAAGGCCTGAGGCCTGTGGGGACGGCTGTTGAGGGTCTATTATTTGTAGCTAATTGCCCTATCTTTTAGCATTCTCAAATTTGGCTTGTTTGATCTTCTCAGTATATTAAGGCATTAAGTATTTTTTCTTCAATTTATTAGATACATAATATATACAAACAATATTAATATTACTGATTATGATTATAATAATAGAAAAGCCTCAATCCTAGATATTGTATAATAATAATAAAAAAGAGGGAGTGAGTATCGAGTGGGTTCCCTGTCCCGGAACAAATATATATATATATATATTTGTTTTCTTAAGTTTTCGTGGTACTTACATGTATGCTGTTCAGCTTCGTTCGGGTATTATCCCACGTCATTGTAGTTGTGTTTTTAAAGTTGTAGCAATGTTTCGGCAGAATCTCATCTACCAACATCAAGCTTCTGTATGGTGTCCGTCTGTGAGTCAGGCTATCACAGCCATTTCAGTTTTAAATTTGAGGCTAGCCTACGCTGTGCCAGAATGGTTTTTTTTCTTCATCCTGATTGGTTGGGAGTGTTAGTCTGTGTTTATTGGTTTTTGAATTTGCTGTGTTCTGCTTGGTTGGTGTTTCTAATATCTTCTGTCTCTTTTTGGCTTTTTTTGTGTCTTGATTGGCTAGCAATATTGTGTTCCTGTATTGGAGGATTTTAGTGCATCTTGGCTCCGAGTAAATGTTTGGCTATCATTTGTTATGAAGCCAGGTTTCATCTGGGTGCCTGGTTGGGGTGTGTTTGAGCTGGAGGTATCAGGGGGATCTGTTTGTGCCCAGGTGTTTCCCTGGCTTGTGGTGTGGAGATTTTTTTGTTTGTGAGTACAGGCTTCCAAATGATTGACAGTCTGGTGGAATAATCTCTTCTGTTCATGCTTTCAGGTCTTTTTTCAATCTCTATGGCTTCTCTGATGATTCTGTGGCTGGAGTTTTCTATAGTGGCTAGGGTTTTGGTGCCATTGAAGTTGATGCTATGACCTGTGGCTTTCATGTGTTGGACTAGTGAGGAAGTGTGTTCCAGCTTTTTTACTGAAGTTTTGTGTTCATCCAGGCAGGTACTTATTCTTCTATTGGTCTGTCCAATGTATGTGACCGGGCATGAAGCACAGGGGACTTCGTATATGCCTTGGTTTTCCAGGTCAATTTTATCTTATTGGGGTTTCTAAGGATGGCTGCTATTTTTTTTTGTCTGTTTTGAAGGCAGTCTTGATGTGATGCCTGGAGTATCTTACAGATTTTGACTGTAGTACCTCTTATGTAGGGCAGGGCAGCTGTTCCATAGGTCTGTTCATCTTCTAGGTCTCTATTATGTCTTAGTGTGTTTTTGTGGATCAAGCTAGTGATTTTGCTTTTGTGGAAGCCGTTGGGTGTCAGTACTTTAATCAGGGTGCATAGTTCAGTCTTTATATTTGTCTTGTTTGCCAGGCGTTTGGTTCTGGTGATTAGTGTTTTGGCCACGGAGTTTATCTGTGCTGGGTGGTGGTGGGATTGGGCGTTGAGGTAGCGTTTGGTGTGTGCTGTTTAGGTGTGTTAGGAAATTGTTTAGGTTTTCTTTTCCATGGGGCCAAATCACAAATGTGTCATCGATATATTTTAGCCATAGTTTGGGTTTGTGGGTGGCATTAGCCAGGGCTCTGGATTCGAATTCTCCCATGAACAGGTTTGCAATGATGGGTGACAGTGGTAATCCCATAGGGGCTCCTTCAATTTGTTTGTTTCTTTGTCCTTTGTATTTGAAATATGTGTTGGTTAAGCAGTGTTCTGTTAGTTCCATGAGGTGTTTCACTGGTTGATATTTATTTTTGATGATTTCAAGAGTTTCTTTTATTGGGACTTCAGTGAATAGTGAAACCACGTCAAAACTTACAAGCAGATCTTCTTGTTCCACGTGTAGATCTTTGATCATTTCTAAGAAGTGGTATGAGTTTTGTACATATGAAGCTGCGGTTTCAGCATGGGGCTGTAGTTGTTTTGCTAAGTGTTTAGCTCGGTTTTATAGTGGTGCTCCTTTGGAGCTGATTATGGATCTGAGAGGTATGCCTTCTTTGTGTATTTTTGGGAGGCTGTATAGTTTGGGGAATCGAAGATTTTTCTCTTGGGATGATCGTCTGTTGGATTTCTTTGCTTTTGTGGCTGGTTATAATTTTCTTCTTGGTTAATTTTTCCAGATATGTGGTTGGGTCCGTATTTATAGGTTTGTATGTGGAGTCTTGGAGTAGGTCTGTCAATTTTGTTTCGTAGTCTTTTCTATCCATTACTACTGTGGCATTCCCTTTATCTGCTGGGAGTATGATTATGCTGTTATCATTTTTTAGGGCTTGTAGCACTTTGAGTTCTTTGTGCAAGTTGCTTTTGGATGGTTTGCTTGTGCATAGGATGTTGGTAACCTGGTGTCTTATTCTGTCAACTTCATCTGTATTTAATTTAGTTCGGCTGGATTCTACTGCACATATGATGGATTCTGTGGGGACTTTTTTGGGTGCTATAGCATAATTGAATCGTTTGATTAGGACATCCGTTTCTGTTCTCTGTTGGAAACGTTATATACTAATTGTTTCAGGTATTGTTGTGCGTTGTTGGGGGCTTTCTTGTCATGTTCTAATTTTTTTAGTTTCTTCAAGAGTTTTTCATTTTTGTAAGTGGTTTGAGTTTCAGCTCTCCAAGTTGTAAGTTGTTTTATCTTATCCCAAAGTAGAGGGTGGATTTTGCTGCTCAGTTCGAGGTGTAGTGTTAGCAAATCTTTGTTTAACTGATCCAATTGGAATCTCTTACTGTGGAGCTCGTTCCTGAGTAGAGCCATTTCAGTTCTTTTCAGGATATGTTTAGTAGCTGCTGTGCTGTGATGAAATGTTAATTTGAAGCAGGTTGGTGTTGCATTGTTGTCTCTGCAGCTCCTTAGGAATTTCAGGTCACATAATATTCCTGCTCTTTTAACTTCCAGCTTCTCATAGGTTTTGGTCTGGCTATTTATTTCTTCCCCGTAGAGGTCTTATACTTGTTTTCTTAAGTTTTCACAGGTACTTACATGAATGCTGTTCAGCTTCATTCAGGTATTATCTCGCATCATTGTAGTTGTGCTTTTAGCAACATTTTGGCAGAATCTCATCTACCATCATCAGGCTTCTGTATTGTGTTCGTCTGTGAGTCAGGCTATCACAGCCATTTCAGTTTTAAATTTGAGGCTAGCCTACGCTGTGCCAGAATGTTTTTTTTTCTTCATCCTGATTGGTTGGGAGTCTTGGTCTATGTTTATTGGTCCTTGAGTTTGCTATGTTCTGCTTGGTTGGTGTTTCTAATATCTTCTATCTGTTTTGTGGCTTTTTTTGTGTCTTGATAGGTTGGCAATATTGTGTTCCTGTATTAGAGGCTTTTAGTGCATCTTGGCTCCGAGTAAATGGACGGCTATCATTTGTTAAGCCCCGGTCCCACTGCACTTACGGATGCAAAGAGGATGTAAAACGTTAAAAAAAGCTTGCCATCCATTGGAAAATGCTATGCATCCGTTGTGTACTCACTGCATACGTATTTCGTACGCTCTATCCCTCCAGCATCCGTCCACTGAGATTTCATCCGCGCAAGAAGTTTTGAGCTGCACAAAACTTTGTGAATGGATGAAGTTTCCGCCGCGTACGATGTACATCCACGACATATGCAGGCAACAAACATTCTATGTCCGTTATCATCCGTTAAACATCCACTGTATCCTATCTGCATCCTCTGGCCATCCCCTCAACTGACATCTACTGCAGCTGAAAATGGAAAGAGGGAGGAAACAAAAGGTAATGGAATGTCTACACAGCGTTAGTAGCACGGAAATAGAAAGGATGTAAGCGTATGCATCTCGTATATAAAGGATTAAAACGGACAAAATGTTTGTATCTGAAATGTATCTCGTATATTTAGGATGTCTGCAGTATGTCTAGAGTAGGTAGAAGGACACCTAGCGGACTACTGATATTTCCTATAAAAAGGGGGATAAAATCATCTGGATCTCAGCATGAGTCCAGACCTCTTCACCCTTGGTCTTGGTCTTCCACATCATCAATTGTTCTCCACCATGGATCATGACACAATCCGTATGATAGCTGCGCTCATTCACAACCAAAACCAAAACCTGTTCAGACTGTTTCAAGTTTTACACAGAAGGAGATGTCCAAGAGCTGTATGGGTCCGAGGATGGATCGGGAGAAGAATGGAGTTTGGATTGTATGATCAGTTGATGGTGGAGCTGAGGAATGAAGACCCTCGTGCATTCCATCACTTCATGAGGATGCCACCAGCCATGTTTGACGAACTTGTAGAGTGTCTGAGACCGAGGTTGACCAAACCTAGCACCAACTTCCATTCCAACCTGGACCCTGGACTGAAGGTGGCACTGACTCTGCGGCACCTGGCCTCTGAAACCACATACAGAAACATGCAGTATGCCTGGAGGGTGCTTCACAACAGCATCAGCAAAGTGATCAGAGAAGTGGTGCAGGCCATCATCGAAGAACACATGGAGGAGCTCCTCAAGTGCCCCACCACTGAACAAGGCTGGAGAAAACTTGCAGAAGAGTGGTATCAGAGGTGGAACTTTCCCCCCACCGTTGGAGCCATAGATGGGAAGCACGTGGCCTGCAAAGCTCCAGCCAACTCAGGGTTCACTTATTACAACCACAAGGGCTTCTTCAGTATCATCCTCTTTGCCATGGTTGATGCTGACTACAAGTTCATCTACATCGATGCTTCAGGCAATGGGTCAGCTTCAGATAGCCAGGTATACAACACTAGTGACCTCAAGGATGGGCTGGAACACAACCTCATCATGGGTTTTCCAGATCCAGACCCCCTACCCAATGACACACAGCATGTGCCCTACTTCAGCATTGGTGATGACGTGTTCTCCCTCAGAACCTACCTCATGAAGCCATACAGTTCAAGATACCTCACCCGTGAAGAGAGGATCTTCAACTACAGGCTGTCCAGGGCAAGACGGGTGGTGGAGAACGCCTTTGGCATCCTGGCCAATAGGTTCCAGATACTTCTCACCACCATGCAGCATGAGCCACAGACTGTGAGGAGCATCGTGGAAGCTTGCTGCATTCTGCACAATCTCATGCGCACCCACTACCCAGTGTTGCAGAACAGACTTGTGGACCGTCAACAAGGGAATGGGGACATGGAGCCTGGTGAATGGAGGCAAGGACGTAACCTGATAGACACTGTGGATGTACAAGGCCCCAACAGAGCTTCACGTGAAGGGAAGAAGCAGCGCAATCTACTGAGACACTGGTGCAACTCCCCAGCTGGAGCAGTGGAGTGGCAAGACAGGATGAAAGATGATTAATGGATGCTTCCTTGAGGTTGTCGCATAACACTGATGAGATTGTGCCATGTATGTTGAGTGGTCCTACAATGAATAGGGCATTAATAAAGAACTTTGTTTATTTTAAAATGTGTTGATCAATGAATAAATTGTTATTGATAATAAAGGTCCATATGTGTGGCAGCTCGGATGGTGGACCACACAGTCCCACTATGCTTGCGCTGGAGGTTTATCTATCCCACAAGCATGCAAAGGCTTAACCATTTTTTAAAAGTTTTCACCAACACTTTATGAAGGTAAAAAAATCAACCAAGTGACTGAAGCAAAGATAACCTTTATTAACTTTGTTAGGTAAACTGTATGACTTTATTAAAAAAGCAAAATGACCCAAGTAAAGATAAACTTAACAAGTAAACAACTCAGTCTCTGACACTATTCTCAGTCACTCTGAGTCATGTCCATGGTCTCAGCTGTTCAGCGGCCAGGGACTATGGAGGTGGCTGTGGCTTGAGTGCTGGTCTGAGGCACCTTTGGGGTGCTGGGCCCCGAGGGTATAACAGGGGATGGTGTGATCAGGAAGCTGTCTGAGAGCTGACTCAGTCCCGTTAGATTGAGAGGCCCTTCCTCAAGGACTTGAGATGTCAGGCCCAATACTGATGACAGATTGTCCGTTGACGGGCTTGGCTGTGGGGTGGAGGAAGGAGGAGTGTAGTGGGGCTGTCTGGTCTGCAGCTGGATGAGGAGTGGCATATGTGGCATGCGATGAACCTGGGCCTGGACTGGGAAGGTCTGTTTTTGCTGTGGGAAGTCCTGGTAGTCGTAGCCTTGGTAGGTGAGGGACTGTTGAAAGCCATGGAAGGGCTGTGACATCACCTGGGGTGGAGGAGCATACCTGGACTGGGTAGGAGCAGCTTCAGCTGGGCCTTGAGGGTTGTGCAGAAGTGCTGTGATCTTCTGCTTCATCACCTGGTCCTGGGCCTCGGGCAGGTCCCTCAGGGTCTGGCTCACGTAGGTGATGAAGGTGTTCCGGCCCGAGGATGCTCTATCCAAGTTGACCAACTGAGAGAGAAATTCTGTGCTGGTCTTCATTATGTCCCTGATCTCCAACAGCATACTGTGGTTCTGGCCTTCCAGTCTGCCTCTCTGCCTGCATCCTGTGGGGGTGGGTTGGCCTCTGATGGCTGCTGCTTCTTCCTCCATTTGTGACAGCAGGGCGTCATCCTCCACGTCTGCCGGCATGGGGAGTGCAGCTGTCGGGGGGGTCTCTGCTATGGGGCCCTCTGAAGACACCTGCCTGGATAGGGTAGCTGGCTCCTGGCTGGAAGAGGACTGGCTGTCTGTGGGCTGTCTGAGGGAGAGGGGTGTCAAAGGGGGCTGCTCCTCGGTGGCGGATCTCACCCTCCAGGAAACTGCATTTGGCCATGACGTACATCTCCCAGTCAGTGAGCTTGACAGCGGCCTGCCCAGATTTCTTGAGGTGTAGCTTGCCATACCACGTGCTTGGTACATGTGCATGTGCTTGTTTTGCTAAGTGTTTAAAAAAAACTACAAAAAAAACTTTAAAAAACTACAAAGCCTAGCTAAACACTGAGCAAAACAACTACAGCCCCATGTTGAAACCTCAGCTTCATATGTAGAAAACTCATACCGCTTCTTAGAAATTATCAAAGATCTACACGTGGAACAAGATCTGCTTGTAAGTTTTGACGTGGTTTCACTATTCACTCAAGTCCCGATAAAAGAAACTCTTGAAATCATCAAAAATAAATACCAACCAGCTAAACACCTCATGGAACTAACAGAACACTGCCTAACCAACACATATTTCATATACAAAGGACAAAGATACAAAGAAATTGAAGGAGCCCCTATGGGATCACCACTGTCACCCATCATTGCAAACCTGTTCATGGAAGAATTCGAATCCAGAGCCCTGGCTAATGCCACCCAC
>BLBF01000003.1:80522247-80553953 GCA_015471245.1 Laticauda colubrina | reverse complement strand
TGAGAAGACAGAAGCTTAATGATTACACGTGAAATGATACAATGTTGCAATGTTTGAATGATACATAGTTGCATTGATACACAGTTGCAAACACATAAATGATACATAGTTACAATATCTGAGCAGGGCCACAGTCGATCAATCAGAATGACGCTTGACCCCGGATTTGTTGCAGGAGACAATTCAGAGGTTCGGATTGCCGGTTATAGATCTGTTCGCTTCTCCCCTCGCAGCTCCCCACATTCATTTCAAGATACCCATCTCGGGGTGGAGAACTTCAACGCCCTCCATTGCCAGTGGTCCCAGGGACTCCTCTGCGCCTTCCCACCTCTCCCACTGATACCCAAGGTGATACAGAAGCTGTTAGACGAGAAAGCAGAATTGATCTTGGTGGCACTGGCCCAGGAGGCGATGGTTGCGGATCTCAGGGGCCTATCCATAGAAGAACCATAGAAAATTCCACCGCACAAAATTCGGCTCACTCAGGGACCAATCCAACACCCAGACCCCCAATGGTAACAATTAGCTACTTGGAGGTTGAGCGGAGACATTTAAGTCAGGAGAATTTCTCAACCTGGGTGATCAACACTATTCAAGTGGCTTGGCATCCTTCTACGAGCCATATATATAATGACATGTGGACTATCTTCTATAAATGGTGCATCAAATCCAAGGTAGACCCATTTTCGCCATCAGTGGCACAAGTTTTAGAGTTTCTTCAAGATGATCTAGACAGGGGTCTCGCTCCAAATACTTTAAGATGGCAGGTGGTGGCTATTGCCTCGGTGGTGAGGTGGGAAGGTTTAGCATCCATCTCCCATCACCCACAGATAAAGAGTTTTCTTAGAGGTGCCACGAATTTATGTCCACCAATGATACATCGTTACCCCACCTGGGACCTTAATAAGGTACTCACAGCACTCAACTAGGAGTCCCATTTGAACCTCTGAGAACTACTAGTCTCCATTTTCTTACATACAAGATAGTGTTCCTCGTAGTTATAACATCAGCACGATGTATCTCTGAAATAGCAGCTTTATTGGCCCGCAAGGACCTTTGTATCTTCCATTCTGACAGAGTGGTTCTTTGACCAGACCTCACGTTCACACCAAAAGTCAATTCAACCTTCCACAGGACACAGGAACTGATCCTCCCAAATTTTTGCCCCAGACCTTCTCAGGCTCTAGAGCATCAATGGTACCAACTGGATGTCTGCAGAGCTCTCCATACATACCTACACCGAATGGCTCCTTTCAGGAAGACAGAAGCCCTTTTTGTACCCTTTCAGCCAACTACTCAGGGACAGAAGGTATCTCCAACCATAGGCAGATGGCTGAAGGTCACAATATCCAAGGCGTACAAGACTCAATCATTAATGGTGTCTAGAGACATCACGGAGCATTCAATAAGGAGTGTGGCAACTTCAGCGGCCTGGACTACGCAAGCTCTTACAACAGAAATCTGTAGAGTGGCCCATGTAGACATGGGTCTCCCCTCACCTTTCATTAGACATTACAAAATTGATATATTTGCTTCTGCTGAGGTCTCCTTTGGTAAGAGGGTATTACAATGAGTCCACTCGGACAGCGAGGTGGGTTCCAACACAGACAGAGACCCTCTCGTAGGACAAGCCAAGCTTTGGTAAGTCCCACTCTCTGGATGCTCGGAGCAGCTCAATGGAGAAAGGGCATTGATACCTGATACACCTGTCCTCAGTGAGCTGCGATGAGCATCCAGCCCCACCCAATATCTATCTGGAGGGATCCTGTTCTGCTCAACAATAAATCTGGATATATGTAACAAACAACAAAAAGCATGACGATGGAGAGGGCGGGGGTTGCATCACCTCATCCTCGCCAAAATTGGGGGATGCTAGGGAGAACCCAGGGAGGAGCAACAGCGTCCCATCAATTTATCCCAGCCTATTTAAGGAGAGACTAAGCACCTCCCACTCTCTGGATGCTCATCGCAGCTCACTGAGAATGGGCGAATCAGGTAAGTACCAACGCCCTTTCCAACTCAGGATTATTCAGAAGATACAGTTTTGAAATGTTAATTTTCATGAGCTGTCCTGCCTTTGGCAACTGAAAGGCTTGAGTGCAGAACATCAGCCTTGATGACCAACCAATGTACTTTTCAGTCTGCTTTTAATACAGAAAGCACCCATGGGTTAGGAAGATTGTAGCTGTTAATTCTTCAGTTACATTTTATAACATGTCACTTTCTAGGGTAGACCATCAGTCAGAAATTTGCAAATAGCATATTGAAATGCAGTTGTGGTTGTTCAATTTATCCTCTGCTTCTCTCAGGAGCATGGAGTAGAGCAAATTACATATACTTAGGTTGATTTTTAATGATGGCATTTATCATCTTATAGAGAGAGTTGGGCAGAACCAACCTCTCAGAAGGAAGTATTGCCAGGCCATCACCTCAACACTGCTTGAACTTTCAAATGCAGGGAGTCTTAACTAGGCTTGGCAGATCCCAGTGTTAGCTGTATCTCCCTGGGAGCAGGAAGCATTTGGGCAAGGGAAATTCTGAACTTGATTTTGCAAGCAAATGAAGAGCACATGCAACCCATTGGTAATTTAGTTGTTTGTGGAAAACACCTGATCCAGATAAAGTTTGACAAAATCCTGCAGAAGCGTGTTCCTGGAATAACAATTATTTGTACTCACTGGAACTAAATAAATGTTACGTCTACCTTCTCTTGAAAATCAGTAGAAACAAGTGGGACATGGCATTATCTTCAAGCAAAGTGTCCATCTTGACATTTATCTCTTCTATTCCATTTTTAAAATTATTATTTTCCAGCTACTACACTCATATTCTGTCACTACTTAATTTTATCATGTTGAGTGTACTTTTATAATTTAATTTTATAATAATTTTATTTAATAATTTAATTTTAATAATTTTAATTAATTTTATAATGTTGAATGTATTTTTCTTGTGAGTTGTTTTAGGGCAGGGATGGTAAACTCATGACAACATGTCGTCACATGATATGTCGCAACTTTTCCCCCTTCGCTAAACTGAGGGTAGGCATGGCCAGCACATGACACAACAGCCCTGTTTTAGGGTTAATTTGTTTGTTGCTATCAAGAGTTTATACTTCTGCTAGAGTCAAGGACCTCCCCCCACCCCCACAACTTCTTCCTGCCTTATTTTGGCTCCTTATCTGGCAGAATTCACATTTTGGTGCTCACTTAGAAGTAATTTACCACTTACATACTTACCCTTAAATATACACGTGGAAAGTCAAACACAATGAAGTAATATATTGTGATATTACTGCTAGAGGGAAAGCACTCCTTCCACCTTTTTAGTCTTCCTTTCAGAGAAACTTCCTACTTTCTACCTCTCCTTCCCCTTGTATTTCTTCTTAAAGCTGATTGCTTCATCATGCTGAATGGCAGAATAAACTCTGTTCCCAAATCTTCATTAGAATGCCCTCTCACTGGTATGGTTAAAGTAGTTTGTCTCTCACCTAATGGCTGAGAAAAATCTAAGCAAACTAAATCAGGTTCCATACCAAGACATTTTCTGTGTTTTATAAATGTAGGTAATTATACTTTCTTGCACCTTAGTGGAATCTGAGCACTTTAGACAGATTATTACTTGGTGAGTATACGCAGTGGTTTATCAGCCTTTTTTTTTCCTGTGACCAATTTTGCTTGCCATTAAATGAGAGGTGTTTCCCTTTAAACAGTTCTCATTGTTTGGAGAAGCAATTAACATCTTTCAAGCAGATCAGTGGAACTGGTGTTGCTAAGCAGCAGACCTTTAAAGATAATTTGTCAATTTCTGCAGAAGGAAGAAAATAATAAACACTCCTATTGAGAGAAAATTGCTTGTTTTCCAGTATGCAACTTTCCCTCCACCATCAGGTCTTCAGTTCATCATGCCCAATTTATTCTTTATTTAGCTTCTATAAATAATTCAGAAGAACTTGAGTAGAATAATTGAGTTGTTTCCCAAACTCTAATCCCAAATAATTCAAAACCAAAGGGGGAAATGTTCAGATTGCAGTTTGAACATATGAGCTGTGGGCAGCTTTCCAGATAAACTGTTCTTGTTTCTTTTGTAAAATCCTATTGCTTAATCTTTTAAAGTACTCCTTTCTTGACAGTTCATAATTTGCAGTTTGACATTAGAAAAGGCATCATCCTAATGGAGGGTATTTGGCAGATATACTGAATCTAGAGGCTTTTCTCTTCAATGGGAACTAAAACAAACAAGGCAATAATATTGCACATCCAGGTTGCAGCACTTTTCATCTTTGGGGGAAATCAATGTAAGCATTGCTATTTGGCCAAAATTAGAAATAATCTTTTAACTCTCGCCCTGAACAGAAAAGCTAAAAAGAACAGTTTAGCAATAGCGGGTAAGACTGAAAGGCAAGGACAGATTTAATGCAGAATATACACCTGAAACCTGAAATATACACCTGATTTAATGCAGAATATACACCTGAAACCCAAAGGTTTTTTTTTTAAAAAAAAGCAACTACTTTCTTTGTTTTTCCTTGAAGACATTTCCTTTCTCACTCAGAAAGCTTTTTGACTGAAAGATAGAGAATGGAAGGATTTATATTCCTTGCAATCATCTGGTCATTACCACTCTTTCTGAGAGTAGTGGAGGCCACTTGGAGGTTTATCTGTGCCCTTAAAGTCACCTGAACAGTGTGTGGAACCTTCTTGAAAAGACTGGTTTGTAAACAGGAGATAGGAGTTGTCTTATGCCTCCCCTCTGTTGAGAGTAGGTTGTTCAGTCTTAACATAGATGGCCTCTTTGACCCTTCTTTCAACCATTGGGACAACATGATGACTGAGACTGCATGACTGAGAATATCCATAGACATGCACCTGATGCCTAACATGGATATTTTGATGAGAAATTGTACCAAATACTGACCTTTCATTTCTTTGAGTCCTTGAATGTTGTGGATATTAGATTTTCTAGGCCCAACAAGGTATTGTAAACAACTTGCAGTTTTAGAGTTAGCTCATTTGATAATCAGAATCTCATAATGTGTGAGCTTTTCAGTAAAGAAGATACTAGTGGCTGTGGCAGGTGAATGTACGCTCATCTAAAGAGAAGCCATGAGCTCCATCAAGCCATCCTGGTGACTTAAAATGAACTATATGAATGTCTCGAGACAGCAGCTGGAAGGAAAGCATGCAAACATTTTATTTTTATGGTAACAAGCAGCGTTCCTTTGCAAAAGAAAAAGATTCTGTTCTTACCAAGGAATACATGAGAAATATGAGTTGACCTGCTGCTATAGAAAAAAAATCCTGGGACTGATTTCCTTTTTTAAGTGTTTGATCTCATTGTCTGTGTACTTTTGTCACGGAAGTGGACAAGATACAAGAGTGGGAAGATAGATGAAGTGAAAACAGCAAATTATTCTGTAGCTGACTGTCAATTAAAATGAGTTCTTCATTCATGCTCTGTGGTCAGAAAGATCTGTAGATGATGAAGAAGGTAAAGAGGGCAAGCATTTTACTGCACCAATCTAACGTTACAGAGGCATGCTTAATGACAGGATCTTCTAGTGAGTTCAGATCCTGTTTGGACAGAGCGATACATGAATAAATGCAACCTGGTTAGATCAATTAGCTTTTAATCTCCTTGTAAATCTACTAAACTGTTTCAGTGATTCACAGCACAGGAGATTCCTATCTGTGATTTTGTAAGTATTGAGCCAGTAAGCAATATCAACTTAACCATAATATATTGTGTGTGTTGGTATAGTCTGCTAGTCTATAGACTTCTTGTAATTCGGACATGATCTCACTGTGGTTTCTGTTTGAATCCCATAATAGCACCAAGTTTGATTGTCAAGTGGCTATTCCATTGAGCCTATGGTGAAGTTAGGGGTACTATAGTGGGTACTACTACTATACAAATAACTCTTGGGATTCCTTTTTCCATTTGATCACTTTCCTAATCTTTTCTCTTAAAATGTTCTTTGTTCATTTTGGGATTTGTGTACTTTTCAAGTTCATATTTTCTGCTTCTTACCTTTTTTGTGAGTAATAATCTTCAGTTCATGTTTTCATTCTTTACTCTCACCTAAGTCCAGATGGGATCTGGACATAAAATGACCAGACAAAACACTGACATTTTAACATCTGCTTCTGTTGCATCACTTCCCATTGCTGAAGAGGCAAGCAACTTTAAAAAGTTGTTCCTTGGTCAGCAAATACAGTTGGTGAGGAAATATTTTAAGTTATACTGATGCTATGCATGTTTTCCACACATTTTGATGTTCTCTCTTAGCTGTTCCTCTGTCATCACCTCCAGAAGTTCAACCTAGCAAAGACAGACTTCCTGTTTTATTTATTTATTTATTTAGTTTAATTTGTCAAGCAAGTATGAGAAAACAAGTATAACTATGAACATAGCGTATAAACATATACATTTAAACAGGTATAAGTATATACATAATAAATGAGTACGAATAAATGGGAACAGTAGAATAGAGACTATAGGCACATTGATGTGCTGATGCATACCCCCTTACAGACCTGTTAGGAATGGAGTGAAGTCCACGGTAGACAGTTTAAGGTTAAAGTTTTGGGGGTTTGAGGATGTAACAACAGAATCTGGTAGCAAGTTCCAGGCAATGATCGCTCTGTTGCTGAAGTCGTATTGTCTGCAATTGGGTTTGGAGCAGTTTACTTTGAGTTTGTATCTATTGTTTGCCCTTGTGTTATTGTGGTTTTCCTCATCAGGTCTGTCTCCTGATTCTCTGTTTAGAGATACCAGTTTTCTCTCTAAACAAGCCTTGAAATTTTCTCTGAATTCTCTATACTTTAGTAATGTGTTTGGTGATTTTTGTTTGAGACATACATAAAATATTTAAAATACTTTCAAGGGAGAAGAAAAAGATCAGGGTTTAAAATGGACATTGAATGCTCACATCCATAATATAATGAGCAGATTGTCATGGACACGAGATATGCATCGATACCCTGAGTCAACTAGGCATCTGGTAGAAGCTGAAAAGCTAAGGTAAAAGGCTTTGCTTTATCTTGTTGCTCTTTTCCTGGAGGTGATAGTTACTTGGCAATACTGAATAATTCAGAACCGCCTCTAGCGTGATACTGTGACAGAGAAAAGCAAACACATGGAAAGAGCAATAATATTTGTTATATTTAGAAAAGATACCAATTAGCTTTGGATGGTGGTGGAGGTCTTCTTTCTCTTTTTCATTTTCATTAGCTGACTTACTTCCCTGATAACCAGAAAATGTACAAAAAGGATTCTGATGTTTTGCAGATACTGTCTCAAGCTTAATTAACACTTATCTTAATCTCATTTCCCCCCATACCAGCTAGGTAATAAATGCTTCTGCAGCATTTTTAACTATTATGTTATATTGGCAGATAGAGACTTCAAGGAAGATGACCTTTCTCAAGCCCATTCTTTATAAAAACTAGAGTGTTAATTATGTTTTTATTGGAAGATGCATCCTGACAATAACTGGATAGTTCAGTTTTGCTCTGCTTAGTTGTGGTAGGAAGTATTCTCTGAACAAATGTAGTGGATAGAAAGAGCTGCTGATGTACAAAGAATGGAATTAACATTATAGAAAAAGGTTACTTATGTTTGTGTAGTTCAGCTTTAATTGGGTTATCAGCTGAAGCTTAAAGAATTAAATGAATTAACTTCAATATTAGGATTCTGTTGAGGTCAATCATTCCTATGCCTACAAATGTTCCTCCCCACCCAAATCTTTCCTAGGGTAGTTTGCCTTTCATTAAAAACATAAAATTGCCTTTAAATCATTTATTTGATATTGAGTGATTCTCAGAATGTTGAGAGCAAAGGCTGAAGACAAATAATATGGATGCAGGTATTTTAACAAGTGAACTATTTTCATGTATTATCTTTTATTAAAATTACTTTCTCTTCTATTAAAACTACTTTCAGTCCAGAAGCAATATAACTATGTGAACTGGGGAGAAGTTTTTCTGATTCTCTCGCACAGCCTTTGTTTGAACTAGTGAGAAGGAGGGATATCCTCACTGATAAAGTTGGTAACTGTCTAAGTGTCTCTATATACATATATGTGTTAGGCAAATACCAGGCAATCAATCAATCTTCAACTCTACCTAGAGAACTACAATGGAAATAGAATATGAGGAGAGAGAGAGAGAGAGGCCTTCATATGGCCTCCCTAATATAGACAGCTTCTTAAAGCAGCAGTACACATGCTGGTTCATCCTCAGTTCATCATCTTGCCTTACAGTAGCTGGTCAGCTATTAAAGTATTTCCCTGAGAGTAACTCAGATAGTCACTCATACTCTAGTTACCTAATGACTAGACTTTTGCAATGTGTTCTATGCGGGGCTGCCCTTAAAGACCATCCAGAAGTTACAGCTGGTTCAAAGTTCAGCAAAGCAAGGATGAGTGCTTCTCATTATGTCATTGAGTTATTGCAATTTATAAGCTGCATTAGTTACCTGCCAGCTTCTGAATGCAATTCCAAGGAGCTGGTTGTCACCTGCAAAATCTTTCATGGCATTTTGCCTTGTTTTGAAGGACCCACATGTCTTCAATTGCTTCAGCCTGTGTGGATTTTTTATGATATGTGAACCAGTTCTGAATCAGTTAGATCTGCATTTGTTGAGAATCTTTGACCGCAGGTTTTGCTCAGTAATGATAAGATTTAGGACTTTCCCTGTTCATCTCCTAAGAGAACTTATTGATCTCTCTTAACCCATCAGTTATGTCTGGTGCCTCAGGCTAATTTGAGATCTTCTCTGATGTGGTTACCTCATGCTCAGGCTGAGAACCAAGCCCCCAGCATTCTCACAACAAATAAATTGGTAGGATTAGTATATTTTTTTGGTCTTAAGGATCAACAGTACTCTCTGAAAGTAGAATATAATTAAACTAGTCCAAGTTTCTTTTATTCCTATTCCATTTGCTTCCAGTCTTTTTTTTTTTTTGAAAAATATTTATTGATTTTTAGAAACAAACATAGACAAACACAACACAGAACATAAAAACCATAAAACCTCTTTTCTGAAAGCAGCCTGATCCCGGGTTACATCTCTTTGTACAGACACCAATTCAAATTCATACTCATTTTTATATACCATTCCATATCTTTTTGCCATTCTACATTTTCTATATGGCTTCTCCCCTTTTAACTTTCTTAATTTTATTTTTATTTGTTTCATTTCAAATCAGATCATTATATTTATATTCTTTGTCTGTCCTATTTCAGCTATCTATTACCTTTTCTCCTGAAACAAAATTCCTCCTGTAATCACTAATTGGAGTATGACGCCTTTATATCTTTCCTCTAAAATTATGACAATATAAAACGTAACTTCCATTCGGATTCTGCATAGTACCTTAAAGCTAGACACTACATTTTAAAAAGAAAAAGAAAAGTATAAATATATAATATAATTAAAACGGTCCATACCAGTTCAATTCTATCATTCATGTTAATATTCATTTAAATTTTAAACATTTAACACATTACTTTTCAAATAGATATCATGCTTCTATGGGAACGCTTATAAACTTTCCATTATTACTTCCCCCTCACTTCACTTGCATTTTAAAACATTATGTCATTAAAATGTTCCCATTCCTTTCTAAATTAATTCTCTCATTTAATTCACTCTATTTATTTTATTCAGAAATGTTTCACTAAATCATACGTTGTTTCCAATTTTCTAATATATTTCTAAATACAAATATAACAATACAATCATATGTACCTTTGCAGAATCCTTTTTTCAATTAAATTTTTACCCATTATTTCTAAATAAGTCTTGTTTCTTTACATCTTGCTTCACACCCTTGTAGCTTATCTTCCCTCCTCCTTTGCTTCTTCTCTCTGCCCTTTTTACCCCATTGTCTCTCCAACTCAATTTCCCTTTTCTGTATTCCCTTTTTCTGTTGCTTTCTCACGTTTATCCACTTTTCCCCTTATTTTTCCCTTTTTTGGTTGTTTTTTTAGATCTCAAATTCTCCATTCTCTTTCCCCTTTCTTCCCGAAGTAAAGTTACTTGTTCGTTAAAGATGGCTTCTTCTTTGTCCCAATCTTCTTGTTGCATAGTCTTTTCTTGTAGTTTCTCGTAGGTAAAGATCACCATTTCTAAGAATTGAAAAATGGAACCAAGAGAGCCCTTCCCTTCTTGTTCCTCTTCTGTATATTTTTTAAATTCTATTTTCAGTTTGTCCACAAGTGATGCCATTATAGAGTTTTTTTTCTTCTTTTAAAACAACCACCCAAGTGTTTTTAATCCTTCCAATATAATTCCAAAAGTCCCAAAGTCACCAAACAATCCAAATACACACAAGCTGTTTCTTTTTAAACTTTCTTCCTTTTTTCACTTTTTCTTTCTGGGGTTAGTATTTAGTTACAAAGTTCCAGTTAAAATGTATCTTTTAGCAGTCCTGTTAAAATTTAACTTTAGATTCTAGGCTATCTCCTCCTTCAAAATCCTGTTCTTATTCTCTTTCTCTCCCTTCCCACTTACAGCAAAAGAAAAATGTTCTTTCTCTCTCTCTTTTTTTTTTTTTGCCTTTTATATTCAGAAATCTTAATTATCCCCTTGGCATTAAATTTTCCAGTTTAAATACCTGTTGATGCCAAAGCAGATTTTTCTGATTTCTCATTCATCTCTGTTCGCTGTCACCGAAAGGAAGGAGAGTGAAAAAAAAACAACTTTCCCTTTTCACTTTCATTCGCTGCTTCCGAGTCTTCTTTGGGAGCAATGTATTTTTTTTTTTTTAAGTTTAAGTTCCAGGATGCCTTAATTGTTTCTTCTTATCCCGATCAGCCAAAACTTTCACTTCAGCACTTTCTTCCTCCTGCACATTCTTTTCCGGATGAGGGCTTCTTTGAGGCGGCCATTTCTGACTGCCGCTCTACCGCCTTCGGGAAAGGGAGTTTAGCCAGCTGGGGAGGAAAGATGCGGCTTTCCTCGACCCTGCTGGAATCTCCCCTGTCTTCACCGACCTCTACGGATTGGCTCCGGTGGCGAGGCCAGGCAGAAACCGTGCATGATCGTGGATTTCTGCCTGCCGCCGAAGCCCTGCAAACCGGAAGTTTTTCGCTTCCAGTCTTTCTTGAGACAAGAAGTTTCTGGAGGAAACCAGTTTTCATGCCATTGAATCTCATTATATTGAGATTCATTATACTGCAGAATAAAGGAAGGACTGCTGTTTCTTATTGCAACATCTACTGTCTAACTCATTTTTAATGGAGTCAAAGTGGCAGACAATCCTGAGTTGTTGCATGCTGTCAAATAATGACTTAATTTTCAGAAACATTCTGAAGACTTCTCAACCAACAGGATAAAGTGTACAGAGAGGGAACACGTACAGCTAAATAGGGCAAGCCTCTTCAACATAATTTAGTTTTGCCTAGTTCCCAAGGGTTTTGTGCTAAGGGCTTTTTTAAATTTAAAAGTTTTTTCTAAATTTTTGACTTGGTTATTCAAACATCCTTGCACTGTATATTCTGTTGCGCACTTTCGTTTCTGAAGACTGGGAGTTTCCACAAAAATCTATGAAAACAGTATTGGTTGGTATGCCATTTTTGTTTGCTTTTGGCAGACGGGAAGGTAAATCTGCAGGTGAACCTCTTTTTGATTACGCCCAAGTTTAAATTTAAGTGAAAACAACATAGATTTAAAAGAAAACATTTATTCAAAAGTAAATCGATAGATTTTAATTCATGTAGTATTTTGTGTCACAATGTTCTTCTGCCATGGATGAGATAATTGAAAAAAATACATGGAGATCGAACACATCTTAGAGACAGCCTATTCTCTTCATCTTGTTTTGCATCAGAATATCTGAACCTGCAAGGCAAATGGTTGCTCTGAGACCAAGGGGAATCTCAAGCTGAAACTATAGTTCTTGGCTGCAAAAATCTGGATGATCACTCTAGACTATACTAAATGAAGAGATACATGTGTCAATTTTCCAGAGTTCTGGTGGCCTAGAGGTTTGTTTTAAACCTCTGTTTGCAATGTGCAAAACAGTTTCATCTGATGAAACATGGAACTGAATGACAGAATATAACAGAATAATAGAGTTGGGAGGGACCTTGGAGGTCTTCTAATCCAAACTCCTTCTCAAGCAGGAAACCCTATACCATTTCAGACAAATTATTGTCCAATCTCTTCTTTAAAAACTCTAGTGCTGGAGCATTCACAACTTCTGGAGGAAAGCTGTTGTGCTAATTAATTGTTCTAACTGTAGTGAAACTCTAGCTTGGTTTTCTTCTTGAGTAGTTGGAAAATTGATTGGGAAACTGGGAAAATTTTTATTTCTGCTTAAGTTCCATTCTTTTTTTAAAAAAAGTTTTTATTTTTTACAACAAACATACAAACAAAACATAAAAACATAAAACCTTCTTTCAATTATATACATACAGTGTGTCAGTTGGTTACTTTTTTTTTGCTATCCTTTTTTTTTACCAATACTCACAAGTTATATAAATTCTCACTTTATCAATCTAACTTGTGCTTATGTAATATCAATTATTAAACATTCATTTGACTAAACTATTTTTCCATCATTTTATACAAGATATTCTAAATTTCATTATGGTTTAATCTTATACATTCATCCAATGGTTATATATTTTATATTGTATTCTATATCGAGCTGTTAACTTTTATTGTAAAGCTTACTAATCTATTTTTTGACCATGTCTTTTTATCTAACCATTGATATAATATAAATCCCATATCATATAAAATTGTTTATCTTCTTGTTCTCTAATTTCGAATGTCAATTTACTCATTTCGACACAGTCCATGATTTTCTTAATAATTTCCTCCTGCATAGGTATTTTTTCATTTTTCCAATTCTTAGCAAATACAATTCTAGCTGCTGTTAAAACATTTTACAATCAAATATTTCAATTCTTTATGGTATATTTCCAGTATAATTCCCAATAAAAATATCTCAGGTTTAAAGTCTATGTGTTCTATCATTTTTTCCAACCATATGTGGATTATAATCCAATATCTTTTTTCTTTCGAGCATGTCCACCACATATGGTAATATGAACCAGGTATCTGATGACATTTCCAATATCTATCAGATTTATTCTTGAACATCCTTGCGATTCTTGTCGGGGGTGAGTGCCACCTGTAAAACATCTTATACAAATTTTCTTTATATGCAGTTGACATTGTCATTTTCCTCCATGCTGCAGCGAGAGCCCAGGATGGATAGGCTCATTCTCATGACATCATTAAGCTGAGTCTGTACTTGTGTATAAAAAGCCAATCCCCAGCTTTGACTCAGCTTCTTTAAGTCACAAGCTGTGTCTCTGAAAGCGTTAGCGTTTTATTCAGTGATTTTCTACAGAAGCTACCCCTGCTTCAATCAGCTCCCTGGGGATCTGGGCAGCTGAAATTTCAAGAGAGTAGGGCTCTGTTCTTCTGCAATGTTGAGATAAACCTTTTCCCAAGTGCTTCTAGGCAAGCAGGGAAGCGACTGAGACCTTCCCCATAGCCACAGTTTGTCCGATCGTAAGACTGATCAGCAAACTGAAAACAGAGCCAGCCAGCTGATCGCAGGGGCGGCAATCTCTTCCTTTTATGGCTGATCTGATCGCTCAGGGCTTGCAATAGCCTAAGGAGCGAAATTCACTTCTCGGAGCCATCAACGAGCAGCAGCCATCTTTGAGTGCAGTCTCTTCAGACATGAGGTGAGCGTCCATTTTAAGTGGCCTGGTGGCCATTTTCAGGGCTCCAAAGAGCCAATTCCACCCTCTGCCATCCTTAAGCACTTTTGAGAGCCATTCTCTCAACACTTGAGCCTTGCTTATTTTAAAATGGATCAGGACAGTGCTCATACAGAGCTTTCCTCCCCAGTGGAACAGGCCCTCCAACCCACTAAAAGGAAAATACGCAGACAATGTACTGCTCAGAGGGAAGTGGCTGCAAAAATCAGAGCTAAGGCTCTAGCCCCTAAGAAGACAACTCAGGCTGAGTTGAAGGCAGAGAAACGCAGACATGAGGCTCTAGAGAGACAATTTAACAAGACTATTCAACAAATGAGAGGGCAACTGCAATAGGTTTCCCAGCCAGCCGAACACCAGGGTTTCCAGAGAAGCCCCCCCCCCCAGGAGAGGGGAAGTTGTTCATGGACCTTTTGGACACCCCCGCCCAGTCTGGTCCCCGAAGGCATTTGAGGAACAACCTCAGGATTTCAGCAGGTCTGGGCCATATTTCCAGCAAACCTCTGGGCCCTATACCCCCTCTCTTCCTTCCAGAGTTCAGGCCTTCCATATCAGGCCAGAAGCCACCTTCACGCCTACTGCAGCTGGCCTTCGGCCCTCCACTACCTTCGATAACAGACCTAGGGAGATCCAAGATGTTGTTTCCTTAGCCATTAGGCAGAGATTGGCTGAAGGTTTTCAACAGATTCTTTGGCCTCTGGAAAGGGTTCAGGTCCTTTTCCTTTCTCAGTCTATGGCTTCCTTACTTCCGCAATGAGATTTCCACAGACCCTCAAGACCTCAGGGTCCATTCTTTACAGGCAGAATGGGAGGAGTATGAAGGGGAAGAAGGTGCGTCCCCATCTGAACATAGTTGCTCCTCTCATTCAGAGCGCGAAGAGGGCGAAATCTGTGATCGCAATCTTTCAGAGGAAGAAGATTCTTGTCCAGATCAGCTCTCCTCTGCATTAGTCTTTAAACCAGTCCTCTTTAAACCCCTACTTAGCAAGGCCCTGGTCACTGCCAAGCTGTCACCTGAGGAAGCAGCACCTGAACCACAAGGGGAACCCTCCGGGCAAGGAGACTTGCTCTTCTCCAAGCCAGTAGTACACATAGAGGTTTTGCCTTCTCCCCTTTTGTTTCTCGACATGGTCAAGGAACAGTGTGCTTCCCCTTCGGCAGATCCTTGTCCATCTTTGGACAAGTGGTTCTACAATGTTAGCACATTCCTAGCCAGTGCCCTTGCAGTGCCCTCAGTAGACACTCTGGTTGTGGCATCATTCTCCTCTTCTGGCACTCCCATGGAGCCAGAGGACGTCCTTAAACCAGAGAACAAGCGTTCCAAACAACCTCAAGAGCAACCACCAATTAACTGCATGGGCTGTTCAGGATTCGACGGCTGCATCGTTTTTCATGAGAGTATCTCTACGATGGCTGCACCAACTGCAGGATTGATTGCCTGCCTCTGATCTCAGGTCTCATCAGGACCTTAATGAAATTATAGCAGTGGAGGAATTCACTGCGAATGCCACCCTTAATTCCACCAAATTTGCATCAAGGGCCATGGCATCTTCGGTGGTAGCAAGAAGGATTCTGCAGCTCCGAAATTGGCAGGCAGAGTCACTGTAAATGGAAGCTTGCCTCTGCCCCATGCGCAGGAGAGAAGCTTTTTGGTGAGGCTCTCGAGCTGTATCTCATCAAGACCAGAGATAAACGTAAAATTCTTTCCTCCTCAGGGAAAATAGCTGACTATCGCCCAGCTCCTTATTGCCCACCTGTCTTTCGGGTGGAGTCCACCTCCCATTTTCCTCGGCCACAGAGGGGTATTCTCAGCGCCAAGACCAACATCAAGAACCACCTAGCAGACAACAACCTTCTGCTGGTAAACGGCCTTTTTGGGGGGGAGGGGGGAGTGCCTTCTGTCGCTCTAAGTAATACCTCATTCTCCCCACCCATCAGAGGCCGCTTAGCCTTCTTTGCAACCAAATGGAAGCAAAGAAGTCAATGACGGATGCCTGGTTGTTCAATACTGTTAGGTCAGGGCTACAATTGGAATTTCTATCGTCAGCCCCAGAAAATTTTTTGATTTGTCCCGTTTCATGGGACACTTCAAAGAGAGAGCCCTTCTGAATTCGGCCATTCAATACCAACTTGACAAAAGGGCTATTCAACCAGTTCCCACCTTACAATGGGGACGTGGATTTTTCTCTGGTCTTTTTGTTGTTGCCAAAGCCTTGGGGGGGGGGGGCGAGCCATCCTTGACCTAAAATTTCTCAATCAATTTGTCAAATACAGGCGATTCAAAATGCAGACACTGCATTCTATTTTAGAGAGGGTTCGGGAGGGCGACCTCCTCTCTTCCATTGATCTCACGGAGGCTTACCTCCACATCCCCATCTGGCCTCATGACAACCAGTTTCTCCGTTTCTGTTACCAGAACGTCCACTTCCAGTATCGGGCCCTTCCCTTCAGTCTTTCATTAGCTCCAAGGTTCTTCACAAAGATTCTAGCAGCATTGGTGACTTCACTCCGTTCTGTTCCGTTCCAGTGACGATCCAATGCTACTAGGTGGATCTCTTCTCCATTCATCAAAATCCCCAAGTCAACAGATTCTTCACCAGGTTTCCTTGCCAGGGAGCAGAGGGGACCAATGCTCTTTGTTGCAAATAGCCTCTGGGTCTTCTCTATGCCTTTCCCTGTCTTCTCATCATTCCGGGGTTCATACGGTAGCTGTTGGCAGAACGAGCGGAGCTAATTCTCCTGGCACCCTATTGGCCAAGGAGGCTCTGGTTTGCGGACCTGGTCAACCTGTCTGTGGCTTTCCCTTGGAGGATCCCGGCCCATCTCATCTCCCTGCACCAAGAGGTCCTGATCCATCTGGAGCTCCAGTGGCTCAAGCTGACCATGTGGTGCTTGAGCGGCAGCAGCTAAGGGAGCCTAATCTCTCAGAGGGGGTTATCCTCACCATCCAGGCATCTCACAAACCTTCTACAAGGCGCCTCTATGATGCCACCTGGAGGTTTTTCTCCCAATGGTGCCTCAAGGAGGGTCTCTCTCCTTCCTCAGCCCAGTTGGTAGAGGTTCTTAGATTCCTTCAGGATGGCTTGGAGAAAGGTTTAACCCCCAATACCTTACATTGCCCGGAAGCGTTTCTCTCCTTAGTTCTTTCATGCAGTTTGCTTCTTTCCTTGTCCCATCACCCCTCAGTCAGGAGATTTTTGAAAGGGGCTTCCAACCTTTACCCTCCTGTGGTGCACGGGTATTCTTCAGGGGACCTTCACTTGATTCTTAATGCCCTTATGAAGCCTCCCCTTTGAACCCCTTAGAACAGTGTCTCTCCAATTTCTAACTCTAAAGGTAGTTTTCCTTGTTTCTATCACTTCAGCCAGAAGGGTGTCAGAACTGGCTACCCTTTCTATCAGGCAGGATCTTTGCATCTTTCACAGTGATAGGGTTGTTTTCCATCTGGACCCCTCCTTTATCCCAAAGGTTAACACTTGGTTCCACCGGTCTCAAGACATTATGTTACCTGACTTCTGTCCCCTTCCACACCTTGACTTAGAGCGCAAGTGGCATACTTAGATGTCAGAAGGGCTCTTAGAATTTACATCAAGTGCACTTCCCCTTTTAGAAAGACAGAAGCCATGTTTGTCTCCTTTTCACTTTCTCACTTGAGGAGCAAGGCTTCTTCCCTTACTATTAGCAGATAGGTCAGGAGGTGCATCACACAAGCCTACAAAGCAGTGGCTGTTCCGGTACCCAGTAGTCTAATGGCACACTCTACCAGAAGTGTGGCCACTTCATCCATCTGGGTTACGCAGGCATCATTGGAAGAGATTTGCAGAGTGGCCACGTAGACATTCCTGTCTCCCTTCATCAGACACTACCGTCTGGATTCCTTTGCTTTGACAATGGCAGCGTTCAGCAGATTGCTTCTTCAGCAAGTGGTTCCACCGTCTGAGTGATTGGCTGGATGAGGACCTGCCCGTGGACATGCGAGCTTTGGTATGCCCCATCCTGGGCTCTTGCTGCAGCATGGAGGAGAATGGGCATTGGTAAATTTATCTGTAAATGCCCTTTCTATCTGTGCTGTGGGAGAGCCCAGTCCCTCGCTTGGTTCGTCCGGAGATAGTAAGGCATATTAATGTATTGGATTGTTTGCTTTCAGAGACACTTCTTCAGTCTGTCAAGTATCTTCACCAAAGCTGGGGATTCTCCCAGGAGCTAGCTTTTTATGTACAAGTACAGATTCAGCTTAATGACATCATAAGAATGAGTCGACCCATCCTGGGCTTTCTCGCAGCATAGATAGAAAAGCGCGTTCACAGGTAAATTTACCAATGCCCATTTTATAATTTTGAGACCACAATTTTTGCCATTTATCTAGGTCAATCCCATGTCCAAAATTTTTCCTTCACGCAATCATTGTTTCTTTTACTTGCTCTTCCTCTAATTTAAACTCCTGCAAATATCCATAAAGTTTTTAAATTACTTTTTCATCAGAACCTGTCAAAATTTTATCTAAATCAGTCAACTTATCATAAATACCTTCTGTTTTAACATCTTTATCAAATCTAGATTGTATTTGCAAATATGAAAACCAATTCATTTTTACATCTTGTTCTTCTAACACTTGTATAGATTTAAGTTCACACTTTTCATTCAGTATCTCACCATATCCGTTTGTTCCTTTTTATATATTATTGGATAGGAAAAAGCTTCAATAGTAGATAACCATGGTGGAATTTTTAAATAATATTGCTTTTTTATCTTCTCCCAGTTTAGAAACAATATTTCTCAAATATAATGTCTTCTAAAATACCCCTGCATTTTAGTTTCCTTATACCAGAGGAAGGCATGCCACCCTAACAGCAAGTCATGTCCTTCTAAATTCAAAAGTCTACTATTCCTTAGTGTTATCTACTTGTTTATCCACATCAAACTCGTCGCCTGGTTGTATAATTCCCAATTGGGCAAAGCAAATCCTCCTCTTATTCTTGCATCTTGTAACCATTTAAGTTTTATTCTTGCTTTCTTCCCCTACCAGATGTATTTTAGCACTATTTTGTTTAAATCTTCAAAAAATTCTTTCTCTAATCTGATTGGAATTGTCTGGAATAAGTATGAAATTCTAGGCAATACATTCATCTTAATTGCAGATATTCTCCCAATCAATGATAATTGTAAATTTTCCCATTTTATCAAGTCTGTTGCAATCTGTTGATTGAGTTTAAGATAATTATCCTCCTTGAGTATGCTACATCTTGACGTTATATGTATCCCTAAATACTTAACCTTATTTGGATCCCCAAAACTTCCTCCAATTCTTTCTTTCGTCTTGTTAAATGTTCTTTGTTAAAATCTTTGTTTTATCTTTATTTATTTTCAAACCTGATACTTTCCCACACTCTTCTATCTTTTCTATCAATTTAGGTGCTGACTCCAATGGATCCTCTAATATGAATACCAGGTCATCTGCAAAAGCTTGTAATTTATACTCTTTTTTAATTTTCATTCCCGGATCAAAAGGTTTGGCATAATGTATAGTGGGAGTATCCAAACAGGATTTTGCAAAGGCCTATAATAACCCGTGTGTGTAAATCCACAAATGGCTGTTAAGAGAATTGCAGTTACTGTACATGTAAGGAACCAGATCCTTACTGACCATTCTGTAAGAAGCAAGATTGCTGAAAAAAAATTACTATTCTCGGGTTATTTCCTGATCAAAAGGTTTTAATTGTTGTTTAAGAGACTTGTTATTGTGAATAAACTTACTCTCCCCTCAAAATCACAATTAGCTCAAGGTACAGTCAAGGTATCTTGTCCATGGATTACATGACCATGGAGACATCTTCGGACAGAACTGGCTCTTTGGCTTTGTAATGGGGATGAGCACTGCCCCCTAGAGCAGGAAATGAGTAGTACATATATGCAAGGGGAACCCTTACCTTTACTGTCATTATCTCCTGAACAAATTATACAGTGTTTACATGTTTTACCTGTGAGAGTGTAATGGTACAGTCTGTGGGAATGACCTTGAAAGATGGGGTATATGTGTGTGTGTGTGGGGGGGAGATGCTACTAAAGAATCATTCATAAAATGTGTATCCCATAGAGAAAGAAACTCAGAAAGGAATTTCTGTTGGCTTCCGGTTTGAGCTTCTTCGGCGACAAACCAAAATCTGCAATCATGCGCAGTTTCAATCTGTGCTCACCGCTGGAGTGCC
Organism: Laticauda colubrina; assembly: GCA_015471245.1. Lineage (NCBI taxonomy): Eukaryota > Metazoa > Chordata > Lepidosauria > Squamata > Elapidae > Laticauda > Laticauda colubrina. The sequence continues at coordinate 80,534,002 of BLBF01000003.1, read as the reverse complement.
CCAAACTGGCTGGTTTCCGGGCTAAGCCAATCCATAGAGTTGGTGAAGAGGGGGAAGATTGCCAGCAGGGTCGAGGAGAGTCGCATCTCTTCTCCCCAGCTGGCCATTACTCCCTTTCCCGAAGGCGGTTGCAGTGGTGGTCAGAAATGGCCACCTCAAAGAAGAACTCAATCGGAAAAGAATGGGCAGGAGGAAGATAAGAAGAGAAAGTTTTGGCTGACTGAATCAAACTGAAAAAGAAACAATACAAGGAATTTGAATTATAAAGAAAAACATAATTCCCAAATAAGTCTTTGAAGCGGCAAATGAGAGAGGGAAGGGAAAGGACTTGGGTTTTTTTTTCTTTTCTTCCCTATATTGACAACTAAGAGACTTAAGCAAGAAACTGGCAAAAATCCAATTTGACATTAAGAGGTGTTTAAGCTGAAAATAAAATGTCAAAGGGATAATAAAGATTTCTGGATTCGTTAAAAAAATTAAAAGAAGGAAAAAAAAGCAACAGGGTAGGATCTGGAAAAATGGAGACCACCTGGAAGTGAAAGGAATTAACAAGTGAAACTTTAAACCCATGTCACACTGCACCAATGGATGGAAAGAGGATGTAAAACGGAGAAAAACGCTTGCCATCCGTTGGTTAACGTGATGCATCCGTTCTGTACACACTGCGTGTGTGATTCATACGTTCTATCCGTCCAGCATCCGTCTACTGAGATTTCATCCACTCAAAAAGTTTTGAGCTGCACAAAACTTTTTGACCGAATGAACTTTCTGCAGCGTCCATTCTACATCCGTGACACATACGGGGAAAAAACGTTCTACATCTGTTACATGTCCACTGTATCCACTCGGCATCTCCTAGGCATCCACACAACTCGCATCCACTCCAGCGGAAAATGGAAAGAGGGAGGAAGCAAAATGGACGCGGAACGTCCGCACAGCATTAGTAGCACGGACATAGAAAGGATGTAAGCGGATGCAGCTCTCATATAAAGCATTAAAACAGAAAAAAAGTTCGTATAGGGGACGTATCTTGGATATTTGGGATGTCTGTAGGATGTCTTGAGGAAGCAGAAGGACACCAAGCGGAAAACCTATATTTCCTATAAAAAGGGGGAGGAAATCACCTGGATCTCACTTTCAGTCCAGCAGCCCTGGTGTGCAGACCTCTACAGCCTTGCTCTTGCTCTTGCTCTTCCACAGCATACAGTCATCTCCACCATGGATTGTCGCACACTCCTTTTGGTAGCCGCCATCATTCTACAACATGAAAAGCTCTTTCACCTGTTTTACGCAAGGAAAAGGAGGCATCCAAAAAGTGTGTGGGTCCGAAGATGGATCGCGAGAAGAGCTGAGTACGGACTGTATGACAAGCTGATGGTGGAGCTGAGGAACGAAGACCCTTGTGCATTCCAGCACTTCATGAGGATGCCACCAGCCATGTTTGACGAAGTTGTGGAGTGCCTGAGACCCAGGTTGACCAAGGCAAACACCAACTTCCGTCCCAGCCTGGACCCATGACTGAAGGTGGCACTGACTCTGTGCCACCTGGCCTCCGGGACCACGTATAGGAACATGTAGTATGCCTGGAGGGTGCCACACAACACCATCAGCATTGTGGTCAGAGAAGTGTTGCAGGCCATCATCGAAGAACACCTGGAGGAGCTCCTCCAGTGCCCCTCCACTGAAGAAAGCTGGAAGAAAGTTGCAGAGCAGTGGGATCTGAAGTGGAACTTCCCCCACACTGTTGGAGCCATAGATGGCAAGCACGTGAAGGGAAGAAGCAGCACAACCTCCTGAAACACTGCTGCAACTCCCCAGCTGGAGCAGTGGAGTGGCAAGACAGGATGGTAGATGCTTAATGGATGCTTCCTTCAGCCTGTCTCATCACACGGATGATATTGTGCAATGTATGTTGAGTGAACAACAATCAACAGGGCATTTAATAAAGAGTTGTGTTTATGTTGAAATGTGTGGATCAATGATCACATTGTTATTGATAATAAAGGGCCATAGGTGTGGCACCTGGGAGGGTGGACCATACAGTCCCACTATGCTTGCACTGGAGGCTTATCTATCCCACTGCTATCCTTACCCATCCCACAAGTATGCAAAGGCTTAAACCATTTCTAAAAGTTTCCACCAAGACTTTATTTACTAAAAGAACTGAACCAAGTGTGTGAAGCAAAGATAACCTTTATTAATAACAAAATGTAAAAGCAAAATGACCCAAATAAAGTGTCCCAAGCAAAGATAAAGTGAGCAGGTAGCCACCCAGTCTCTGGCACTCTTCTCAGTCACTCTGAGGCGTGCCCATGGTCTCAGGGGTGAAGAGTCCAGGGGCTGTGGAGGTGGCAGTGACTGGAGTGCTGGTCTAAGGTGCCATTGGGGTGCCTGGCCCCGAGAGGACAACAGGGGATGGTGTGTGGAGGAAGCTCTCAGAGAGCTGGCTCAGTCCGTGATGTTGAGAGGCCCTTCTTCCATGACATGGGGTGTCAGTCCCAAGACCGATGACAGATGTTCTGAGGCCGGGCTTGTCTGTGGGGTGGAGGAAGGAGGAGTGTAGTGGGGCTGTCTGGTCTGCAGGTGAGCGAGGTGAGGTGTCGTTGGCATCTGTGGCGTCGATGGCATCTGTGGCGTTGGTGGCATCTGTGGTGTTGGTGGCATCGATGGCATCGGTGGCCCCTGTGGTGTGCGATGTACAGTGCCTCGACTGGGAAGGGCTGCCTGTGCTGCTGGAACTCCTGGTAGCCATAGCCTTGGAAGGTGAGGGCCTGTGGAAAGCCTTGGAAGGGCTGTGACATCACCTGGGGTGGAGGAGCAGACCTGGACTGGGTCAGAGCAGGTTCAGCTGGGCCTGGAGGGTGGTGCAGAAGACCTGTGATCCTCTCCTTGATCACCTGGTACTGGGATTCGGGCATTTCCATGAGTGTCTGTTTGACGTAGGTGAGGAAGGGCTTTCTGTTAGAGGATGGTAGGTCAGACTGTACCAGCTGAGAGAGGAGATCTACGCTGCTCTTGATGGTGTCCCTGATCTCCAAGAGGACAGTGTGGCTCTGTCCCTCCGGTCTGGCTCTCTGCCTGCTTTCTGTGGAGGTGGAGCTGGGGGTGGGGCTGGGTTGGTCTCTGGTGGCAGCAGCTTCTTTTTGCTCCAACTGCGTCAGGGGGTCGTCCATGTGCTCCGCCACGGGGAGTGCAGCTGTCGGGGGGGGTCTCCGTCGTGGGGTGCTCTAAAGATACCTGCCTGGACACAGGAGCTGACTCTTGGCCAGAAGAGGATTGGCTGTCTGTGGGCTGCCTGAGAGAGAGGGTTGACAGAGGGGCTGCTCCTCGGTGGCGGATCTCTCCCTCCAAGAAGCTGCACTTGGCCATCACGTAGGTCTCCCCGTCGTTGAGCTTGACCGCGGCCTGACCAGGCTTCTTCAGGTGCAGCTTCCCGTACCAGGTGTGCATGTGCTTCCACCACCCCAGGAGGACATCCAAAGTGTAGCCCAGGCTCTCCGCCTTCTCTCTCCAAGCCTCCTGCTTCCGCTTGGTGTCTCGATAGAGCCTGTGTCCCTTCTTCCAGAGGTACTCGTTCTCCCTCAGCCATTTGAGCACCTCCTCCTCATGTTCCTCTGCAATGGAGTACTGTCTCCTCTCACCCTTTTCTCGCGAATGCCTCTTCTTCCCTCTGACAGGGCCTTCTGGGCCCTCATCAGTTGGGCTTTGAGGTTCTAGGGGCTGGTCCACCACACCACCACCACCAGCAGCAGCACCAGCAGCAGCAGGACCAGGAGCAGCACCAGCAGAGTCAGCACCAGCAGAAGCACCAGCACCAGGAGCAGCACCAGCAGAAACACCAGCACCATCAGAAGCACCAGCACCAGCAGTCAGCACCAGCAGCAGAAGCACCAGCACCAGCAGCAGAAGAAGCAGCAGAAGCAGAGTCAGCGCCAGGGGGTGGGATGGTGGCCCTGTCCTTCTTGCCAGGGCTGGCAGGAGTAGGCACAGGCTTCCTCTTCTTCCCCATGGTTGTTGGCTGAAGATGTGTCTGGCAGCAGGTCTTTCCTCTGAATGGTGACTTGCTTGCGAGCTGCTTCCCTTTATATCCGCGGGGCTGAAGCAATGCATCCTCCCCGCATGTGCAGTGAATGCTTTGCTTCCGCTAGGCATCTGTTAGGCATCCGTGATGCATCCGCGTCATCCGCTAGGCATCCGCTGTGCATCCACTCCTTCCGCTGTGTGTCCGCTTCGCTGTTCTCCCCCGGAAGCCCTGCGGATGTGTCATCCGCTTCCATCCGCTAGGCTTCCGTGGAGCATCCGCTTAACATTCTCGCTACATCCTCCCCCCGTCTGTTCCTTTCCGTTGTTGTCCGCTCTGTTTATGCAAATTTGGGGCATTTTTGAAAGCGGATAACGACAGATGGAAAATTTGCTCGTCCGATGTGTCCTTTTTACATATGTTTTGCATCCGGCGGCCGATGTGACCTAGCCTTTAACAAGATTCCTCAAAGATACTTTTTAACTGAAACAGATAAGAGAAGAGAAGAGAACTCCAGGAAGAGAAAGTGGAAAAAGAAGCAAGAAGAAACAGCTTTGGGTTATTTGGATTACTTGGTGATTTTTGGATTTTTGGCTCTTGGATCTAAAGGACTAATTTAGTCTGGTTGGTTGTTTAAAAGTTTTCAAAATGGTATCACTCTTGGAAGAATTGAGAATGGAACTTTAAAAAAAAAGAAACAAAATGCACAAAAAGGAAGAGGTTCTTTTGGCTTCGTATTTCAATTTTTAGAAATGGAGATCCTGAACTATGAGAAACAACAAGAAATGACCGTAGAACAAGAAGGGCAGGACAAAGAAGAAGCTATTTTCAATGACCAAGTATTTCAATGTGGGGAAAAGAAAGGAAAGAGAGTAAAAATTTAAGATCTGAAAAAACAACCCCAAGAAAGAATAGTTTGAACAGTAATTATAGCATTAGGAAGAAACAGAAGAGAGGATTACAGAAGAGAGAATCAGAATTAGAGAAGGGGTCAAAAAGGAAAGGGAGAAGAAGAGGAGGAAGAGAGAAAGGAAAAGAAATAAAGGACAGAAACAGGACATAGAGAAACAGGGAAAATGTACAAGAATTAAGCCTATTTAGAAGACACAGATATAATGGGTGAAAACTTAATTGAAAGGGGGATTCTGTAAGGGTACATAAGATAGTATTGTTATTTTAGAAATAGAAATTGAACTTTGAAAATATGAAACAGGTGTGATTAAAAGGATAGATAAAATACTCATTTCAATGGAATAGAATGTTTAATAGATAAATGAAATAAAGAGAACGAGAGAATGAAATTAAGAAAGGAGGGGAACATTTTAATTATTATAATTGTGTTATAAAAATTTAAGTGAAGAGAAATATGAAAGAAACATGAAAAATTATGGAAATATTATAAGTGTTCCTAGAAGTATGATACCCAATTGAAAAGAAATGTTAAAGATGTCGACGATTATAACTAACATGAATGATAGAACTGAATTGGAGTAGAATAAGTATTTTATTTGTTATTGTTACATATATATATTTTCTTGAAGAACTTAGTGCATATTTTAGGAATGTACCAAACAGAATTCGACTGCAAGTTATGTGTTATATTGAATGTTATTATTGTAAAGGCATAAATTGAAGTTTAAATAAGAGTTGAATGGATAAAAATTAAGACACAAAGGTATCATACTCTAATTAGTAACTACAGGGAAAATTTTTGTTTAATGAGAAAAGAAAATATGAAATTGAAACAGGACAGACAAAAGTATACATATGATGACTAGAAAGGTATTGAAACATATATGTTAGGAATATAAGTCACGTAACAGGTATTTGGGTTAGAAATATATAAACCAGGATAAACATTTTAGTACTATGCCTTTAAGAGATTGCAAAAACTGCAATTGGGTGTGGTTTTTCAAACGGCCATAAGATGGAGCCAGAAACCTGGGTTGTCTTAGTCTGAGTCTCAGAAGAGAGTGTATCTCTGTTTCCTTCTGTTGGAAAGTATTGCCATTGCTCCATTTTTCCTAATTGACTGATATTTCTGGATTAAATGTAAGTCTGATACTGAACTGTTTTTGACACTGGACTTTGATATTTGGATTATTCCTGGATTGAAAACTGACTGATTTACTTGTGAATGATTTTGGAATACTTATTTTGGACTTTGCTTGAAACCTTTCTGGAAGTAAAAACCTACATTTAATGTACAGTGTGTCTGTGTGCTATCTGTGTATTATTCAAACACTACTCTCAAATACGTCTCCCTGTATATGCTCATTCTAACGGGGAATTACCTCAACACTGGTTATGGGCCCAGGCCATACCAGGCTCAGAAAACTGAGTTAGTGTGAATGCACAGTACTGTATACAGATAGCTGTTTACTGTTTAATTGTGATTTACTATCCTGATAAAGATGGCACAAGACAGTTCAACAAGTCTATCACTCATAACCCGGTTGGATGGAACAAACTATGTTTCCTGGTCTATGAAATGCAGTCAACTTCTGCGTAGAGAAGGTTTATGGAATTTAGTTCAAAATCCACCAGATGTAAATGCTTGGGATCCAAATAATGAGGATGATGCCAAGAAGCTTGCTGACTTTAAACAGAATAACGAACGAGCTCTTTGTATAATTGGACTAACACTGAGTGACCAGCAGCTCGTCCATATTCATGGGAGAAGAGTCTGCTGCTAGGTGTTGGGAGAGTTTGAAGAGGATTTGTTCATGACAGTGTAGGTGCATACATACATTTTACACGTAAACTGTTTAGAGCACGTCTTCTGAAAGGTGGATATATGTTAGCTCATTTGAACTTCATGAAAAGAACTTTCCAAGAGCTACATGAAAAAGAACTAATATTTTCAGAACTGCATCAAGTTTATATCATTCTTTCCTCATTGGATGAAAGTTATGATGATTATGTATCTTCACTGGAAGTCCTGCCAGAGATAAACTGACATTGATTGACATAACTGGAAGATTGTTAGAAGAAGCAAGAAGAGGGCTGGATAGGGAACAACTGAGGAAGGAACAACCACAAGAAGAGGATTTATTTTCAACTGCCTATAATTTTTGGAAATGTTTTTCTTGTGGGGTTAGGGGACAAATAGCTAAATTCTGTAAGAAGGGAAAACAACACAATACTGATAAACACCAGAAGGCCAAGAAGAATGTTCGTTTAGCGATGTCTAGCAATTCAACTGTAAACAATGATTTGTGGGTTGTTGATAGTGGAGCATCACAATGCATTACTAAAGATAGAAAAAGATTTGTAAGGATGTCCACGAGTAAACAACATGTATCATTGGCAAATGGATGGAAGATTAAAGCATCAGGTGAAGGTACTGCATATTCTTGTATAAATGAACATTTAACTATGTTATATGTACCTAAACTAAAATTTAATTTATTACCAGTAAGGGCTTTAGTTAATATTGGTTATGTAGTAATCTTTAGGGGAGATAACTGTATAATAGAGAAAGAGGGTAAAAGGCTTACTGTTACATTAGAAAATGATTTATATGTGATACGTGATGACCAGCTGAAGATGGCTAACTCAGTTTATAACAATGTTAAGCCACATGATGAATGTATACTTGCCAGAGGGAGTACAATTGAAAACCTGTAGCAAGTATTTACACTGTAATGCTTGTAGTCAAGAGAAGAGTAAGGTTACTCCAGCAAAAAGACTTAATGGGTTTAAGACCAAATAACCTTCAGAGGTTGTTTTTGCTGATATAACTGGTCCAAGAAACCAAGTTTAAGCCCATGTCACACTGCCCAATGGATGCAAAAAGGACACAGCGGACAAGCAAAATGTTCCATCCGTTGTTATCCGCTCTCAAAAGGGGCAAAAATTTGCATAACTGGAGCGGATAACACGGACGCATGGAGGACGCAGAGCGGATGCAAAGCGGATGCGGAACGGAAGCCCAGCAGATGGGAGCGGATGGCACATCCGCAGGGCTTCTGGGGGTCTCAGCAAAGCGGACGCGGAACGGATGAAGCAGATGCACAGCGGATGCACAGCGGATGAAGCAGATGAAGTGGATGCACAGCGGATGCACAGCGGAAGCCTAGCGGATGCCTGGCGTTAATTGCGCATGCGGGGAGGATGCATTGCGTCAGCCCCGCGGATATAACGGAAACAGCTCGGAAGCAGGTCGCCATTCAGAGGAAAGACCTGCTGCTGGAAGGATTGGCTGCCTTGCCTGCCCTGCCTGCCTGCATGTCTGCCTGCAAGCCTTCCTGCCAGCCTCCCTGCCAGCCTCCCTGCCAGCCTTGGTTCCTGCCAGCCTCCCTGCCAGCCAGCAACCCCACAACCATGCAGAAGCACAGCAAGCCTCAGCCATCTGCTGCCAGCCCTTGCAAGAGGGACAGGGCTAACATCCCGCCCCCTGGCACTCACTCTGGTTCTGATGGGGCATCTGCAGCACGGGCTCGCTCTTCTGGGGCTAGGGCTTCTGCTGCTTCTGCTTCTGGAGGAGCTGATGACAAGCACTCCAGCACCAGCCACCTCCAGAGCACCTGGACCCTTCACTCCTGAGACTGAGCGACCAAGAGGAGTGCCAGAGACTCATTTTTGTCTTATAGCTTGTTGTTAATAAAGTCTGGTTTTGATTCACACACTTGCTTCATTTCTTTTTTTTAATAAAGTCTTGCTGGAAACTTTTAGAAATGGTTTAAGCCTTTGCTTGCATGTGGGATGGGTAAGGATAGCTTTGTAATGGGTTAGGATACCTGTGGGATGGGTAATAGCTGTGGGATGGGTTAGGATTGTAGTGGGATAGATAAACCTCCAGTGCAAGCATAGTTGGACTGTATGGTCCATCCTCTCAGGTGCCACACCTATGCCCCTTTATTATCAATAACGATATAATCAATCATCCACACATGTCAACATAAACACAACTCTTTATTAAACACCCTGTTCATTGTAGGGCAACGAAACATACATGGCCCAATCTCATCCGTGTGATGAGACAGTCTGAAGGAAGCATCCATTAAGCATTTACCATCCTGTCTTGCCACTCCACCGCTCCAGCTGGGGAGTTGCACCAGTGTTTCAGGAGGTTGCGCTGCTTCTTCGCCTCACGTGAGGCTCTGTTGGGGCCTTACACATCCTCAGTGTCGATCAGGTTTTGCCCTTGCCTCCATTCCCCAGGCTCCATGTCCCCATTGCCTTGTTGACGGTCCACAAGCCTGTTCTGCAAGACTGGGTAGCGGGTGCGCATGAGATTGTGTAGGATACAGCAAGCTTCTACGATCCTCCTCATGGTCTCTGGGCTGTGCTGCATGTGGTGAGAAGTACCTGGAACCAGGATGCCAAAGGCGTTCTCCACCACCCGCCTTGCCCTGGACAGCCTGTACTTGAAGATCCTCTCTTCACGGGTGAGGAGTCTGGAGGTGTAGGGCTTCATGAGGTAGATTCTGAGGGAGAAGGCGTCATCCCCTACGATGAAGTAGGGCACATCTTGCGTGTCGTTGGGCAGCGGGTCTGGATCTGGGAAGCCCACGATGAGGTTGCCTTCCAGCCCCTCCTTGAGGTGACTGGCCTTGTGTACCTGGGCATCTGAAGATGAGCCGTAGCCTGAAGCATCAATGTACATGAACTTGTAGTCAGCATCAACCATGGCGAAGAGGACGATGCTGAAGAAGCCCTTGTAGTTGAAATAAGTGGAGCCCCAGTTGGCTGGAGCCTTGCAGGCCACGTGCTTGCCATCGATGGCTCCAACGGTGTGGGGGAAATTCCATTTCTGATACCACTGCTCTGCAACTTTCTTCCATCCTTCTTCAGTGGAGGGGCACTGGAGGAGCTCCTCCTTGTATTCTTCGATGATGGCCTGCACCACTTCTCTGACCACAATGCTGATGGTGTTGGATGGCACCCTCCAGCCGTACTGCATGCTCCTATAGGTGGTCCCTGAGGCCAGGTGGCGCAGAGTGAGTGCCACCTTGAGCCCAGGTTCCAGGTTCCTGGGCGGGAAGTTGGTGTTTGTCTTGGTCAACCTGGGTGTCAGGCGCTGCACAACTTCGTCAAACATGGCTGGAGGCATCCTCATGAAGTTCTGGAACTCCCGAGTGTCTTCGCTCCTGAGCTCCACCATCAGCTTGTTGTACAGTCCGTCCTCTGCTCTTCTGGTGAACCATCTTTGGACCCAGACTTTCTTTGGATGCCTCCTTTTCTTCCCGTAGTAGAGTTCACAGAGCTTATAGATGGTTTCACACTGTTGCAGAAGGATGGTGGCTGCCGAAAGGACTTTGTCAGAATCCACGGTGGACATGACTGGATGCTGTGGAAGAGGAAGAGTCAGATGAAGGCTGCAGAGGTCTGCACAGCTTGGCTGCTGTTCTGAAAGTGAGATGCAGGCGAGTTGCTCCCCCTTTTTATAGGCAGTGTAGGTGTCCCTTTGCATCCTCTAGGCATCCTGCAGACATCCTTAATATCCGAGATAGGTCCCCTCTGTGAACATTTTTTCCATTTTAAACGCTTTGTTTCCGCTTGGCGTCCGTTCTGCATCGTTCTGCATCTGTTCTGCGTCCGTTCCGCTTCCTCCCTGCATCCGAGCGGATGCCAGTTGCGCGGATGCGGAGCTGATGCCTGGCGGATATAGCGGATGCGTAGCGGATGCGTAGCGGATGCAGAACGGATGAACTGGATACATTTTCCGCACAAAAGTTTTGGGCAGCCCAAAACTTTTGGAGCGGATGAAACGTCAATAAACGGATGCTGGACGGATAGAGAGGAAGCCAAACGGAGCCAGTGAGTACATCACGTTTTCAAATGAATGGCAAGGTTTTTTGTCCGTTTTACATCCTCTTTGCATCCGTTGGTTCACTGTGACAGGAGCTTTAGGAGGTGCCTGCTATATTTTGAGTATTATGGACCATTACTCACGATATGGTTTCTGCTATCTTTTGAAAAACAAAACAGAAACATTCCAACATTTCTTTAATTGGCTCAGGTTTGCTGAGAGAAAAATGAAAAGTAATTACTTTAGTAACTGATAATGGGGCTGAGTTTGTTAACAAAAGATTCCAAACTATGCTGAAATTGGCTGGTGTTGAGCATAAATGTCCTGCACTTTACAGACCACAACATAACTCATTTGTAGAACGAAGAGGGCAAGTGTCAGCCTTCAAGATCTTCTACTATCGCTTTGCATCTTTCGACTGCCATAAGTAATGGGGGGGAAAGGGAGGTAGGGATAAATCTGGGAAGTGAGCTGAAGGTGTTACATTCTTCTGTTGTGTAAATGGGGGGGGGAAGTATACAATAGAGTTAGGTTTCTATTTCTCGCTTAGCTTTCTTTTCTCTGTGCAACTGCAACCCGTTATCAAAGTATGCCAAGGTCAATGGACAGAGGCCTCATCATCACCTGAAGATGCCCACATGATCGTGTTCACAACTTCTGGTTTATCTTGATGATATCCTTATCTACACGGAAACTCTGGATGAACATGTGAAGTTAGTGCGGTTGGTTCTACAAAAACTGTGTGCCGCAAAGTTGTATGCTAAATTGTCAAAGTGTGAATTCCACCAAGACAAAATTGACTATTTGGGATATCGCATTTCATCTGAAGGCATAGAAATGGATCCAGAGAAGGTGCATGCCGTTTTGGAATGGGCTCCACCACGCACCAGAAAACAACTTCAAAGCTTTTTGGGATTTGCAAATTTTTACCGGCAATTCATCCCGACGTTTGCTAAGATAGCAATGCCCATCACAAA
>BLBF01000003.1:80509052-80522237 GCA_015471245.1 Laticauda colubrina | reverse complement strand
CGGCAATTCATCCCGACGTTTGCTAAGATAGCAATGCCCATCACAAATCTCTTGAAAACAAAAGGGGAGGTGAAGCCAAGGCCAGGAAAGCTGCTGGAGTGGTCCATGGAGTGCCAAGCTGCTTTTGAAAAGCTAATACGACTGTTTGCTGCAGAACCAGTGCTGAAACACCCGGATATGGACACTCCTTTCGTGATTCAAGCCGATGCAAGTTATGTGGCTATTGGAGCGGTATTACTTCAAGCCAGCGAGAAAGGGACCTTACAGCCTTGTGCGTATACCTCCCGTAAGCTGTCTGAAACAGAGAGAAGATGGGCCGTCTGGGAGAAAGAAGCTTTTGCAGTTCGTTGGGCCTTGCTGACCTGGAGACATTTCCTGGAAGGAGCAAAACACCCATTTAAGGTATGGACTGATCATAAGAATTTGGAAGCTTTGAAAACGCCCCGGAAGCTGTCCCCTAAACAAGTTCGCTGGGCCCAGTATTTCAAGCGGTTCAATTTCTCATTGAAGTACATTCCAGGAGGGAAGAATTTCATGGCGGATGCTCTCTCTAGACTACCCCAATATAATAGTATGCGCCAGGAGATGATAAGCCCAGTTGTCTCAACCAAACATCTAGCCACCCCAGTGATCACCAGAGCCCAAAAGAAGAACCAAGAAGTGGATTTATCGAATGACCTAACCGAACAATTAAAAAAAGCTTTAAAACTGGACAAATGGTTCCTGGCTCATTCAAGTGACTATACAATTAGAGATGGTTTGGCTTGGATGGGGGCCAAGTTGTATGTGCCTCAGGTGCTGAGGAGCCAAATACTACAACAGGCTCATGATTCTAAAGCAGCTGGTCACTTTGGATTTGTGAAGACCTTACATCTGGTTAAGCGGCAATTCTGGTGGCCTACTTTAAAGAAGGACATTGAAACTTATGTAGCTAGCTGTCCAATTTGTGCTTCGGCAAAGAGACCTCCTGGTAAGCCAGTAGGATTGTTACAAAATGTAGCTAGACTAACGGCCCCCTGGAAGGAAATCTCTATTGACTTAATAGTAGAATTACCCGAAAGCAGTGGAAACACAGTTATTTGGGTTGTAACCGATTTGTTTTCCAAACAAGTACATTGCATACCTTGTTCCAAGATTCCATCTGCTAAGACGCTGGCTAAATTGTTTATTTCACATATCTATAGGTTACATGGTGTTCCGGAAGGCATAATCTCTGACAGAGGGGTCCAGTTTACCTCAAATTTTGGGAAAGAGTTCCTGAAGTTAATGGGCTCCGCCCAGGGGTTAAGCTCCGCCCACCACCCCCAACTAATGGGGCCTGTGAGAGGACTAACGCAGTGTTAGAACAGTATCTTAGATGTTACATAAATTATCAACAAGATAACTGGTCCGACTTACTACCATTTGCCGAAGTGGCATATAACAACTCTGTACACAGTAGTACTGGATTTACTCCATTTAAAGTGGCTTCAGGACAAGATTTTGTACCCATACCTGAACTCCCTCATGAAAAGCCAAACATCCATTCACTCAACTCCAACTTAACTGGCCAGTGACATGCAAAGCACTAGATGAGGCCCATCAAGCTCATAAGAAGTTTGCAGACAAGAAAAGATCTCCACAGAAAGAATATAAAGTGGGCGACAAAGTTTTCCTGTCCACCAGATACCTGCAGACCACTCAAAAGTCAAAGAAGCTTGGTCCTAAGTATGTTGGTCCTTTCACGATTGAACGGATTATAAATCCTGTAACAGTCCAGCTGAACTTACCCAAAACTCTTCAACGAATTCATCCGGTTTTCCATGTTAGTTTGCTAAAACCTGAACATACTTCTGACTTAAGACCCGTCCAGGCTGACCGTCCCATACCAATACTGATTGAAGGTGAACAACATTTTGAAGTTAAAGAAATTCTGGACTCTCGCAAATGGAGGGGTCGACTCCAGTATCTCGTAGCCTGGAAACATTTCCCTTCTTCACAAGCCGAATGGGTTAACGAAACCGACGTCAAAGCCCCTAAGTTGGTCAAGGCATTTCGTTCCAAGTATCCTGATAAGCCTTAGGATTGTATTCTTTTGTGATTGTTTAATGATTAATAATTGTCTTTATATTTTCTCCTCTCTCTCTTTTAGGACTGATGGTTTTCCTTTTTCTGGGAGGGCCGAATGTCAGCCTTCAAGATCTTCTACTATCGCTTTGCATCTTTCGACTGCCATAAGTAACGGAGGGGGGAAGGGGAGGTAGGGATAAGTCTGGGAAGTGAGCTGGAGGTGTTACATTCTTCTGTTGTGTAAATGGGGGGGAAGCATACAGTAGAGTTAGGTTTCTATTTCTCGCTTAGCTTTCTTTTCTCTGCGCAACTGCAACCCGTTATCAAAGTATGCCAAGGTCAACGGACAGAGGCCTCATCATCACCTGAAGATGCCCACATGATCATATTCACAACTTCTAATTGGAAGTGTCATTTGAACTATTGGGGGTGGGACCATTTCCATCACTTTGTATATGTGAATTGCGCGCCTAATTTCTCAGATTCAGAATTCTTTGGTTGCTACCACTTCACTTTCAGTAAAAGATATCTTTTCTCTAAACTAAAGAGTCTAAGTATTTCTTTCCTGGATTTTGAATGGGGCTCCGCCTGACATTACAAGCCATGGCTCGCACTATGTTATCTGATTCAGGTTTACCTGAAAAACTGTGGGGTGAAGCCATAATGTGTAGTAACCATGTTTTAAACAATGTAGTAAATACAACAACTGGAGAATTGCCATTCACTCATTGGCATGGCAGAAAACCAAATTTAAGCTACCTACACGCATTTGGAGCTCCAGCATGGGTGCATATGCCCTCACAAGTAAGACTGAAAGGGCAACATAGAGCTAAGAAGTTATTTTTGTGGGTTATGAGGCCAACCATAGATCGTTTAGATTCTGGGATCAAGGCACAGCTCATGTTTACTATAGTACTAGTGCAAAATTTCTTGAGCATGTTGGATGGGATGAACTGGAACAGGAATCCAGCAATGATATTATTATTGACAACCAAATAGTTCCTAAAGATAAAATCAGTAAACCCCAGATAGCCATCAAAGAGGAAGAACAGGAGGAAGTAGGAGGACAGGCACAGGAAGAGGTAGAAGAACAGGAGCAGGTGGCACAGGTGAGTCCACCAGTAAACCCTGTATTACCAAGGCGTTCAACCCAATTAACACGACCACCGGATAGATATCAGGCTAGTGTTGTATGCCAAGTGAATACAGTTCCAAGTAACTATAGTGAACTAAAACTGTATCCTGCTCAGGATCAGGCTACTTGGCAGAAAGCAATGGATAAGGAACTGGAATCATTAAAAAGACTGGAGGTATATGAAAATTTTTAGTTACCAGCAGGTAAGCATGCCATCGGATGTAAATGGACATATAAACTGAAGACAGGTGTAGATGGAACTGTTACCCATAAAGCCAGGTTAGTAGCACAAAGGTTCAATCAGATAGCAAATGAATATGACGAGGTGTTTGCGCCTAGTCTGAAGGCTTTTGCGCCTAGTCTGAAGGCATTAAAGACCGCATTAGTGTGGGCAGCTAAGGAGAAATACATTGTAAATCATTTGGATGTAGAGACAGCTTATCTGCATGCACCACTGCAACACACTATATATTTAAAGAAACCTTTAGGTCTCAAAAATGATAATGCTGATAATACAACTGATTGCTGGAAATTGAAAGGATATGAGTGGAACCAATGTATAATTAAAGAATTAACTAAAATAGGTTTTGTAGCTGGTATAGCTGATCCATGTTTGTTTAAAAGAGAAAATAATGGTATAATTTCATTATTGTTATTATTTACTGATGACATTGCGTTAATCACCAAAATTGAACAAGAAGCTACTGAGATAATTTCACTATTGGAAAATGAATTTAAGATAAAACAGTTAGGAGAAATCAAACAATATCTTGGTTTAAAGATAGATAGAACAAGGGGAGGATACAAGATCTCACAGGCAGATAAAATTAACCAATTGCTAAAAAGTTTTAAAATGGAACTTTGTAAACCGGCTAAGACACCAATGAGCCAGGAGTTTAGCCATAGTGATGTACAAAGTCCTATTTTTGATAAGAACATTTATCTAAATTCATTGATTGGTAGTTATCTTATCTCAGTAATTGGTCAAGGTCAGATATCGCATACAGTGTTAATCAATTAGCGAGATTTATCGCTGAGCCAACTGAAAGGCACTGGCAAGCTACTAAATATGTGTTAAGATATCTGAAACAGACAATGCATTATGCATTGTATTTGGAGCCAAAAGCGAACTGAATATGACTGCATATGCTGATGCAAGTTTTGCTACAGACATAAATACACAAAAATCTACATTGGGTACTGCTGTATTATTGGGAAAAGCATTGATTGGATGGAGATCTATCCATCTAAGAAACATCTAAGTTTGTCAACAATGGAGGCTGATTTCTCATGTTTGTCTTTATTATGTACATATGTAGTTTTGCATAAACAATTATTGATTGATATGGGAATTAATGTAACAGATCCTATTGTTGTTTATGAAGATAGCCAATCGGCAATAGAGATGGCTTCAAATATTGCTGTTAAAACAAGAACGAAACACACAGATTTAAGATATTTAAAGGTGAGACAATGTGTGCAAAGTAAGATGATTAAGCTGGAATACTGTTTGTCAGAAAACAAAATAGCAGATCATTTTACAAAGGGCCAAGGCTCTATAAAGCATAAGCCTAGCTGTGAAGATTATGGACTTAGAATGTAAGGTTGTATATACTTGTCTTACCCAAAAGGGGAGGATGTTAGGAATATGAATCACCTAACAGGTATTTGGGTTAGAAATATAGTACTATGCCTTTAAGAGATTGCAAAAACTGCAATTGGGTGTGGTTTTTCAAACGGCCATAAGATGGAGCCAGAAACCTGGATTGTCTTAGTCTGAATCTCAGAAAAGAGTTTATCTCTGTTTCCTTCTGTTGGAAAGTATTACCATTGCTCCATTTTTCCTAATTGACTGATATTTCTGGATTTAATGTAAAGCCTGATACTGAACTGTTTTTGACACTGGACTTTGATATTTGGATTATCCCTGGATTAAAAACTGACTGATTTACTTGTGAATGATTTTGGATTGCTTATTTTGGACTTTGCTTTAAACCTTTCTGGAAGTAAAAACCTACATTTAATGTACAGTGTGTTTGTGTGCTATCTGTGTATTATTCAAACACTACTCTCAAATACGTCTCCCTGTATGTGCTCATTCTTCTAACTGGGGAATTACCTCAACACAAACAGATCCCCCCTGATACCTCAAGCTCAAACACACCCCAACCAGGCACCCAGATGAAACCCAGCTTTCTAAGAAATGATAGCCGTCCTTTTACTCGGAGCCAAGCTGCACGAATAGCCTCCAATACAGGAACACAATGTTGCCAGCCAATCAAAGCCACAAAACAGACAGAAGATATTAGAAACACCAATCAAGCAGAACACAGCTAACTCCAAGACCAATAAACACAGACCAAGACTCCCAACCAATCAGGATGAAGAAAAAACCATTCTAGCAATAGGCTAGCGTCAAATTTAAAACTGAAACAACTGTGATAACCTGACTCACAGACAAACTCAATACAGAAGCCTGCTGATGGCAGATGAGATTCTGCCGAAAAGTTGTGACAACTTTAAAAGCACAACTACAGTGACGTGGGATAATATCCGAACAAAGCTGAACAGCATATATATATACGTTTGTATGTATGTATGTATGTACGTATGTATTATGTATATGTAAATTTAGAGGAATTTAGAAAGGAATGCTAAAATAGTAATAAGATGTGGAATAGAACACAAAGATGAATATGAAATTGAATTTGTGTCTGTATGGAGAAGTGATAACCTGGGACCATGCTATTCTCAAAAAAAGAATTTTTACTTGTATTATGTCTTGTGAAAACCCAAATAAAATTTTTATATATATAAAAAAAGGAACCTCTGTCAAATTTGGTCAATATAGTCTTGCAAGAAACTATTAGGTCATCTGATCAGGGTTTCTGTCTGGGAAGGGCGACAGGGAGTACGTTCATCAAAATATTATTGCATATGTTTAAAATTCTGAATAAGTAAGAACATATCTATTATACTCAGTAACCACAGTTTGTTCTTTTTAATTATTTATTTAAACCTATTTTTGTTTGCCTAATGTCTGAAGATAGTACAAGGACTATTTTCATTCTATTTGGCAGATACTCCATTGCTGAATCGCTGCCTATTCTGCTGTGATAGCCTTACCTGAATACAACTGAACTGTAATTTATGCACTTAACCCACTTCCCTGGATTAATAGCTTGAATCATAGTCCAACCATATAAATAGGTTGATGCAACATACTAGACTGAAATGTAGTTCGCTAGTTTGTGACTTTGTGAAAAAAGAATCATAGGTTCACCCTAATGTGCAAATTCTCTCTTCCTGAAGAAGTACAATACTATGAATATCCTAACTTGCATATGGCATATGTTCATCAAATTCATGTGTGTCTTTGAACTTGATAAAAAGAGTTCAGGAAATGGTGTATTATGGTATATAAATCCATCCACAGGTGTATCTAGTATGTACCTATGTCCCACATTTTATATTTATTAATCACTACTCAAGGCAAGATTTTTTTTTATGTATGTATGTATTTCCTCCAAGGAAATCATACAGAGTACAAAGTTTTAGAAAAGTCAAGGGAAAAAAGAAGACTTATCTCTCTAACATTCTAAAGCACTTCAAAAGAGTAATTAAAAAAAAGGATATTTATGGACAAAGGATTCCCATTTGTTTCAGAGATTTCTTCAACATATATTAACAAGACAAGTGAATGTTAACGTATGGAATTCAAATGGTATATGTTTGGACAGACTTACACTTATATTATCCACTAATTTGTCCAAACCTATAGTTTATCAATGGAGGTGAGTATGGGCTTTTTAAAGCAGAAAAAGCATGAGAGGCGAGAGTTTAGATTGCTTAGACTAGTCACTAGAGTTATTTGTTTTGTTCTATGTCAGTCACTGTCATGTGCAGAGGTGGAATACAAACATCAAGGCTGCAAATCATCTTGCAATTACCAAAGATTAGATTGTGCTGTGCTATGCCAGATTGTCACAGGCAAGTCTTTTTTTCTACCTCAATAGTGAAATTAAGAATCTCAGAAGGAAAGAAGGAAAAGAAACACTCCCTAACTTATCCCATACATACATACCCCGCCCCACAATTTAATTCAGAAGTTACAAGCAGTGCTATAAATTGCAGTTGCAGAATAATTTCTGGGGGAAATGAGGGTAAATTGAACGATACATTGGTTTCTAATCATAGAGGATCCCTAATTATAAAATACAAATTGGAGACTACTTGCTAATATTGCCATACAAAGATCCCCCTATGTTCCTGGTCATTAGTGAATAAAGTGTTTGTGATCTTTCTCTTCAGTATAAGTAGTACTTTCCTTAACAATAATGTTGTACTATGAAAAGAATAATTTCTAAAAATTAAGAGGAAAAAGTTTGTGTTTTCATATGTGAATAGTAAAATGAAACATACTTGAGAATTCAGACTACACACATGGGAAATACAAGGAAAGAACATGTCCAAGAGAAGAGTAGCACAATGGAAAGAAAATCACAATAATAGGTGCTAATTTCATTTAATGTCATGTGGATGATGGTGCATACATTCATTATCTGAACAAAAAAAAAAACACTTGTCCTTTTTCTGCAATGGTAAATGTTCTCAGTATTTGCTCTACCTCCAATGGAACTTAGCTCCCTTGTTCAATGCTTCACTTGCTCAGAAATAAATTTCAGTAACTTCCTTTCCACTATTGTGAATATCAAATCATTTTCAGCCTTATTAAATGCTTATTATTGCCCAGTTTTATAAGCAAGCCCTTCTATGATATGACACTGTTCTCTAGTTCTTCAGAGCCGCCTATTCAATCCCACTTTTCTTGATTTTTCTTCTCATTGGCTGAATTCAGACATGCCATCTTAGCATGTATGTAAGGAGCCATCTTACTGGCCATATCTGTTCCAGCTTGTCCAGTCCACTCCCTCATCTGTTCTAAGTTTGGCAAAGTTTCTTTCTGCTTTCAAAATTTTCATTGCGAATGATTTCATTACTGTCCTTTTCATCTCTCATCTTCAGGTTTTTCGCACCGACTTGATAACAGCAATGAAGATCCCAGATTCTTTCCAGCTGAGCCCGGATGAGTACTATATTCTTGCTGATCCCTGGAGGCAAGAGTGGGAAAAAGGTGTTCAAGTGCCAGCAAATACAGAAACAATCCCAGAACCAGTGGTAAGGTAAGTGAAACTGGTACCTTTTTCTCCTTCCTGAGATACAAGTTTATGCTTGGGTTTGTCTTGGGTTTGTCTCTGTGGCACTGTATTGATTTCAGTATTTAGCACCTGTGGGCTTTCCAAAATCATTAAGTAAAGGCAAAGAAATCATGCAGTTTTGTATTTGAGGTTACTAGAAAAAAGGAATCCAGTAGCACAGCTGTGCTGCAAGTTTTCTAAGTAGTTCATCGGCAATTTAGTGCAAAACATGTTTCTCAATGGATTCTGGATCTAAAATGAATAAGTAAAACAATAGGTAAAGTTCTATCTGTATATTTGCATATTTGATTAGTACAGAACAGACCAAGAGAAAGTTAAAATGTCTGTCCAACTGGACACATGCATATATCTACTAATTTGTGATGAGGCTGCAAAAAAAGTTTATTTTGTAATCTCTACTACATCCTCAAATGGACGTCCAGCAGAGCTCTTCAGAATAATTAAGGTTATTTGCCTTTGATAATCCCAAAAGCCTGCTAGGACCAATTTGGAAGACATTGGGAAGATAAAATCATGTTCATGTCATCTCGTATTCTACTTTTGACATAGTAGCTAGTGCATCATTTGGTCCAATTATGTCTCAGTGCTTTCAGTTTTGAAGGCCTGGGGATATGGACATGATGCTTGTAGCTGATCAGTCTGCATCTTTTGACCCCTTCCTCTCTTGGCTGTTAGAGCTACCTGAGTTAATATATCTGTAAAGCACATTTTTGAGTGGTAGTTTATGTTGCCAGCTCTTAAAGAAACGGTAGTTACCCCTTCTGGGGGACAAAACATGAATGTAAAGTCTTATTATTTTCATCAAAGTACCTCCTTTGGGAGCAAGGGGCTGGAGAGGAATAATACTATGCATCTATGTAGTATTCTAATTTTGTTGAAAAAAACACAATTACGTTAAATTTTAACCTGGATTCAGACACAATTTTAAGACTGAATTAGCCTTTAATGACCTATGAAAAAGAGATGACAGTGTGATTTGATGCTGCTGCTTTTTTGTACTATTAACCATTGGTAGCCTTCTGAATCAGCTCCATGAGATGGTTTTGGAAACATGCCAACTTGCAGAGACAGTATTAGAAAATAACAGTGAATGACATTGAACCCTAACCTTAGAATCATGGCAGCTGAACAAGGCATAATCGTATCACAAATCTTTTTAACTGTCTATATGAAACCAGGGGATGCAGTGATCAGAGAACCGTATGGTCAATAGTGACATTACCAGGTACTATCTTTTCCTAAAGAATTCCTATTTATGGCCACTGCTGTCAAACCATTGGCTAACTGTATATTTGGATTATTCTAAAACTTCAGTGAACACAGAATGTGGAGGTTGTTATATTGGGCACCTAGCTGGGCAATATGACCCCATCATATTATGGTGTATTAATCTGTATCAGTCATAAAGGTCTGGATGACTTTGGTCTATGAGGCTGACTTTCTGCTTCTTAACTGCATAAATACTGAGATTGTCCAAAGAGATCATATTGTAAGTTTCACAAAGTATAGATTGTCACCTTACTCAGTCAGATCTTTCTGGGGGAGAATGCCTGCTGTGTGGAATGCTCTTCTCCACTAGCTTTCGGTGGTCTTATTGTTGCATTGTTTAGGTACCAAAGACTGATCTTTATACATATCATATTTTTTGCTCCATAAGACGCACCTGACCATAAGCCATACCTAGATTTCGAGGAGGAAAAGACAAAAAAATGAATATGGAGCACTTTCTCAGTGTGAACATGGAGCAGCAGTGTCGTGAGGGCAGGAGGCGGAGCCTGAGAGGACCACAAATAAGTGTCCTCTCATGTGCCAGCTCTACCTATTTGACTCCTGCACTGCGGCAGAGACACAGAAGAGGCGGGGCTGCTATGCACATATTTGCTCCATAAGACACACAGACATTTCCACCCACTTTGGGGGGAGGGGGCCCGAAGTGTGTCTTATGGAGTAAAAAATACAGTCGGTCTCTCGCATAGGTAGGTCTCTCACAAATTCTTTTTTCATATCTATTCTTCGATTGTTTAACTTGGTTTGTTTATTTAATGTTAAACCACTTACAGTTATTTTATGAACAGTGGTATATAAGTGTTTTGATCAGTAATAAAAACAAAGTAGCGTTGTTTGCACATTACTTGATCAAACTATTTCCTACATATTATCTTTTCTTTCAAAGTCCATTGAGAATATTTTTTTTTCCTCGTTTGAACCTGGTTAAGCAACATTTTGTTCTACTATGGTAGGAAATTTGGGACCTTGGTCATTTGTGATGGTCTCTCTGCCCAACAGTGTATATTATTTATCGTTGATAAAAAGAGCATTTTAATAGTGTAAATATTCAATTGCTGTTTCCCCCATGTATACAGTATACAGAAAAGGAAGGTGTGGGAAGGTGTACACTGACTTAACAGTATCTCTGTCTCTATTCCTTTTCTTCTTTTCTTTTTTGTAAAAGTTAGCCGTGATAAAATGTATAAAAGATTTGGGGAGCCTTTTTTACTTCAAAGATGTTAAGTGTCACTATGAAGACTGATTAGATAGCATTCTTACTCTGCAGAAATAATGCTTTGACAGGAAACATAATTTTAAACATGTTTAAGGTATTTTTCAGATTTTATCCAGGAAATCTCTCCCTCCCCACAGGATTCAGTAAAGTCAATAATTGCCTGAAGCACTCCTTGCTCAGCAATGACAGCAGCAACAGCTGTTGGTGAAGGAAAGTTATGAAATAAACTTTTGTGCTTTTATCTCCTTCCATTAGTATGGGGGCAAGGAAGGCAATAACCTTCAAGAACTAAAAAAAATAATAATAATGAGAAATTGGAAAGGAAACGAGGCAAATTACATTTTAAACTTACTCAGTATTTTAACATGTTGGTAGAATGTGTCTTTACCAACTTTGATACATGCGTATTTGCAGTCCTGAATGTTCTGCTGTAAAGCTGAAGGTTGAATCCCATGCTGGGTCAAGATGAAAAGTGATATCTTGGCATTGCTTGGGCCGGAGGTTCCTATTTAAAGCCAGGCTAAACAGATTCACATTTTTTGCAAATGTACTTCGCAGGCATATGCAGTTGTTTAACATGGTCGGCGCTTTCTCCCTGGTGGAAGGCTACTGAATATTCTGGCCTCATTCCAGTATAGCAATAGACACTTGAGATTCCTCTGGAATTAAGGAATTCAAGACTCCTTTGGACTAAGCATCACCCTCAGACATAGTCCCCAGTAGGCAATAGGAATGTCCTGGCTTGCCCTCAGATGGGGTGGATTTCACTTCCTATAATATCTAGCCAACATAATATCCAGTCATTGGTTTTGCTGGCTCATGATTATGAAAGTTGAAGATTTCCCACATTTGGTGCAGAACATCTTGGGAAAGGCTGCATCATTTAGACACAGATTGAGATATTTAATGCATATGTAGTGTTTAGAGAAGAGAAGAAAACTTAAAGTGATGAAATACACCAGATCTTCTTGTTTTCCAAATCTAGAAATAATTTCATCTATAGAGATTGTTAATATACTATATTACTGCTGCTAAAAAAAACCCCGAGAAGGTGTTTTTTAAAAAAATTCTTTTCTCATCTCTCTGTCAAATCTGTTTTCTGAGTTAATCTTGCATTTGGTAGATGCAGAGGTAGTCAGGTTTTCCTGTGCTAGATACAGACTAAGATAAGATTTGCAGGAGCTGATTTATTGGATTTCTAGAAATCTGAGCTTCACTAACAAGAACCAGTTACAAAATAGTGATTTGGGAGAAAACAAGGCAAGAAAGCGAAATTATAATTGGAAAGGCAGAACCACATATTCACTGCATCCACAAGGAACAGGTTATCCATTGGGAAAATATATCTATTGAAATATAAAACTGCATCTGTCTTGTTTATAGCAGATTAAGCTAGTTGAGGGGAAGAGAGATAGCAGTTATTGTTAAACAAAGTTGGATGTCAGAAATGCATGCCTGTCTACTTCAGGCTGTCAAGACATCTGAGTTGCTCAACTCTATGCTATAACCTAAAATTCATGGCATTCCTAGTCCAGGCATCTTTCATTGAGTTTCAAGCTCCCAGATGGATACATTGACCTAAATTTGTTCATCTGTATTTGTTCTTCTCCATCTCTCTTTTATAACTCTTTCATAGCCATTTGCACAGTAGACCACTGTTTAAACCAATAAATACATAAGGAAGCCACAGCTTCCGGTGTTGATAGAGCAGGTGTCTCCAAAGTACTTAGCATTTCCTATTTTAAGTTTCCTACATTTTTGTATAGGAATTTTTTTTTTCATATAAATGTTTTAAGGCAGTTGACCCCCCCCCAAAAAAAAAAAATTCAGCATAAAAATAAGTATTAAATTTGTAGGAGAAACAATTATCTGGCAACCATGAATTACAATGCAACTTACTACTTTTTCCAGTCCTGAACGTGGTTTTAAAATGAATGACTAGCCACCTTAGTCATTCTGGCACAAATGATTATTGTAAGTGCAGGGCAATTGAGAATCAGAAATGTGGTGTGTAAATAGTGACCTTCTTGGATGTCTTTATGTTAACAAACAGGAAGGAGGGAAATAAAAAGTAATGTATGCATTGTTCCTTCAATTGGTACAGAGATGAGAGGAGAAATTTATTTAAATCAGTCCAGTTGCCTAAACCTGATGATATTCCACATTGGTTGAAGATAAGGGAATTGCAGCTTAAAAAGAAGATGAAGAAGATTGTTAAAGTGGATTCCCCTTAAAAATAATAATAATAATAATAATAATAATAATAATAATAATAATAA
>BLBF01000003.1:80492941-80509042 GCA_015471245.1 Laticauda colubrina | reverse complement strand
AATAATAATAATAATAATAATAATAATAATAATAATAATAATAACAACAACAACAACAACAACAACAACAACAACAACAATAACAACAACCTGGTTTGGGAAAAGCTGCACAAAACAACCCTTTCTCTACACGAAATGTCAGAAATTAGAGGGAACATAAGTCTTGGGTTAGGAGAGACTATTCTTAATTTATAATGAGCAGAATTAACATTGCTGCAAATGCTGGGTTCAAATGTTTTTTCACTTATTTTCAGGTAAAGTTATGGGGGGAAAGGGAGGTTTTCATTTTCCATAAGCATAGCTTTGTTACTTCATAGCCCCTAAGCAAATTTGCTTACTTTTAACTATAGCTTGTTTGAATTGAGCAAAATTCATAATTGTGGTGTTGGCTTGTTTTGACAAGCCACTTAAATCAAACAATGTTCCAGCTTTGAACAATACTGTAGCACTAAAATAGGGCTTAAGCAAACTAATGCGAAAATGTAAGGTCTCCTCCTTAATAATTGCACAGAAAGAAAACAGAATATGTGAGGTTGTTAGGAATGAAAGTCACCAAACAGTTGGGTTGGAAATATATAAACCAGGATAGTAATTTAATACTGTATTTTTTCCAGAATGCTGAAATTGTGATTGGCTGAGGTTCCTCCAATGGCCATAAGATGGAGCCAGAAACCTGGTTTCTTTCTCTTTACATTTCCTGTTTTGCTGTATTGCCTGATCATTGTTCTACTTGGATTGTTATGAGTCTTGCAACTGTTAGCAAACTCTGTTTATTGAACTTTGTTTATGATACTTGATTTCATTTTTGGATTATCCCAGGACTGATACTACCTGCTTTAACCGTGTATGATTTGGACTGTTTGTTGGACTTTATTTACCCGTTTACAGGAAGTAAAATCTACATTTTACTATTCAGTGTATCTGTATGCTGGTTGTGTGTTATTCCTCACCACTCTCACTACGTTTCCCAGAGTGCATTCATTTTCCTAACGGGAATACCTCAACAGAGGTCAGGTACAGTGTGTCTTGTTCCCATCAAGCTTTGTTACATTGTGGTCTTCAAATTGACTGTTAGATTTCCTGTATATACACAGCAAGAGAGAAACAAAAAAAATTCCGAGCTATTTTGCCTGATACATTTGGTTCTGTAGATGCTTTTGTAGTTACTGTGGATTTCAAAGGCAGTCATTTGGAATGAGAGGATTTGGAATAAGGTGGATGAATTCCTGCATTGTCAGGGAAATTCCATTATAAAGAATAATTCCAAATCCATATCCTCTCTCTGGATCTGTAACAAATCAAGTCATTCCAATGGAATTGTCAACACTTAGAAACTAGCGGATTCTATATTCCAAATGTCTAGATTATCCTTTATAATGCAAGATTAGCAAAGGACTTTGGAAGGAGTCATTATTTAACATCTAATTAAATTAGAGATTCTCTGCTTTTCCTAACTAAAAAAGCCCTCAATTTAAGTTTTTAGTACTCATTTAACTTCTAATTAAATTAGAGATTCTTTGCTTTTCCTAACTAAAAAAGCCCTCAATTTAAGTTTTTAGTACCATATAGACTACCACCAAAGCAGCTTTTAAGGTGTTCTTGGTAGATGTAACATATCATACTCCTACTATTAAAGGTAAATGATTATCGTTTTTTGGCCAGATTCTGAATACATATCAACTTTATGAAAATGAATACGTATCGAAAAGTTCCTGTTGTTTCTCTATGTAGCTCTATATGAATATGCATATTTTCATTACTGCAATAATTTAAAAGCCTGGTGATTCTTAAATATTTAATTCTCGCCGAGAAATGCTGACTTACATACATCAGGCTAATTGTTAATATGTTAGCTGCTCTCCCTGTGCCCAGACAAGTAACCGCCCATTCAACAAGAAGTGCAGCTACCACAGCTGCATGGGCGACGCAGGCCTCATTGAAGGACATCTGCAGGGCAGCGACATGGTCCTTCCCATCTCTCTTCGTAAAGCACTACAAACTAGACATGTTTGATTCTGCAGAGGTGGCCTTTAGCAGAAGGCTGCTCCAACAAGTACATACAGACAGGAGATCACAGGACCAGATCACTTCCTGCCCATGGGGAAAGCCTGCTTTGGTATGTCCCATATGTGTGGATTCTCCAATAGGCATGCTGGAAAAGAGGCATTGGCTTACTTGAACGCAGTTTCTCAGCATGCCTTTGGATAATTCCCTCCCATCCTGGTGACCATCTGGTCCAGTGTCCTGGTGGGAGGCCAAGCCAAGACCACAATGAAGATCATCAGGTGGCTGTGCCTTCAGCGTGACTGGGACTTCCTGGCCCTGACAGGAAGAGTTGTAACAAAGATTGATGACTCAGTCTCTGGGCAGAAAGGCAGAATCAACCCATATGTGTGGATTCTCCAAAGGCATGCTGAGAAACTGTGTTCAGGTAAGCCAACACCTCTTCTATTCAGTTTGAACACTCAAGGAAACACTTATTCAACGATATACAAAATACAAAATGCAACTTCAAGCATGATAAATAAAACCAATAAAAAGCCTAATAAAAGAGCTTATATATGTTCCGTTAGCTCTGAAAATTGGAGCACATACGCTCTGTTCCTCATAAGGATTGGTTTGTTTGGGGAATGAGAATTAGATTTTAATGAAGAGTACCTGTTTCAGGTAAGGCAGCAGAGGCATAGATATTTTTTTAAAAACTTCCAACACTAAAACTTTTGGGATAAATATCTGCTTAAGGCAGCCTCTCTTTTGTTTGAGAGGTACCCAGTACACCAACATAGTTTTTTATTCCATACATTTCTGATGGGTAGAGTAACTACTGTAATTAGGAAGAAAGATGCCATGCTTACTGTTATTAGTCTGTTACTTAAGAAGCACCTCTAAGGGAGACACTAACTCCTCCCCATTCTTCTAACTTGGTCTTTTTAATAGAAGCCAGGTCAAAAATTCCCACAATTGTGTTAGAAAAGAAATGAAACATCCTCTTTCTCCTTAAACTAGAAGGTTTAGTAAGGAGGAGACTGCAGGCAAGCCACATAATTTACTGAAGTTAGTAGATGTATCAGAAGGGGAAACTAGATTTTTCCATTTTAATTTCTCAGTGATGTTAAATTCTACTATAGATAGAATTTATAAAGTGTGTTTACTTTCCAAAATATTGCTGGTCTGAAATAGTTCTACAACTCATCAACAATAACAAAATTTCATTCACTCAAATAAACCTAAATGTCACTTAAGAGAACCAGCTTGTAGAAACCAGAAGACCATAATTCTTAAAAACCTCCAGTGTTGGGGCATCCACATCTTTTGGAGGAAGTCATTTCACTGATTAATTGTTCTACCGGTAATTGTCAGGAAAGGTCTAGATTGGTTCTCTCTTTCAGTTAGTTTCCATCCATTGTTTCTTGCCCTGCCTTCAAGTACTTTAGAAAATAAGTTGACACACACGTACTCTTTCTTTGTGGCAGCCTCTTATATGGGGACACTGCTATCATGTCACCCCACTTCTTCTTTTCATGAAACTAAGCATAGCTTATTTCAGCAACCGTTCTTCATATGTTTTAACCTCCAGTCCCCTAATAATTTTTGTTGCTTTTCTCTGCACTCTTTCTAGAGTCTAAACATCTTTTTGTATTGGTACTAACACTTCATGTAATCTTGATTCTAACCCTCTGTTCATGCAGCCCAGGATTGTGTTGCCTTTTTTGGCAGCTGCAACACATTGCTGGCTCATATTTAAGTGATTGTACATTAGGACTCCAAGGTCTCCTTCGCAGTTATTACTAATAAGCTAGATACCACCTATTCCATACCTATATATTTGGTTTTTCTTGCCTAAATGTAGAACCTTACTTTTCACACTATTGAATTTCATTTTATTAGATGGGGACCCAGTATTCAAGTCTGTCAAGATCCTTCTGGAGTGTTGACTATTCCTGACAGTTTGGTGTTGTCTGCAAATTTGATGAGTTTTCCTTTTTTTCCCTCCTCTATATCATTGATGACGATATTGAAGAGTACTGGGCCCAAGTTAGGGCCTTGGAGTACTCCACACATACTTCCCTCCATGTAGATGCAGTTCCATTAAGGATTACATGTTGAGTGTGGTTAGTCAGCCAGTTATAAATCCATCCAATGGTGTGATGCTGTCTAACCTTCGTTTTTCTATCTTATCAAGAGTATGTTATGGTTTACTTTATCAAATGTGTTGCTGAAATCCAAGTAAATTATACTCACAGAATTTCTCTGGTCCACTAATTTTGTCACATTGTCAAAGAATACAGTAAGATTTGTCTGACGTGATCTGTTTTTAATAAAACCCATGTTGGCTTTTGCTTATGATTTTGTTTGCTTTCTAGGTGTTTACAGGTTTGTTGCTTATCTTTTCCAGAATCTTCTCAGGTATTGATGTCAGACTGATAAGTCTGCAGTTTCCTAGATCCAGTTTTGTTTTGTTTTTTCATTTTTTGAAAGTGGGAACCATATCAACTGTTTTTCAGACATCTGGCTCCCCGATGCTGCAAGATTTTTGAAGAATATAGTTCAGTGGTTCTGAGATCACGTCTGTCAATTCCATCAGAACCTGGGCATCATCCTGAACTCACAATTTCTGCATGAAGAGCAGGTGGCAGTTACAGCTAGGAGAACCTTGCACCTATTCCTGCAGCAGGAAGATGAGAAAATGTCATCTTGCAGGACTAGGAAAAGGGCCTTTTCTGTTGCTACACCCTCCCTTTGGAACTTCATTCCCCCTGAGGTCAGGCCAACTCCGACCTTGATTACTTCCAGGAGAGCCTGAAGACCTGGCTTTGTCATCTGACCAGGGGATCAGAGCATGGTGTGGAGCTCATCAAATGGCTATGCAGTTCTTGAATGGCTTTGCTCTCCTGCTGATTCTATTGCATTGTTTTTAATATTTGTATATGTTCAATGCTTTATGTTTATTTTTCAATTGTAAACTGCCCAAAGTCATGAATGCGAAATGAGCAGCTATATAAATTGAATAAATATTTAAATAAAATAAACATTTGGAAGTGGAATAGGCAGGTGCCTCCCATATTCACTGGAACATAAGAAGACGGAGAAGATGCAGCACTATCAGATTTACAAGATTCTGTATATACGCATCCTCAATAAAAGTAGTTTTAGCTTTTCTGTGGAGCTGAGTTTTCAGTCTGATTTACATATTGGTGCTGACACTGTTAGAAGCAACATATAAAAATACCCTTGCAAGACTATTGCAGGGCAAATCATCCCTTCAGGTAATCAAAGAACAGTGACTTTGAAATCATGAACAACCTAATAACATTGCCATCCCAAGAGTTGTGGTTTTCTCTGCTTCTATTCTTTTGCTTCTGATAAGCAAATACCCATATGGGATATGAGTAGGTTATTGCTGCTACTCTTGAATGACTGTGCCAGAGGTTTTATCTAAGAGGTTCAAGAGGATCAGTTATTAATTCTTTCTCAGTTGGCTGAGATGAGATGCACCTGGGTTCCTCACACGAGCTTTCCAGATATGTCTGGGCAGCGATCAGTCCCTCATACAGAAAATGACAGGCCTTGGCGTAGGCTGAGATGTTAACATTTTTCTTGCTGCCATTGTGGCTGCTGCTGCTGCCATTGTGGCTGCTACTATCTTCTGTTTTCTTCAGGCAGGTCTCCTTCTGCTTCCGCGGTTGGGACACTTGGCATGGGCTCTTCTCATAGAAGCAGCAACAATGGACGTTGCTCTATTTCTTTCCCTGAACATCTATTAAGGCTTCAACTGATACTTGGCTTCTCAGGTCCCAGTTGCCTTGGTCTCTGGCAGCCCAGTCATGCAGCTGTAAAAGGGACAAAGACAATTGCTTGTTGCTGCTGCGGCTGCCACAGTTTCCTTCTCCCTCCTGATTCCCCTTTATTATGATTCTTCTGTAATAAACTTTATGATCTGCATAATCTAAGAATTACATAGAACAAGAAACTTTTACGTTCTTGCTCTTTAACTCATGGTTCTTCCTTAGCTGAGCTGCATGTACGTAGCTGTTTTGATGAGGTATACATATGGATATTTATCCTGTGCCTTGCATTTTATATATGTAGTTCATTACTGTTTACACTCAGGTGTATCTTGACAGAACAATATGTATGTATAATGATTGGTTAGTTGATATCTCTGGCAACATATTTGCAGTTGCTTCCTGCCTTGCATCATTGTACATTAATAATATTTGTATGCAGCAATAATTTCCTAATCACATAGTTCCCGCATGTCAATTTTCTCTTGATTAAAAAGGATATTTCTCAGGGCAGGAAGATTCATATATGTATATATGTGTGTGTGTGTGTGTGTGTGTATGTATGTATATATATATATATATATATATATATGTTTTTTTAAGTTATCGCGGGTACTTACATGTGTGCTGTTCAGCTTCCCTCGGGTATTATCCCACGTCATTGTAGTTCTGTTAAAGTTGTAGCAACGTTTCAGCAGAATCTCATCTGCCATCATCAGGCTTCTGTATGGAGTTTGTATGTGGGTCAGGCTATCACAGCCTTTGGTTTTAAATTTGAGGCTAGCCTATTGTTGTGCCAGGATGCTTTTTTCTTCATCCTGATTGGTTGGGAGTCTTGGTCTGTGTTTATTGGACTTGGAGTTTGTTTGTTTGATGTTTCTGGTTTCTTCTGTCTGTTTTGTGGCTTTGATTGGCTGACAACACTGTGTTCCTGTATTGGAGGCTTTCAGTGCAGCTTGGCTTTGCGTGAAAGGATGGCTATTATCTATTAGGAAGCTAGGTTTCATCTGGGTGCCTGGTTGGGGTATGTTTGAGCTGGAGGTATCAGGGAGAGTCTGTTAGTGCCCAGGTGTTTGCCTGGCTTGTGGTGTGGAGATCTTTCTATTTGAGAGTGCAGGCTTTCAAATGATTGACAGTCTGGTGGAATCATCTCTTCTATTCATGCTTTCAGGTCTTTTTTCAATCTCTATGGCTTCTCTGATGATTCTGTGGCTGGGCTTTTCTATAGTGGCTAGGGTTTTGGTGCCATTGAAGTTGATGTTATGACCTGTGGCTTTCATGTGTTGGACTAGAGAGGAGGTGTGTTCCAGCTTTTTTACTGCATTTTTGTGTTCATCCAGGCGGGTACTTATTCTTCTATTAGTCTGTCCAATGTAAGTAGCCGGGCATGATGCACAGGGAACTTCGTATATGCCTTGGTATTCCAGGTCAATTTTATCCTTGGGGTTTCTAAGGATGGCTGCTATTTTTTTGTCTGTTTTGAAGGCAGTCTTGATGTGATGCCTGTGTAGTATCTTACTGATTTTATCTGTGGTACCTCTTATGTAGGGCAGGACAGCTGTTCCATGGATCTGTTGATCTTCTAGGTCTCTGTTATGTCTTGGTGTGTTTTTGTGGATCAAGCTGGTGATTTTGTTTTTGTGGAAGCCGTTGGCTGTCAATACTTTATTCAGGGTGCATAGTTCAGTCTTATATGTGTCTTGTCTGCCAGGCGTTTGGTTCTGGTGATTAGTGTTTTGGCCATGGAATTTATCTCTGCTGGGTGGTGGTGGGATTGGGCATTGAGGTAGCGGTTGGTGTGTGTTTTCTTCTGGTATACGGTGTGTCCATAGGAAGGCCCAGCATGATTTTTAGGCATGAGATGAAATTAAGCTCCACCCGTTAAATTTAGGCCTATTAAAACCATGTGTTTCCCCGCCATTTCTCACATGGCTCGTTAGAACTACATGAGGTGAAGAGAAATGGGGGGAAAGGGCAGGGGTGGGGTGGGGAGAAAACTTGCCTTTAGGAGTGCCCTGCAGGTAGCCTAGGCTAGAATACCTGATAGCTGATAGAAGCTCTCTTAAAGGCACAGTCACCAGCCACTTCAAGCCTTTAGGGCAGTCTCTTTCCTGTGATGGAAGCTCCCCAAGTGTGGTCAAGAGCCACTTCGATCAGCCGGTAGAAGCGGCCTGGGGTGAGCGCACACACACACTCCCCTCGCCATGAGGCCGCTTATATCTGCCGATCGAAAGGTCCCTTGAGGACACAGTCCCCAGCTGCTTCAGGGCGAGGCATGGCTGTCCCTGTCCCCTCACCTTTAGGGCAGTCTCTTTCTGGCGATGGGAGCTCCCCAAGTGCGGTCAACAGCCACTTCGATCGGCTGGTAGAAGCGGCCTGGGGCGAGCGCACATACACACTCCCCTTGCCACGAGGCTGCTTCTATCAGCCAATCAAAGTGGCTGTTGACCGCACTTGGGGAGCTCCCATCACCGGAAAGAGACTGCACTAAAGGTGAGGGGACAGGGGCAGCCATGCCTCGCCCTGAAGCAGCTGGGGACTGTGTCCTCAAGGGAGCTTTCAATCGGCCGATAGAAATGACCTCGCGGTGAGGGGAGTGTGTGTGTGCGCTCGCCCCAGGCCGCTTCTACCGGCCGTTCGAAGTGGCTGTTGACCGCACTTGGGGAGCTCCCATCGCCGGAAAGAGACTGCCCTAAAGGCGAGGGAACTGGGGCAGCCACACCACGTCCCAAAGCAGCTGGGGACTCTGTCTTCAAGGGAGCTTTCGATCGGCTGATAGAAACGGCCTCGTGGAGAGGTACATGTGTATGGGCCGGTCTAGATGGGTGAGGAAATTAAGTCACTCCCAAAAAGATGGCCTAGCCGTTTTTTCAGGGGTCGAAAAAAAATAAGGCCCGGCCTTATTATGTGAGAAACACGGTAGTAAAACACAAAAGCAATTTTAAATGTCTACAACCTTTGGATAAAAATGCTGAAGAATTACCTTAGCTTCTCTATCCTGAAGGACATTTAGTCAACATTTTTGCTATTTTGTTAGAAATATTTCAAGTAATATTTAATCAGCCCTTTAACCCTAACCCTAGAGGATTAGTCATTGGAACAGAAGACTTGAATAAAGTGGGATCTGTCATAAAATTCTTATTTACAAAATATATTGTAAGGTATTTTCTCCTAAAGCAAGGGTTTTCAAACTTGGCAAGTTTAAGATTTGTGGATTTCAACTCCCAGAATTCCTGAGCTAACATGACTGGAGGAGGAATTCTGGGAATTGAAGTCCACAAGTCTTAAAGCTGTCAAATTTGAAAATCCCTGTCCTAAAGCATATGTTGTATATCTTTTTATTTTGTTCAAAATTATTTTATTAATTTTGTTTTAACTTACCAAAAAGCGTATTACCAGGCAAGCCAAGGCCAAGTTTACAGTAAATAGTGGAACAGTCTAGTATTGAGGGCAGGGAAAGCCAAATAACCATAGGAACCTGATTTCTAACTCATTTCCATAGGCAATGTTCAATATGGCTAAGATAATGTGAGGTTCTTGTGTGCTGCTAAGGTTTTAAGGTTCATTTCTGTAATGTGGTGGAAAAAGTGCTAGGGCAGGAAAGGTTGAGACCAAGATAGAAATACTTACTGAGCCATAAAGATCATTGAAGGTCATTGATCCAAGTCTCTGTTCTTAAGATTCTTAAGGCCCGGTTCCACTGGCTGATGGACGCAAAACGTATGCATAAAGGACACAGCGGACGAGCAAAATTTCCGGGGGTGGTCCATCCGTTGTCATCTGCTCCAAAAAGTGGCAAAAATTTGCATAAACAGAATGGAAAAGAACGGACGTGGGTACTATGTAGCAGGAAAGTTAAACAGATGTTCATAGGAAGCCTAGTGGATGGAAGCGGATGACACCTCCGAAGGGATTCCGGGGGAGAATTGCAAAGCGGATGCATAGCAGATGAAGCGGATGCATCACGTACACCTAAAGGAAAGAAAGGGGATGCTGCGCGGATGTATATCGGATGCAAACCGTTCACTGTGCATCCTTTCTATTTCCATGCTACTAACGCTATGTAGACATTCCATGTATCTTTTGTTTCCTCCCTCTTTCCGTTTTCAGCTGCAGCGGATGTGAGTTGCGAGGATGCCCAGAGGATGCAGAGGGGATACAGTGGACGTTTAATGGATGATAAACGGACATAGAATGTTTGTTGCTCATATATCGCGGATTTACATCGTACACAGCAGAAAGTTCATCCGTTCACAAAGTTTTGGGCAGCTCAAAACTTCTTGCACAGATGAAATCGCAGTGGACAGATGTTCGACGGATAGAGCGTATGAAACACATGTGCAATGAGTACACAACGGATGCATAGCGTTTTCTAACGGATGGCAAGCTTTTTTTAACGTTTTACATCCTCTTTGCATCCGTAAGTGCAGTGGGACAGGGCCTTTAGGCTATTTCCCCATAAGTTCTTCTGATATGCAGTTTCAGGGGAGAGAGGAAAAATATAGCAGGGCAGGGCTGTTTGTGAACCACATCTGTCAAATTGCCCCACTTGTATATAAAGTAACATCCAAGTAGAAGATTTACTATGTATGTGATTTTTGCATTGTTTCTACCTTGCTACCCTTCACCATGACATATTGCAATGTTGATGTCATACCAGGGTGGTACATATGATTTTGTCTTGTTTTCAAATGCTGTTAGTGCATGGAGATGGGAAAACATTTTTTCTCTTCATCCAGAGGCACATCATAAAGTGTCCTGATATTGGGCTACTGTGGGCAGGATTTGAACTTGAAGCTTTTTCTGGGGATTCCATTCTTTCCTCTCTAATCATATCTCTAATAGTCCTACATACCAGCCAATATTTCAGTATAAATTTGCCATCACTTATAAATAAACACCATTAAATAATATGTGATAAGGACCCTAAATTCATAATATGTGATAAGTACTCAAAATTCCAAAATATTTTAATATATGGCAATAATAAGTTATTGTATTTTCCCCAAAATAATTCCCCAGTAATTGAGGTGGCATAATAGCAGTTGGAACATCCATTGAAGGACGCTGGCAGAATTATCTTCCCACTGGCTTTCATGAGCTAATTTATTTATGGATACTAGATTAGAAGTCTTTAGATGACAGTATAGGTAGAGAGAAGATGACTGAGTAAAAGTCTCTTTTATAATACAATTAGGGATTTATGTAAAGGTCCTACGACATGTCTTTCTTTCTCAATGAAGATTGGAGGATAAAAAGAAAAATATCTATGTTTTGGCTGACTTAACATCCAGAATATGGTAATGTAATATGGACTTGTTTAATCCATTCATCATCTTCACTGTTTTCTTGTTATCCTTAGTTTATTCCTTTCATCCATCTTTAGTTATTTCATATTTAGTAAGACCAGATGTTTCATTCATTCATTCATTCAATTCACATGGCTGCCTATCTCAAAATATGTCTTGGGAGCCTAACAGAAAATTAAAAACATGATTAAAAATGTACATTATGTAAAACATTAAATAGCAAATACATGAACCAAAATGTATATGCCATTTACTTTAAAAACTAGGCAGCTTATAATGATCCATTAAAAACATTCATAAATTCCATAAATATTTAAAACATTGCAATCTTTTTTTTTTAAACTGCTGCTTCCATTAACATTCAAATTCCCCCAAACTCATGCAGAACATGATGCTTTTCACATGACTTCTGAGGAATAAAAGAATGGAGGCTAACTCTCTTGGAAGGTAAACTCTTCCTAAGCAATTACTTAGAGCAATTACTAGTTTTGATTCCCTGACGTGGATCTTGATAATCTTATTTTTACTCATTTGATTTCTTTTTCTCAGGTTGCTACTTTAATTTTAATTGTATTTTCTAAGCTACCTAGAAATCAGTTTAGTGTAGTGGCTGTGGCTTCAGAATAGAAACCAGGATACTGTGACTATTAGTCACACACTTTAGATGTGACTAATAAAGTAAGCCAGGTGACCCTGCCCAGCTCAATCTCTCTTGGTCCTAGGAAGGAGGCAATGGCAAGTTAGTTTTGAAATCTTGCCAAGAAAACTGCAGCAACGTATCCAGGTAGTTGCTAAGAGTCAAAACTAGCTCAAAGGCGTGCAAATACAGAGAGAGAGAGAGACAGAGAGACAGAGAGACTATATCTGAGATACAGTAAAGCAAGAATTATTGACTTCAATTCCTCGTGGTCCAGAAATAAGGACAACAAGCCAAAGTTAACCAAGACCTCTCTTAGCAGTGTTTTCCATCTGTTGTTCCAATAAGAGGCATGAGTTCAACACCTCATTATTTCTGGAGAAACACAACTCTGTTAAGAACTATAGACTGAATTTCAATGAAATCATGTGCTTTTTGTACCATCCCAATTTGCTGGGATGTAGCTACAATCTATTTTGCAATCTGTCATCAGTTCCTTATACCCCAAGTATTGGGTAAGATATACCCCAAGTATTGGGTAACTACAGTGCAGCATTATATGGTTTAGGGTCAAGAAGTAATCCTGGGTCTCATTGGCATTATTAATAATGCTGGATCTCAAACTGACGGATGATATCTCCGTGGTTTCATGTACCAATAAATGTTAAATGGAAGGAGGGGAGGAGCCCCAAGATACCCATATTCAAGTATCTAATTGCTCAGCCTCTCCTTCCTCAATAATGCTGATTGGGATTGCCCAGCTCTCAAACACAATTCCAAAGGATACCACTGAACCTCAGAGATTGAAGTGGATGAGAAGAGGTGTACCACTTCCCTTAAACCATGCAGTGGGTCCTCCACAGGAATGACTAATACAGTTTCAGTTGTGTGCTCAGGCCCACAAAATGCATTTTATCAAAGACCTTCTCTAGTTGGAGGCTAACCACCTTCTCAATAATTTTACTAAAAAATGGCAGGGTGGAGACAAGCCCATATTTATTTAACCCAGGTGAATCCAGGAATAGTTTTTGTCCTGAAGCATAAAGGGCATTTAGGCCATTCATAGTTTCTTGGCAAATAAACTTATATGCTGGATGCTTGCTAAAATGTATTGCTGAATCCATAATTTACATTATCTGCACAAATATCATATCAGAGATGTAAACCTTCCAAAATACAGATGAAATAGCCATCTACCAATAAAAACTGAATTCATATAATGGATCTGTGATATTCTGGAACCTCAAGGCTAATTCAGTCATTCATAATCCTATTTATGTGATGTAGGCTAATGAAATATGTGACCAGTGCTGTCCACAAAATATTACAGCAATCAGATACAATTATTCCAGTTGCAGCAACTGAAAATATGTTGCCTCAAGATGTAAATCATCACTGGGAACCTTCATTAGTCTTTGCAGATATCCTGGACCATAATTTCAATCCTCCACACAAATATGTCTCCTAAAACAATTGCACAGTGAAAATTTTGAATATTTACAATGGTCTCTGCTTCTAATTGGATGGTACTCTCACTTTTATGGTATATTATTTCATAGGTTACATCTGCATATTCAATTACCATTTGTGTAAATATGTACTTTAGAAGTTTTAGAGAGCAGATTCAGAAAGCAAGTGTTATATTTTATTCAGCAAAATGATATCAAAAGACAAAGCCTTTGGTCTATTGATTTTGTGGTTGCATATTATTTCCTCCAAGACATTCTACTTATCCCTCTAAAGTAGGGGTGTCAAACTCGAGGCCCGCGGGCCAGATGTGTCACATGCTGGCCACCCCCACCCCCAGTTTAGCAAAAGGGGAAAGAGTTATACATCACATGATGACAACGTTGTGAGTTTGATACCCTTTCTCTAAAGATACTTTTAGTTTAAATTTCCAAAAGAGAGCAACATGCTTAAGTAGTGAGAAGGAATGCTACATTTTACTGACATTCATAGATTACACATGCTTCTCTTGTGCCCCCAGTTAAGCAGTATCTATAGCAGGGATAGGCAACTATGGCCTCTTTATGACCTGTGGACTTCAATTACAACCTATGGCTGGCCCAGGAATTCTGGGAGTTGAAATCCACAGGTTGTAAAAGGGGCTATAGTTCCCCATATCTTTTCCCTATATATATCTTCTTCCTGTATACTAGTAACTGCATCTCAAACAATCCATCTGTTAAAATACTGAAGTTTGCTGATGACACAACAGTGATTGGTCTCATTCAAGACAATGACAAATCTGCATAGAGACAGGAGGTTATACAACTTGCCTCGTGGTGTAACCTGAACAATTTGGAACTGAACATACTCAATACTGTATAAATGGTGGTAGACTTTAGAAGAAACCCTTCCATACCACCACCTCTTACAATATTAGATAACACCGTATCAACAGTAGAGACCTTCAAATTTCTAGGTTCTACTATATCACATGACCTAAAATGGACACCTAACATCAAAAACATAATCAAAAAAGCACAGCAAAGAATGTTCTTTCTGCGCCAACTCAGAAAGCTCAAACCGCCCAAGGAGCTGCTGATCCAGTTCTACAGAGGAATTATTGAGTCTATCATCTGCACCTCTATAACTGTCTGGTTTGGTTCTGCAACCCAACAGGACAGACACAGCCTTCAGAGGATAATTAGGACTGCAGAAAAAACAATTACCACCAACCTGCCTTCCATCGAGGATCTGTATACTGCACGAGTCAAAAAGAGGGCTGTGAAAATATTTACAGAACCCTCACATCCCAGACATAAATTGTTTC
This sequence comes from Laticauda colubrina, assembly GCA_015471245.1. Lineage (NCBI taxonomy): Eukaryota > Metazoa > Chordata > Lepidosauria > Squamata > Elapidae > Laticauda > Laticauda colubrina. The sequence continues at coordinate 80,494,534 of BLBF01000003.1, read as the reverse complement.
AACTCCTTCCCTCAAAATGACGCTATAGAGCATTGCACACCAGAACAACTAGACACAAGAACGTTTTTTTTTCCTGAAAGCCATCCAGTTCGTCCATTCTGCATCCGCAACGCATCCGTTACGCGTCTGTTACGCATCCCTATATCCGCTAGGCATCCGCTGCGCATGCGCGGAACTTGCATCCGCCCGGACGCAGGGAGGAAGCGGAACAGACGCGGAACGGATACAGAATGGATGCCTAGCAGATGCAGAACGGAAACAAAGCGTTTAAAACGGAAAAAACGTTCGCAGAGGGGACCTATCTCGGATATTAAGGATGTCTAGAGGATGCCTAGAGGAAGCCTAGAGGATGCCTAGCGGAAAACCTATACTGCCTATAAAAAGGGGGAGCAACTCTCCTGCATCTCACTTTCAGACCAGCAGCCCAGCGATGCAGACCTCTGCAGCCTTAATCTGCCTCTTCCTCTTCTACAGCATCCAGTCACGTTCACCGTGGATTGCGACAAAATCCTTTCAGCAGCCAACATCCTTCTGCAACACTGCGAAACCATCTACAGTCTCTGTGAACAGTACTACGGGAAGAAAAGGAGGCATCCAAAAAAAGTCTGGCTCCGAAGATGGTTCGCCAGAAGAGCGCAGTACATACTTTACGACAAGCTGATGGTGGAGCTCAGGAGCGAAGATCCTCGGGCGTTCCAGAACTTCATGAGGATGCCTCCAGCCATGTTTGACGAAGTTGTGCAACGCCTGACACCCAGGTTGACCAAGACAAACACCAACTTCTGGCCCAGCCTGGAACCTGGGCTCAAGGTGGCACTCACTCTGCGCCACCTGGCCTCAGAGGCCACCTACAGGAGCATGCAGTACGGCTGGAGGGTGCCACCCAGCACCATCAGCTTTGTTGTCAGAGAAGTGGTGCAGGCCATCATCGAAGAATACAAGGAGGAGCTCCTCCAGTGCCCCTCCACTGAAGAAGGATGGAAGAAAGTTGCAGAGCAGTGGTATCAGAAGTGGAATTTCCCCCACACCGTTGGAGCCATCGATGGCAAGCATGTGGCCTGCAAATCTCCAGCCAAGTCGGGGTCCACTTATCAGAACTACAAGGGTTTCTTCAGCATCATCCTCTTCGCCATGGTCGATGCTGAATACAAGTTCATGTACATCGATGTTTCAGGCAACGGCTCATCTTCAGATGCCCAGGTATACAACGCCAGTCACCTCAAGGAGGGGCTGGAAAGCAACCTCATGGTGGGCTTCCCAGATCCAGACCCGCTGCCCAACGACACGCAAGATGTGCCCTACTTCATCGTGGGGGATGACGCCTTCTCCCTCACAACCTACCTCATGAAGCCCTACACCTCCAGATGCCTCACCCATGAAGAGAGGATCTTCAAGTACAGGCTGTCCAGGGCAAGGCGGGTGGTGGAGAACGCCTTTGGCATCCTGGCCAACAGGTTCCAGGTACTTCTCACCAACATGCAGCATCGCCCAGAGACCATGAGGAGGATCGTGGAAGCTTGCTGCATCCTGCACAATCTCATGCGCACCCGCTACCCAGTCTTGCAGAACAGGCTCCATGTCCCCATTGCCTTG
>BLBF01000003.1:80478819-80492541 GCA_015471245.1 Laticauda colubrina | reverse complement strand
AACCTACCTCATGAAGCCCTACACCTCCAGATGCCTCACCCATGAAGAGAGGATCTTCAAGTACAGGCTGTCCAGGGCAAGGCGGGTGGTGGAGAACGCCTTTGGCATCCTGGCCAACAGGTTCCAGGTACTTCTCACCAACATGCAGCATCGCCCAGAGACCATGAGGAGGATCATGGAAGCTTGCTGCATCCTGCACAATCTCATGCGCACCCGCTACCCAGTCTTGCAGAACAGGCTCGTGGACCTCCAGCAAGGCAATGGGGACATGGAGCCTGGGGAATGGAGGCAAGGGCAAAACCTGATCGACACTGAGGATGTGCAAGGGCCCAACAGAGCCTCACGTGAGGCGAAGAAGCAGCGCAACCTCCTGAAACACTGGTGCAACTCCCCAGCTGGAGCGGTGGAGTGGCAAGACAGGATGGTAGATGCTTAATGGATGGTTCCTTCAGCCTGTCTCATCACACGGATGAGATTGGGCCATGTATGTTTGGTTGGGCTACAATGAACAGGGTGTTTAATAAAGAGTTGTGTTTATGTTGACATGTGTGGGTCAATGCTTACATTGTAATTGATAATGAAGGGCCATAGGGGTGGCACCTGGGAGGGTGGACCATACAGTCCCACTATGCTTGCACTGGAGGTTTATCTATCCCACAGCTATTACCCATCCCATAGGTATCCCTGCCCATCACACAGGTATCCCTTCCCATCCCACAGCTATCTTAACCCATCCCACAGGTATCCCTTCCCATCCCACCGGTATCCCTTCCCATCCCACAGCTATCTTAACCCATCCCACAGGTATCCCTGCCCATTTCACTGCTATCTTAACCCATCCCACAAGCATGCAAAGGCTAAACCATTTCTAAAACTTTCCACCCAGACTTTATAGAAAAAAATTAATGAAGCAAGTGTGTGAAACAAAGATAAACTTTATTGAACAACAAGCTGTAAAATAAACATGACCCAAGTCAAGTGTCCAAATAAAGTCCACAAATATCCAGGCAGCCAGTCTCTGGCACTCCTCTTAGTCACTCGGAGGTGTGTGCCCAGGCTAAGATTTTAGGGAGCAGGTGCTGTGGAGGTGGGTGCTGCTGCAGTGCTGGTCTGAGGTGTTATTGGAGTGCCTAGCCCCGAGAGGACAACGGGGCGGTGTGTTGAGGAAGGTGTCGGACAGCTGGCTCAGCCCTGCGATGCTGAGAGGTCCTTCCTCCATCCCATGGGGTGTCAGCCCCAGTACTGAGGACAGATGTATTGAGGCCGGGCTTGGCTGTGGGGTGGAGGAAGGAGCAGTGTAGTGGGGCTGCCTGCTCTGCAGCGGGATGAGGACTGTCGAGGTTGGCATCAGTGGCATCCTTGGAACCGGTGGCAGCAGTATCGCCCGATGACTCTGTGCCTGCATCTGTAAGGGCTGCTGTCTGCTGCTGGACCTCGGGGTAGCTGTAGCCCTGGTAGGTGAGGGGGTGTGGGAAGCCGTGGTATGGAAGGGACATCACCTGGGGTGGAAGAGCAGACCTGGACTGGGTGGGAGCAAGTGCCTCTGGGTCTGGAGGGTTGTTAAGCAGCGTGGTGATCCTCTCCTTCACCACCTGGTACTGGGGATCCGCCATCTCCTTGAGGGTCTGGTTGACATAATTGAGGAAGGGCTTGCGGTTGGAGGAGGAGGATTCGATGGGGACCAGCTGAGAGAGGAGACCTATGCTGGTGCGGATGGTGTCCCTGATCTCCACCAGGACCTTGTGGCTCTGCCCCTCCTGCGGTCCGGCTCTCTGCCTTAATGTGGTGGTGGAGGTGTGGGTGGATGCGGCTTCGGCAGTGGTGGACTCGATGTCTCCTTTCTCCCACCGCAACAGGGAGTCCTCGCTCTCCACCACGCTTTCAACACCTGCCCGGGGGTTCTCCGCCGTGGCACGCTCCACAGAAACCTGCATGGAGAAAGGGACTGACTCTCAACCGCCAGAGGACTGGCTCCCAGCAGGCTGCCGGAGAGAGAGGGTAGACAGAGGGGCTCCTGGTGCTCCTCGGTGGCGGACCTCACCCTCCAGGAAGCTGCACTTGGCCATGACGTAGTTCTCTCTGTCCGTCAGCTTAACCCTGGCCTGGCCAGATTTTTTGCGGTGCAGCTTCCCGTACCAGGTGTGCATGTGCTTCCACCAGCCGAGGAGCACCTCCAAAGTGTAGCCCAGACTCTCCGCCCTCTCTCTCCAAGCAGCCTGCTTCCGCTTGGTGTCCCTGTACAGCTGGTGTCCCTTCCGCCACAGATAGTCGTTCTCTCTCAACCACTCCAGCACCTCATCCTCGTGTTCCTCCTCAATGAAGTATTGCCTCCTCTCCCTATCACGCGTCTGCCTCTTCCTCCCTCTGGCAGGGCCATATGGGCCCTCATCAGAGGGACTTTGAGGTTGTATGGGCTGCTCCTCCACACCAACAGCATCATCATCATCATCATCATCATCACCAGCAGGATCATAATCATCATCATCATCATCAGCAGCAGCAGCATAATCACCAGCAGGATCATAAGCCGCAGCAGCAGCAGCAGCAGCAGCAAGACCAGGATCAGCAGCAGCAGCAGAGTAAGCACCAGCAGCAGGGTCAGCAAGACCAGGAGCACGAGCAGAACCAGTAGGACCAGCAGGACCAGCAGCAGCTTCAGCAGAGTACGCAGGAGAAGCACCACTGCCAGGAACAGCTACAGCAGAAGCTCCAGCAACAGAAGAGCGAGCCCAAGCAGCAGAAGCCCCAGCAGAAGCAGAGTCAGGGACAGGGGGCACGAGGGTGGCCCTGTTCCTCTTGCCAGGGATGGCGGCAGGTTGCTGAGACTTTCGCTTCTTCCCCATGGTTGTGGGGTTGCTGGCTTGCAGGAAGGCTGGCAGGCACCAAGGCTGGCAGGAAGCCTGGCAGGAAGGCTGGCAGGAAGGCAGGCACCAAGGCTGGCTGGCAGGGAGGCTGGAAGGCAGGCTGGCAGCAAGACTGGCAGGGAGGCTGCCCAGGAGGCTGGGAGGCAGGCTTGGAGGCAGGCTGGCAGCAAGGCTTGCAGGCAGACATGCAGGCAAGGAACTCGAAGTGTCCAGCAGCAGGTCTTTCCTCGGAATGCTGGCCATGTGCGAGCTGCTTCCCTTTATATCCGGGGAATCCCCCCCGCATGCGCAATTAACGCCAGGCATCCGTTAGGCTTCCGCTGTGCATCCGCTAGGCTTCCGCTCTGCATCCGCTTCATCCGTTCGGCGTCCGTTCTGCATCCGCTTTTTCCGTTCCGCGTCCGCTTCACTGAGGCCCCCCGGAAGCCCAGCGGACGCGCCATCTGCTGTGCTTCCGTTCCGCATCCGCTTTGCATCTGCCCTGCATCCTCCCCGCGTCCGTGTTGTCCGCTCCAATTATGCAAATTTTCGCCCCTTTTGAGCGCGGATACAACAGATGGAACATTTTTCTCTTCCGTTGTGTCCATTTTGCATCCGTTGGGCAGTGTGACACGGCCTTTATATTGACTGTTTCCTAGTATGATTGATTGCTTATTGTACTCTATGACTATCATTAAGTGTAGTACCTTATGATTCTTGACTCCTGATATATGTATGTATGCTGAGAGTATTTCCACCAAGACAAATTCCTTGTGTGTCCAATCACACTTGGCTAATAACGTATTTTATTCTATTCCATGGTATTCTGATAAATCATGTGCTTGCTTCACTTTTATGTACTTGACAAGGCAAGAAGCAAGAAAAAAGCTGGAGAGGGGAGTACACAAATTTAAACTCACTTGGGATCACTCCCTATTTAGGCTTCTTAAATGAATTTATTAAGAGATGTTGTTTTCATTGTTGGCAGAAGATATCAGACGTGTAATATAAATATGAATCTAGTAGACTTGTAAATAGCCTGTTCAGGGCACTAATATTAGTCCCCAAATAGGGCAGAACCCTTTGTATTCTTTGACAATAGTAAGTCTTGTTTTTTTCAGCTGAATTTCATCCTAACTAAATGAACATAACATTGCAAATCTTTGTGGATGCAGGTTTGTAATCTCCATGGCGACTAAGAGGCTGGGTTCATATAAATTTTGCTGAACCATGATATGGTTTACATTGGTTTTGCATAGAATGTTGTGTGACTGCAAACATTTCACTTTGCAAAGCAGAGTTTATGATTCAGAATACTATGTGAATCCAGCCAATTAGTTGATTAAAATTGGTTGGTCTACAATGATTCCCTGACTCATAGCTTGTCATTTCCCAGAAGCTTTTTTTAACTATTAATCTTGCCTTGAGTTTCTTTTTTGTCCTTGATGTAATGGACAAGCTATTTTCTTTGATATACAAGTCCTGGTCCATGATGGAACAATAATAATTTATTTGTTACTTTCTATCCAGTCCTTCCTGTGAGGAATTCAGAGCAATTTTGGCTTAATAAATTGAAAGAAGCTAATTATAAGCAGGCATCCCTCCATGCAGCTTTTAATAGTTTTGTGGAAGAGGAAATTTTATGAAAAGTTTCCACTTCTGTTCAACTGTTCTGCCAGAGCCCTCTCTTTGACATCTGGCCACCTGCTTATAAACTCATGAATAGCTTAGTATTACAGCCCTGACTCTTAGCATCTTTCTTGAGCTCTGTTAGTAATATATTTCATAATAAATGAAAACATTTCAACACAAAGAAAAATATCAATCAATGCCATTTTTATTCTGTGGTTTATTTAAATAAATTTACTATGTAATCAACATGCACTCTGGCAACAGTAACCACAAACAAATTTTGATGGGAGCACTGCAAATAGCTATTGAAGGATAGATGCAAATGTTGTTTACTTGCCGTTGTTGAACTAATGGGGAGAGCAGAACCATGCTTTCTTGCACTGACTACTATACAAGCTTAGCTTAATGATTACAACTTAGTTTCTGTTCCATTGATTAATGCAAACTGAAAGAGGCTGTTGAATATGTGAATTTATTCCAGTGAAGGAATTGTATTTGAGGTGGGGTTGTTTTTTTTTTTTTTTGGGGGGGGGGGAAACAGCTCTTCTCTCTTTTCTGTCTTTCATTACGAATAATTCTTATAATACTAATTATAATAATAATACTTACGTTGCTAAATGTCCTTTAGGACAGGTCCAGGGTGTTGGTGTGGTTCCAAATTTAATCCTTTTTTGAAGGACTAGAGCTTGAAAAGGAACCTGTTTTATTCCTTAAAACTCATTAAATCTACAAAACCTGACCAGTTCCCAGTCCTACCCACTTTTGGTATGCAGCCTTGGATATGACATGCACAGTTTACTGCACCTGTCAGGCTACACGCTCTGGATGATTGACAACTTACTGTGGGTTACAAATTGGAATCATGCAAAATAGGTTTGTGTCAGTTTGTGTTCATTTATTAAAATAAATGTGTGATATTATAAACCACAAATGCATGTGTAAACTAGCAGTAGGTCACAGTAGTGTCTGCTTTCTACTTCACAAGGCAGCAGCATATATTCTGCCCAATAACTATACAGTTTAATTAAGCTTTATCCAGATGCCTTTGATGCATTATATCTGGGTCAATTAGATAAGTGTGGTTGTACTAAACGTATGTAGGAATGTGCACTTCTTCATTTCTATTTGAAAATTTAGGAACCTCAGTGCTGCTGTATGTAATTTCAGGGAGTTTCTCTTGTGTTTGTGTAGTGTTTAATAGAGAAGCTTGATGTACAGATCTTTCAAGACTTGCAGAATTAGGTATTTGCTCCATGGTTATAAAAGAGGTGAGACCTTTCAGCAGGAAGTACCATTACATTTACAAATTATTAAGTGGGATAAAAATCCAACAATAGCATGTGATATCTTGGCATGGCTCGATATAAACGCTTCAGAATTACATCATTTTAAAAAAGTAATACTTTCCCCAGTGGCCCTGTATTTTATTTGGATATTTTAAGATTAAAATGGCTTTATTCTTTTAAGGTTTTCCTTTTCCACATATTTATCCTCTACCCACCTTCCTCTTTTACTCCTTTTGAAAAGATTTCGTGTACACAGGGATGAGTCACTCAGTTCCTCTGACATTTTCAAACCCCTCTACTGGTTATGATCAATTCTTTCTGTTCTCTTATCTCTCTGAATATATCATGCAGAGCCTTTAAAGTTCAAAAGTCTTATCTTGTTCTTTGGGTGGCAGGTTTATCTCAACACAATTGTTTTCAGCTCCTATTGTACTTTCCTTTAAACTTAGAATGCTCATTCAGGTTTTTTGGGGAGGTTTTTTTTTTTGTATTTGTTCTCAGTGTTGCTCATTAAATTCCTTCTTTTTTTTATTGTGAACCAGGAGGATTCCTATTTTTATCTCCAGATTTCAGGACAGTGCAAAATTCCACCAATCAAATATAACCACAGTGGGTCCTTCTACATTGACAGTAGGAACACAGAGTACCTCTTGATGTCCCAGAGTGAAAATAGACGACATGTCATCTTGAAGGATAGAAAAACATGCTGTCAAGGCTTCATATGGCAGGATTTTATTCTCCATAAAGTGCCTCTCCATAACATGCTATTAACACCTGTGACATAAATGGGAGGCTTATGTTGCATCATAGGGATATTCTGTAACTAGTATTTGTGCATGCACTGTAATTTTACATACGTGAACCTGATCTTAGCCGTCCCATGAAGTTGTTTTTCCAGATGCATAATTACAGTAGAGAATTCCAGGATGTACAACAGGCTACATGCATACAAATTATCTTCTATGGTTTTTCTGTTGTTATAATCAGCATAGTATAGCATTACATCTAAATCTGCACCAGCTGTGTCATCATTGGCTAAAATTACCCTTATTGTTATAATTCAAACCCAGCATTTGAACTTAGTTTGACAAACCATGGTGGTTAATGGAATCTAGTGAATGTTAATTAAGGTTTGTGTAACCACAGAGCAACAATGCTGCATCATTGTTAAAGCAGATTATAAAATCTGTAGAGGAAAAGGAAGAGAAGGATAGTAGAAGCATATAGAACATGGCTATTTTCTGTTCATATTTAGGAATAATGGCATGGACAGATTTGATGGAGATTGGGGCCCCACATACATTCTTCAGTATTCTGTCTCCTCGCGCAGGGGTGTCAACTCAATTTCATTGAAGGCCACATCATGGTTGTGTTTGACCAAGGTGGGTGTAGCCACTTGACATCACTCATGTCGGGGGTGCTTGTGGTGGCCCAAGGGCTCTGTCAGAGAAACAGTTTTCTGAGCTCCATTTTCAGCTGCTTCAGTCTCCTGCAACCTTCTGCCAGCAAAAACGGAGGTCAGGAGGGCTGCCTGTGGCCCTCCTGAGTTCTGTTTTCATTGGCAGAGGCACTGCAGGCCGGTCCTTTGTTGTTTCCAGGGTGGCCCTGCAGGCCAGATCTGATCCCCAGGCCTTGAGTCCTAGTTAATAACCTCTTTTTTCTAATTCTGTTCAATCCTGTCTGATTTTTGGAGACTGCCTGGAAAAGTCCCTGCAATTTTCTTTGCATTGTTTTTGCAGAAATAGCTTGCTATTGCAAGTAGTCTTCTACTTACAACCACAATTGAGCCCAACATTTCTGCTGTTAAGTGAGACATTTGTTACCTGAGATTTGCCCCATTTTATGACCTTGCTTGCCATAGTTGTTACATGAATTACTGCAGTTAATAAGCTAGTAACCTGGTTGTTAAAGTGAATCTGGCTTCCCCATTGATTTTACTTGTCAGAAGGCTGCAAAAGGGGACCTTGGGACACTGCAGTGGTCATAAGTATGAACCAGTTGCCAAGCATCTGAATTGTGATCATGTGACCAAGAGGATGCTGTAAAAGCCATAACTGAAAAATGGTCCTAGATCACTTTTTTCAGTGTGGTTGTAACCTAGGAACAGTCACTAAATGAATTGTTATAAGTCAAGGGCTATCTGTACTTGTTTCTTAGTGTTGAGAAAATGTGACTGTCCTGAGGTCACCCAGATGGCTTTTTGTCCAACTCATGATTTCCTGGTTTTTAGCTTTTGATGTCTTAACCACTACATCAAACTAGGTCTCAACCCCCATTTACCCTCCCTGATTTTCTCCAATTATTTGTCTTATAGCCCATACCTGACAGCAGCTACCTTATTTGTTACTTTATTTTATTTTTTAAAAAATCATGGGTGCTTTTGAGTCTGCTGTATTTCCTCTCACTTTCATTTCTTCAGGGAGCCTCTAAAGCAGACGTGTCAGACACGTGGCCCGCGGCCCAGATCTGGCCTGCGATAAGCCCTGAGTTGTCCCACAGGACCGTCTTGGTTACAGCAAGGGACTGGCCTGTGCCATCCCGAGCCTGGCCCACCCTGGCCACACCCACCCAATTGGCCAGGACAACCAGTCCATGCCCACACCAGACCCCCAAGGGCAAACAAAATTCTGATATGCCTGCAAAGGGATAGCTCTGCTCTAAAGGAAGAAAAATGGAGCAGAGAAGCCTTTTTTTTTTTACATCCATGGTTTTAAATTTAGCAGCCATCTATGTGTCTAAATTTTGCACCTGTAGTCATGCATCCAGTTCTAACAATGTCATAGGTTAGAGTTTAAGAATATTGGACCTTCTAGTTATGATTTAAGACTTCTTTTGTTTTTGTTCAGTTAGAGTTTTTATGCATTTGTTATTTACATCTTCATAAAGACTGGTGAGTTGTTGACAGTGTTTAATAAACGTATACTTGCCATATTTACATGAATCTGTTCTTTCCATATTTAATATGTAACTGACAATATGTTTAAGTATGAATTTTAGATTCTGCTCAGAAGTGTTGGATCATAACAACCAGGCTCCTACAGGCAAAGCTAGCACAACTTGCATCAGAATATGACTCATTCTTTAATCAGCTTCCAACTTGTAATGCCAACTTTTATTTCACCAAATACAAGTAAAAGGAAACAATCATACTTAAAACTATTTTGGATAACATTTTCCTTTTAATTCCTAACTTTTAAAGTAGATATATATGAAAGAATACATTTTTGGTCTTCTAGGATCTTCACATACTTGCACAAAACATTTTGGGGAAGATGACAAGGAGAATATTCTGAATGTAGGCTGGGCCGAGGACATTTTTCTAAGGAGATATTGGTTAATCTTTTAAAGTCCATGTATAACACATTGGTTGGCTTATTCAACCCTCTTTGTTTTGAGGTAGAAAAAGCAGTTTGGTACCATGCATACCACGATACAGCAGTTGTTACTTTCATCCCAGAGACTCGGATCAAACGTGCCTGTTCATGGAATTGCTCCAGTGGTCTTGAGAATAATGGCAATGCTTTGGGTAATAGGACATAGGCCTGGTCCCACTGCACTTATGGATGCAAAGAGGATGTAAAACATTAAAAAAAGCTTGCCATCCATTGGAAAACGCTATGCATCTGTTGTGTACTCATACGTGTTTCATATGCTCTATCCGTCGAGCATCCATCCACTGCGATTTCATCCGCGCAAGAAATTTTGAGCTGCACAAAACTTTGTGAACAGATGAACTTTCCACCGTGTACGATGTAAATCCACGACATACGAGCAACAAATGTTCTATGTTCGTTATCATCCATTAAACGTCCGCTATATCCTCTCTGCATCCTCTGGGCATCCTTGCAACTCACATCTGCTGCAGTTGAAAACGGAAAGAGGGAGGAAAGAAAAGGTACATGGAACATCTATACATTGTTAGTAGCACAGAAATAGAAAGGATGCGCAGTGAACGGTTTGCATCCGATATACATCCGCGCGGCATCCCCTTTCTTTCCTTTAGGTGTATGTGATGCATCTGCTTCATCCGCTATGCTGTTTATGCAAATTTTCACCACTTTTTGGAGCGGATGACAACGGATGGAGCCACCCCGGAAATTTTGCTCGTCTACTGTGTTCTTTATGCATACGTTTTGCTTCCATCGGCCAGTGGGACCGGGCCTTTAGCTGTTGTAGACAAACAGGCATAGCATGTATTTTAAACCAGTTTTTAATCTTTCATATATCACTCTGTCCAAGTAACTCTGGGCCCCACCATAAGGTCTTCATTTTCTGAAAAAGAATATTCATATGTTTACATGCATTCATTACTGTTAAATTGGAGAAATATAGCAATGACAGTAAAAGCGATTTATACTGAATTATCATTTAGTATAATGTAGTACTGTATGTGATGTAGAAAAAATTAAGGATGGGACAAAGCTAGTTTGTTTTGTGGCTGCTGTTTCAGTGAGATGGAATAGATTAGTGATGGCTAACCTTTCCATCCTTGCATGCCAAAAGTGCATGAGCGCAGGTGCCAACAGCCATAAGGCAATGCACGTAAGGCCTCCAGGCCCCCTGTGCATGTGCGTGCGACCCCCTGCACACAAGCTGCACATCTCTGTGTATGCATGCACGACCCCCCCCACGTGCAGTATGCATTTCTGTGCATGCACATGCGTCTCCTGTGCACGCCCTGCCCCCTGCACATGTGCAGCAGCTACCCAACAATTAGCTGGCATGCGTGCGGCAGGCCTACTCTGGGACGACCACTAGCGTGCTGGTGAAGATGGCACTACATACCACTTCTGGCACACGTGCCATAAGTTCGCCATCACGGGAGTATGAAATGGATTCAAAATACAGGGCTATTTTCTTATACAGTGTCTGCAGTGCTTAATGTATACCAAACCAAGTCAAAAGATGGCACAGCAAATGCATTAGTTTATTAATCCCATTTAGAGAGTATTCTATCACCCAAATGGTGATACCGCCCTAAGTTTAGAAAAAAAATTGAAAAGGTAAACAACCCACTCAGAAGTTCTCACTGTTGGGAACAAGGAACAGACAGTGGCCTGTCTAAGATGTGATGCTCCTTTAAATCAAGAGTTTTATCGGGGCTGACAAAAACATGTTAGGAGCTGGTTGGCTTGCATGAAAAAGGCAGGTGTTCCCATTGAAATGTATAGAGCTCAAGCAGCAACAGCTACATTTACAATTGGAGAGCAGAAATATGTTGCAGGTTGCTTAGTTGTTTCTACCTTCAGCACATTTGACTGTAAAATGGCTTTTTTGCTTCCTCTCCACCTCCAATTTTATTTCTCCCTCTGAATTCTTCTGCCTAGTGTTAGTGGTATGTCAGCTGAAAAATACAACTTTAGATATTTATCATAGCCAACAAGACTTTTTTTATTCTTTAACCAATATTGGGGAGGTGTGGGCAGGGATGAAATAATAGATAAGGACTATTTGGAAAACAGGCTTTAATACCATTTGGCTAAAGACAGAATAGAAAAGGGAAACAAGACTGCATGAGTTACAAGATATAACTGCCGGTAGTTTGTCATTGAAACCCTTATTTCAAAACAGCCAGTTAAAAGGGCATATATGTTAAGGAGCCTTAGGTTACTGTACTTCATATATATTAACTTCAGATAAAGATGTCATCCTCTGTAGGAATTAGAATATATATTGGTTAAAAAGCCCATCACCTTCCAAAAATCAAGAATTTTTTTTCCATTCCTGATAAAGAGCATAGAAGCAATTAAGAATGGAGGAATGAGCAAGAAACTAACTATATAGATAGACTTTCAAAGGTTAGTTGAAGTTCATTTGAAAGGGGATACTTACACAGTTAATTTTAATTCTTTTTGCATAATCTTCTTGTTTCAGATAGCTCTTCTCTCTTCATTCTCTCTTCTCCTTTATTTTTCTAGAAAAAGTAGTTTCCTTCTTTTCATCCTTGCACTCCCTCCCTCTTCCTTCATTCTTAGCAACTGCCTCTGCATGGTTTTTTTTGGCAACAATTTGCCTCCATCTTAGGGATGAAGGAGAGTGACTGGCCCAAAATCATCTTTCTGGCTAAGGTGAGACCAGAATTCAAGCTTCCCAATTTCTAGCCTGATTGATTAACTACTCTAGGTAGCCCTTGATTTATGACTATAATTGAACCTGGAATTGTGATTGTAAGTCATGTTGGTCATTAAGTGGGTCACTACATGGCAATGCCTAATTTTGTGACCTTTTGTAACACAGTCATTAAAGTGAACACCACTCTCATTAGGTGGATCCATTGACCACAAGGGGCACTTTTTTTGTACCAGAAACTAGAAGTAAATGCCAGTTTCCAACAACAAACATTGTAAATAATGGTTATAATTATACTGATTGTGGGATACCTCAAAAGGCCACAAATGCAGACTGGTTGCTATGTTCTCAAAATGCCATCATGTCACTAAGGGGAGGTCGTAGTTGTTAGAACTTCAAATCCAGGTCATAAGTAGACCCATGGAGGTTTGTTGTAACTTTGAATGATGACTAAACAAACTATTATAAATCAGGATTTACTTATAGATCAAACTGGCTCTCCAGTGCTCCTTACTTTCTATTTGCAGTACTTCTGATGGGTTACAGTCCTTCTGATGGGAAGAGGCAGAGAGCATACATTTGTCTGTATAGGAGAATGGCTGCTCAAGGCAGATAGGGCTCAAATTTTATGTACAGAATACAGAATAATAGAATACAGAATAATAGAATACAAGGGACTTTGGAGGTCTTCTAGTCCAACCCCCTTCACAAACAGGAGACCCGATACAGACAGTGGCTGACCAGTTTTTTCTTAAAAGCCTCCAGTGATGAAGTACTATTCCACTGGTTAATTTTTCTCACTGTTAGGAAGTTTCTCCTTAGTTGTAGGTTGCTCCTGTATATTTTACATGGCTATTGATTGCTGTTCCAAATCCTTTTTGAGAATGTGGATATTGGTAAATGCACAGAAGTGTGACTGATATATGCAAAAGGGGATGGGGAGAAATCTCCAAAGCAGATTTCAGATAGAGCAGATACCAGGAAAATTTACTGTGTGCGGTTTTTTTCCTTTTTCTGTGTTTAGAGAAACATCTTTTCATTTTGTTGCATGGAGTTCATCTTAAATTCAGGGTCAACTTTCTTTTAAATAAAATACTGGTCAGTATGGTTTCATAAGAAGTGACAGATTCCATCACTTCCTTTGGAAGTGTATCTCTGCTGTTCTTCTGCCAACATTCTTCTAAATAACTTTCTGGAGTTCTCAGTCTACAGTATTATTCTGTAGGAATTCTGCCCATCCTGTGAACCCAAGAAGTGCACAGTTGCCAGGAAATCAACTTATTAGTGATCATGGTCCTTTAGGTCTGGTCTTAATTAAGTTATTTTCTTCCTTCTCCGTGTTCTTTCTTGAATTGGTAAAAGTTTCAAATTATAGCATCATTAAAGTTTAATTCAATACTGTTGTACCTCCTGCTGTTGATAGATAGTCATCTTTTTTTGGCATGGTGAAATGTTAGCGACATTTTAGGCGCCGAGTGTTGAAACTGCCACTAAGTGCTCCCCTGATAGCTTTCCTGCAGTTCGATTTCCAGCCAATCTGACAAGCTTTTTCTGTAATGAAGTTTTTGACTTTCATCTTTTCTCCTTTCTAGGATCATTTCTGAGAAAACTCGTGATACAGTTTAAACATGTCTAGTATGTACTAGAACAAATATCTGCTTGTAATCCTTAACCAAAGGAGGATTGTATATGCTAAGATTGTAGTATCCAGATTTGTTAGATGAACAATAAGCATTTTAATATCCAAGTTTGCCACCTGCATTCGAACAGCATAAAATAATCAGCTAGTACAGATCTTACATTACCTGTTGGCAGCAAAAAAAAATGTGGTGACATTTTCTTTCTTTCCTTCCTTCCTTCCTTCCTTCCTTCCTTCCTTCCTTCCTTCCTTC
>BLBF01000003.1:80445794-80478809 GCA_015471245.1 Laticauda colubrina | reverse complement strand
TCTTTCTTTCTTTCTTTCTTTCTTTCTTTCTTTCTTTCTTCTTTCTTTCATGCAACCCTGGAAATAGAAAAGCAATAAAGCTAAGAATATAATTATATTCTTCAGTCCTCTGGAATTCTGTTTCTATGAAACCCTAAGCATCACAGATCTCTAAGCAAATAGATTTCAAAGACTGCCTTCATATTCACTCTGGAATGGATACACATGTATTTCTTGGCTAATAGAGTGGAATGAGGGCTTTATTACAAAGAAATAATAATTACAGTTAGTACAAAACAAACTCTCCATCAAACTCTAGAAACCACAGTATACAGGTGTAAAAATGATATAAAATCAGGGGTGTAGAGTATAGGCCAACTGTGAGACAAGACAGAAGCCAGCATGCTGTACTAGCTCTGACCTTGTCAGAGTCACAAGGTGCCATGTGTATGAATAGGTTAATACGCACAACAAATCTATTTTAAGAAAAATTTTAGGAGCCATTCAACCGTCTCCATTTATTTGTTCGGCCTCTGGCATCAGACCCAGCCAGTGCTCCTAAAGAAGGCATATGGTGATCTGATAAGGTTTTCAGTTCAGTGTGTGCTAGGGTTGCCAAGCAGGGAGTGATTAGTGCAGAGAGGTTGAGGGAATATGCTGAGCAGTTCAGGGGCAATGGCATGATGTGAAGACATTCACATGACAGGGTTGAATGGACTAGGATGGTACCTTCCTCAATAAGTACTCCATCCAGTGATGGATTAATTAATTCAGGGGTGTTAAACTGCCCGCCCACGGACCAGATGCGTCACATGCAGGCCACACACACCCCCAGCTTCATGAAGGGGGGAAATCACAAAATGTCACATGACAATCCTTGAAAAGAAGTCTCAATTCTTTCTCAGCTTTGTCTGGTCAAAAGATAAATAGAATATTTCCAAGCCTCTAGCTGGCAGTGTTACAAAGTTTCTTTTGCTTTCACTTTCCCCCTCCTTTTCCAAGCAAAATATAATAAGAATTAATTAAAAAAAGAAAAAGATATTTTTTAAAAAAATAATTAAAAGGGAGTCCCTAACCTAAAGGCTAGGTCACACTGGCCGACGGATGCAAAACGTATGTAAAAAGGACACAGCGGACGAGCAAATTTTCCATCCGTTGTTATCCGCTCTCAAAAGTGCCCCAAATTTGAATAAACAGAGCGGACAACAACGGAAAGGAACGGACATGGGGAGGATGTAGCGGGGATGTAAAGCGGATGTTCGTAGGAAGCCTAGCGGATGGAAGTGGATGACACATCCGCAGGGCTTCCGGGGGAAAATAGCGAAGCGGACACGTAGCGGGAGGAGCGGATGCGTTGCGGATGCGTAGCGGATGACGCGGATGCATCACGGACGCCTATAGGATGCATAGCGGATGCATAGCGGATTCAAAGTGTTCACTGCGCATGCGGGGAGGATGAATTGCGTAAGCTCCGCAGATATAAAAGAAGGCAGCTCGCAAGCAGTCAATATTCGGAGGAAAGACCTGCTGCCAGAGACATCTCGAGAGACATCATGGGGAAGAAGAGGAAGCCTGTGCCTACTCTTGCCAGCCCTGGCAAGAAGGACAGAACCACCATCCCACCCCCTGGCGCTGACTCTGCTTCTGCTGGTGCTGCTGGTGTTGCTGGTGCTTCTGCTGGTGCTTCTCCAACTGCTGCTGCTGCTGCTGCTTCTCCTGCTGCTGCTGGTGCTTCTCCTGCTGCTGCTGCTGTGATGGACCAGCCCCAAGGCCCTCAAAGACCTGCTCCTGAAGGTCCTGGAGCCTCTGCCAGAGGGAGGAAGAGGCAAGGCAAGGAGAAGGGGGAGAGGAAACAGTACTCCATTTCCGAAGACCATGAGGAGGAGGTGCTAGAATGGCTGAGGGAGAACGAGTACCTCTGGAGAAAGGGCCACAGACTGTATCGGGACACCAAGCGGAAGCAGGCAGCGTGGAGAGAGAAAGCGGAGAGCCTGGGCTAAACTTCAGATGTACTCCTGGGGTGGTGGAAGCACATGCACACCTGGTATGGCAAGCTGCACCTGAAGAAATCCGGGCAGGCCGCTGTCAAGCTCACTGACCGGGAGACCTATGTCATGGCCAGGTGCAGCTTCCTGGAGGGTGAGGTCTGCCACTGAGGAGCAGCCCCTCTTTCAACCCTCTCCCTCAGACAGCCCACAGAGAGCCACTCCTCCTCCAGCCAGGAGACAGCTACAGTGTCCAGGCAGGTGTCTTTGGAGGGCCCCACGACAGAGACCCCCCCGACAGCTGCACTCCCCATGCCAGAGGACGTGGAGGATCCCCTGTCTCAGATGGAGCAAGAAGAAGCAGCCACCAGAGACAAAGCCACACTCACCCCCAGCTCCACCTCCACAGAAAGCAGGCAGAGAGGCAGACCGGAGGGACAGAGCCACAATGTCCTCTTGGAGATCAGGGACACAATAAAAGCCAGCACAGATCTCCTCTCCCAGCTGGTCCACTTCGACATACCATCCTCCAACCGCAAGCCCTTCATCACGTACGTGAGCCAGACCCTCATGGACATGCCCAAGGCCCAGTATCAGGTGATCAAGGAGAGGATCACAGCTCTTCTGCACCACCCTCCAGGACCAGCTGAACCTGCTCCAACCCACTCCAGGTCTGCTCCTCCACCCCAGGCGATGTCACAGCACTTCCACGGATTTCAGCAGCCCCTCACCTACCAAGCCTACCACTACCAGGGCTTCCCATAGCAGAGGCAGCCCTTCCCAGTCCACATCTAGGTTCCTCGGACGCCACAGATGCCTCAGCTGACCCAGCTGCAGACCAGACAACCCCACTACACTCCTCCTTCCTCCACTCCACAGCCAAGCCCTTCCTCAGGCCTCACATCCCAGGTACTTGAGGAAGGGCCTCTCAACCTCACGGGACTGAGTCAGCTCTCTGAGAGCTTCCTGCACACACCATCTCCTGTTGTACTCTCGGGGCCAGGCGCCCCAATGGCGCCTCAGACCAGCACTCCAGCAACAGCCACCTCCACAGTCCCTGGCCCCTTTACATCTGAGACCATGGGCACGCCTCAGAGTGACTGAGAAGAGTGTCCGAGACTGAGTTGTTACCTGCTCACTTTATCTTTGATTCAGACACTTTACTTGGGTCTTTTTGCTTTTTAATAAAGTAACACAGTTTGTTATTAATAAAGGTTATAATTCCTTCACACACTTGGTTCATTTTTTTTTACTTAATAAAGTGTTGGGGAAAACTTTGAAAAAAGGGTTAAGCCTTTGCATGCATGTGGAATTGGTAATGTGGGATGGATAGCTGTGGGATGGGTAATGATAGCTCTGGGATTGGTAAGGATAGCTGTGGGATGGGTAAGGATAGCTGTGGGACAGTTAAACCTCCAGTGCAAGCATAGTGGGACTGTATGGTCCACCCTCCCAGCTGCCACACATATGGCCCTTTATTATCAATAACAATTTAATCATTGATCCACACATTTCAACATAAACAAAGCTCTTTATTAATGCCCTATTCATTGAAGGCCACTCAACATACATGGCACAATCTCATCAGTGTGATGAGACAGGCTCAAGGAAGCATCCATTAAGCATCTACCATCCTGTCTTGCCACTCCGCTGCTCCAGCTGGGGAGTTGCACCAGTGTTTCAGGAGGTTGCGCTGCTTCTTCCCTTCACTTGAAGCTCTTTGGGGCCTTGCACATCCACAGTGTCTATCAGGTTTTGCCCTTGCCTCCATTCACCAGGCTCCATGCCCCATTGCCTTGTTGACGGTCCACAAGCTTGTTCTGCAACACTGGGTAGAGGGTGTGCATGAGATTGTGCAGGATGCAGCAAGCTTCCACGATGCTCCTCACAGTATGTGCCTCATGCTGCATGGTGGTGAGAAGTACCTGGAACCTGTTGGCCAGGATGCCAAAGGCGTTCTCCACCACCCGTCTTGCCCTGGACAGCCTGTATTTGAAGATCCTCTCTTCACGGGTGAGGTATCTTGAAGTGTAGGGCTTCATGAGGTAGGTTCTGAGGGAGAAGGTGTCATCACCCACGATGAAGTAGGGCACATGTTGTGTGTCATTGGGCAGAGGGTCTGGATCTGGGAAACCCATGATGAGGTTGCCTTCCAGCCCACCCTTGAGGTCACTAGCATTGTATATCTGAGAATCTGAAGCTGACCCGTTGCCTGAAGCATCGATGTACATGAACTTGTAGTCAGCAGCAACCATGGCAAAAAGAATGATGCTGAAGACACCCTTGTAGTTGAAATAATTGGACCCTGAGTTGGGTGGAGCTTTGCAGGCCACGTGCTTCCCATCTATGGCTCCAATGGTGTGGGGAAAGTTTCACCTCTGATACCACTGCTCTGCAACTTTCCTCCAGCCTTCTTTAGTAGTGGGACACTGGAGGAGCTCCTCCACGTATTCTTCAATGATGGCCTGCACCACTTCTCTGACCACAATGCTGATGGTGTTGTGTGGCACCCTCCAGGCAAACTGCATGTTTCTGTATGTGGTCCCAGAGGCCAGGTGGCACAGAGTCAGTGCCACCTTCAGTCCAGGGTCCCAGGCCTTGGTCAACCTGGGTCACAGATGCTCAACAACTTCATCAAACATGGCTGGTGGCATCCTCATGAAGTGCTGGAATGCATCAGGGTCTTCATTCCTCAGCTCCACCATCAGCTTGTCATAGAGTCCAGACTCCATTCTTCTCCCTATCCATCTTAGGACCCAGACAGCTCTTGGATGTCTCCTTCTCGTTGCGTAGAAAAGGTAAAACAGTCTGAAGAGGACTTGGTTCTGGTGTTGAATGATGGCAGCTACCAAAAGGAGTGTGTGATGATCCATGGTGGAGATCAGTGGATGATGTGGAAGAGCAAGAGCAAGGCTGAAGAGGTCTGCACACCAGGGCTGCTGGACTGATAGTGAGATCCAGGTGATTTCCTCCCCCTTTATATAGGAAATGTTGGTTTTCCACTAGGTGTCCTTCCACATACTCTAGACATCCTCCAGACATCCTAAATATCCGAGATACGTCCCGTATACAAATGTTTTGTCCGTTTTAATGTTTTATATCGGAGCTGCATCCGCTTTCATCCTTTCTATGTCCGTGCTACTAACGCTGTGTGGACGTTCCACGTACTTTTCGCTTCCTTCCTGTTTCCGCTGGAGCGGATGTGAGTTGTGCAGATGCCCAGAAGATGCAGAGAGGATACATCGGACGTGTAACGGATGACAACGGACGTAGAACGTTTGTTGGCCGTATGTGTCGTGAATGTAGATCGTACGCCGTGGAAAGTTCATCCGCTCAAAAAGTTTTGTGCAGCACAAAACTTTTTGAGCGGATGAAATAGCAGTAGACGGATGTTTGACAGATGGAACCTATGAAAGAAATACGCAGTGAGTACACAACGGATGCATCGTGTTTTCCAATGCATGGCAAGCTTTTTTGTCCGTTTTACATCCTCTTTGCATCCGTTGGTGCAGTGTGACATGGGCTTAAAATATGATAAAATCAAAAAGAAGAAAAAAAATAGAGAAAAGAAGAGAAAAAAACAGTCCAGTTTCAAAATATAAAGCCCCTGTCCCACTGCACCAAAGGATGCAAAGAGGATGTAAAACGTTAAAAAAAGCTTGTCATCCGTTGGAAAATGCGATGCATCCGTTGTGTACTCACTGCATACGTGTTTCATAAGCTCTATCCCTCGAGCATCTGTTCACTGAGATTTCATCCACGCAAGACGTTTTGAGCTGTACAAAACTTTTTGAACGGATGAACTTTCCGCCGCGTACAATGTACATCCGCAACATATACGGGCAACAAACTTTTTATGACCGTTATCTGTTAAACGTCCGCTATATCCTCTCTGCATCCTCTGGGCATCCTCGCAACTCACATCCGCTGCAGCTGAAAACGGAAAGAGGGAGGAAACGAAAGGTACACGGAACGTCCACAAAGCGTTAATAACATGGAAATAGAAAGGATGTCGCGTATGCATCTCGTATAGAAAGGATTAAAACAGACAAAATGTTTGTATCTGGGATGTATCTCGGATATTTAGAATGTCTGGAGTATGTCTAGAGTATGTAGAAGGACACCTAGCAGACTACCGATATTTCCTATCAAAAGTGGGAGGAAATCATCTGGATCTCAGTATGAGTCCAGCAGCCGTGGTGTACAGACCTCTTCACCCTTGGTCTTGGTCTTCCACATCATCCATTGTTCTCCACCATGGATCATGACACAGTCCGTATGGTAGCTGCGATCATTCATCACCAGAACCAAATCCTGTTCAGACTGTTTCACCTTTTATACACAAGGAGAAGAAGGAGACGTCCAAGAGCTGTATGGGTCCAAGGATGGATCGTGAGAAGAATGGAGTTTGGACTGTATGACCAGTTGATGGTGGAGTTGAGGAATGAAGACCCTCGTGCATTCCATCACTTCATGAGGATGCCACCAGCCATGTTTGATGAAGTAGTAGAGCATCTGAGACCCAGGTTGACCAAGCCTAGCACCAACTTCCATCCCAACCTGAACCCTGGACTGAAGGTGGCACTTACTCTGCGGCACCTGGCTTCTGGAACCACATACAGAAACATGCAGAATGCGTGGAGGGTGCCACACAATGCAATCAGCAAAGTGGTCAGAGAAGTGGTGCAGGCCATCATCGAAGAATACGTGGCGGAGCTCCTCCATTGTCCAACCACTGAACAAGGCTGGAGGAAACTTGCAGAAGAGTGGTATCAGAGGTGGAACTTTTCCCACACCGTTGGAGCCATAGATGGGAAGCACGTGGCCTGCAAAGCTCCAGCCAACTCAGGGTCCACTTATTTCAACTACAAGGGCTTTTTCAGTAACATCCTCTTTGCCATGGTTGATGTGACTACAAGTTCATGTACATCGATGCTTCACTCAATGGGTCAGCTTCAGATGGCCAGGTATACAACGCAAGTGACCTCAAGGAGGGGCTGGAATGCAACCTCATCATGGGTTTTCCAGATCCAAACCCCCTACCCAATGACACACAAGATGTGCCCTACTTCATTGTTGGTGATGACGCCTTCTCCCTCAGAACCTACCTCATGTAGCCCTACACTTCAAGATACCTCACCGTGAAGAGAGGATCTTCAAATACAGGCTGTCCAGGGCAAGATCGGTGGTGGAAAATGCCTTTGGCATCCTGGCCAACAGGTTCCAGGTACTTCTCACCACCATGCAGCATGAGGCACATACTGTTAGGAGCATCGTGGAAGCTTGCTGCATCCTGCACAATCTCATGCGCACCTGATACCCAGTGTTGCAGAACAGACCTGTGGACCGTCAACAAGGGAATGGGGACATGGAGCCTGGTGAATAGAGGCAAGGATGTAACCTGATAGACTGTGGATGTACAAGGCCCCAAAAGAGCTTCACGTGAAGGGAAGAAGCAACGCAATCTCCTGAGACACTGGTGCAACTCCCCAGCTGGAGCAGTGGAGTGGCAAGACAGGATGATAGATGATTAATGGATGCTTCCTTGAGCCTGTCGCATAACACTGATGAGATTGTGCCATGCATGTTGAGTGATCCTACAATGAATAGGGCATTAATAAAGACCTTTGTTTATTTTAAAATGTGTTGATCAATGAATAAATTGTTATTGATAATAAAGTTCCATATGTGTGGCAGCTGGGATGGTGGACCATATAGTCCCGCTATGCTTGCACTGGAGGTTTATCCATCCCACAACTATCCTTATTTATCCCACAAGCATACAAAGGCTTAACCATTTGTTAAAAGTTTTCACCAACACTTTATTAAGTAAAAAAAATGAGCCAAGTGTCTTAAGCAAAGACAACCTTTATTAACTTTCTTAGGTAACTTTTATGACTGTATTAAATAAGCAAAATGAACCAAGTAAACTGAATTAAGTTTGTTAAGCAAAGATAACCTTTATTAACTGTCTTTAGTAAACTGTATGATTTTATTAAAAAAGCTAAATGACCCAAGTAAAGTGTCTTAAGCAAAGATAAAGTGAACAAGTCACAACTCAGTCTCTGGCACTATGCTCAGTCACTCTGAGTCATGTCCATGGTCTCAGCTGTTAAGCAGGCAGGGACTGTGGAGGTGGCTGTGGCTTGAGTGCTGGTGTGAGGTGCCATTGGGGTGCTTGACCCCGAGAGTACAACAGGGGATGGTGTGTTCAGAAAGCTCTCAGAGAGCTGACTCAGTCCCATGAGGTTGAGAGGCGCTTCATCAAGGACCTGGGATGTCAGGCACAAGACTGATGACAGATTGTCCGTTGATGGGCTTCACTTTGGGGTGGAGGAAGGAGGAGTGTCGTGGGGCTGTCTGGTCTGCAGCTGGGTCAGGTGAGGCGTGCGATGAACCTTGGCCTGGACTGGGAAGGTCTGCTTCTGCTGTGGGAAGTCCTGGTAGTCATAGCCTTGGAAGGTGAGAGGCAGTTGAAAGCCGTGGAAGGGCTATGACATCCCCTGGCGTGGAGGAGCAGACCTGGACTGGGTCGGAGCAGGTTCAGCTGGGCCTTGAGGGTTGTGCAGAAGTGCTGTAATCTTCTCCTTCATCACCTGGTCCTGGGCCTCGGGCAGATTCATCCCTCAGGGTGTGGCTCATGTAGGTGATGAAGGTGTGGCGGCTCGAGGATCCTTTTTCCAAGTGGACCAGCTGAGAGAGAAGTTCTATGCTGGTCTTGATTGTGTCCCTGATCTCCAACAGGACAGTATGGCTCTGGCCCTTCAGTCTGCCTATCTGCCTGCATCCTGTGGAGCTGGGGGTGGGGGTGCGTTGGTCTCTGGTGGCTGCCGCTTCTTCCTCCATTTGTGACAGGGGATCCTCCAAGTCCTCCGGCATGGGGTTTGGAGCTTTCGGGGGGGTCTCTGCCGTGGGGCCCTCTGAAGACACCTGCTTGGACAGGCTAGCTGGCTCCTGGCTGGAAGAGGACTGGCTGTCTGTGGGCTGTCTGAGGGAGAGGGATGTCAGAGGGGCTGGTCCTCAGTGGCGGACCTCACCCTCCAGGAAACTGAACTTGGCCATGACGTACATCTCCCGGTCAGTGAGCTTGACAGGAGCCTGCCCGGATTTTTTGAGGTGTAGCTTGCCATACCAGGTGTGCATGTGCTTCTACCATCCCAGGAGTACAGTGTAGTGTAGCCCAGGCTCTCTGCCTTGTCTCTCCAAGCTGCCTGTTTCTTCTTGGTGTCGCGATAGAGTCTGTGGCCCTTTCTCCACAGGTACTCGTTCTCCCTCAGGCATTCCAGTACCTCCTCCTCATTCTCCTTGGAAAGGGTGTACTGTTTCCTCTCTCCCTTCTCCTTCCCTTGCCTCTTCCTCCCTCTGGCAGGGGCATCAGCAGGGCCTGCAGGGCCTGCAGGAGCAGGGCTTTGAGGGCCTTGGGGCTGGTCCACCACAGCAGCAGTAGCAGTAACACCTGCAGCACCAGCAGCTTCAGAGTCAGTGCCAGGGGGTGGGATGCTGGTTCTATCCTTCTTGCCAGGGCTGGAACGAGTAGGCACCGGTTTCCTCTTCTTCCCTGACTGACGAACCATGGTGTTCTTTCAAGATGTATGTGGCAGCACATCTTTCCTCTGAATGCTGACTGCGTGCGAGCTGCATCCTTTTATATCCACGTAGCTGATGCAATTCATACTCCCTGCATGCGCAGTGAACGCTTTGCATCCGATATACATCCGCGCGGCATCCGCTTTGTTTCCTCTAGGCGTCCGTGATGCGTCTGCATCACCTGCTATGCATCCACCCCTTCCGCTATGCGTCCGCTTCGCAATTCTCTCTCGGAACCCCTTCGGATGTGTCATCCGCTTCCATCCGCTGTCATCCACTAGGCTTCCTATGAACATCTGCTTAACATCCTCGCTACATACTAACCCTGTCCGTTCTTTTCTGTTCTTTTCCGTTCTGTTTATGCAAATTTTCACCACTTTTTGGAGCGGATGACAACGGATGGAGCCTCCCCCAAAATTTTGCTCGTCCGCTGTGTCCTTTTTGCATACGCTTTGCGTCCGTCGGCCAGTGGGACCTAGCCTTAATATCGTGTGTAAAAAATCCAGCAATGAGAAAATAAAAATATTACTTTGACATTCCTGTTTAAAATTGCCGCTTATTCACTTCTGTCAAAACTTTTACAGATTCTTTCTTTTCTTTAGGTTGTCCTTTCAAATCTTAAAATAAAGAAAAAGTTCTCACCAAACCGACACACTCTCTCTTTCCATTCTCTTTCGTTTCGGAGCTGTCCCAATTTCAGTAGCTTTAATGGCTGACTCTTTGCCGCTGGCAAAAAGAGCTTCTCCTGGATCTACCAGGGACTTTGCAATATCCCTGGGATCAACAGGATGTGCTCTTTACTTTCACCATCTCTTCGGGACAGTTTAGATTTGATTGGACCATCCAGGAGCAAAGATATCGTCAGCGATATCAGACCTCCAAGATTGCATGCCATATTGTCGTGACGCCAGCTCTTCTGGGTTTCTATTACAGGTGTTCTTCTGGGTTTGTATCAACAACTGGAGTCTGGTGTTGAAGCTTATAGGAAAAGAAAAGGTGATAAATCTCTGGAGAAGAGAGTTATAACAAGAGCCTTGGATAATTAAACAAAGTTCTTTGTGCTCTTTTTATTTTTTCTAAGCTGTGCGACCCTTCCTCATCAGTTTACTTTTTGTAACAGCTATTTGGATTTCTGGCCCTTTGGAATTTGTCTTTTTTTTCTTTCTTACCTTTGGAAATTAAATTTCTTTATTTTAAAGGAAAAGCTTTAGTATTAATGATTTTCTTCCTTTTTAAGGGGGTAGTCTTTTTTTTCTTTTTTTCCCTCCCCCTCCCTGGTATTTTTGTTTTTCGATCTATCTTCCATATTGGCTTTTTTTTTTCTTTTTGTTTATTTTTCTGGCCTTTTTTTCTCTTATGCATCCTTTAATATTTGAGACCTGTTAATTGGATTAAGGTGTTGAAGAACCTGAAGAATTTTCCCTTTCTCTTTTTTAGCTTTTTATTTTTCACTTTCTATCTTTTTTAGGATTTTAGAACTTTTTCTTTTTTGTGTGTGTTTATGGTCTTTTCCTTCATTTTTGAATTTTTACTGCTATCTAACCAATCGATTGGATAAAGGTATACGTGAACCTGAAGAAATTTTTCTTTTTTTTTTCTTTTTTATCATTATTACTATTTGGCTTTTTTTCCCCTTACTATTTTTATTTGGAATTGCTATTGGTAATATCATAATTGGATTGGGGTCTAGAAGAACCTGAAGATTTTGAATTGTTTGAAATGAGTAGGAAACTAACAGCCCCTGGTTCTTCAACTTCCACTTCCTCCTCTCCACCATTTGGAGGACAACGTTCAATACAGACAATGTTAAGGGAAGAGAAAGAACAAGAAAAAGAAAAATCGACCCTGCAGTTGATTTTGCAAGGAATTCAAAACATTCAAACAAGATCTGAGAATATTGAAAAGAGCACTGAGAACATCAAACAAAAAAGAGAACATTGAACAAAGAACAGGGAAAAGTGATGAAAAAGTGGAGAACATCCAACAAATGATGATGAAGTATGATGAGAGACTACTAAAAATTGAAGAAGAAGATAAACAAAGAGATAAGAAGATTGGAGACATTGATAACAGATTAACGGTGGTTGAACAAGATAAAAGTGGTATGTTGTGATGGGAGATGGATAGATCAGAATTCTACCTTAGATTTCAAAACATAGAGGGTAAAAAAGGGCAATATCTAGCTGAGATAATGATAGAAATATTGGCTGAAGCTTTGGAAATATCTGAAGAGAAGATGATGGATGGAATAGATGAGGTCTATCGAGTTTTCACAAGATACGCAATGAGAAATAGCCTACCAAGAGAAGTTCACATTAGATTTACAAAGAAAGCCATTAAAACGCAAATATTGCAAGTGGCAAGAGAGAAAACATTGAAATACAAAGATAAGGAGATTGTGATCTTGCAACAAGTACTTAAAAGAATGAGAGAGATGAGAAGAGAATACCGATTTTTGACTAAATTGCTACTTAAGAAAGGGGTGAATTTTAGATGGCTGATTCCAGAAGTTGCCATGTGATATTCACATGGCAAGAACAGAGATACAGAATTGACTCAATTGAGAAAGCTGAATCATTTTATACAGAATTTTTCAGAGGGAAAGAGGAAGAGGCAGAAAAAGAAATTTCATTAATTGAATTCCAAGAGGACTGCCAAATGACGACTGAAAAAGAAGAAGGTGCAGTAGGTGGAAAGGAGGAAGCCAAAGAACAACCTGAACCAAGACCTACGAGAACTGTTAAACCAAACAACAAAATATAACCATGGAAGAGAAAAAATTGATTACAATTAATATAAATGGACTTAACTCAGCTGTTAAAAGAAGGAAAATCTTTCATCAATTAGAGAAATTAAAATTTGATATAATCTGCCTATAAGAAGTACATGTTAAAAAGCAATATGAGCAATTGTTGATACAGCCAAAATTAGGGAAAATATTTCCTTCTCTGACACAATGCAAGAAAAGAGGAGTGGTCTTGTATATTAAAGATATTATCCCAGTGAAATTGATTTATACTGACGACGACGGAAGAATACTAATGGTGGGAATAATGGACAATAATACAAAAACACTCCTGATTGCAATCTATGCCCCAAATGACAATCAAGAAGAATTTTATAAAAATGGAATTATAGACAATAAACTAGACTTATACAGCACAGAAAACAATAAAGCAAAACAGAAAGACGCTCCCTAAATCTTTTTTTTAAAATGGTAGATGAAATAAACTTAAAAGATACATGGAGAGAAAGAAATGGTAAAACCAAACAATATACCTTCTACTCAAATAGACATTTATCATGGTCCAGAATAGATATGATATGGATGTCAACAGAATTGTTAACTAATATTCATGAAATAAATATTGAAACAAGTACTTGGGCAGACCATAATCCAATGACAATTAAATGGAAAGGACAAAGAAGAAGATCTAGATGGATGCTAATACTATTTTAAAGGAAAAAGATTTTATACAGTGGATGGAGAAAGAACTGGCCCTTTTCTTTAGAGAAAACAAAAAAGAAGATACATCAATCCAGAATGTATGGGATACAATGAAGGCATATGCCAGAGGCTTGATAATAGACTATACAAGGAAAAGAAATACCATGAAAAGATTCACCTCTAAGGCATTAGAGGATGAGTATAAAGGACTTGAAAAGGAGTTACAGAAAATGCCACAGAAAAAGGACATTAAGTTAAAAATGGATATAACCAAACGTAAAATTGGGTCTAATAGAAAAAGAAGAACTAGCATAGAAAATTAGAGGTGCTAAACAGAACTACTTTGAAGATGCAAATAAACCAGGTAGATGGTTAGCCTATAAATTGAGAAAGGAGAAAGAATCAAGGAAAATATTGTAATTAATAGACGACCAAGGCCAAGTTCGCTATGGTAGCAAAGAGAAGAAGGAAATCATACGAGACTATTATGGGAAACTATACACACAAGAGAATATTGATGAGGAAAAAGTTAAACAGTATTTACAGAATGCTAATCTTCCCCAGATACCTAAAGAGATTGAAACAGTGTTAGAAAGCAACATAACAATGATGAAGTTAACTGAGGCACTCAAGAATAATGGAAAGGCACCAGGCCCAAATGGACTTCCGGCAGAATTTTATAAAATATTACAAGAACCATTGAACCTTCTGTTGAAGAAGAGGATACCTAAATCATGGTCAGAAGCTTATATTACACTTATTCCAAAAGAGGAAGCCGATCCATTACAAATCAAGAACTATACACCTATTTCCTTACTAAATGCAGATTATAAATTTTTTGCTTCAATATTGGCAGAAAGACTTAAAAAATATTTAAACAATTTTATCCATCCTGATCAAAATGGATTTCTGCCAAAGAGGCAAATTAAAGACAATATGAGAGTAATCTTGGACACTTTGGAATACTATGAGGCACATCCTGAAAAACAAATGGCTTTGATATTTTTAGATGCACAGAAGGCATTTGATAATGTGAATTGGTGATTCATGATGTTACTACTAGAACAAATGGACTTCACTAAAAATATTTACTCAAGCAATAGAAGCTATATATCATAATCCAACAGCAAAAGTAATGATAGAGGGAGAATTGACAGACTCTATTGATATAAGAAAAGGAACAAGACAAGGGTGTCCACTATCACCTCTCTTTGTGTTAACTTTGGAAGTGGTAAATAGAAATATTAGAGGTGAAAAGAATATAAAAGGGATGAAAATTAAAAAGGAAGAATTTAAGTTGCAAGCATTTGCAGATGATCTGGTTTTTATCTTTGAAGACCCATTAGAAACAGCATCAAAATTGATAGAAAAGATAAGAGACATATGGAAAGGTGGCTGGTTTGAAAATAAATAAAGATAAGACAAAGATCCTGACAAAGAATATGCTATCTAGACAAAAGGAAGAACTGGCAGACTTATTGAAAATCCAGGTCACAAATAAGATCAAGTCCTTGGGGATATATTTGACAGCAAGATGCAGTACATTAAAAGAGAATAATTATATCAAACTTAAGCAGCAGATAGTACGAGATCTGGTGAAGTGGAATAATTTACAACTGTCATTAATAGGGAGAATATCAACAATCAAGATGAATATATTACCCACAATTTTATATTTGTTCCAAACAATTCCAATTAGGCTAGAAAAAGATTACTTTGAAGATTTTAATAAAATTGTGTTGAAATATATATGGCAAAGTAAGATAGCGAGAATAAAGTTAAAACTTTTGCAAGATGCTAGAATAAGAGGAGGATTTGGTTTGCCTAATTGGGAGTTGTATTACCAAGTTACAAATTTGATGTGGGTTAAGGAATGGATAACATTAAGAAATACTAGATTGTTGAACATTGGAAGGACATGAACTGTTGTTGGGGTGGCATGCTTTTTTATGGTATAAAGGAACTAAAACACAGGGGTACTTTAGAAGACATTATATACGGGAGTCTCAAATGTTATTTAAAAACTGGGAGAAGATTAAAAGACAATGTTATTTGAAAATTCCAGTCTGGTTATCGACTATTGAAGCATTTTCTTATCCTATAATATACAAAAAGGAACAAAGAATTAGATATGGTGAAATACTGAATGAAAAGGGTGAACTTAAATCTGTGCAAAAATTAGAGGAACAAGGTATAAAGATGAATTGGTTTTCATATGCGCAAATACATTCCAAGGTGTGATAAAGATTCTAAACAGAAGGTTTATTTGATAAACTGACTGACTTAGATAAGATTTTGACAGGTACTGATGAAAAGGTGATTAAAAAATTGTATGAATATTTATGAGAAATTAAACTAGAAGAAGAACAAGTTAAAGAAACTATGATTGCTTGGGGGAAGAATTTTGGATATGGGATTGATTCAGAGAAATGGCAAAAACTGTGGTCTCAAAATTATAAAATGACAATGCCAACAGCATATAAAGAAAATTTGTATAAGATATTTGTATATGTTCAAGAATAAATCCAAAAAATGTTGGAAATGTCATCAGAAACCTGGTTCATACTACCATATGTGGTGGACGTGTGTGGATGCTAAAAAATATTGGACTAAAATCCACACGTGGTTGGAAAAAATGACAAAAAAGCATATAGATTTGAAACCAGATATATTTTTATTGGGAATTTTACCTGAAATATATAGTAAAGACTTGAAATACCTGATTGTAAATGTATTAACAGCGGCGAGGATTGTATTTGCTAAAAACTGGAAAAATAAGAAAACACCATCACAGGAGGAAATCATTAAGAAAATATTTGAATGTGCTGAAATGAGTAGATTGACATTTGAAATTAGAGAACAAGATGATAAACAATTTTATAAAATTTGGGATCGATTCTATCAATGGTTAGACAATATAAAAATATAGTAATGAAATATGTCGATTTTTCAAAAATAATAAACATATAAAGATGTATTCTTTTTTATTATATCTACAAAATGATTTTAGGATAGATTTGGGATAATAATATGAACCGTTATAAAACAAATTAAGTAAAATATGATTATTTTGTAAAACATGAATAAAAGTATTTTCAAATGATTGATTAATAATGACATTCATGTATTTAATATTTGATTGAAAGTACGACAGTGTACAATGTAACTGTAATTGAAGACTACAAAATGGAAGCACAAAACAATTTGTAAAACAACTGGCACACTGTATGTATATATATGGAAGATGACTTGATGTTTTTATGTTTTTTTTGTTCATGTTTGTTTTAAAAACCAATAAAAATTTAAAAAAAAACCGTCACATGACAGCAATGTGGTGCTGAGACTTCAGATTAATTGAACTGATCACATTGACCTGAAGTTCTGTCTTGCCACTGGCTAATCCCAATTCTGTAGTCCTCCTGGCTCAAGAGCTTTATTACAAAAGGTCTCTCTGAAGCCCTTGAACATCAGAATACTCTTGTTACTTTTACTGGTGCTTGCTTGCTCTATGACTCCAATTGTTAGTATTACGGTGCTGGAAGGGATCGTGTATTGAGCCAATCTGCTGTTAACCAGGAGATTCATCCCTTTCCAAAGTGTAAGATAGAAGCACTGTAGCACCAAGCACCACCTTTCTTACCTTTTCTTTTAATGTGTAACTTATTGTTTTTCTCTGGCATAAACTACAGAATACAATCAAAGCAAGGACAGCAACATCAGTGGGAATCAGTTGACCCAATATGGTTAAGTTGCTGATTGCAACTTATTAAATATCAAGTATCGGAGTGAAATAGCTAAGATTTCTATACAGCTTTTCTATTTCTTGAAGGGGAAGTAAAATTTATTAACCCCCCCAAAAAAAGAAAAAAGATATGAATGTAAAACATCCCAAAGATATTGGACAAACTGATTGAAAAGTGATTGAGAAGAAATCTTAAGGATCAACTTGCCTCTGTTCATGACAGACACCATAGTAGATTCTGCAAAACTCCTTTGATTCTCAGGAGGCTGGATTTTTCAAACACTGGGAGAAATTCCCGATTTAAAATGATCGAAATCTGTAATGCAATGCCTGGGTAAAAATAATAAGAGCCTTTAGCGCAGTGGTGGGGTTCAATTTTTTTTTCCCTACCAATTCTGTGGGCATGGCTTGGGGGGCGTGGCAGAGGAAGGATATTGTAAAATCTCCAGTCAGAGGTGGTATTTGCCGGTTCTCTGAACTACTCAAAATTTCTGCTACCTGTTCTCCAGAACTGGTCAGAACCTGCTGAATACCATCTCTGCTTTAGCTTCTACTCCCTATCCCCATCCCACCCAGCCTCTGCTTTCTTTGCAGTTTTAGTGGAGAAGCTAACTGTACTGCAAAGCTGCAGACACTAGATCAGCGCTTACCTTAATTCATTACTCACAGTATACAGAGCACCTATCAGTCTCCCCCATCCCCCCTTCTTTTCCCTGGGGCTAAGGGAAACAGCTTTACATCTATTTACATGAGCATTGTGAAATTCTGCACACTTCAGGAGATTTCCTCAGAAATGAAGGTTTCTTTTTTTTTCATTGTCTGGCTCAGCTTTGTATCAACACTGGAAACTGTCTGTGCTTGCATTATAAACAACTATAGTGTGATTCTGAGAGTTTGACAACAGGAGCTGTTTTTAGTTCACATCTTCCATAACAAGCCGTTCAATTACTTCTGTTCCTGGCTATGAAACGGACACTCTGATATTTACTTTAAGAGGGTGTCAAGAGGTTTGATTTGTGTACATTTGTAAATTAGACACTGTACTATTTATTAGTGCTAGATGAGAAGCTGATGTCTTAATTAAACTATTAATAACCAGCTGTAACATCCCACTCTGTATCATGACACAGAGCAAAATAGGCAGTGTGACAAATAAACATGTTTGATGTGTTGTGTCCTAGGTAAGTAATTTATTACTGCGTGGGTACTCCAGAATGCCCTAAGAGTTTTCCCATTTGAAGTCACTTTGCACATAATGTTCCGTTGCGTGGGTTGAGTCCATCTTTTGATAGTGGAATCTTAAATATAGAAACACCAGAGTGTGCAGCAAACAGAGGTTTAAATAGGTCTTTCAGTGTTAACAAATGCAAATATACATGACACAATTACCTGTGCCAAGGAGAAGGGTGCCTGTATAGATTGATTGATTAACCCTTTACTTTCTGCATTTTTCCTTTTTAGAACTAAAGCAACAGCAGTGTGAATCAGACAACTTTCACATGCTTGTATACGAGATGACAATTTTGATTTTTTAATGTGTTTTTCAGGTCCTGGTTGATCTACATCAGTGTTTTTCACTGATCTACATAGTCCTGTTGATGTTCTTTCCTTTGATCCTAGATTACATTGTAAGATCTGATGAATTGGCTGGGTACCTATTACAAGTTCAGGAGAGTCCCTGCTCTCACACCAAGGTTGCTCCTTTGCTGCTGTTGTGAGCATCAGCTGTGTTGTACAGCAAGCAGGGAATGGAGTATCTGGGCAGATATCATGACATTAAACACGGAAGCCCTTATATCCTCCAAAACTGGCCACTGCTACCCCTTTCTTGTCTCTGTTCCTTACTGGCCCACATTCTAGTTCTAATTTGAGGATTTTTAGGTGTTGCTTCCTCATTACAATTATGAGTGGGGTGTTGTTGTTGTTTTTTAATGAGAATTGCTCATAGCAGTTTTCTCTGTTGGTACTAGGACTCTTCTGTAAAGTCTTGAATTCAACCAAAAAAGGGGGAGGGGGATATTTTTCCCATCAGCCAAAGGATAGCCACAGTGGCCAGAGGGGAGAAGACAATTATTCAGAGAGTCAGTTGGAACTCATTTGGTTTTTGATGTCCAGGACTCTGTAAGACATAGGATGTTCATATAGCAAGTCTTTTTCCATTTTCTCACGGAAATCATTTTGTTCAGAGAACCTTGTTCTAGTTTTGATTTCCCCAGCAGTAGGCTTGACCCCAAGATGGAGGCTTCAGTGTCAGAGCAGGTCCCCTCAAACTATTTTACTCCACAAAAAATAAACAGCGTTCCTTGAATGTCTGCCATGTCTGTTTCTTGGTTTTGTGTATCTTGAGGGCTGGCATCCTCCTAACTTAAATGTATCAATTAATTTAACAAATGCTTATTAAAAATTGGTAACTGGTCATTACTTCATTTTTTGTTGTCAAGCTTCTGTGAATTTGGAAGATGCCCAGAAATTTCAAAGGTTTAGTTTGTGTATTATGTTTAATTACATATTATATCTGGAGGTTGCCTGAAAGACCAGATGTGATCACTTCAGAACAGGGGTGTCTAACTCAATTTCATTGAGGACTACATCAGAGTTGTGCTGGGTTGGGTGTGGCCAGCTTGACATCACTCATATTGGGGGCTCCTGTGATGGCCCGAGTGCTCTGCCAGTGCTCCTGAGTTCCGTTTTCAGTTGCAACAGCCTCCTGCAGCTCTCTGCCAATGAAAATGGAGCTCGGACTGCGTGTGCCCCCCGGCTCCGTTTTCACTGGCAGAGGCATTCTACCAGGCTGGTCCTTCACTGTTTCCAGGGCAGCCCTGCAGGCCAGATCTAAGCACCATGCAGGCTGGATCCTGCCCTGGGCCTTGAGTTTGATACCCCTGCTCCAGAAGGTACAGGTACATATGGACAGGATATACAGGCAGAGATTTTTGGTGTAATCTAATTATTCTTTATACTGTATGCACACACACATACATAAATGCATACAGTATATATGTATGATGCGCTTGATGATTCATTCATGTTATAATTATGACCATTTATAGTGCTGAAAAAAACAACAAGACCTGTGAAAGCCGAAAGCTAACAAAGCTATGCTGAGTCTTTACTTTATCACTCAAATCAGGTCAAAAATCTCTTTAGACATCTGCTTGAAAGAAAGAGGAGCTAAATTTGCTAAATTGGCATTTTAAGCACTTCATAAACTCTAATTCGTTTTAGGTATAGTCACTTTAATTTGCATGTATAAATTTCAGAGATTGTAATTTATTGATTAACAAGTAGGATTGATGACGTTTTTCCTGCAGGGCACTGCAGAAGTGTTTACTCATAAAATTAGATGAGGTTGTCCCAAAACCAGTATGAGAGAGAGAGAGAGGGAGGGAGAGAGAGAGAGAGAGAGAGAGAGAGAGAGAGAGAGAGAGAGAGAGAGAGAGACTTATTTTTGAAGCAAATCTAAGATATAGCCATATTCAGCAATCCAGATAGACTTATTCAAGAGCCAGTAGAATTACCAAGAATCCCTTTCCTGGACCAGCTGGACTTTTCACAGCCATTCTGCATTTCTTGCCCTAGACATAGACTCTGGCTCTGGAAGAGTTAATTATGTTTTCGCACTAATTCGAGAATTGCCACGTGGCTCTGTCTCATTCACAGTGCTCTTGGGTATTAGTTTAACTGAAGTTGCAAGAATCCCTGTCTGCAACTGAAGGAGCCCTTCAGGACTGGGCTGCCAGAACTATAATGTGCAGTCAGCATCCTCTGTTCTCTGATTATATGTTTAATCCCCTTCCAGAGCAACATGTTCAGTGTAGTGTGGGTATTCTCTGTTCTCAGGTTTTTAGGTCCTTGTAGTCATTATCAGCTTTCGGCAGGTGATTACCAGACTGGACAGAGATTTATTTCCCTCCATTGGAAAGCTTTCACCTCTAGCTTCAATTGTGTTTTGTTTCAGATTTCTTTCTACAAAGTAATAGTTTTGGATAAAAACCTTCAGGGAGATGCACACACTATCAATCATTCAAGAGTTGTGCTTCCACAACTCTCTGCAAATCACCAGTGTTTTGCGGTTTTGGTTATTGTAGTAAAATATCAGAAGTACTGACAACATCCCAAGGCTTCTTCTGCCATCTGGGGAACTGATTATTGCTATCAGTATCAGAGTTTCTAAATCCCGGAGGCTGCCACTGATGTACATTATTTGGTCCTTTGGCAGTATTATTTCTAGCAACTGCCTTTAATTTAACACACGTTGAGCACATGATTGCTCTTGTACTTGCGAAGCCCTGTAGTTGTGAAGCTTTGATGTGCAGAAACTTCTGTATGGGGAGAAAAGTAAAGAAGATTGTGACAGTGGTCAAACTCACAACTGTGCATTATGCACAGACAACAAACAGTCTGAGCCTATTGTCCAAGTTCACATATTTCAGGTCATATGAGCTGCATAAATTCTGCAAAGCTTAAAACCATGACTTTAGTTAAATGTAATAATATTAAATTTAGCAAAGAAGGCATGAATGCATTTTTCCAAGAATCATCTCTTGGAAGTGGAAGTTGGTGATAGTTAAAACCTCTGTCTTCATACTACTACTTCTTATTTGCACCATAGTCATTTCTTCATATATCTCCCTCAAGCCATGTTTTCATTTTCCGTTAGGCACAAACCACACATTCATCCTAACATATCTTTCTCCAATGCAGTCATTAATCCATGTATTTTATTAATTTATCCCTCCTTAATATCAGAACCATGGAAAGAATGATGAATATGATCCTATGTGGTCATTCTTAAATGATTAGGCTGAATGATACTTCCGCATATGATATCTTATGCTTTAAATATGCATTCTCGTTCTCTCTCTCTCATTCTCATTCTCTGCATCTCATTGAAAAATCCTTCATTCCATCACTATCTTAAGCCTTAGGACAAATTTGTTTCCAATAAACAGAATAAAAGATATTACTGTTAACATGAAAGAGGGGTTTGATAGCATATTTTTAGAGACAAAGATCTCTTTATTTTGGAACAAGAATAAGATCACATTTGATTACCGTATATACTCGCATCTAAGGTGACTTTAGAACGCTTTTTTTTTTTTTCCAAATTTGGGGATCGGCTTATACGCGCATAAATCTGATTTATAGGTGGCCGTGCCTCGATTTGCGCTGGAGCAGTGACTTAGCGTGGCGGCTTCGAGCGATGAGAGTCTTGGCTCTCATCGCGCGAAGTCGGGCAGCAACTTCGCGTGATGAGAGTCTTGGCTCCCTCACTCCCTGTCAGCTGGCCCTTTGCAGCCCTCGCCTGGACCTTTGCAGCCCTCGCCTGGACCTTTGCAGCCTTTCTCCCTGGATGGACGTTGAGCCGCAACTTTTGCCCTGCCGACTTTTCCCTCTGTATTTTTCCCTCTATATGCGAGTTTTTGCATAATTCCTCATTTTGGGACAGTTTTTTAAGGGTCGGCTTATATGCGAGATCGGCTTATATGCGAGTATAAACGGTATTCCTTTTCCTACTTCCTCTTCTTTGCATATGCACGGGGGTGGTGGATTCTCCTGGTGTAACAACCAGTTTGCTAATCACACACTTTGTGCACACGCGTGCATAGCTATTGCAATTATTTACCTTCAATGTTACTTCAGGGAAGTAGCATAGCTGAGGCGTGGCAATCCGCTCTGCTGCGCAAATCAGATAGGTGAGTATAGCGCAGGAGCAGGCAGGCCCAAATGATTATCGGATCAAACCGGTTTGGAGCCAGCTGACCATCATAGCTAGGCGTTCACCTGAACCAGAAGAATTCCACCCCTTCATATGCTTATTCTCATATATAGGTCTGCCAGAAGGGGACCAAAAAGATGGAACCTCCCTAAGTTCTCCATCCCATGATGTAATTCATACATAAAATGATCGTATGGTCACTGTAACCCACACCCTTTAATTCACTTTTCCCCCCTCCAACGTCTCTCACAATTGCTGCAATCCATTTTGTGCTAATAGCTGTCATTCTGGTATTTGTTTAGTTCTGCTGTCTCTGCCTTAAACAGGATTGTTTCTTTTACAATTTTCCATTACAAAGACAAAAGACTAATACAAAATAAGAAAAGTATAAAGGAATGAAATAAGTGATATACTGTAAAAAGTGTGGAAAAGAAGTACAAAGAAAAATAAAATGGAGAAAAAATAAGAATATACTAAAAAAAAATATCAAAATATATAACGAAAGGACTTCCCCCTTCATCACAACAAGTAGAAACAATTTCAGTAACTGATCATCATTTTTGGGAATTTAACAAAATATCTCTTGTTCCCCATGTCACATGTTTTATCTATAAACAAAGCCCTGTCATTCAGCCCTAGTTAGCAAAAGTCCATTGACAATTACCAGAAACCATATTTTATAATATTTTAGCTTATATTTAACCTTATTCAAATTTTATATTCCTTCCCTTTACTTTAACACAGTAAACATTTTTTCTGAAAAATAAGTCATTTTCTCTAAAAATACAAATACAAAATATTTTTCTAAATATCTAAAGTCTTGTCATTTGGTCTTGGTCAGTAAAAATCCTTTAAAGATTATCAGAAACAACAACATATATATTTAAGTTTAAGTAAATAAAGCAATTTTACATTCCTTCCTTTTGATTTCAGCAATCCTTAAATAATGTCCCAGAGCTAGACTTCATTTTTGTTTGTCTCTTCTCAGAAAACTGTTCAAAATTTTAAGAAATCTCTTTTATCAATCCCAAAAAAGAACATTATCCACATCATTCCTCTGTTTTTTATTCGTATATCCCTTTTAATTATTAAGATATATGGCATTTTCATTTATATATCCAGTATAATATCATTCTTATAACTTGTTATTTTAAAATCCACATTCAGTCTCAGTTTTATCCAGTAAAACCTATTGTTGTTATTAGTCGCAAAGTCATGTCCGACCATTGCGACCACATGGACAAGCCTCTTTTAAATTCAATATTTTCATGATAACAAACAATCTTAAGATTAACTTCTAAATCCATTTTTCTCAAATATCTTTGAATTCTTCCAAAGTTAGAATATTTTGCTGCATTCTTATATTAGTGAGTTGAATTTAAGTTTGTTTCTCCTTTAATCATAATCCTTAGTTCTATCTTGTTCCCTCTAATGTCCAACCTTTCAAAATCCTATTTTACCATTTTTAAACCATTGCATTTTTCTAGGGAAGATTTTTTTATAACTAATTTTAGGATTATTTTAAATCCCTCAGGACCTTATCCATTTATAACTTTCAAAAGTCAAAATTCTAATAATCCATTTCCTGTTTATTTCCTGTTTACTTTAAACTTCTTTTTCCAAGGATTGACAGAAAGTCATTCAGTGCAAGTTGTAAAACTTGCGGAGTCAAAGGTTTTTTAATAATTGAAAAGCAGTTTAAAAACTATTAAGAGATGAGGCTCAACTGAGCTTTTTGTCCATGTAGGCCACCCTCAATGCTTGATGAAACTCCTTCAATTCCTAGCCACTCCATTCATGATTTAACAGCAAAAACCTTGATTCCTGCAGTCTGTTTGCAAGGAGCAGCTGCCTGGAGTGCATGTGAGCAATTCCACAATCTCTTCTTTTCTAGAGAGAATAAAAGTAGTCAGAATTAGTCATCTAGTCATCCTGCTCCTTTTCAAGGATGTACAGCTTGCTGTGGCCAATCTAGACAGGACTCCTGAAGAGAAATATATATTGGAAACTATGGCCTGGCCAGAACCATGGATCCAGAATTCATGTTTTGATATGTTACTTTTTCCAGTGTCTACAGCCTCTTACTCCAACCAAAGAAGATTTAACAGGTGGAGCCACAAGAGCAGGACTGTCAAACTTATGGCCAGCAGGCCAGATGCATCATGTGCTGACCACACCCATGTCCAGTTTAGTGAAGGAGGAAAACGTTGGATATGTCACGTGATGACATGAGTTTGAAACCCCTGCGCTAGAGAATTGCTGCAGAAAGACCAATTTGGCAAGTTTCCCAGTCCATCTTGATTTTCTCTGCTGTGGAAAAATAGGTTCCAGGATATTCACTGTGGAAAATAGAGAGGTGATTTTAGGGAAGGGAAAGAGAAGAAGCAGTTGTTCTTGAATCATTCCAAAATATCAGTGCTGTTTTGTTGCCAGTCATGTGAATGCTGTCTTGAATGTGTAGAGTGAATGTTATTTGCATTTTTATCTTCTGCTAAAAAAAAATATTTTTGAGGATCATTAGTTGACTGCATATCAAACCATTACCTAGTGTAACCTGGCAGTTATGTAAGCCACTTACTTAAATAGGATTAACAGAGACTTAAAAATCTAATCATGTGTGAGCTGGGGCAGTTCAGAGGTAACAGTGGTGCCAATTATGGCTGGTTTAGCTTTTGTTTGCAGTCACTTTCTATTTCAAGAATTGGCTCATGATTTAATATCCGTGCTGATACCATGAGGTCAAGAAAATAACAGAGTTTGGGATGGACATCTGCAGTAATGACATTTTTAAAAGTCTTTGACAGATGTTTAGATGCAAATTGGGGCAGAATTCTAAAGATGTATTTCTCTTTAATGCATGGTTTGTGGAAAAATCTGGCCGAAACAGAATAAGGAATTGATACTTCCTTATTGATACAAAAAATTAGAAAATATTTTCACGTCTACATAAACAATATGAAAACAACATTTGTTCTTGCCAAAAACGGGGAGGGGCAGGGAGGAGACAGAAGTAGTAATTGCAAAATACAGTTACATGGAGACCAAGAAGTTAATATAGATTTTGTTCCGTTTTGATAATTTAAAATAATCATTTGGAGTAGTGTTTGATGTATGCCTTTAATAAGTAATGAGTCCAATAAATAAAAAGAACAAGCATTGCTCATGAAATTGAGCGTTACTACATTTGTAATGAAAATGAAAAGTTCCTGTTTTAGCATTATTTTTAAATAGTTAAAAATAAATAAATTGTTGCCCTGTTAGCTGTTTTAACAAGATCCAGTCATTCAATTAGGAAATATGGAAGCTATCACAAAAAGTGTAAATTGCGCTGAAATATGTCCAAATTTCCTCTTTTAGTACTGTATCATTTTGGACTGAAAAATTGCATTCTTTTTCTGTCTCCCTAACTTGCTGTGTATAAATCAAATTGTTCCATTTTGGTGGTCTGACAAACCAGTTCTATCAAATTTGGTATTATATTTGCTATCCAGTTCGTAGCCTAAACAATTTTAACATCTCCGACCCACAATCTTTTGGGCACCAGGGACCGGTTCAGTGGAGAGTTTTATCACAGACTGGAAGGGGCATAGTTTCACATGCTGCTTGCATCCCAGGAGATGGGGATTCACTTGTTTGTGCAGTCTGGTTTCTGGCATGCTGCGGCTCAGTGCTGGTCCACACAGTAAAGGTTGGGACCCCTATCCTAGGGCATTCATCTAAATATCTCTTTAATATTTACTTCCTACATTGATCTTGTTTTAGTTATTTACATATATCTTTTCTAATTTTGTAGGCTAACATAACAGTTACAAAGGTTATTACATCTCTAAAACTTTATCTTTGGGTAGTTCCAGTAACAATCCAGCAACACACCTTAATCTTCCCAGCCAAAACATAGAATTGTAAGAGGTTTCTGCTGCATTCCCGTCTCTGCTTTTTGGATAACGATGTAATCCACATATATCTGACCTATCATTGGAATTCTTTTAGTTCTTTGAATCCAGACTGTTGAATTTCTAAACCCTTTTAAGTATTTTCATGCAAAAGGTTACCCAGCAATTCTTTATTCTCCCTTTTCTGATGTTTAAATATTGTAAAACATTACTGGCCAATTTATTCAAATCATAAGTATGAATAGTTCTTCTAAAACCCTATTGTGCACTTTCAAGATTTTGGTATCTAGTGCCTAAATTAGGGGATAAAAAATGCTTCAAATCATTCATATAGGTACTGTATAAATATCTACAGTTACAATTTATATGAAAGAAACATTTCATTCATGACATTTTCTACGGTTCCTCTAAATTTGGCTAGTGACCCATTTTTTAATTTTTCCTTTCCAAAGTAGATGTTCCTCCTTTTATTGAACTTCTATATTTATCACAGAATTACCTTTTAAATCAATTTATTTAACATCAATAATTATATTTTTTCATGTTTTATTTTTCTTTATTTCTCCCTCCCCATATGTTCATATGTACTTCAACCCATGTAATATATATAGGGATTTTTTTTATTGTATAACCAGTATTTTTCTTTGATTATTACACTTTGCTAACAGTTCTTAATGAACATATAAAAATGTTTGATTTCCTCCAAGAAATCAAGGGAATGTTGTAAATAATTTATTTTGATGCTGATTGCATTATTTAATAATAGGTGGGTAAAAGTGCTATCAAATGTAATGAAGGTATATCTGAGTTCAAAAGATAAAACTTCACTAAAATGGTAAAAATATGAAAGTCAAGAGTATTATTAGAGGTTACTTCTTAAAAGTTATTCACAAACAATTTTTTTAAATACCTGAAATATAATAAGATTTCACCAAATCCAAGAGCATGTGACTATGGTTAGGTTCTAGGCCACCAGCTTGGTTAACCATTATTTTCCTACAAAATAGAATGTGTTCCAAATAATAATAAAAATAAAATAAAAGCTCGCTGAAAAGAAATATAGGAGGACGCTAAGTCTACAGCAGGGGTGTCAAACTCAAGGCCTGCAGGCCAAATGCGACCCAAAGAGCCGCCCTGGAAACAATGAAGGACTGGCCTGTAGGGCCTCTGTCAGCAAAAATGGAGCTCAGGAGGATTGCAAGTTGCTCTCCTGAGCTCCATTTTCACTGGCAGAGGGTTGCAGGAGTCTCTCACAGCTGAAAATGGAGCTCAGGAGCCCATTTTCACTGGCAGAGCACTGGGGCCAGCACAGGCACCCTGACACAAGTGACACTGACCTGGCCAAGCCCACTGTGGCCACACACAAACCCAGGTCAAACACAGTCCTGATGCGGCCCTCAATGAAATTGAATTTGATACCCCTAGTCTACATCAAGAAACTATAGACTACATATAGTCACTCAACACTCTTTTGGTACCCTTTTAGTGGGTGGAAGAGAGATGCGATGAC
The DNA here is from genome assembly GCA_015471245.1 of Laticauda colubrina. Classification (NCBI taxonomy): domain Eukaryota; kingdom Metazoa; phylum Chordata; class Lepidosauria; order Squamata; family Elapidae; genus Laticauda; species Laticauda colubrina. The sequence goes on along the minus strand of BLBF01000003.1, from coordinate 80,450,946 downwards.
TCAATGGTTAAAAATGCTGAGCTTATCAGCTGAAAAGTTGAGGTTACGTTTGAGACTGAGGAACCATATGACAGGTTGAATTCCCATGACTTGCCTTAGCTCCTACCCAAACAGTTTGAAAGCATGCAAATGCAAGTAGATAAATAAGTACCACTATGGTGGGAAAATAAGAGCATTCTGTGTGCCTCAGTGTACAGTCATGCTGGCCATATGATCACAGAAGTGTATTTGGATGACACTAGCTCCCTTGGCTAAGAAATGGAGATGAGCATCGCCCCCTAGAATCAAACACAACTTGACAGGAGAAACCTTTACCTTTAGTGAATGGAACTGTTCAGTTTAGTTTGCAATATTTACTCATTTGATCCTTAAAATTGGCCAAATCATATTAAAATAGGGGGAAATAATTTCATTTCACCCTTGGGTGCTCTAATGTAATAAGGCATTGACTGTGTTTTGCAATTCCCAGGGAAGAGATAATACAGTTTCACATTTGAAAAGATAGTTTTTAATGTGTAGTATTCCACATAACAATGGTTGCTAATAATAAGAATTATGATTGGAAATATAGTTAGTTTAAGTAAATCAGAAGCAGTAACCACTTAAAAGAAAGATTGATCAGTTGGTTGAGTAAAAAATTACAGGGGTAGCAAAAGAGATGTTACTGAACAATAATTTAATAGTATTCTAAACCTCATAACAAAGGAACCTGGATAAATTTAAGTAGTCATGAAGTAGATTTGTTTTAGTACAACAGGTTTTAGAACTAGAAGCAAATTGAAAATGTTCACAAAGCAGAAGTAATAATAATCCCCGTAAAAGTTTTATAATAGGCACAAACATAAGTAGCAAAGCAGTTAAGCTTGTGTTAAAAGCAATTTATTCAGGCCAGTTTAGGTGCACTTAGAATAATGTATACAATTGTAATTGCCCCAGGTCAATAGGATATTGTAGCACTTGGGAGGAATCTGAGATGCGCAACCAAACCAATGATTTATTTATGTACTTACTTGCTTATTTATTTAAAGGTATTTATTTAACAGTATGTTTTTAGAGTTCAGCTTTCTCAAAGTATCTTCCAACACACTTTATTAGAATGCATGTTTAAAGCGTTACATTAGTATAATTATAGTTCATATTTCTATTAAACAGGATTTAGTAAGAATGGTAAAATCAAGTAATTAGAACCAATCATAGTTACTGGTTAGAAAGTGACCCCAAAGAATTTTCATTCATTTAAAGCTACTTGTAATTAAATAAACTTGATACTCCATGGGCTCATCTTCCATATTTATTCATTGAATTTAATTAGTTTAATTTATATGTCAAATTTAGAGGCTGCTGACCTCACATAGCAACTATATTTCAGTGGAACATAGTTTTATAAATGAAGCCACAGCCCATGTTGTCTCCTCATGCCAGTGCAGAGGTGAAACTTGTGTAAACAATGGTTCATATGGTTAGGACTTTCAGTGGAAAATTGACTAACAGAGAACATGGTGATAGAGTTTATATGCTTCTTCTAGATATGGAGAAAACAATTCTTTTTCTTTCCTCTTCCCCCCCCCCCCAAATAATATTGAGAAAAGGATTCAGCCAATGAAATTGATAAGTAAAATCTCACTTCTCAAATGGTAGAAGATTCAGAGCAGTTAAATGAAAATGCTATTCAGCACAGTTGGTTTACTGCTACCGGTACCTTCATCATCTGATCCCATATGTGTTTGAATGAAACTTCCTGAATATAGAAATTGGCTGATACATTCTGTAGGTTGTAGTTTCAGCACACCTGAAGGCCGTCATATTTGAGAAGGTGCATCAAAGCAGGGGGCCGCAACCTTTTTGATTCAGTGGACCAGCAGCTTTGGTGGTTTTGGCGGCAGGGGGAGAATGCTTTCGCATGCACAACCTAAATCCTGCACATGTGCAAATGAAACTTTGCATGTTCACCTGCTACTTCAATAGCCTGGTTCCCAATAGGATACAGCTGGTAGCAGACTGCAGCCCTGCGGTTGGGGACTCCTAATGTAAATAATTCAGTATCTTAAGATGTAATGGTATAATTTCAGAAGCTGGCATGAACGAATGAGCAAAATATATACGGTATGCTGAAGATCCAATGATAACTATTAGTCCTCATATCTACCCTGTTTCTCCAACAATACGGCCTCCCCCAATAGGAAGTCCCAGCATGTTTTATAGGCAAGAAATGAAGTTAAGCCCCTCCCCCCAAATTAAGGCCTATATTAAAACATGCAAAATGGGGGGGAATGGTGGGGGGGGGCTTGCTGTTAGGAAGTACTTTTGTTGCATGCCCGGATATGGTGCTGCCTGTGTTGACCCCGATACGAAGTGCTCCACCAATGCCAAGGTCAATATCCAAGCCATTGCCATCTGCCCGCCCGAAGATGTAAGGGGGGGAATTAAGTCACCCCCGAAAAGACGACCTAGCCATTTTTGGGGGGCTCAAAAAGAAATAAGACCCGGCCTTATTATATGAGAAACACGGTATGTGAAATGACCACTTCAGGCACAGAATTCATGTGACACCTAGATAAGATGTCAGAGTATAAGCTCTTAGAAGTTTATATTCATTTTGAGTATCTCCAAAAGTTTGGGTCAGTTACTTTTTAGAAAATGCATGCTGAGCAATAGGGATCTTTAGATTCTCTAGTAGGGCTTCTCCTTTCAGTCCATGGCAACTATGATAAGATTCATATCCCTTCTCGGTGACAAAATTGCCCACATTCTTTTGAAAATGTTGGAATAAAATGAATTGAGTGATCATAAAAATCTCAGACTTAAAAAGTTTTTCCTGAACAACATATCATTGTTTGTTCATTTTTGTCAGCATCAGTGTTTTTTGGCACTTGTGTTACAGAGTGATATTTCAAGGGAGAAATGTGGTTCTTTGCAAATACCATGGCACGCTTCACCCCTTGAATGAGCCAGGAACTGTCAGAACTGGCATCAAAGTTTGCTTCTCAGATGAAACTTTTTCTCTGGGGATATTTTGCGATGTGTGACACAGTTTATTTTATTTATTTAATTTAAAAGTTTTGAATAGAGCCCATCTTGTATCAAACTCCTGGTGGTTCCCAATCAACAATATAAATAATAAAACAATATAGTACATAAATCTATTAAAAACAGAAACATCTAAAAATCTGACACCAAAGTTAAATTTCCAATATTGCTTGCTTCCCAGACTTTAAAGTTTATTTGCTAAATGGGATAGCTGGGAGGAAAGCTATCTTTTTGTCTTTTTGGACAAAACCCCCTACTCCCCCGCAGCTGTCCCTGGCCAGCTTGCAATCCAGCAAACACGGCATGTGTTTAAGTCACACTGAGATCAGTGAGAGTTTAATTTGGAATAAATATTGAGTTTGATTTAATCAAATTTTTTCAAAACTTGAAATGTTGAAATATGAATTTGAAGAATTGATTGCATAAGTTGGTGGGAAATAGATTCCCAAGAACAAACATGAGCACTTTTTATTATTATAATAAACCTTGTAGTAAGTGGGCAGGAGGGAACATTTTCCTCTTCTTTTACTAAGCCTGAATTCTGTTGTGGCGTTTACTGGGATTAGCTCTTCCAGAGCCAAACTTGAGCAGTTTATTTGTCTATTCTGGTACAGGGTGTACCAGAAGTCAGTGGCCATAAGCCATTCACTTTAACTTGTATTAATATTTATTTTCCAAACTAAACTTTATTGTAGTTAGCAATATTTTAAAGTTATATATCAAAAGAGAAAGAGGGAATATTTAAGAAAAAATGGCAAACAACTTGAATATTTAATGTAATATATATAATAAATTGTCTGTGAGACTTGAGCTTGTCTATGGATTCTGACTTAAGGTAAATTCTATATAGCTGTGAAAAGAGGGTGCAGGTTGTTGGTTTTTTTTAGTAAGAACAAGTTTTGGCTTCCTATCTTCCCATTTAGCATTGGGAGGGAAGAGCTTTTCGGCATCAAATCTTGCAGTATGGAATACACAATATTCCGTATCCACTAGTGGATCCACTCAGTCATATCCACTTTCAAAATTACTTTGCCACTTGTCTTTCTTCCCCATTAAAATATGGTGCTGGCTGACAAATCCATATTCTATGACTCAATTCCTTTTGGGTTGAACTGAGAGGAGGAAGATATTAGAGAGAAGAATTCGCTATAAATAATGGACATTGGGGTATTAGTTATCTGCTGGATTGATTGATTGATTGATTGATTATCCTTCCCTTCCTGGATGGGAAGGGAAAGGAAGCTTGGAAACTCATTAGACACTGCCCAGAAACCTTCCTGCGTTGAATCTGTAAGGACAGATCTCTACCCTGCTTTCCTCATTGAGGCATAGTGAAGTTCAGCCATGAGGCTGCACAAATTACATTGACATACTTTTCTGCTAAGTCAAGGGCATGGTACTGAGGTTGTGATGAAGTGCTCATAATTCATAAAGTAGGCAGTGGATGTGCTAAAATGTTTTATGTACTGAAAGTAAAACATTTTTTAAAAAAACACCTAGTTTGAAAACACTGGCAGTGATTTTGAAATGTCATCCTATTCTGCTGGAAAACTATACATACGCATGGGTTTTTCCTAATTTTTATGTATCTTGCTCAAAATCCAGGTGTCAAACCAGATCTGACTACTTCTGGGGCAATGTGTACTTGATTGAATATTTTATAACTTCAGATACATCACTGGGGGGATTTTGCAATAATCTGCATATAACAGTAACTTCCTGGAAAAATAACATTGAGCTTTACCAACTTTTGCAAAAATGGAGAAGACTTTGAAAATATCTTTTAAAAATAAAATGCATCAAGGTGTTATGTTTTGTTTTGTTTTGTTTTGTTTTGTTTTGTTTTGAAGAACTTTTACAGTTTAGGTAGAGGAAGCAGCGTTCTGTGGTTTATCATCTGCTTCTGGAAACCTTCAATGCAAATTATTTTCAGAGTTAGTTATTTAGCTTTCTGTATTTCAGCTAAGGCTAAAGCAGCTTGTATTCATTTATCATATACATATATATTTGTTTTTTTAAGTTTTCGTGAGTACTTACATGTGTGCTGTTCAGCTTCCTTCGGGTAGCTGATGATGGCAGATGAGATTCTGCTGAAACATTGCTACAACTTTAAAAGCACTACAAT
>BLBF01000003.1:80320426-80438000 GCA_015471245.1 Laticauda colubrina | reverse complement strand
TCTTCTCTTCTCTTCTCTTCTCTTCTCTTCTCTTCTCTTCTCTTCTCTTCTCTTCTCTTCTCTTCTCTTCTCTTCTCTTTTCCTTTTCCTTTTCCTTTTCCTTTTCCTTTTCCTTTTCCTTTTCTTTTTTAAAAAAGGCAAGCTATTGGGGTATAATCACAAATATCAGATGACATTTCATTAGTTGTATTACTTTTAACAATATAACTATTGTAGAGCACCAATAGGATTTTCTGGCTTTAGAAGCTTATAGACTACTCCATAATTTGAGGTTATCTTGCAATTATTTCAGGTTAAGTGCTGTCTGTACTTTTTGATACAGTAAAAAATTATTTTGTATGAAGTTACAGCGATGTATAATTAGATTACAATTGAATGAAGGACTGTTTTTTGTTATCTGTTCTTTGAATAATAGCTGCTGAGCATCAGGCAAGTTTTGTACTAAGTGTGGAAAAAAATCATAGGTCATCTAATTTGTACACAATACCTGGGTTTATTGTAATAAGTGAGATCTCGTTTGAGATTATCTACCAATTGAATCACTTAAACAGAAACCATTTTTTTAATAGGTTCATAGGTGAAATAAGTGCAACTTTAAATGACCTTTCTTCTCATTCATACAAGAAGGGTCATTTAAAGTTTTTCTTAAGGTACTTGAATATTAAACTCTGTTATATTTAGGATATTATAACCTTTATTCTGGTCTCAGAAAACACTTCCTGATTGTCAAAACAGTCACTGACGCTAGTTTTAAGGCAGACTCTTAATGTTATGTGGTAATTCTTGATAGTTTATCAGAGATGCAGTGAATCAGTGATGAACATCATTTTTATGTTGAGTGTAATTTGCCTTTTACAATGTGATGTGCTAAATACTTTCTTCGTTCTGGTATATCAGGGTTGTACTGTAGGAAAGATAACTTTGAAAACATCTGTAGAAGGTCCTTTCATCATCTTCCTCAGTTGATATTCTTGCATATATTTTGAATCTCGCCACCAGGGTTTATTATATGCCTAAATTTCTCCACTCTGAAATGTTTGCTTCACATATTTTTCCCAAATTTTGTTCTATTGTACTTTACTTTATTTGATTATTTGATTCTTTTTATTAGTTCTTATTGTTTTTATTGTTATTTTTTGTTTTAAATATGATTTTACATTGTGTAAGCCACCTTGAGTCACTGTGGACGAACAAGTGGCAATATAAATCAAATAAATAAATAAATATTGGATAATAGAACTCAACACTTACTTTACTTAGTGTTTCTTTTCACCAAATATGCATATTTATAATTTGTATGTGTATTGATAATGTCAATATATTTTCTACATGTTTCTAACATGCTTATTTCATTTCTAAGCTGTCTTTTACAACAAAGGTTGTTTTCTTCTGCAGGATAATCCCTCTATTAGAACATTCTTCATCAAAGACCTTTCCAATGAACCTGTCCAGCTCTGAAAATTCAGATGCTTCCAGAACATATTCCCAGAGAGTATGTCGTTATGATCTGGATGAAATTGATGCTTGCTGGTTAGAACTTTTCAACATGGAGCTCAAAGAAATGGGTAGGTGTTTGTGAACAAGGATGTGTATGTTTTAATTTCTGATTTACATTTTTTCTCTCTTTTTATCCAAGCCAAACTTTTTATCACATCATTGTTGTTGTTTTGGCAAATGCTACATAACTAAGGTTATATATAGGATAAACCTTAATGAACTAATAGTTGAAAGTTGGGCAGCATACAAGTTTAATTCTCCATCATCACCCAAGAACTAGTAGGAGGCAGGGGTGTAGCCCACAGAGTGCTTAGATTTAGCCCATGGGGCCACCCTGGAAACAGCAAAGGGCTGCCCCACGTTGCCTTTGCCAGTGAAAACAGAGCTCAGGGGGACCTCACGTGGCCCTCCCAGGCTCTATTTTCAACCGCAATGAACTCCTGCAGCCCTCTGCTTGAGAAAATGTGGCTCTGTGTTCATTAGTAGAGGGCTGCAAGAAAGCATTGTGGCCGAAAATGGAGCCCAGGAACCTGTTTTCACTGGCAGAGCACTCGAGCCACCACAGGCGCCCCCAACACAACTGACGCTAGCCACGCTGACCTGGCCCCACAGGCGCCCCTGACACAACTGACGCTAGCCACGCTGACCTGACCCCTGAGGTCAAATACAACCCTGATATGGCCTTCATTGAAATTGAGTTTGACACCCCCTGTTTTGAGGGTATATCTGAGAGGATGAAGGATGAATAAATAGACGTTGGGGGGGGGGTGTACTGGGCACTCTCCTTAGCAGCTTTCTTTTTCACAAAATGGTTCCTATATGAAACATAACCAATAACAAAGCATCAATTTATTGGCATGTAATCTTCCATAGCATTTAAAAGATAGATATTGTGACAGAACATCTAACAGACCCTGGAAATGCAGAGGAACTAGCACAACTGTTAAAAGAAGAAGCAGGGCAGTTCCAGGATGATTTCTTAGTTGGGGAGGGGGAGGACATGAGACACATAAGGAAGCCTCCGAATAACTATGCGTTTATCACATTAGGTATAAACTGAGTAGGAAAATGACTTTCACAGGCTGTCAAGGTTTTTTACCATTATCATACTAGCAATAAAGATTATTGACTAGAAATCCAAATGATTCTTGTTCCCTGAGTCTGCAGCCAATTCAGGGCTTGATGCTCTTGGAATGTGCTCCCTATTTATTATCCAAGCTTATTTGGGTTGAGTTTCTTTCTGAAGTGGTGGACACTGAGTGCTGCCATTCCTCGTTTTCATTTTTTAAGAATGGGACAGGGAAAGGGAGTCACACTATTAGCTAGAGTTTCGACAGCAAAAGTGCAGATTATGTTAACTATCTACAACCATCTACAGTTGCAGCCCTGAAGAGAGTGCAAAGCAGTATCTGAGAATGGGTAAGAAAGGTGAGGGAAAAATGCTGAATTAAGACTGGAGGGGTATCAGAAGAACTGCTCTCTTACATGGACAAAGGGCAGTTAGCCACACAAAGTGGCTCCATTCTGGTGTGCAGTCAAGCTTCTTATCTAATCATGTCTTGGTGGATGTCTTGGTAGCTTCTGCCAAGCTTAATCGGGAACCTGACAAAGGGCATTTTGAGAAAGGTAGACAATTCTGGAGGACAGTACTTTACTAAGAAAATGTAAAAAATATGTCATGTGGGACAGAGAGATTGATTGGCACAAAAAGTGGTGTCTTTGGACATGCTGACATTATTGGAAATATTGCTTTAAATCATATTTTTCACATGTTCCATTCTGTGGTGAAATTAAACTGTATTATATTGTTTTGAAGTTTTGTATAACTGCTCTCTCTAAATAACTCTGGTGGATAAAAATTTAAATCTTTTTAATAAAATTTAAAAGCCATAAAAGTATATTAAAAGACTATCAATCCTGTCCCTCCATCAACCTTCCAGGTCTCCCAACAACTCTCCATAGTGTCTGGGTAAAGAGACAAGTTTTAATGGCCTTCCTGAAAGTTGAGAGTTTGGGGGCGCTCCCAGATTGTTGGGGAAAGAGTGTCTTTTATAAGGTGGGCCCCTGAAAAAGCAGACTTCCTAAGTCTGCAAGATGACAATACTATGTGGAAGTAAATCAGAGCATATTCATCCTGTCCATTCTAGTGAAGCAGGCAGATACCCTCAAGAAATAAGTGGTCTCAGACTATCACATTCTGTTATTATGTTACTAATATCATGTAGTATTCATGTCTACCTGGGATTTTTTCAGGAAATGGTATAAACAAAGTGGAGGTTGAATTAAATTGAAATAAAGTATATGTAGAATAGAATAGTACTCTAAAAAAGTAGAATAATATCCATTGAGTTGCGAGGAATATTAAAGGTATTAGATAGGGTCAGGTTAAGATAACAAAATTCCAATCCAGGTAGGATTGTAAGGTCTAGGCAGATGAGGTTGAGTGAAGAAGGTGAAAGCTGTAGGAGGAAGAGAAATCCTGTGACTTCAACTGTAAACTTAAACTCATGTCTCTGCAATTTTTTTTCTTCTGCTTGAGAAGCATAACATTGAATTGAATTATGTTCTTTCTGGTTTTGGGCAAGACTACAGTAGCAAGGTCAGCACAATGCCAAAAATACAAATTTCCATATATGTCACCAAGGCAACATCACAGATCAGGACACAGTTTATTATTATTATTATGACTGTTGTTGTTTTTATTATTCACAGCAAATGAGATAACTATGCTGGGTTTTGTATCACAAATCATTAGTCGAACACTTCCCAAGCGTTTAGGACTGTATGATGTATCAGCGGATTGTGCAAGCAGATCCCAGTAAGGTGGCCTTCTGCAGCTGACCAGTGGTGATTTTGTCTATAGCGCCTATAGTTTTTAAGTGCTTGCTTAAGTCTTTAGGAACAGCACCCAGTGTGCCGAGTACCACTGGAACCACCTGCATTGGTTTATGCCAGAGTCTCTGCAGTTCAATTTTCTTTTCTTTTTTTTTTTGAAAAAAAATTATTTGGGTCTTCACAAAGACAAAATACAAATAAAACATCTTTTTTGAAAATAGCATGGTCCCAGGTTATCACTTCTTCACACAGACACAAAACTCAATTTCATGCTTATTTTTATATTCTATTCCATATTTATTACCATTTTATATTTTCTAGATAGTTTTCCCCCTTTTAATTTTCTCAACTTTGTTTTAATTATCTCATCTCAATTCAAATCAAACCATTATATTTATACTTTTGTCTGTCCTGTTACAATTTCATATTATCTTTTCTTATTAAGCAAATTTTTTCCTGTAGTTACCAATTAGAGTATGACACCTTTATATCGTTTAATTTTATCCATTCAAACTCTTATTTAAGCTTCAATGTATAGCTTTAAGATTATAACATTCAATATAATACATAACTTCCAATTGGATTCTGCTTGGTACATTCTTAAAATAGACTATATTCTTAAAAAGAAAAAAGTATATGTAAATAAAACACACATTCCATTCCAATTCAATTCTATCATTAATATGCATTAAAATCTTAACATCTTTAACATTTCTTTTCAGTTGAATATCATACTTCCTTGGGAACAACTTATAAACTTTCCATGGTTAATTCTTTTTGTCCCATATTTCTTACTTATATTTTTATAAATCATTACTAATAATTAAAAATGTTCCCTTTTAATTCTCTCAATCATTTTAATTCATTTATTTATTAACAAACATCCCACTACATTACAATAAATATTTTATCCATCATCATATTTTCTAAAATTATATCTATTTGTAATATAACAATGCTATCTTATGTATCTTTGCAGAATCCCTTTTACAATCAAATTTTCACCCATTATCTCTAAACAAACTTATGGTTATAATCCTTATATCTTTTCCCTGTTTCCCCATTTCTTGTTTCTGTCTTTTACAACTTCTGTTCCTTGCCTTCTTCCCCCTCTTCTTCTCCCTCCCCTTTTTACCCCCTCATCTCTCTACTTCTAACTCTGTCATCTGTAATCCCCTCTTCTGTTGCTTTCTAATATTATACTTATCTTTCAAATTGTCCTTCTTTTTGGTTGTTTTTTTTAGTCTTAAACCTTTCACTGTCTTTCCCTCCTTTTCTTTTTTCCCCCCACTTAAAATTATTTGATCATTAAAGATGGCTGCTTCTTTGTCCCAATCTTCTTGTTCTGCAAGAGTTTCTTGTTGCTTCTCATAGTTCCTGATCTCCATTTCTAAGAATTGAAACACGAAGCCAAAAGAACTTCTCTCTTCTTCTGCATCTTCTTTCCATTTTTAAAGTTCCGTTTTCAGTTCTTCTAAGAGTGATACCATTTTAAAAACTTTTAAACAACTACCCAGTTAATTTTAGTCATCCAGATGCAAAAAACAAAAATCACCAAGTAATCCAAATAATCCAAGGCTGTTTCTACTTGCTTCTTTTTTCCACTTTCTCTTCCTGGGGTTTTATTATTTTATTACCAAGTTTCCATTAACATGTATCTTTGAGGAATCTTGTTAAAATTTCACTGTGAATTCCTTTTAATTACACTTCCATTCCTTAATTCCAGGCAGTCTCCTCCATTTTTCCAGATCCTGCCCTTCTATTCTTTTTTCTCCTTTCCAGCTTTTAAAATTTTTTAAATGTCCAGAAATCTTTATTATCCCTTTGACTTTTATTTTCAGCTTAAATGCCTATTAATGTCAAAGTGAATTTTTTTTCAATTTCTTGCTTAAGTCTCTTAGCTGTCAGTATAAGGAAGGAAAGAAAAAAAACCCTAATCCTTTCCCTTCTCTCTCTCCTTCGCAGCTTCAAAATCTTCTTTGGGAACAATGTTGTTAAGTTTAAATTTCAGGGTACCTCATTTGTTGGTTTTGCTGTTTGACCCGGTCAACCAAAACTTTCTCTTCTTATCTTCCTCCTGCACATTCTTTTCTGGTCGAGTTCTTCTTTGTGGTGGCCATTTCTGACCACCGCTGCAACCGCCTTCGGGAAAGGGAGTAATGGCCAGCTGGGGAGGAGAGATGCAGCTCTCCTCAACCCTGCAGGCAGTCTCCCCCCTCTTCACCACCTCTATGGGGTGGCTTAGCCCCAAAACCAGCCGGCTTGGGGCGCTCCAGCGGCGAGCACGGATCAAAGCCTTGGAGAGACGAGGTTTCAGTCTGTCGCCGAAGAAGCTCAAACCGGAAGCCCACAGTTCGATTTTCAAGTCCTGATATCTGTTGAATTTTTTCAAGTTGTTTCTCTTTGATTCTGCTGTCACCAGGCAATGTCAACAATCCACACTTTTTTCTTCTCCGCAATCATGATATCCGGGGTATTGTGTTCCAAAACTTTGTCAGTCTGTTTTCGGAAATCCCACAGTAGTTTTGCACACTCATTTTCGACCACTTTTTCAGGCTTATAATCCCACCAGTTCTTTGCTACAGGCAGATGATAGTTGTGACACAAGTTCCAGTGGACTATCTGAGCGATTGTGTTGTAACGTTGTTTATAGTCAGTCTGAGCGATTGTCTTGCAACAGCTCAGTATGTGATCAATGGTCAGCATTATTATTCCTGTTGTTGTTGTTGTTGTTGTTGTTGTTGTTGTTATTATTATTATTATTATTATTCCTATTATTATTATAATTAAATGGACACTTCAATACAGTGCAAATTGGAAATCTAAATCTGCTTTCAGAAACCCTTTTCCATTTAGCCTCTTTTTGCACTGAGAAACAAAAGTTGTTGAGTTCACCTCTGAGCTGTTCTGTCTGTATTTGTGCATACATCTCTGAAGTGGAACGGTGCTGTAAGCTTCCAATTCTTGCAAAACTGCCTCAGCCATTTACCAAATATATCAAACAAAATCTGCAAGGAATCATACCACAGCACAGTTTCAGAGCTGTTTCTTATTTTCATGGCTAGTCCTATCATCCTCACTAAGCCAATCCCACAGTCATACTCTTTTTTAAAAAGTGGCTTAAGGAAGTTACCATTATGCACACATCACACTTTATCATTTATAAAGCCTGATAAAACCTGTTCATGTATACTATATTTTTAGTTACTGCACTGCGATTCTATGTACATTAAGAACTGAGTAAATTCTAGTGAAGACAATAAGGATTGCTTTCAAGAACATTCATATACAGGTAGTTCTTGGCTTAGAACAGCAATTTGGATTCAAATTTCTGTCACTAAGTGATGCAGTTTTTGGATGAAACATCATGTGAAGATAACACTTAATGACAGTAGTTCCAATAGTCCCAGTTGCAGTCACTAGGCAGGACATTGCAAGTCAGTATAAAGAATTGCCAGTTGAACATTTAACTTGTTTGAAGGTTTTATTGTAGGTGCTGCATGCCAAAAATTTCACAAGTAATCTGGATCAAGTACTGAATTGTACTCCCATAAAGTCAGTGTAAGCTTTTTTTCTATAATCAAATGCTGGGCTATAAATCTTCATTTATATTTGAAATTTGGATTTCTTCTAATCTTCATGTAATCCAATATGTGCATCATTATAAACAATATGTTTGGAATGGCTTGAAAAGATAACCCTTTGTTTGATAGCTCTATGAGTTATACATCATATCAGAATCTACCCATAGTCAGGAAGAGTCACCAATATATTTAGTGTTCAAGGAAGAACAGTGTTGACAATGGGTACATAATATGAGGTGAACCTGTTTATAGACTATTTTAAGTTACTTTTAAGTTTAAATGTTAACAGAATGATTGTTTCACCTAGTTGCCTCAGAGAAATAAAAGAGAAAGACAAAATAATTTTTGAACAAGAAAAGGGGTAGCTGGTGACAGAAAAATACACTCTTTGCAGATTTCCTACATTTAATGGGATTTCACTTTTGCAGATTTCCTATATTTAATGGGATTTCACTTTAAGTGTGAAGAAGAAAAAGAACACACATATGAAAAAAATATATTATACTGATATAAATAACCCTTTTCCTACTGATACTGTAATAAAGCCTCTTTTTTGTTAAAAAGACTGCTGGTCAACATTTGGTAAAGTACTGTTTTCCCAACAGTCTTACTATCCAGATCTAATACAAGATATATTAACCAATTAAGCTCTTCCAAGTTCTGGTCCATTGTAAGACTCAGGCTGAGTTTTAATTTAACATTTTGCAAGTCCCAATGGCCAAGATCTAATAAATCACATGATGACTTGATATGTTATGTGAACTTGATCAAAAAATCTTAGGCTGCAGTCCAAATTCATTCCGACTTACTGACTTTTTGTAGGAAAAGGATTCTGCAGGATTGCTTTGCTAAGTTATTATTGGTGATGCCATTAGTCACCAGAGAAGAAATCTATTTAAAATAGTTCCAGGGGGGATGCTCACAAGAAGCCATTGAACATAGATTAATTAATGGTGTCAGTGTGGTGTTGCTTCTTTCCTGTATAATCTAGTTTTGTAGCAAGAAAGTAATAAACATCCAACAAGAAAACTCAAGGGAGGCCAAAGCTTGAAAATACAAATAGTGGTTTGCCCTAGAATCCAGAGTCTCCAAAGGAAGCTCTTTAAAACGGACAACTGACTCAAGAAACTTGAGGAGCTAAATACACATAAAATAAACCACAGTAGTGCTGGTGAAGGGAAAACCATTAAGCCCTGTGAGGTTTGTTTGATGGTAATAAAATAACTGGGCCACAGATTCAGCAAAAGATTTATAGTAGGTCTGTTGGCAGTTCTAATACAGGAATTTAACAAGCAGGCTGTCCTGATCTTTTTTCCCTTAAAAACTCATTTTTACTTAACAAGGGTTATATTATACAATAACATGATGCTATATATTAAAAGGTGATACCCTGTCATATTTGATAAATCATGATCCTGTAATTAGAAGGATACAGGGAAACGGAGACATTACAAGTTACACACAGCAGTTAGTCATCAAGCAATGTAAAAAGGTTCTGTGACTATTGGATATTATCTTGAAAGCTCATTGTTTAAATACAAATCAACTTGACTTAATTTTGGGATCAATCTTGGAACAGAATCAAAGGCCTTCACAACTTCTGTAATAATATTCAGCTGTCTAGTCCAAGGCTTAATAAACTTGTTATGACATCAGAACAATTAAGTCAATAATAACTTGAAGGTAAAGATAGCTGGGTATCTTTAGATATTTGAGAGCATGGATTATCTTGTATCTACAGAATCATTTACTTAATTTATTATTGCATATGTATGGAATGTAAGTTCTTCACCAACCACTTTTAAAATCATGTTTATATAATTCTGATTTTGATGTGATAAAACTTTGGGTTTCTGTAATATGTATCAATTATACATATTGTACAACTCTGCATAATTTGTATTGCAGCATAACTTGCATTTACAATGTGGCTATGGAAAGTAGTTGTTTTCCTACTCTCCCATATGTAGAATTTTTAAAAATAATCAGTCTGACCAGATTTCACCTCATGTAATTCCAATCATATTCAAAGCCATAAGGATCAATAACAACCTCTCCTTAAAAATGAAAAAGGTGATTTTAAGGGAGCTGAATTCTCCACCTAAACCATATTGTACAGTTTGCTGCATTGCAATAGAATCAGCTCCTACACCACTGTAAGATATGAGTATATTGGCTGATCTTCTATTAAAATTTATTTGTAATTGAAATGTCCCCAAACACAGTCAGTTTATTTAGTGTCCTTTATCCATAATTGTCACTGGTTCTCTTATACAATATATATATTTCAGATTTTTGAGATGTGAATTCCCTTCTCAATGTACTTTATATTTTGGTACTCACAGTATAGGCTTCTACACACTCAGTCTCCTTTCAGAAAGATACAGATGTGCTACCTGCCTGTATTTGATGCAATACATTGGAATCTGAAAAGAAAATATTGCTGAAGGCACAGCAAGAGACATTTTGGGATAGGCCAGGCCATTTTTACATCTAGGTATTACTTCTGCAGGAGAAGTTAGTATATCTCTAGTTGGCTGAGTACATCTGTGTCATTTGGTGGGAATGGATTAATGTCTTGGTTTAAATAATAATGCTTATTTTCACAATCTTTAATCAGCTTTAATTATGGGATATTTATCACTTGGAGAAAAAGAATTAAATCTTGGTTAGTTTTGTTTTTTTCCTAAGCAGGTGAATTCCTGATCAGTCTATACTGTTGGTATCAAATGATTAGAGACATTGTAATTAGCATCTTTATCTTAGGTTTTCCTTTATTTGGATGGGGGGAGTGACAGAAAGATATTCCACATGTAGATTAATTGTCTGAAATGTAGTTTAGGATATCTCATACATAGAGATGCACATGCGCCTTCTAATTAATTTCAGTACACTTTTGAACCTTAGTTGTATCTGAAATCTATCATTGGTAGTCCATTAGTGATTGTATTTCATGATTTGTATACATTAACATTGCTAGGCAAGGCAGTTATTAAGTGAGTTTTGCCTCATTTTATAGCACTTTTGCCACAATTAAGTGACTCGCCACAGTTGCTAAGTGAATTATGTGGTTGTTAAGCAAATCTGGCTTCCCCCCATTGCCTTTGCTTGTCAGAAGGTCACAAAAGGTGATCATATGACCCCTGTAATACTGTAACCATCATAAATATGAACCAGATGTCAAACATCCAAATTTTGATCACATGACCATGGGTATGCTGCAACAATCATAAGTGTGAAAAACACTCTTGAGTTACTTTTTTCAGTTCCCTTGTAACTTCAAACAGCCACTAAACAATGGTTACAAGTTATATCTATACAATATACAATTTACTTTGAAGTCATAACTACTCAGGTGACTGCATACTGAACCAGCTGAAGTCTGGTTGATCTTCTAGGGCAGCCCATCAAATTGCAGCAATTGGGGCAAAAAGTGACAAGATCACATACTAGTAGTGTAGTGCAACACTACCTGATCCTGAAATAGTTCCAATGAGCACATAAGATGTAGTGCAAAGGCCCTTTTGGTCTTGGACTTAAGTATCTGAAAGTTCAGAAGAACCTCAAGTTGCTAACAGCTCAGTACAGAGAATACAACCCATTTGGTGAGCGTGGACTTTGCATGGAGCATTCAAAAACCACCCATTTTAACCTTCAAACTTACCTTCTATGTCAGCGCTGGTAAATAAAACAGCTGAGGGACAGCAATCCACTGTGCCATGTGAGTCAGCTGAGCTAAAAAAACAGGGAAATATAGGACAGGAAGAGGCAGGGGGTGGGGCCAACTGCTCGCCGGAACTGGTGTGAACCGGTAACAGCCCACCACTGACCCTGTTCAGAACTAAAGGCAGAATATACCTGGATTTCAGTCATTCCATCTTCCTAAGGATTCATTTGAATCTTTATTTTCTTGCCCAGACCCTAATAGTCCTCAGTTGCTAGGCAAAGACCTAGATGTGCCTATCCCTGCTGCTTTTGAATGAATCCCTGGCTATTTCTAGAAAGCATGAAATGGAAGAAAGAATGGCATTCATTCAGAGCCAGCCAGCTGAGATACCAAGTAAGTGCAAACCCAGAATTCACATCTTCCCAAGGGAGAGATCCTCTCTGTCATGTACACAGAGTAGCTATCCAGCTCCTCTGTTTGGTAGATGGAAAAGTTTGGATATACTTCACAAGACTGAGGTTGAGAAAAGAGGGGATTAACATTGTTGCTCCAAAATTAAGTTTGGAATTTTCAGGAAACAAGGGAAGTTCAGGAAAGGAACTTTTGGAGGAACATACACTGTAGCTACTAGTTGTGAAGAAAGAAGGAAGAAGTCTAAGAAATAATATGTATTAAAACATCAATATTTATTTCCCTGTACTATGCAAGTTCACTTTCTTTTATTTCTCTGTTTTAGTTCAGCATTTTGTGTACTTCAGCCTTTTGTGACTATCTTGGATTCGGCATGAGGAAATAATTTCCCTTTTGAAATTTTGTGATTTGGAACAATGATTTGAAATTCCATAATGTGTTCTTTTTTATTTATATTTTTATTTATAGTGGATCGTGTTTTTGATCTGTCATAAACATTGGGGATGTTTTTATTTTTTGTAATTTCCTTTTAAAACTATTTTCTCATGAAAGCTATTGTTTTCTCATAATGTGAATAGTCTTTTGTTTTCTTCCTTTAACAGAAAATTTTGACTTTTAAATACTTAAATTAAAAAGTTATTACAGGTTATATTTGTTTCTAGTGAAGTTGCTTTGCACTGCCAGGCATGGCTGAAGCCTCTAAATACATGCTGTACAGCTAAGAGGCAGTAGTACAGGAATTACGTTTTTGGCGTGTGTGGTTTTTTTTCCATTTTAATCGCCAGAAGCTAACACAGAGGGTAGGAACCATTTCCTTCAGACACTTCAAGGCTAAGTGCTAAACATTAGGTAAAGTATCATCAAATGATATACCAAAGCAAAGTGTCGAACTTCAAAGCCATTTTGCTGCTGCAATTATTATTACATCTCAGCTTGCCAACGAACTATAGGGGGAGATAGAACATGGCCCAAACATCAAGATGTCTGCATGAGAACCAAAAACACTTCAGCAGATGTTTACAAAAGCCAGAAAGACTTTCCCACAACAATATCTGGAGAACATATTGGACAATGTGACTTGAGCTAATGGGGGTGGTGGAGGAATGTGATCTTTAACTATGGGCCTTAGCGCGGGAAAAATCTAGATCATGTTTTGCCTTCAACCATGCAGAAGTGATGTAGTAAATAAAGTTTTGTATAAAGAGATTGGATCATCTCTATTGTACTTGCTTTGGTTGTATTTGTCACTTGGAATCTTGACCCAGAGGTTGCCAGTGAGTGAAGAACTCAAAAGACCCAAGACAGCTGAAGACCTCTAATCTTCCACCTTGCGTGCTTCGCCATGTTTCCTACAGCCACTTTGCCTTGGACTTCAATCTTACACAAATCTAATCCTGGGAAGTACCAAATCAAACCAATGTATAGAAGTCTCTTCTAAGAAAAGATGCCCAGAGTATAATTGCAGTGAGGTTCTCAAATCTTGGTAATACAGCCAATGCCATTTCTTTTTTGTTGTTGTTTTGCATATTTATGTAATTATAATGTTTACAGTATTAAATGAGAATATTTGCATGGTGTTGCTGATCCAATTAGCTATAGCATACAGGTAAAAAAAAACCATAAGAAGCAACTTATTTTGCAACCTCCCAGCTTATTATTTTTTTCCTTGCAGAATTAAACAAAAATGGATATCTACAGTGGTGCATTTGGGGTTGGTGCCATTGTGGGAGGGTGGGATGGCATCTTTCCTCACCCACACATTCTCTGGATTATGGGAAAGGAAGCAGAAAGTAAAACAGGAGAAAAGAGTTGAGTCCTTGCTTGAATACCGCATGTGATTAGTTGGCTCAGGTGACATTTCATTCCTTGATAGAGGGTCCCCCCACTACACCGTCTTAACTATTTATCTTGCCTTAACTATTTATGATATGCAACCTCCGCCCCAATGCAATTCAGGGTGTCATGCAAACAAGGCAGTTTTTTGCTGCTTTAGAGGGTCTTTCAGGAGCAAAAGTGAAGAGCGGTGATGGTAACCTTTAGCTGCTGAGGCAGCACTTGCTTTTATTCATATATTTATTGGCCTCTGAAGGCTGCAGGGGATGTAGTGTTTATAAAAAGGTTTATACAAAAAATAGGAGAAAGAGAAAGAAAAATTACAAGTTTATCACTACATTTGAGCTATACGGAGGCCATTACTATAGGATTAGGGTGATGTTTGCTGATAAAATTGACAAATAAATAAGCAGAGT
The DNA here is from genome assembly GCA_015471245.1 of Laticauda colubrina. NCBI lineage: Eukaryota > Metazoa > Chordata > Lepidosauria > Squamata > Elapidae > Laticauda > Laticauda colubrina. Next base: position 80,423,757 of record BLBF01000003.1, on the reverse strand, counting down.
CACATCAGAAAAAAACTATTCATTTTATATGTCTGTTTGAACAAACTTATAGAAATCATGGAAGAAATTCAAATTGTTTAGATAAGGGTCAGTATTAGAGGAGGCCTGGCTGCAAAGGATGTGGGGGGTTTGTTATGTGGGGGGTAAACTACATGTTGCCCTGGATTGGAGAATCATCTCAAACAATAACAAAAGAGGACCTTTTTAAGTGGCCCGATTGCCTTCTGCATAGCCGAAGCAAGTAAGCCATCACTTTAATGTTTTCCCAATACCGAAGACATAGAGGAGAAGGCACTACCTTGAGAAGTTACGGGAAAATTAAACAGATGGTTCCCTCCCTCACTGCATGGGTTTGAAGCTCTTTACCAGAGGAAACAGAAACAAGAAATGTTGCAGACGGCCTCTTTGGACCAATGCAGATAGCTGATTGGAGATCCAGAGGGAGCATTTTGTTGTTTCATTTCTTTTCATAGATGGTACTAACCCAGCAATTTTTAAACCATGATTTGTAGAATATTTTTCCTTCAGAAGGACCACGTCTGTGCATTGAATTGTTTATGTTTTTTTAATCTTTGTAAGTCTCCCAGATTGCATGATTGAGCACCAGATAAATCAAATTCATAAATAAATAAGTAAACAGGCTGTAGTGGCCTTTCATACTACATGTGGATTCACAACAGACTATAAAGAAAAACTTAACCATAATGCAATTTAGTATGACAGCTCATGTCCAAATAATGGAGAGGAAATAATTGATTAAAATGGACTTTTCTGGCTGTAAAAGTGCTAGCTTTGACATGGCATCCCATTGCTCTTGCCACCACTCCTTCACATTATTTGTCTCCCCTCTGTCCTGGAAAGATAGTATGGGGAGCCCCAAGGATACTTTGCTGGTGTCCCAAAATCAAACCTGAGTTTACTACTTTGAAGATTCCCAATGATACCTACAGCAATTATTTAGGAAAGTGAAGCATGAAGTATTATTGGAAAAGAAAAAAAATATTATAAAGTGGCTTCTGAAAATGTGCCATTATGTTAAATTTAAGAAATAGCTGATGTCAGTGGGTGGCATAAAGGGTGATAATTGGTTCTTAAGTGCATTAGTAAGATAGGTGCATAATAAAATACCAGGGAGTTTCACAGCACATTTTTGGCTCATATGCTAGTTGTTTTGATTCATTTATGGAGATGGGATTCATTGCTATGAGCATCTGAGAACACCACTCTGAGAAAAAAAGATGAAAGCACTGTTATTCCCCTCTCCCTTGACTTCTAAAAAGAGCAAAATTAATATGCATATGAAGATAAGGAAAACAATTAGAAGGCAGCCCTCGTTCTTAAAAAATAAGAGCCCTAGTTTTTGAAACAATAGTACTTATCCAGAATAAGCAATTAATAAAATGTATTTTTACCTCTTAATTATCTTTGTAGGGAAATTTCACTGTTTTAAGAGGAAAATACTTTGACATCTAATATGAAGACCTCTTTATACTGTATGTACTTTCATCATTCACTTTAATGTAAAGAAAAACTGGGCAGGACATTAAGAGGGATTGCCAACTTACAACTGCTTTATGTCATTAATAGTGAACTTGATTACAGATCTGCCATTTCTGGATGATTTTATTAGGTAGTCATCAACTTTTATGCCACTAGTTTTCCTATTCTCCAATAGGAATTAGGAAAATGGGTGGGCAAAGTCTGTTAGCCAAGAAAAGTCCAAAACTGTCAGTTTGGGTACTTTTGTTTCATCGTAAGCCATAGATCAGGGGTCTCCAACCTTAGCAACTTTAAGACTTATGGACTTCAACTCCCAGAATTCTTCAGCCAGCTTTACTGGAGGAATTCTGAAAATTGAAGTCCACAAATCTTAAAGTTGCCAAGGTTAGAAACCCCTAATGATGTTGGAGAAATTATGTGGTGAGAATTACAGAAGAGTGTTCTAAGCCTAGGGAATAATAATAATTAAAAAAAAAAACAGTAGAAAGAAACTCAGACTGGTTGTGCCATGACTCCCTGGAAGGAAGAGAAAAGTTCAAATTTTGTAATTCTTGCCCATATCAGTAGAGTTGCAGTATTCTTAGGGACTTTGTTTCCTAACTTGCTTTATCTCAAAGGGACTGACATCATTCTTGAAAGCCTGGTTGTGTTTTCCCTTCCTTCTCTTAAATTCCAGGGTGTTAAGTTTGATAGGGAGTTTTCCCCATATTTTTATAACTTTTGTCACACCATTTCTTCAAAGTCACATCTGTATCTATTCCCACATTTAGAAGAAGTTTAATCTTCTAACCAGCAATGTATTATGGTGAGAAAACTGTGTGGATTTACTGAAAATTGGCCTCAATGTTTGTCACTCGGGATTCATGATTTGTGATTTTTAGGAGGCACTTCAGAAATGTTCAATGAGCAGTATTGTAAGCTTGTACAAAAGTTCATAATGTCATAATCATATATCAAAGAAGCTTGCTTTTCTTTAGCAGAACTATGTCTCTGTTCTCTGTGGAAACATTTGTGTTATAATCAATCAACATACTTAATAGCAAAAATACATCTGCCCAAAATTCAGAGAAAACCATCTTGTTTTGTTTTGGAAAGATAAAAATGGAGGTTAAGTCTTACAGTATTTAAACTTTAAGAACAAAAGGAAATGTTGATAGATTCTCACATTGCTTTATTATGAGGGGGGTGTCCAAAAGGAATCACTGTGTTAATATATCTCCATGCCTGACCAAGTGGATCATTATCAGGACACTTAGACAGTTAGAAGGCTTTTAAATATATGTAAGCAATGAGTATTGTATTACAAGTAGAACATTCATGCACATGTACACACATACAGGTCTATGTGTGGTCTATTATTTCACTTTTTTTTTCTTCCAAGAATGTTTGTATCTTACACTTTGTGATTTGTACAAACAAAATAAAATAAATTTCTTTTATGCAGGGGTGGGATTCTGCCGGTTTGGACCGGTTTGGGCGAACCCCTAGCTCCGAAGATCTGCTGGAAGCGAACTGGTTCGCTGTGACAATCATGTGGGCCTGCCCACTCCTGCGCTGTATTGATCTTTATCGTCCCAGTTGATCATCAGATCAGAAAAGCAGATTGCTGCTCCTCAGCTGTGCTACTCCCCCGAAGTAACATAGCAAGTAAGGATTTTTGTATTGCTGTTCACAAGTGCGCAGTGCGCGCGTGCGTGCACAAAACATGCGATCACCGAACCATTTGTTATACCGGCAGCATCCCATCCCTGCTTTTATATACATATACATACATACATATATACATGCATACGTATACACACATACATTTCTGAACCATTATCAAATAATCAAACAATTTTTAGACACATACAAGCATACACTAGAAGAAAGGATAAGGTTTGTACATTGTGTCTCAATTTATGAGATGGCCAATGAGCTTAAAATTACTGCTTAGGAATTATTTTATTTTCCTTGATTTCCTCCACAGAGTGAAAAAGGTCCAAGTTTCAGTAAATCACGGGTGTCAAACTTGCAGCGTAATGTCACATATCACAACTTTTTTCCTCTTTGCTAAACTGGGCGTTGATGTGGTCAGCACATGATGCATACAGTCCATGGACCACGAGTTTGACAGCCCTGCAGTAAATGGATTTCAGCTGAAGTGCAATTAAACTGAAAATAAGTCTCAGTGATTGTTCAATATGGCTGATGTTAATATTTCTCCCTGTCTGACCAAGTGGATCATTATCAGGACACTTAGAAAGTAAGAAATGTATGTTTGAAATGAAAGTGTTATTTTTTTTAAATAGGGGAGCCAGACAGATTCTATACCTCATTTCTCTAGGTGGTACTATAGATGCAGAAAAATGATAAATGTACACCTAGAAATTTTTTTAACGTGATGAATGGAAATTTTTTTAACATGATGAATGGAAATTTTTTTAACATGATGAATGGAAATTTTTCAATTTCAGTGAAAACACTATTTTTTTTACTCAATGACATGCAATTTGATGGGAGTCAAAATCAATATAGGATGGCTGGTGTGGCATCACAGTTTTGACTCCACCTCTTTTGTACATGCATTGAAATTGCATGCGTGTATAAAAAGAATAGGGCATGGGTTCTACCTCTTCGCAGATTTTGATGCACACATGAATATGCACACGCTTGATGCTAGGCTGAAGTCATGAGCAGTGAAAAAGTTTTTATAATGATAATTTTTTTAATAGAGGGAATTACTTTCTGGCCTTGGAAACACTAAGTCTGTAAAGCAAACTGCAAGCCTTGAATTCATATCTGTTGTGCTTACATCCCTTGAATACTTTGCTATGTTTCCTCAGCCTGTTATTTTTTATTTTATTTTTATTTGTCAATTGCTTACAAGATAATAGGTATAGGTAAAAACATAGTTATGAATATATGGATACATATAAGAAAAATAAAAATATAAAAGAAACAATAGGACAGGGATGGTAGGCACGTTGGTGTGGTTATGCATGCCCCCTACAGATCTCTTAAGCCCCTATCACACTGCACCAACGGATGGAAAGAGGATGTAAAACGGAGAAAAACACTTGCCATCCGTTGGTTAACGCGATGCTTCCGTTTTGTACTCACTGCATACGTTTTGCTTCCTCTTTATCCGTCCAGCATCTGTCTATTGACGTTTCATCTGCTCAGAGGGTTTTGAGCTGCTCAAAACTTTTGCGCGGAAAATGTATCCAATTCATCCGTTCTGCATCCGCTAGGCATCCACTAGGCATCCGTTCTGCATCCGTTACACATCCGCTATATCCGCTAGGCATCCGCTTCGCATCCACGCAACTCGATCCGCTCCAGTGTTAAACGGACGCAGGGAGGAAGCGGAACAGACGCGGAACGGATGCAGAACGGACGAAAGCGGATACAGCTCACAAAGAAATCACTTAAAATGGAAAAAACGTTTGCAGAGGGGACCTATCTCGGATATTAAGGATGTCTAGAGGATGCCCAGAGGATGCAAAGGGACACATAGTGGAAAACCTATACTGCCTATAAAAAGGGGGAGCAACTCATCTGGATCTCACTTTCAGCCCAGCAGCCCAGCTATGCAGACCTCTGCAGCCTTCATCTCGCTCTTGCTCTTCCACAGCATCCAGTCATGTCCACCATGGATCGTAACAAAGTCCTTTTGGCAGCCACCATCATTCTACAACAGTACATTCTGCATCTACAGGCTCTGTGAACTACTACGGGAAGAAAAAGAGGCGGCCAAGAAGTGTCTGGGTACGAAGATGGATCGGGAGAAGAGCAGAGTACGGACTGTACAACAAGCTGATGGTGGAGCTCAGGAACGAAGACACTCGTGCATTCCAAAACTTCATGAGGATGCCTCCAGCCATGTTTGACGAAGTTGTGCAGCGGCTGACACCCAGGTTGACCAAGGCAGACACCAACTTCCCGCCCAGCCTGGAACCTGGGCTCAAGGTGGCACTCACTCTGCACCACCTGGCCTCAGGGACCACCTACAGGAGCATGCAGTACGGCTGGAGGGTGCCACACAATACCATCAGCATTGTGGTCAGAGAAGTGGTGCGGCCATCATCGAAGAATACCTGGAGGAGCTCCTCCAGTGCCCCTCCACTGAAGAAGGCTGGAAGAAAGTTGCAGAGCAGTGGTATCAGAAGTGAAACTTCCCCCACACCATTGGAGCCAGAGATGGCAAGCACGTGGCCTGCAAAGCTCCAGCCAAGTCGGGGTCCACTTATTTCAACTACAAGGGCTTCTTCAGCATCATCCTCTTCGCCATGGTCGATGCTGACTACAAGTTCATGTACATCGATGCTTCAGGCAACGGGTCAGCTTCAGATGCCCAGGTATACAACGCCAGTGAGCTCAAGGAGGGGCTGGAACACAACCTCATTGTGGGCTTCCCAGATCCAGACCCCCTGCCCAACGACACGCAAGATGTGCCCTACTTCATCGTGGGGGATGACGACTTCTCCCTCACAACCTACCTCATGAATCCCTGTACCTCCAGATGCCTCACCCATGAAGAGAGGATCTTCAACTACAGGCTGTCCAGGGCAAGGCGGGTGGTGGAGAACGCCTTTGGCATCCTGGCCAACAGGTTCCAGGTACTTCTCACCACCATGCAGCATCGCCCAGAGACTGTGAGGAGGATCGTGGAAGCTTGCTGCATCCTGCACAATCTCTTGCGCACCAGCTACCCAGTCTTGCAGAACAGGCTCGTGGACCTCCAACAAGGCAATGGGGACATGGAGCCTGGTGAATGGAGGCAAGAGCAAAACCTGATAGACACTCAGGATGTGCAAGGCCCCAACAGAACCTCATTTGAAGGGAAGAAGCAGCGCAACCTCCTGAAACACTGGTGCAACTCCCCAGCTGGAGCAGTGGAGTGGCAAGACAGGATGGTAGATGCTTAATGGATGCTTCCTTCAGCCTGTCTCATCACACTGATGAGATTGGGCCATGTATGAACAGGGCATTTAATAAAGAGTTGTGTTTATGTTGACATGTGTGGATCATTATTACATTATTATTGATGATGAAGGGCCATAGGTGTGGCACCTGTGAGGGTGGACCATACAGTCCCACTATGCTTGCACTGGAGGTTTATCTATCCCAAAGTTATTACCCATCCCAAAGGTATCCCTGCCCACCCCACTGCTATCTTAACCCATCCCACAAGCATGCAAAGGCTTAAACCATTTATAAAAGTTTCCACCAAGACTTTATTAAAAAAAAAGAAATGAAGCAAGTGTTTGAATCAAAGATAGACTTTATTAACAACAAGCTGTAAAAGAAAAATGAGCCAAGTCAAGTGTCCAAATAAAGTCCACAGGTAGCCAGCCAGCCAGTCTCTGGCACTCCTCTTGGTCACTCGGAGGTGTGCCCAGTCTCAGGGGTGAAGGGTCCAGGTGCTGTGGAGGTGGGTGCTGCTGGAGTGCTTGTCTGAGACGTCATTGGGGTGCCTGGCCCCGAGAGGACAACAGGTGATGGTGTGTTGAGAAAGCTCTCAGACAGCTGGCTCAGACCCGTGATGTTGAGAGCTCCTTCCTCCATGCCATGTGGTGTCAGCCCCAGTACCGAGGACAGATGTAGTGAGGCCGGGCTTGGCTGTGGGGTGGAGGAAGGAACAGTGTAGTGGGGCTGTCTGGTCTGCAGCTGGGTGAGGACTGGCGTGGGTGGCATGGGTGTCGGTGGCATGGGTGGCAGCAGTGGCATCAGTGGCAATGGTGGCGTCCAATGACTCTGTGCCTGGACTGGAAAGGGCTGCTGCCTGTGCTGCTGGGCCTCCTGGTAGCCGTAGCCCTGGTAGGTGAGGGGCTGTGGAAAGCCTTGGAATGGGAGGGACATCACCTGGGGTGGAGGAGCAGACCTGGACTGGGTGGGAGCAGGTTCAGCTGGGCCTGGAGGGTTGTGAAGCAGCTCGGTGATCCGGTCCTTCACCACCTGGTACTGGGGTTCCAGTGAGGGTCTGGTTGACATAGGTGAGGAAGGGCTTGCGGTTGGAGGATGAGGAGTCGGTGTGGACCAGCTGAGAGAGGAGATCTACACTGCTCCTGATGGTGTCTGCCCCTCCAGTCTGGCTCTCTGCCTTTCTGTGGAGGTGGAGCTGGGGGTGGATGCGGGTAGGGCTGTGGTGGACGTGCCGTCTCCTTTCTCCCACCGCACCAGGGAGTCCTCCACGCGCTCCACCACGGTTACAACAGCTGTCCGCAGGTTCTCCGCCATGGCACGCTCCACAGACACCTGCCTGGAGACAGGAACTGACTCTCGGCTGGAAGAGGACTGGCTCTCAGCAGGCTGCCGGAGAGAGAGGGTAGTGAGAGGGGCTGCTGGTGCTCCTCGGTGGCGGATCTCACCCTCCAGGAAGCTGCACCTGGCCATAATGTAGGTCTCTCTGTCCATCAGCTTAACCGTGGCCTGGCCAGATTTCTTCAGGTGCAGCTTCCCGTACCAGGTGTGCATGTGCTTCCACCAGCCGAGGAGGACCTCCGAAGTGTAGCCCATACTCTCCACCTTCTCTCTCCAAGCAGCCTGCTTCCTTTTGGTGTCCCTGTAGAGCCGGTGTCCCTTCCGCCACAGATAGTCATTCTCTCTCAGCCACTCCAGCACCTCATCCTCGTGTTCCTCCTCAATGGAGTATTGCCTCCTCTCCCGTCCCCGCATACGCCTCTTTCTCCCTTTGGCAGGACCAGATGGGCCCTCATCAGAGGGGCTCCCAGGTAGTAGGGGCTGTTCCTCCACACCACCAGCAGCAGCAGCACCAGCAGGATCATCATCATCATCATCACCATCATCACCAGCAGGATCATAATCATCATCATCAGCAGCAGCAGCAGGACCGGGATCAGCAGCAGCAGAGTAAGCACCAGCAACGCCAGCAAGACCAGGAGCACGAGCAGGATCAGGAGCACGAGCAGGACCAGGAGCACGAGCAGGACGAGCAAGACCAGGAGCACGAGCAGGACGAGCAAGTCCAGGAGTACGAGCAGGACCAGCAGGACGAGGAGCAGCTTCAGCAGGGTACGCACCAGCAGAAGCACCACCACCAGGAGCAGCCTCAGCAGAGTAAGCACGAGCAGAAGCACCACCGCCAGAAGCATCATCATCAGCTCCTCCAGAATCAGAAGCAGCAGAAGCCCCAGCAGAAGCAGAGTCAGGGACAGAGGGCGGGGGGGTTGCCCTGTCCCTCTTGCCAGGGATGGCGGCATGTTGCTGCTTTTTCTTCTTCCCCATGGTTGTGGGGTTGCTGGCTGGCAGGAAGGCTCGCAGGCAGCCAGGCACCAAGGCTGGCAGGAAGGCTGGCAGGCACCAATGCTGGCAGGCAGACTGGCTGGCTGGGAGGCTGGAAGGCAGGCTGGCAGGCAGGCAGACAGCAAGGCTGGCAGGAAGGCTGGCAGGCAGGCATCCACCAAGGCTGGCAGGCAGGCATGCACCAAGGCTGGCAGGCAGACTGGCTGGCAGGCAGGCTGGCAGGCAGGCAGGCAGCAAGGCTGGCAGGGAGGCTGGCAGGCAGGCAGGCAGCGAGGCTGGCAGGAAGGCATGCAGGCAGGGCAGGCTGGCAAGGCACTCGATGTGTCTGGATGCAGGTCTTTCCTCCGAATGGTGACCTGCTTCTGAGCTGCTTCCCTTTATATCCGCGGGGCTTACACAATGCATCCCCCCCACATGCGCAATTAACGCTCAGCATCCGTTAGGCTTCCGCTGTGCATCCGCTTCATCCGCTAGGCTTCTGCTCTGCATCCGCTTCATCCGCTCGGCATCCGCTCTTTCCGTTCCGAGTCCTCTTTGCTGAGGTCCCCCAGAAGCCTTGCAGATGTGCCATCTGATCTCATCCGCTTCCATCCGCTGGGCTTCCGTTCCGCATCCGCTTTCCATCCGCCCTGCGTCCTCCCCGCGTCCGTTCTTTTCCGTGTTATCCGCTCTGGTTATGCAAATTTTTGCCCCTTTTGAGAGCGGATAACAATGGATGGAACATTTTTCTCGTCCGTTGTGTCCTTTTTACTAACGTTTTGCATCCGTTGGGCAGTGTGACAGGGCCTTTAGGAAAGGGGTGAGGTCAATAGTAGTCAGTCTAAGATTAAAGTTTTTGTGGTTTGGGGAAAAAAACACAGAGTCAGGAAGATTATTCCACACATTGACCACTCTGTTGCTGAAGTCGTATTTCCTGCAATCAAGTTTGGTGAGATTAACCTTGAGTTTGTATCAATTGTTTGCTCTTGTGTTGTTATGGTTGAAGCTGAAGTATTCATTGACTGGTAGGACATTGCAATGTATGATTTTATATACTATACTTAGATCAGACCGAAGGCGACGTAGTTCTAGGTTTTCTAGGTCTAAATTTCGAGTCTGTTGTCATAAGGTATTCTGCAACGAGTGGAGGAATGGAGAACTCTTGTGAAATATTTCTGGACTTTCTCAACTGTTTTAATATCAGATAGGTAATGTGGGTTCCAGACTGATGAGCTTTATTCAAGTATTGGTCAAGAAAATGTTTTGTATGTTCTAGTTAGTAGTGTAATATTACCAGAGAAAAAGCTACGTAAGATTAGGTTAACAACTTTTAACACCTTTTTGGCTATGTAGTTAGAGTGGGCTCTAGCACTTAGGCCATTTGAGATGAGTACTCCAAGATCCTTGACAGAGTTTGGATCATCAACAAGATCTTGACTATTCAGCCTGTATTTTATTTTCTGATTTATTTATTTTTTTTTGCCAGTATGCAGGACAGAGCATTTATTTGTTGAGATTTGAAGTTGCCATTTGTTTGACCATTCTGATACATAGTCAAGGTCTTTTTGAAGGGTAGCAGTATTATCTGTAGTGGTGAATAGCTTTACATCATCAGCGAAGAGAACACAGTTGCTCTTGATATGATCACAGAGGTCATTTATGTAGAGTTTGAAAAGAGTTGGTCCTAGAACACTACCTTGGGGGACACCACTGTTGACAGATACAGAATTTGATAGGACGCTCCCAATTTGGACCATTTGTTGTCTGTTTGACAGGAATGCTTCTATCCAGTTATGCAGGTGTCCAGAGATACCGTAAGATTTTAGTTTTAGGAGTAGTTTGTCATGTACCACTAAATCAAAGGCTTTACAGAGGTCTATGTAGATTGCATCTATTGCTTTGTCCTGATTGAGTTGTGTAGTCCATATGTTTTTGCAGTGTAAGAATTGCAGATTACATGATATTTTTTTCCTAAAACCAAATTGTTTATTAGAGAGTAGGTTGTTTGTTTCTAAGTGGAGGATAATGGACTGGTTAATAATTGATTCCATGACTTTACAGGTGACGCAGCATAAAGAGATTGGTCTGTAATTTTCAACATTACAGATCATATGGGGTCTCCCTTTTTGAAGATGGGGATGGCCATGACTTGTGACCATAGTTTTGTCAAGGAGCTGGTCCTGAAAGATTTTTTAAAGATTATGCTTAGAGGTTTGGCTATGGCAGTGGATAGCTTTTTTCAGAAGTAGGCACATATTCCATCCAGTCCAATAGATAGAGATGGTTTTAGATTACGATGTGCTTTCGCAACATTGTCTTCTGTAAAATTATATGTATTAGATCATTGTAGTTGTCTGTGGTTCGACTAGGAAATACTGGGCTGTTTACAAATACTGAGCCAAAGAATGTGTTAAAGAGGTTGGCTTTAATAGTTTCGTCGTTGCAGTCTTTACCAAGAGGTCCTTTCAAGGGTGGGATGGACCTTGAGTCTTTTAGTTTGTTGTTTACAAAATTGTAGAAAGTGCAGGTGGAATTGGTGAGTAGGTTTTCTTCTTGTTTAACATGATAATTGGTGCATTCAGTTTTTATCTGGTGCCATAAATTTTTGATTGGCTTTTGAAGTTGGCAATGTGACCAGATTTGTTTTTCCGCCAAAGTGATTTCTTTTTGGATTGAAGCTTCCTTATTGTTATGGGTTGCTTGTTTTTTCTGGTTTTGGGAGTTGTTAGTGGTACTTACAGTTTGATGACACTTTTGACTTCAAGTAAAAATATGTTGTAATGGTCTTCTACAGTATTGCGTTCAGAGAATAGAAATTGCCAATCAAGGGATGAGAAATCATTGTTTATAAGATCATAGTTGCCTTTTTTTGAACTTATAATTGGAGATTCCATTGTTGTGATGATTTTTGTGTGGACATATTTCTTACTTTTTTCAGGACGTATTATTCTTTTTCATATAGCCAGAAATTGTGTCACAAAGTTCTTTAGTGTTTCTCAGAAACAATCATGACAAGTGGAAATACTGGGAAAAAGCCCCACTTGAAATTTAACAGAGATAAATGCAAAGTTCTATGTTTGGGTTGGAAAACAAATCAAAGGTAAGTTTCAGATGGAGGGAGAGCTCTTAGATAGCAATACATGCAATGGGGGGAGGGGGACAGGTATCTTGGGTGTCTTGATGTGTATTCACAAGCTGAATATGAGCTGCAATGTGATGCAGTTGCAAAAAAAAAAAGTAAGTGTAAACCTAGATTCTATTGCTAGTACTATCAAAATCAAAAGAAATTACCATTCCTCTTTATTCTACAATGGCCAGAGTGTATCTAGCATGTCAGATTCCATTTGGAGCACTGAATTTTAGGAAGAACTCTGACAAATTGGAGCATGTCTAAATTGAGATTAAGATGATAAAGGGCCTAAAAGGAAAATTTTAGAACGAGCAGTTAGATCCTTTGGCTATGTCAGCCAGAAAAAGAGATGGCACCAGGGAAATGTGATAGCTATCTTTTAATAGTCTTTCTTCTGCAGGACTCTTATGAAGAAGTCAAGGTAACATTGATGCAGAAGACAGGACAAGAAGAATTATAAGGAAATTGATTTTGGTTAATTATCAGGGAGGAAAACTTCTAACAGTAACATTTGTTCAGGATGGACTTCCCTGGGAGTTAGTGAAATGGACATTTCTCCCATGAGCTGTTCAGAGCATCCAGAGATGGGAAGTGCTTCAGTCTCTTCTGGAAAGGCTGGACTTAAAACTCCGGGACGCTCCTCCTCCTCCACGGAACTCCTCCTCAGTGTCCCTCAGTTTTAGCTCAGCCTTCATGGTAAGAGGTTGTGCACTCCCTGACTGGAAAAGCTTTGCTCAAATTCAGGTTGGATCTTTAAAACCCTTCACCATCTAATTTGGTCTTTCAGGATTTCCCCTTGAATTAGGTAAAAACTAACAATTTTAAAACAGCTTTCCTCTTAAATTAGCAGAGCCTGCCCTCCGCAGGCAGCCTGAGGCTTTTGCCTCAGAAAATAGCCTTATCTCCATTCCGATCACTTTCCCTCGCAAATTAGTGGAGTCTGCCTCTCCGCAGGCAGCTTGAGGCTTTCTCTTCAGCAAACAGCCCTATCTGCCTTTCCGATCATCTGCTTACAATCGGAAGGGAACGCTCACAGTGTTTTAAACAGCAGTGTTTTAAATCTGAATTAGGGCAGCAGCAGCAGCAGCTCTCCAGACGGCTCAGGCTTAACACCGGTGATTCCGCTTACCGCCCTTTTCAACGGCTGCCTCAGTTTCGCGCCTAATCACCACAGCCTCCATTTCTCGTTTGTTTCCCTTGCTGGGGACCGAGAAAGTAATTGCCAGCCTCCATTTCTCGCTGTTTTCCCTTGCTGGGGACTGAGACATTAAATTTCCATTGTGCCTTCCCTGGATTTACCTATTCCTCTGCCTAACGTGGAACTAAACAACTACCCATTTTACAGGCATTTCTCTGTATTTGCCTTTGGATCATTTACTCAATCGGAAATTGCAAGTGACAGTTATATTGCAGAGTGTTTTTCTCTGACAGGCAAGGAGTCACATCAGAGCCTGTAATAGCTGGTTTCCCTTGCTGAGGACCAGGGATCCGGAGTCCTTCTCTCACTTGGAGCACTTGGGGGTTTCCCTTGCTGGGGACCCTTAGATACTGTTCAGCATTTAATATCTTATTCCCATAAATATACAGTCTTACTTTCCTGGAGGAGAGTTCTGATTTCAGCTGCAGGGGATATTATTATCAATATCAATAATAATCATAATAAATTAAATAAAAAATAAATAAAAATAAATAAAAAATTAAATTGACATTCAGAGGCAAGACAATCCATCATCCAAAATGGAATGTGATAACACTTTCAGCTCCAAGCCAAATGAACCCCGTGACAAGCCTGTGGGCCCCAAAAAGGCCTCGAAGGCAACAGATAAAGATGCCCATAGAAGGCACCTAGCATTGGAAAGACAAATGCAAAAACAAGCCAGGGAGGCAGACAAGAGGGTCATGACTGATCAGAACCCAAAGCCATTGATGGGGCCCTTGGACTTATCTACCCAGCCCAGACAGGCTGTTCCTAGACAACCCCCCATAGGCACATCTCCTCCATTGAGCACTGGCCAGCCAATTCCTGAAGCAACCTTCACCTCTATGGCTGCCGGCCTAAGACAGGAAGAGGGATTACCTGAGTCTGTTCCCATCAAAATGAGGCAATGGATGGAGATGGTGATTCAAAGGTGCATTGCGGCTGGAGTTCAACAATCCATCCGGACCAGACGCTTATCGACCACTTCGGATGCAGGATCCTTGTCCGCCCGCTCCTTTGGGCATACCCAACAACATCAATTGCAGGTATTCCACAATATTCCTAACATACCAGCCCAGGGCCTTCAGGAGGAGGTGGACTTTGAGGACCAGGAGGTTTCCAGGGGGGGGGGGGGTCGATCCATCAGATGGACTTGGAGCTGTCAGAGGCAGACCCGCGAGGACGGGGAATGTCGGATGACGAAGACCTCATTCCAGACCAACCTACCTTTTCTGGCCTTTTTCGTCCACACCTCTTTAAATCTTTACTGTTCAAAGCAAAGAACACCACTAAACTAGGACCATCAGACCCTCATCCACTACCAACAGGGTCTCAGGATAAATCCCAGGACCTAATATTCTCACAACCAACTAACGAGGCGGAAACTATCCCTTTTCCTTGTATGTTTGCTGAATTAGTACAAAATCAATGGGCATCAGCAGCATCATACTCAGCCCCAACAGGGTACGATATTTTAATTTGGCACCAGAGTTTGCAAATTTTCTCAAAACGCCCGAGGTGGGTGAACCCATTGTGGCACTGGCCTCTTCTTCCACCTTCCCTAACGAGGCCAAGGAAGCCCTAAGACCGGAAGAAAAGAGGGCAGAGTTAGCACTCCATAGGGCGCACGTTTCTGATGCTTGGGTCATTAAGGCAGCTACAGCTGCATCCTTTTTTACACGTTCCTCCCTCCGATGGCTCTCCCACCTGAGGGATTTATTGCTGGCGTCAAACATCAGAGCTCACCAGGACATAGCTAAAATTATGGCAGCCGCAGAGTTCTCTGCTGACGCCACATTTAATGCAGTCAAATTTTTGTCTAGGGCCATAGCATCTCATGCTTCAGCACGGAGGCTGCGATGGCTCCGACATTGGCAGGCGGATACCAAACATTAATGCAAGTTGGCATCAGCCCCAATATCAGGGGATAAATTATTTGGCAGTGTCTTGGAGCCCCTCCTTATAGAAATAAGAAAAAAGTACTTTCCCCTCTTTTTCGTAGGTCTGAAAACAGAACGCCCCAGTCTTTTTGAAGGGGTTCCTTTTAGTCCTACTATCAGGGCCCCTACGTTCCCAGATCTCAGAGGACATCAGGCTACAGGCCCAGTTTTAGACAAGATAGGCCGGAATTTTCCGATAGAGGTCAGCGGGGAGGCCAGATTAGTAGAAACCCCAGAGGCACTAGAGGCTGATTCTTTCGTTGCCCCAAGTGAGCCCTTGAAAGCAGTTCCCATTGGAGGGCGGTTAAAACTGTTTGCCGATCAATGGGACAGCTCCACTTCTGATGCGTGGGTCAAGGATACTGTTAGGTTTGGTTTGGCGCTGGAGTTTCAATCCTCCCCCCTGAACTTTTTAATTAGGAGCCCTAGGTCTTCGGACCCTATTAAGAGGGCATTGATGCAGGAGGCTATCAATCATCTTCTGTATATTCAGGCCATTAGAGAGGTCCCATCTGAACAACGGGGTCAAGGCTGTTTCTCTCTATTGTGCGTGATCCCAAAGAGTTCGGAGGACTGGAGGGCAATTCTGGACCTCAAACGTTTGAACAAATCATTGGTTTATCGAAAATTTAAGATGTCTACTCTCCAGTCCATTCTGCTTAGCATCAGAGAGAACGATATCATGACCTCTATAGATCTCACAGAGGCTTATCTACATATAACAATCAGAGCTACCCACTACAGATATCTTAGATTTTGCTATGGTGATCGGCACTATGAATATATCGCCCTGCCATTCGGTCTGGCTTCAGCCCCTAGGACTTTTATTAAGATCCTCGCGGTGTTGGCTGCCTCACTCAGAATGTTATCTGGATGATATTTTAATTTTGTCATCTTCTAGACATCAAGCAAAATTGGATACCAAGTTTACTCTGGAGACCCTTCAGGGTCATGGCTTTTCCATAAATTGAGATAAAAGCCACTTGATCCCCTCAACTAATTCATTTGGAGGCAGTGATAGATACTGTGGAGGGCAAGGTTTTCCTATCTCAGGACAGGTTAGTCTTTGACCATTCAGTCTTTGGCCAAGGAGATCAGGGCCTTAAGGAGGGTTTCCCTGGCATTGCTGTCTAAATTGTTGAGGAAATTGATTTCTTGTATTTCCATTGTGCCTTGGGCTCTATTCCATTCTCAAGAGCTGCAATGGTTCCTGCTACCTTTCTAGCGATCCAGAAGAGCCACCTCCAACATCTGGATAAAGGTACCGCACAACGTTCTCCGATCGCTCCTCTGGTGGTCGGAAAAAATGATAAACAGGGAATGCCCTTTCAAGGAACCTCACAGGGTAATGGTCACAACCAATGCCAGCCTGGTAGGATGGGGAACTCACTTCCAATCCCTCACTGCACAAGGAATTTGGTCTATTTCCGAACAAGCACAAAGCATCAACCTGTTGGAACTGCGAGCAGTTCACCTGGCCTTATGCAGTTTTCTACCCCTTTTCCATTCGTGCTACATTCTGGTCTTGACAGACAATACCACAACTAAGGCCCACGTAAACAGACGGGGGTACTCATTCCAAACTTCTGATGCTGGAGATGACCAAGTTGTTCAAATGGGCCGAGGCCAATCTTTTTTTGATCAAGGCGGAACGCATAAACACACAAGCAGACTGGCTCATCAGGGTCACGATAGATCAGGCAGAGTGGCGCATCCACCCGTCTGTCTTCCAGGAAGCAGTGTGGAGGTTTAAGCACCTGGTAGTCGATCTATTAGCCTCTCCTCTCAACACCCAATTGCCCCACTATATCTCAAGGTACCCAACTCCGGGCAGAGGCCATCAATGCCCTGCAATGTCAATGGCCTCCTGCACTTCTATATGCGTTTCCTCCATTCCCGGTAATACCCAGGTTGATCCAGAAGTTATCACAGAAACAAGCGGAATTAATATTGGTCGCCCCTTACTGGCCCAGGCAAACGTGGTTCGCAGATTTACAGGACCTGTCGAGAGAACAACCTTGGAGAATTCCACCATCGAAGGTTTCCCTCTCCCAAGGGGCAATACTCCACCTGAACCCACAATGGCTCAGTCTAGCCGTATGGAGGTTGACCGGAGCCGTTTCAGGGCCCAACAAATTTCAGAGGATGCTATTGCCACGATTCAAGCATCCAGATGGGCACCAACAAATCATATATACGAGGCCATGTGGTCAGCCTTTTGTCGCTGGTGCCAGGGGTCTAGGATCGACCCAACTGCTCCATCAATAGGACAATTATTGGGCTTTCTACAAGAGGGGTTGACCAAGGGCTATCTCCAAATATGTTACATAGACAGATGGTGGCTTTAGCCTCAGTGATAACCTGGGGGGACCCCCATTCCATAGCATACCATCCAATGTCCGCAGTTTTCTCAAGGGTGCCGCAAACTTACGACCTCCTGTAATTCACCGCTATCCCACCTGGGATCTCAACAAGGTGTTAATCGCTCTTACAACTGGTCCGTTGGAGCCTCTAAGAACCACTAGTCTTAAATTCCTGACATATAAGGTGGCCTTCCTAATTGCAATCACATCAGCCAGAAGAATTTCCGAATTGGCGGCATTGTCAATGCGTAAGGACCTGTGCGTGTTTCATGCAGACAGAGTGATTCTCTGTTTGGACCCATTGTTCACTCCTAAAGTAAATTCAACCTTCCCTAGAGTGCAGGAGTTGGTCCTTCCAAATTTCTGTCCGAAAACATCTCATAGGCTGGAACATCAATGGCATAGGCTTGACATGCGAAGGGCCTTACGCATCTATCTAGACCACACAGTGGCATTTCAAAAATCTGAGGCTCTATTTCTATCCTTCAACACATCCACTTTAGGACAAAAGGTGTCGTCCACGACCATCTGTAGATGGTTGAGAGCCACCATAGCTAAAAGTTTACGAATGCCAGTCCATCTCAGTTCCTAAGGGCTTCACAGCCCACTCAACAAGGAGTGCGGCAACGTTAGCAGCATGGGCCACACAGGCCTCCATAGATGAAATTTGCAGAGCGGCAACTTGGGCTCCACCATCCCCCTTTGTCAGAAATTATAAAATTGATGTCTATGCCTCAGCGGACACTTCATTTGGCAGAAGAGTCCTGCAGAGGGTCCAGATTATAGGAGTGGATTTCGTTCCAGATAGAGTCCCTCCCTAAAGACAGGTCAAGCTTTGGTATGTCCCATCTCTGGATGCTCTGAACAGCTTATGGGAGAAAGGGCATTGGTACTTACCTGATACGCCCATTCTCTGTGAGCTGTGAAGAGCATCCAGCTCCACCCATTTCTTTCCATCTGGTGGGGTTCCGTTCCAGTCAGGGATCTAAATCAGGTGATGAGTTCCGGACTTTGGCACTCAGTCTTCACAAAACTGGGGGGATGCTGAGGAGGAGTTCCATGGAGGAGGAGGAGCATCCCGGAGTTTTAAGCCCAGCCTTTCCAGAAGAGACTGAAACACCTCCCATCTCTGGATGCTCTTCACAGCTCACAGAGAATGGGCGTATCAGGTAAGTACCAATGCCCTGTTTAAGAAGAAGCTGACCATTGATAGATTCATGTTTTAGGTGGTTGGATTAGATGATCTCTGAGATCCCTTACATTCTCTGTTTCTGTGAAAATGGGGGTTTTCTGGGGATTCTAATACTAGCCAGTGGTAAAGAATGGTTATTACAATTCACTACGATTCACTCACACTAAGTCTCTGTGCATCTTACAAAATAATGTTTGTGGGAAAGAATGGTAAAGCCAGTAGCAGCAGCATCCAGGTCCTTAGAAGAAAGGTCCCCCTCATCACAAATGTATTCCCAAGGCTAGCCACGTTTACTGGCTTTTCAAGAAACCAGTGGGCTGGGAGACAGTCTGATCTTTGGAGACATGCTCAGCCATCAAGTGAGAAATTAATGGTTTTGCAATATCTGATTAATACTTTCCTCATATCTCTGATTAGAAGATGGGAAAAGTAGTAAGTATTTCCATTATGTCTCATTTTGCAGAAGAAGAGGTATAAATGACTGACTAGCGGTCGATAGCAGGCAGCAGGTTTTCCTAGGGAATGTCTTGACTATTGTTTCTGTGGTAATGCCTTTTCTTGGTATTAATCTAATTATACATTCCTTTGTCACTGTGTCCCAGATTATGATCTCACTTCTACAGAAATGAGTCCAGATCTGTTTCAGGAGACTTGCTGAGGGCCACTTACATTTACATATTGCTTTTTCTCTCGTGTTCAAAAGTAAAAGCTGCTGAGCATTAACAATTTTATAAATGGTTCTTGCTTTCTATTTAAAGAAATTCCCGTACATAAAAATGAAGGTTAAAGCACTTGAAGGCCAGAGAAAGCTCCCCTGCTAAATGTTATCAAAAGGCAGCGCAATTCTGTTCATGTTGTTTTTTTTTTAATCTACCTTTATGAATAGTAATAACTTTATATGATACTGAGGAAAATGAATAGAATATAAATAGAAATAGTATTTTACCCTTGGGTCTTGTGGTTGAGTGATCCATAAGCCATTAATTGTTTTATTCCTATCCAAGGTATTTGTCACTACAAATACTCTGGGGTACTTCTGAGCTGAACCTGGTACCTCATTACAGTAGTAGTATAATTACACCCAAATGGAAGGTGAACGTACATGTAAAAGGGAGGAAAAAATAGCCATTTAACCCACAAGCCTAAATTGCCGAGGATAACACCATCCATAAGTCATCTTGTGTAATTTTTGCTTAGTGCTTAAAAACTTAATGAGACTCAGGCCTTCTGCTGAATAATAACACCTTCAGAATGAAGGGAAATTAGAAGATGGAAAATTTTCATCTATCCCTTTTGTATGTAGATTCACTTGGGCAGGATGTCTAACAATGAAAAATATATGAGCTTCTTAAATTATGGGGAATAAGTGTAACTGAAGGTATATGGTAGGATAGAATTGCAGGTATGAAAAGTTTAATTCCTCTTAGGATGAAATACCAATTCTTCTGGGTCTTTTGTGATCTCTACAGAAAATAGACATGAGTTTTTTTTCTTTCTCTGAGAATCTTCTATACCTTTCTAATTTTTTCACATTGACCCTGCAATACAAGTAGAAAAATTAAGATTATTAAATTCAGCTGTAAATTGCACTTAAGTTTATTTTAGTCATTTGCTTTGATTGCTTTATTTCTACATGCCCTCATTCAAATCCTTCACAAATGCTTCCTGCCATTATTTCTTCAGACAATCATAACAGCCATTTGGACCATCAAGTTCAATGCTTTGTTCAGAGCAAGAATCCAAGTTAAAGTTTCCCAGACAGACAGTTGTATAGCATAGCCTCTCGATCCACCTCCCAGAAGCTCCATTTGGGCCTGCAATGGGCCAGGGGAAGTCCAAACAGAGTATCTAAGGGCGGGATCCGCCCCTCAGAAGCTCCATTTTAGCTGGCAATATGCCAGGCAAGCCTCTGGACACCTGAACGGGACTATGGGGGGTGTATCCGCCCCTCAGAAGCTCCATTTAGGAGCTTCTCCGTGTAGGACGAATGTTGCAGAACCTCTGCAATAAGGGAGAACTGCCATTGTGCTACAAGATTCGTAGTTCTGGGCCTTGTTCGCAAACGCTGGGGGGGGACTTATTGCATAAGTTTCAAAGTTCGCTAAGGGAATGTATTCTTTTGGAAAGAGGTTACCCATTAACAATCTGTCAGCTATGGAAGACAGTCATATTGAGACTTTCTCTGAGATACCAACTTATATGTACAGTCAGTGTACCATAGAAGACAGGGACTATGGAAAGTCTTTGGCTTGTAAATACAATACTTGTTAAATGGTTTCGACTAATACCTAAAACAATGAGTACCAAGTTTTTCCCATAAGGAATAATGTATTAGTCATGAGGCAACTGATACCAACAAGTTCTTGTTTGCTTGTTAAGTGATGAGTAGTGGGACAAAATTTTCAGGTCAAAATGCGGCCAGTATCAAATCCAGTGAGTTTTAAAGCAATCAAGTATCAAGGTACAATTGTATAGTCCAGTCTTCCAGTCCTTGCCATCCAGCTAAAGAATTTCAGGGAATATCTCTTCCTCATAAACCCACCAGTACTACTCTCTCACTGGGAAGCAATCATTTCAAGGTGTTGGTAGCACCTTCAAGTTATACTTTCTCGAGTATAACTTCTCTCTCCCTTTTACCTACGGTGAATAACTAAGTTGAAACAAATATTACAGGGATATAGGGTAAAAAATAAAGAGAAATTTTCCCTGTCAATTTGTGTCCAACTGTAGGATGCTGATCTCCATTTCTTGGCTGAGGGAGCCAGCATTATCTGAAGATATTTTCCATGGTCATGTGGCCATCATGGCTATACACCAAAGGTGCATGGAATTCAGTTATCTTCCCACCAAAGTGGTACCTATTAATCTACTTGCATTTGCATACTGTCGAACTGCTAGGTGGGCAGGGGCAAGGAATGGGAGCTTACCCCATTGTGTGACGCTCAGGTCTTGTCAGTTTGCTGTCTGACAAGCTCAGCCTCTTTAACCACTAAACCATCACACCTCTAGGTTAGGGAAATCTAAGATAATTCCACAGAATGATTCTTAGGAGATTGAACCAGCAATCACAGGACATAGTTTGATGCTGCCTTCAGAATAACTTTGAAATTCTAGGCCAAAGTAAAATGATACTTGAAGGGATTGTTTACAAAGATTATAAATTATACTTTTGTCTATGGCAGAAGGGACTTATGTGTACATCAGCATAAATAGCCAATGATTCTCATCTTTCTTCCAATTTGGAATGATGCTGGAACAATATATTTTCAGCCAGGAGGGGGTACCTGTTGAAGGACAAAGCATGTTGTACTGCTACATCCAGTATAGGCAAATAATTGGGATCATATTAGTGAAACTCTTTTTGTCTGCGCTGTTCCAAAGATTCAGTACCAAACTTGGTTTCCTCAAGGTTTGTCAGCAATAAAACAGGTGTAGTCAAACTTCTCTGCAAGTTGTGGTCTAATCATTCTAGCCTTTTAAAGAATTCTGTTTTGGAATTGTGTTGCTAAATCTCAGACCAATAGAGATAGGCAAGGTGCCATACCATCCCAGATCCTTGCCTAAACTTTTTTTTTAAAAGAGCAAGTTTCATAAAGAAGTTGGTACCTTTGCCCAGTCCAGGTAAGTGGTTCTTCACCAAGCTAGGTGTTGTAATATGAATAGGCCCTGATAGCTAGAGTTATCTTTTTTCAATGCAATTTTAACTCTCCTTTCTTCTTTCTTATAAAAACTCACCCATTCCCAGAGTTATCTAAGCTCTTTCACAAGCTGTAAAAACAAATGGATTACCTTTCATAAATTTATTTTCTTTCCAATTTCAATTTTTTCACAAAGTTAATGTTCTTAGCAAGAAGCAGAGATAAAAAGAGAAAAGAAAGAATGAATAGAAGAAAAGTACTGGAGACTATGGTCACGATTCTTACGGAATTTGCATGTGAGGTAGATAAGAATAATAGCTACAGAGCAAAAAGAGAATAGGCAGTTTGTGCTGCTACTTCCAGCCACTGCAGTCCCTATTTCACCTAGGAAAAATGAGCATGCTTCCTCCCTTTCAATTGCTGGAACTTCTTTTAATTGTTTATTTATGCCATGTATTTATTACATTTTAATAAAATATCAAACAGCTATAATGCAAGCTCAATTCCATCAAGTTAGCTAAATTACCATGTTTTAAAGCCTTTGTTTCTTTGTTTGTTTACTAAATATTTGAATGAGCCATTAAGCAATAAACCTTTGTTGTTTATGCAAATTTGTCTTTCAGAATGGATATGTAATGCTAAAAGATTGTCTTCCCTTTCATAGAACCGGTAATCCTCTTGGAAAGCCAGACTTTTTAAAATATAATTTTTATATTATACAATTCTATAATTAAATTAGAAAATAGAATTTTACTGAACATTTTTTTAATGAGAGAAATAAGGAAAATAATGAATAAATAAGAAATAAAAAAAGAAAAGATTATAAAGAAGCAGTTTCATATCTTTTGATAGAAGTTGTAAATGCAATTATATTTGAAAGGATATACTTTACTCTCTAAGGTTACACCATAATTTTCTTCTTTCCATTACATACTTTTTCTTCTAATCTTTTTTTTCCAGCAAAACATCCATAAGGGTGTCAAGTCATTGATGAATGTAGTTATTATTCTTTCTCTAATCAAGTTAATTTAGCCACTGCTTCTAGCTCTGTCATCTTCACCACACATTCATTTGTTGGGGATATTTCAGAATCCAAAAGCCAGATTTTTGAGGGCCGAATCAAACCTTAGGTCCTTTCATGGAGTCTACACAAGATTAATAACCAATTGGCTGAGTTGTATTATTTATTTATTATTTACCTACCTACTCGCTCATTCTCCAGGAGGATTATTTTTTAATCATTCCTGAAGGTACAACATCCCTCCAGGAATTCTTGAAAGTGGCAGCTTTGGCTCTCCCCTCATCAGAGTCAGCGAAGGAAAATGCTCTGCCTCCTTTTGCTTATATTCAGCTTCTTTCACGAAATGCTTTATAACTATCTCCCCCAGGCAAAGATTGATTTGAGTATCTATATCTGGTAAGATTGTGTGAGATGTATGAAGTCAGAGCAACTGAGAATCCAAAACAGAAAGTGAATGGGTGCAGGATGAGGGGAATTTTCCTCATAAGCTGTCTCTCCAATTTGTAGTTTGATGGACAGAGAGGAGGATCTCATCATAGGCAGGATGCTTTCTCAAGTGCTGCAAATCCATAGAGGTTCCTGTTTCTTACACATAGGAGGAGGAGGCAATACGTTTGGGCAGCAAACTAACAATGGGAGGATGAACAAGCACTTAATAATCAATTCAGCACCATGTTTCTAAGGACAGTATTGGGATCTTTAAAAAGTATCATGTAAAGTTAATATACACCTACACCAGATTGCTTTCTAAATACAAATTACAAATATTTGGAAGGAAGGAAGCAAAAGATTAGCAGGTCTCCAGGATTCCAGATATAAAAGGCGTTCTCTAACAGGAAAAGGATTTTTGCTGCGGTTATACTGCTTCTAAAGAAATAATCCTTGTACTTTTAAATGCTTTGGATTGGCTGACTTTAAGCTACTAATTTTATCATGGATGTAATAGATAAGCCTCACTTTTCCTTTATACCACACACATAAAGTGTGAACTCTAAAGAAAATCACCTTTATGATCTTGCTCATAATGAAGTGATATGCAACCCTCCAACTAAGTTTGGTTTGTACTAAGTGCTATTTTGATTTAATTTCGGTCATTTCATTTTGGTTCCCTTTGCATATCCATCATTTGATTGATCAGTTGAAATTTCAAGATGTTCTAAGCAAGATACAGCGTATTACAAGGATAACTCTTCACAGTATATTCCTTGAGACCCTCTACTTGTGATGCGTGCGATAGTACTAACTATAATAAAGCAGAGATATGCAAATTATTTTGGGCGGAGAGACACATCTGGCAAGATACCATATACTTTTTGAGAAAATAGTGTTTGAAAGGGCTTTCAGATATTATTGCTATAATTCTGAAAGGCCAATAACAGAACACAACATGAATAAGACTTTGTGCAACTTGTTTTTCCCTATAAAATAATATTCCCATCATAACTGCTAACAGATCCTTTAATACAAACCATACCCACATAAATAACTATTTAATAGTTATTTTACATCAGGCTAGAAACTAGGAGACCATGAGACTAGTTCAGCCTTATACACGAAACCAGCTGGGTGACTTTGGACCAGTCACTCTCTTTGAGTCTTAGGAAGGAGACATGGGCAAATCACTTCTGAAATCTTGCTAAGAAGACTGCAGGGATTAGGCAAAAATTGACTCAAAGGCATGGAAAAAAAGTTATTTTACTAGTGAAATTCTTTTCCTTTGCTATTTGCTATCTTTTCCCCTTTACTAGAAGGTAGAATCCTTAACAAATTATCTTTTAAACAAATCAGAACTATTATATACCGCATTGTTGATAGAATCAAAGTGGCAGTTATAAATCACTTCTATAAAGTTGGCTGATTTGATATAATACCAGAGCAGTGATTCCTGCTATGAATTAGGCACTTCCACAATCAAATGGCTGGCTTTAGTTACTTAGAAGTCTGATTTAATAAGAATAAGCCACAAGACAGACAAAAAGTGACCAGTCTGGTGAAATTGAAGTTAACTTAGAAGAGAAGGTTTCTTTTAAGAACTTCTGGTACCCATTTTTAATGGGCATCTTTTATTATGCTTAAATGTCAAACTGAACCATAGTTTGTGAATCATATTTTGGAGCAGAAAAGCCATTGGCTGATTTTCACAATCTATCTAGCCATAAACCTTGATTTACAATAGGCACCACAGCCACTGGGTTTATTTAACACCACTGTAGAAATTATATTTTGGCTAAATGGGCAGAATATGCTACCACCATAGTTCTTATGAGATGAAGAAAACCTGAATAGAATGTTGTTGTTTTTTGACTTCTTTTTCCTATCTGTGCTTTATATTGGCTCAGCTACAGTGTTGAACCTGTGAAGAACGTGTGCTCCTCAGCTGTAGCAGTTAAGCTTCAGATCATCATTCACTTATTTTCTTTATTTCAATTAGGATTGAAGAGAAGTATAAACAGTTGGTGCTCAGTTTATTAGAAAACTGATACTAATAGAAGAATTTCTCTTCTCTTGACTCCTAAGGGTCAACAAATATCTATCACAACAGAGTTTGAGACTCTTCACAGAAAGTAAATAAAGTATTGCTGCCTTTTTTCTTTAAGAAAAGCCAGAAATGGATGAATTCACCTTGGAAAGAGTGCTTGAGGAACTGGAGACTGTGTGCTATGAGAATATGAACGTTGCCATTGAGACAGAAGAAGGCCTTGGGATAGAGTACGATGAGGATGTGGTTTGTGATGTGTGCCGTTCACCAGAAGGAGAAGATGGCAATGAGATGGTTTTCTGTGACAAATGCAACGTCTGTGTGCATCAGGTAAGTAGCAGTTCTCTCTCTGATTGGGTAGTAAGGACAGTTCCCTCAGATTCATCGATTTATAGAACTGGAAGAATGAATACCTTTATTTAGGAAAGCTGCCCCAGGCACAGGACAAGGATGGTAAAAGAACATTCTTACCGCTATGTTCTCAAGACTGAACCGGTTTAACTGTCATTTTTATCTCTGGTAAGTCCAGGGCATTTTCAGGTACCTAGAACTACCATATCTGCAAAAATCCTGGCAACAACTACATTGAAGTGGCAGAGTTCTGGACATTTGCCACAGCAGACTCTGTTGTGGGCAACTTTAGGAATTGCCTAAAGGAAGAACAGGAGACATTCAACAGCAGATGACAATGCTTTTTGCATTGCTTAATCTTTCAGTGGTATCTTTGGATGCATATTCATGATATTTTTGTTGTTAATTATGGCCAGTTTACTGCTTGTTGTGATATTAAGGGAATAAGTGTGTCAAATTCAGGAATATCAATGTCGTCCCAGAATTCTTATGTTGGAATCCCAGTAGCACCTGAAATGGAAAACCAAGACTAGGTTCATTATTTCTCCTTTTTAAATGTCTTCCCCATCCCCACCTTTTTCCCCCACAAATTGCTGAAACTGGTATCTTTTTAGCTACTCGTTTATGTTTCTTTATTATCATTCAGTACATATATTGCACTAAGCCTTAATATGTTTTAACAACTTGTTGCACAAGCTATTATAACATGAAAAGTCAAAATCAATCATTTCATGGTTTTGAGTGATCTGTAAACTTAACCAGAAAATTGAACAACCTTTACTTAACAAAATAGGTCTCTGTTGTGACTATGGAAAACAGCTTTGAAAAATGCTTTGTACTGAATTTGATCGAAAAAAGTAACAAAAAATATCATTGCTGTTTAGCAGTAGAAAAGTCCAGATCAAAATTCCAAGATTAAGGCAATGGGATCAATCAGTCGTGGAAATTTAGGGGCAAGAATAATGTGTTGCCCATCTTCTCACTCTCTTTCAATTCTCATTCATTCGTTCAGAAAATTGCCTAATCAGATTTTTGGGGAGGAATATTACTGTTTCAACTGCATTATATTAATGGTAGGTGGGAACAGGGAATCATATACACTTATTATTTCTAAATTAATAGGGTCATTTTATTCATAAAGTGGATTGTGGTACTTACTTTATCATAAGGTGTATTAATCTTGATATGAACTCATTAGTTTGATGAAAAGAAGGACTAGGGGCAGTGGTGTATTAACCATTAAGCAAACTAAGCACATGCTTAGGGCACCAGGCCCAAAGGGACACCACAAATTTGAGAATATGGCTTCATTTATACAGTATGTACAAAGGAGGGGGACACCAAGATTTGTCAGTGCTTAAGGCACCAGTGACTAATCTGTCATTGACTAGGGGTGACTTGATAGCAGTGTTCCAATATCTCAGGGACTGCCACAAAGAAGACGGAGCCAAGCTATTCTCCAAAGCACCTGAGGGCAGGACAAGAAGCAATGGGTGGAAACTAATGAAGGAGAGAAGCAACCCAGAACTAAAGAGAAATTTCCTGACAGTTAGAACAATTTAATCAGTGGAACAACTTGCCTCCGGAAGTTGTAAATGTAACACTGGAAATTTTAAAGAAGAGATTGAGTAACCATGCTTAAGCAGGGGCTTGGACTAGAAGACCTCCCTTCCAATTCTGTTATTCTATTCATCACATAAGTAACAAATCATTGTCCTTATATTTATTTTTAGGCTTGCTATGGAATCCTGAAAGTTCCCCTTGGAAACTGGCTCTGTCGGACCTGCGCCCTGGGAGTTCAGCCAAAGTGTTTACTCTGCCCAAAGAGAGGGGGAGCCCTGAAACCTACCCGGAGTGGAACAAAATGGGTTCATGTTAGCTGTGCCTTATGGATTCCTGAAGTACGAGACCAAGTGATTTCTGTCTAAACAGAATGAATGGAGTGTGGATGAAATTTGTTTTAATTAGAACATGCTTGATACATCTTCCATAAACAGTTCATACCATTGACCGAAAGTATTTAAGAAAATCTAGCATTTGAATCATTATTATAGTTAAGCAATAACTGGTTATCAGTTCAGACATTCCAAATAAATGTCACCATAGTATGGGTTATGAGTATCCCCAGAGATTTGTATCAAAGATGTCTTTTATGATATTCATCTTAAGGGAGAATTGATTTTGTTGTTCTTCAAGACAATATATGGAAACTGATTATTTGTATGCTTTGTCTTATTCACAGGTTAGCATTGGATGCCCTGAAAAAATGGAACCAATTACAAAAATTTCACATATCCCAGCAAGCAGATGGGCTCTGTCATGCAGTCTTTGCAAGGAGTGTACTGGAACCTGTATTCAAGTAAGTAGTTGATTATAAGAAAATTCAAGAATTGGATCATTTTCTTTTGTGCTCTGCCCACTTGGAAAAATGATGGCATCGCCTTATAGTTTTGTATAGATGTTGTGCAGGTTTGGATTCAATGGGGAGCAATATAGATAAACAGTCTAAAAAGTCTGTTGTTGGTGGATTTTCAGAATATTTAAGCAGTGCTGCTGCCTTTATTTAGCATATTAATATCAGTGCACTTGGATTTGTTAACAACAGAATCACTCAACTTACAATACAACAAGAAAAACCTATTTAATTGAATCCCTAGATCTGAAACACATTTTCCCAGACCTGATATGTTGTTCTTTGATTAGTGCTAGAAGAGTTGTTATAGTATCTTCATCTCTGTCTGTTACATCTCTACTAACAGGAGAGTAAGAGAGATTGTTTTCAAGTCTCAGCCTGACTGATAGCTCTTTCTCTACCAAGCAGACAAACTAATAAGATAATTAATTAATCTGGTAGGGGTTTTTTTTTAACTGCAACCTCAGAACAAGTCTTTGGCAGGATTCTGTAAGTGCCATAGAAATGCCATCTTTGATACCAGGCCTTGCTTTCTTAGACTTAGAATATGTTTCATTAACATTAAAATTATTTCTGTCCTGAAATGAAAACTTGAATGCATTTCTTTAAATCTCCCCAATGTTGATTCAGTTCCATTTGTGACGGTTCTTGATAGATCTGCTTATTCACCCTGCCAGATGGAGATATTTTGTCACAAAGACAGCTGCTTTCAAAGAACGGAAGGGCAAAGAAAGAAATTGTCTACACTTGGCAGTGGGGAGGGGAGGGGAATATGTTTTCTCCAAGACTTCATCCTCTTAGTTCTGGTTCACATGTTAGTTTTGCAACTAAATGGATTTTCATGAAAAGTTATCTGAAATGGAAAACAAAGTGTTGTTCTTAAACCCACAGTCCATCAGTCTCCATTAAGATTGCCAGCAAGGTTCTTGGTCAGTTCTAGTCTGGTAGAAGTTGAATGTTATTGCAAAGAAGAAATATGTGGATGATTCATTTGTTTAAACATTTAAGCAGTGACTAAGCACAAATCTGGAATTTCGAAATAAATGAAATTCAATCTGCATATCCTCCCACTCCATTAGGATTGCAAATTCCCTTACATCGTGGTGATATAGCACCTTCTTTTGGATTTGTTTATCCAGATGAATTTCAAAATGCAACTCTACTTTGAGTTTGAGTTGGAATAATCTTTGTTTTCACTGAAACCTTATTGGAGAGAGCTATCAAAATCTTTGAGGCTTAGTAAAAGCTACAAAGCTTCGTACAAAGTGGATATAATTCTGAAAAAATCAACATGAGTGGTTAAAAGAGCAACTATCCAAAAGGGACTGGCTAATTATATTGAGCTGTGGTAGCGAAGTGGTTAGAGTGCAGTACTGCAGCCTACTTCTGCTACCTGCCGGCTGCCTGCAATTTGGCAGCTTGAATCTCACCATGGAAGGTTGATTTAGCCTTTCATCCTTCCAAGGTGGGTAAAAAGAGGACCCAGATTTTTGGGGGGCAATATGCTGACTCTGTGAACTGCTTAGAGAGGGTTGTAAAGCACTGTGAATTGGCATATAAGTCTTAAGTGCTGTTGCTAAATAAAAATTGAAGAGAGGTTATGCTTATAAAATCACAAATATACCATGGCTGAAAGTAAGAAAATAGTCTCCAACTAGCATTTGACAAATATATAGACAAAGTGCCCATACTAAAGGATAGTTAAGAATTATGATATGGAAAAATATTAATTTGTGTATCCCCAGTGACTATCCATTAATATTAAGGAAATAATATGTTACGTGAAAGCTCAGGAAGCATCATTTCAGTGCTCCAAGGCATCAGTGATCAGTAACTGTTTGTCAAACATCTTGCAAAGCTATAACTAAATTACCAGCAACCTTAAAGAAGTGCAGCTAGAATCATCTAACGTCATGTGATGATTCATAATTGCTACAGATCTTCACTGTGCTCAGTTCTTGGGAGAAAATGGGGAGAAATACATGTTGGTTCTTTGAGTTCAGAATAACTCATAACTTGCATTTGAACCAATCTGACCTAGTAGTTAAGGCACCAGGTTAAAAACCAGGAGACCGTGAGTTCAAGTTCCACCTTAACCATGAAAAGCAGATGGATTACTTTGGGCCAGTCACCCTCTCTGAGCCCAAACCGCCTCACAGAGATGTTGTGGGGAAAATAGGAGGAGAAAGTCTATGGAGATTTTCAATCATCCAAATCATGGTTGTCCCAAAGGTGTTTTTCAAAAAGCATCTGAACTTTCTTGTTTTTTTTTTTTTCCTTTGAAAATATTTCACTTCTCACTCAAGACGCTTCTTCAGTTATGTCTAGAAACTATTTTCAAGGGAAAAAACCTCAAGAAAGTCCAGTTGCCTTTTGAAAAGCACCTTTGAGACATAGGAGGAGGAAGATGTGTTGGCTATGTTTGCTGCCTTGAATTGCTTATAAATATAATAAAGGCAATGTAGAAGTAAATACTTCATGACTTGCCAGGTAAAATTATATGGTTTCTAGAGACTTGAATATGACCTGAGATAAATTAGGATCTTGCTAATCTCACGTTGATGGCAGAGGTATCCATTTTCAGTGGCCAGAATTGCATTAACATCATATAATACTCTACTATGGTGATATTTTAGCATATTCTAATGCCTTTTGCTGGAGTTCCTATAACATAAGATTCTACCGTTAATCTCAGCTTTGTTTGGACTGAGATTGATGGGTAGCCTGGAGATTACTTGTTTCCTATCTACTTCTCCCTTACTTTCCTCTCCCTGTGTATAAAGTGATGTTCAAACCAGAAGATGCTGCATTGTTCAGTAATAAATCCTGTTGGGAAAAAATGTGTAGATATATCCACTACAAGCAGAGAAAGAAGCCGCGGCTTTATTTTTCTTTATTTTATGAACCCTTGGCCTTAAGAAAGAGAAAGAGATGAAAGGCACTTTCTTTACTTTTTCAAGATACCTATGTGCACTTGAGATCTTTAATTGCCCATAAATCAGCATTAATCTTTACGGGGTTTGTAATTCCCTGAATTTTCCTTTCCCCTTATTGAAAGGGAAGCAAAGCTCTGATTCAACCCAAATGAAATGGAGTGGCTATTGATTTGGAAGCTGTCTGATTCTCTGATTATATCATACCTGACTCTTGATGGGATTTCCCCAGAACGAGCAGGATATCCTTCTTGGCTCATGGTCAAAGAGCAAGTGGAAATCATCACCAGGAAGAGTGTTGCATAGCTACACTCCTGATGAACCAGTCATGGCCTTATGTGGAACAGAATGTAGTGAATGTGGACACTGATGTCCTTATCATCACTAAGTTACTGTAACACATTGTACACTGAGGCTGCCCTTAAAGACCATCTGGAATCTTCAAGTACACCACAAAGTGGCAGCATGCATGCTCAGTGGACAGTCTTGATGATACACCACTACTGTGGCAATTTTACTGGTTATCTATAGCTTCCTCTTCCTAACCAGAACATTTAATGTTCTGGTTAAAGACCTATGTGGCTTAGGGCATGAGTATCTTAGAGACTGCCTTTTCTTAGCAGTTTCTAGCCATCCTACTGAAACAGTTAAAGAGTTCTGTTTTTGATATTTGTACATTGGGTGATTGTATAGCTGGAATTATCTGGAATTTCCTTGTAAGTGGTTCATAGACTTCCAACTAGGTTGGTTATGAAATCTTTCAATGGGGGGAAAAAAGAATAGCCAAATCAGCTTCCGTACTATTGGCCTTGTGATCCTGAATTGCATATATGAATAAACATTTATAGGTTATCAGTCAATGATTGCCATCCTCTTTGACTAGAACATTCAGATAAGAATGTTTTAACACCCTGTGGTTTATCTTATTCCTGTTAGTGTGTGCGTACATTATCATGTAACTTAATTCATTTTCTCTTTCTGTATTCCCTTCCTTGCCCAGATGAAACTAATAGATTGAAACACTGTACAGTTTCGTTCTACTAGTCTGGGTTTTGGGTCAAAAAGAATGCATCAATAATGCCCTTCATTCTCGCTTTATTAGCATTCTTTGATACCAAAGGTTGAACAGGTATTCTCTGTTGTTCACCCATTAGCCCAGCTTAACTAATTATTTCCTGTGTGCATTTTGGGCAGAGTCCCTGATAAGCACCACTTGCCATCTGTCAAATGAAACCCTGGATGGGTGGCATTCTATTTACTTTATCTCTAAGGTAGCATGGATCATCTTTCCTGTGTAAAAGGTCATTGTGGAGGCTGTTGTTCCAGCAAAAGCCATAAATAATTTGAGAATGATATTAATACTGTTTGTGATGCAAATAGAGAAGGCAAGCAAGGGGATGGAACTGATTCATTTATTGCTGTAACGTGAAAACTGTAGTAGAGCCAAAAAGTTTCTTGTTCAGCTTTCATCTCACTACCTTGACTGTTGCTTGTGCATGTAGCAACACAAAGGATCTTTCCAATCATTCATTTTAAAGTACCCCTGGATGTTACTCCCAATATAAACACAATTGCCTCCATTGGTAGCTATGCAATAAAATTACAGCTTTGGCTACTGGACAAGAAAACTCAGTTGGAGCTATTTATAGTTGGCAACTGCCTGCAATCTCAAAATGCAGTAAGAATAAGAAAAATAATGGTGTTGCATCTTTTCAACATATTTTTGATCCTCTGAGTCACATAGGTGTGCCTACAATGAACCCCATCATAACCAGCCAACTTTGCTTTATGAATCTTTTAAAAAAAATTAAAAAATCATTGTTTTTATCTGTACCTGACCTTCCCATGCTGTGGATTCCTCATACCTTGGCTCTAAAAGGCAGTTTGAAATATTTAACAGTTAACTCAGAGCCTGTTTAATCTTGGCAGATTCCAAATGCATAAAGCAAAAGCAATGGACTACTTTGTATAGAAAAAATTATGAAGAAAAAGATGGGGAATAAAACTTCCTACCAGCCTGATAGTCTCCTTGGGTGATTTTTGGAGTTCAGCAGAGCAGAAAAATGCCTTGGAGGATCATTGAAGCAAAAATGAAACCACAAGATAAATAAAACTATCCATGGAATTGCTCTTCCTTTTCCCTGAAATATCAGCTCTCATACTTAACTTCTCAGTATCCTGGGTGTTAATGTAATCACTCAAAGCCAAAGCTAGCATTTTGATAATTATAAGATCCTGGTTATATATGCCATTCAGGGTGCTGCCTACTGTAATAAACCCTTCAAAATAGCTGCTTACTGCAATTTAACTGGCATTAGCAGCTAGAATAGACTGATTTCATATGGGTTATGGCTTGAATAATTCCGTGACACTCTGAGCCATTAAAAAAAGTGATGAAGAGAGGGAGGCTTGGAAGAAGCAGTATACAGTATATACCCGTTATATTCAGAGGAAATGGTGCCTTAGGTTTTGTTACCTGGGGAAGGGATCTTGCAGAAGACTTCTATAAAACCACTTTAAGCTTTAAAAATATATTGACTTTTTAAATTCTCTTTTCTCAATGCAGTAAACATTAATATATTTATTTTAAAAGATAGCAGCCCAAAAGAAATTGAAGTAACGTTTTCCATTTTTAAATATTAATTAAAGACATGCATGCATGTATGTGTATCTTTCATATCAAAGAGAAAAAATGGAGAAAAGTGAGTGTTTCCAGATATATTACAAGTTCGGGGGGGAGGGGGGGAATCATACATTTTCCCCATAAAATTATACCCTGTTTGCCAACCAAAAATCAAGATACTATAGTTTAAGGATTAAAAGGAATAGTAACAAATAACCACAAGTAGATCTTGACTTACAACTGGTTGTTTAGTGACTGTTCAAAGTTATGATCAGATTTGAAGTTCCAGTGGTTGATCCGCTTTCGTGGATACATGACCTGATTTTGGGTGTTTGGCAACATGGCTGCAGTTAAGGACATCTGCATTGTTTCACATTTACAATGGTTTTGCCAAAATGCAGCAATGTTTTTGCCAAAACTTTCCGCTTTTGACAAAATTCCATCCATAGCAAACCATTGCTTCACTTAATGACTGTAGATTCACTTGATGACCACAAAAAAGATTGTAAAATTGATCAGTCATGTGGCTTTACTACCAGCTGCATTGCAGTCATATGCTGAGGACTTCCTGTATGACAAAAGACCCATCTTCCCAGCTGCCAAGTACATCAGTACTTAAGAAGTACACACAGTGTTATTCCGT
Source organism: Laticauda colubrina (assembly GCA_015471245.1). Classification (NCBI taxonomy): domain Eukaryota; kingdom Metazoa; phylum Chordata; class Lepidosauria; order Squamata; family Elapidae; genus Laticauda; species Laticauda colubrina. Next base: position 80,389,106 of record BLBF01000003.1, on the reverse strand, counting down.
TTCCTTCATCAAAATCCCAATAAAAAAGGATGATTCAGTAGGGAAGAAAAGGCCTTTAAATTTCATTTCTCTGCCATTAATATCTCATATTAATCCCCTACATATCAGAACATCTCCAAATTACATTACTTTTATGTACTAATGTTCTTGTGCCCGATTCTCAGACACCCAGTTGCATCATTTCTTATAATAGAAGTTTGTGTCTTACTTCATCTATGTGACACATTTTAAGACTTTTCTGATGTTTTCCATTGTTTCTTTTTCTCAGTTCCTTCCCCCCAAAACATTCTGCCACATAGCTATTATAAGTAGTACACTTTTTCTGAGATTTGTTTATTTAATTTCCCTTTTTGAATCTTTTGAATAAAAGGGTTCTGTTAGGGTAAATCATGTTGCTCCATATAGATAAATAAATTTATATTAGGCCTGTGCATTACTTCAGTTGAGCATTTGAGCAATGGTGGGATTTAATTTTTCTTACTACCGGTTCTGTAGGCATGGCTTGGTGGGCATGGTGTGGCTTGGTGTGCATGGCAGGGGAAGGTTACTGCAAAATCCCCATTCCCTCCCCATCCCACTAACCTGCTTTCCAGCTCCATTCTCCTGTGCAGGGCAACAAAAGAAGACCCAGCCAATCAGCTGGGACTCAGGAGGCAGAGAATAGATGAAGGCAGGACCAGTCAAGAGGTGGTATTTGCCAGTTCTCCGAATTCCTTAAATTTTCCTCTACCGGTTCTCCAGAACTAGTCAGAACCTGCTGAATACAACCTCTGATTTGAGCCTTCAGTCCCTTCCACATAGCTGCACAAAACAAACCAGGATCAGTTTGTAGGTTGCATGGAAAGACTACACACAGAAGCCAATCCAGTTTCCACCTTGATTCGTTAATAGGAGGCATCCAGGTGGAGCCCCTTGCTTTCGCTATTATGATCCCAATAAAGTGACCCTGTTTTCATCCAATCTTAACATGCACTGTTCCCCGATTGACATCTTGTCCAGAATATGGGCTAATTAGTTGAAAGTCTGTAAATGAAATTAATCAAACTGTAACATGCTAGTCATTTCTGGCTCTAGGGGGTGGTGCTCATCTCCGTTACAAAGCCAAAGAACAAGTGCTGAAGATGTCTCTGTAGTCATGTGGCTGGCATGACTAAACGCTGAAAGCGCACAGAACGCTGTCACCTTCCCACCAAAGTGGTCCCCATTTTTCTACTTGCATTTTTATATGCTTTCGAACTGCTAGGTTGGCAGAAGCTGGAACAAGTAACAGGAGCTCTGTTACACAGCACTAGGGATTCGAACTGCTGACTTTCTGATCAACAAGGTCAATGTCTTATCCACTGAGCCATCGCATCCCTGTAACGTATATAGCATCTGAAAAACTGCTATACTGAGAGTTAAGTGAAAGTGAGGAGGGAAATAAAATTGCTTTATCATTATTTGCCAAACTTTTTCTTTGGAAGAATGTATTGTGTATTTTTTACCTTTGTGATAGACCATAGAAAATGAATTACAGATACTTAGGAAAATTGTCTTCTTAGTAAGTATGCATCTCCTTAACAGCACAGTGCACATTTTAAAAGCTGGAGCAGTGTATCACTGTGTTTGTTCCATCTTGCCCCACAGGGCATGGTTATCCTCCTTCTCTTGGATGAATCTTTCATTATATTTTATATGTTATGTTATCACAGATGGCTATCAAACAATCGGAACATTTAATCTGATCATACTGAAGTACATACAGTGGATCGGTTTAACAAGACAGAAGTTTGTCTACATTGAATTATTTAGTTATGTCTCAGAAATTCAAATAGATCCCATGAGAAAATAATGAGAGCAGCAACGCAACATATCAACAAGATATTTCTCAATGCTTAAGTGGTTGATGCAAATGCACATGGGGTATTTCTTCATCACCTCAAGAAAATGCCAGTGTGAAAGCTAATGAGAATACAGTACTTTCTATTCCTTTACCTCTTCTTTTCTTTCTGTTGGTAATTCTCTCTTGGGCTTATCTTCTTGCAAAAATGTTACTAGTTGACAATATTTTATGTGTAATGTTCCAAGCAGCTATTCAAACATTCGTTTGCTTTTCTTTCCCATTCTAGTGTTCCATGCCTTCCTGCATCACAGCCTTTCATGTAACCTGTGCCTTTGAGCACAATTTGGACATGCGGACACTGTTAGCAGAAAACGATGAGGTAAAGTTCAAGTCATTCTGTCTTGAGCATAGCACTGGTGCCACCAAGCCACCAGATGACGTACGGATGGAGGCAGATCAAGGTAAACTAGACATGGAAAAGGTAACACTGAGAAAACAGAAGCTCCAACAGTTGGAAGAGGACTTCTATGATCTTGTGAAACCTTCCGAAGTGGCGGAGAACCTTGATTTGACTGAGTGGCTAGTTGATTTTGTCTATCAATACTGGAAGATGAAGAGAAAAGCTAATTATAACAAGCCACTACTGATGCCCAAGACAGATGAAGTAGATAATTTGGCTCAGCAAGAGCAGGATGTATTGTACCGACGCTTGAAGCTCTTTACACACCTTAGACAGGATCTTGAAAGGGTGAGTAGAATTATTGGGATTAATAACTCTTGTTTGTATATTCCTACTTTCCATACTCTGGCACCATCCAAATGTACAAAAAATTACAGCTCCCCAAATTACAATGGAAATTCCCAATTCATCTGTAGTTTACAAGACTTGAGGGAGTTTAGTTCAATCAGCTTTCTCTACAGTTACTCAAACCTGCAATGGACAGATATAGCAATAGCAGTTAGACTTATATACCTCTTTGCAGTGCTTTACAACCACTCTCTAAGCAGTTTACCGAGTCAGTCTATTTCCCTCAGCAATCTGGGTCCTCATTTTACTGACCAAGGAAGGATGGAAGGCTGAGTCAACCTTGAGCCGGTGAGAATTCAACTGCCAAATTGCAGGCAGGTGGCAATCAGCAGAAGTAGTTTGCAGTACTGCACTCTAACCACTGCGCCACCGCAGTTCATGCATTACCTTGTGGTTGTAAATTATTCAATGTCATTATAATCATGGGTTTCATATTTTTGTTTGCTACATTAATACTGAATATGTCATTACCATCTAGTGAGGAAACGATAAGAACACCAGCTTTTCTTCTCTAGCTGGGAGGAAGTGAAATTATTTGGTACAAACCAACCATAAATAGTTCAGAAGCATGCAAAATAAAATTATCCCTATTTAATTTTTTTCTGTGGTTAAATATATATTTTTGCTTTTATTTTCAAGTGTGATAAAAGCGTTAATTATTAGGGCAGCCTAAGATCAACTTCTTATGCACGTTCACTAGTTTGATTAGAAGACAAAATTTATGCCCATTACATCCTCTGGTTCTCTCATTGTATGTATGATAAGATATAATTGTAGCAAGACTGTGGCCATAGGATGAAGGTTGAAGATGGATGGTTTGGAACCGCCATTCTTTCGGTCTTCAAATCCTTGGATATAATTCCTGCTTTAGCTGATAGCTTGATTGTTCCTTTTCCAAACACTTGTCTTCCATAGAACACGTCATCTGTCATCTATCCCCTAATTCCAGTATGTGTAAAAGATACTGTAGAAATGCCATATTTTGAGCCTTTTTGTGATTAAAAATCAAAATGCAAAAACTGAAATAATTTCTATAGTGCCACTTCTTGGCTATATAGTATATAAGTGTGGCAACTAAAGAATTCAGCTGTTCCTCCCCCAACTGCTCCCTCTCCGGTTGAAAAATCAATCTTACAGGGGATAAACAGGAAAACATTAAAAATAATAATAAAATGTATTTTTTAAAATTGTAATATGTATACATTCATTATAGAAGAACATAATTACAAAAAGTTGCTCCCAAAGACATACAAGAGCAGCTTGCAGCAGCTTGTGAAGAAAAAAGATCCAAAAGTAAACACAGTATTCCAGATACAGCATTGCTATAATTGAAGGAACTCCCACTGAAGATCTCTGAAAAGAGACTGGAAAGATTTCAAATTATTATTTCAGATCACAAGAAAAAACTATATTCCTTGAATACAGGCTGAAGTAAAACCAAAAGTAGTCCCACAATACCATAGCTTAGACTTGGTGCAAATAAATCCTAACACGAATTCCTGACTACACATGTTAGCAATGTCTACAGTCCTGAATCAGACTTCCTTCTTTAGACTTCCTTTCAGCCTTTCTTTGGTTCACACAATCACTGTCTACTGTAAGCCCAAGAAAAAATGCAGCACTACTAGCTTTGGCATGCATGCCCACATTACTTCCAAACCACTTTTTCAGCTTCAAATTCAAAGCACTGTGCACCTCCCTACTGAGATAATACGATGGGATAAAGTACCAAAAAAAAGTACCAACACAATATGATACAATATGTTATCATGCAATACAGTAGTTCTCGACCTGTGGTTTGCAGACCTTTGGGAGGGGCCACAGTGTTGTCATAAGGGGTCCGTGAAGGCTTGAAGAAATGTTGTGATTTAAACCTTAAGATAAATCTTGGTGGTCCATGGCTACAAAAGGTATTTAAAGGGAGTCCATGGTGAAAAAAGGTTGAGAACCATTTCTAAAGCACAGTTTTCCAAAACTTTTTTTTACATTTCTTTTTTTTTTTTACATTTTTTTACATTTCTAAAGCACAGTTATTTCTGGAATGAAGGCTCTTCTAAATACTGTAAAGCTATTCTCTGCTGCTTTTTTTATTTGGTGATTAATTCTCAGAGAAGAGATGAGTTTATAAATAGGACCAGGAAATATGTTAACACTGTCTTTTTGAAAGGATAGTTGATATTAGTGGAGACACACAATAACCAATTACCATGGGAATTGGCTTTTCTCCTCTTCCCTCCCCCCATATTCCCCTGCTGTATATAGTGGTAAGGTTGATGCCGACATGGAGTTTTCTTAAAATCTTGCTTTTCAAAGTGCCATGATATAAATACTACGAATTCTTATAAATTGCTTTTTTTATTTGCTATGCACATCTGAAATTAAAAAAATAAATGGTATAATTAGTCATGTAGCTGAGGACATGGGGACAGAACTGACAGTATGTTATCAGCATAAGAGCTGAAAAAGCAAAAAGGAAGATTTCTGAAAACAAAGTACAAACAAGCTAAAAAAAGAAATCTGAGATAGGAAGCAAGAGGAAGATAATAAAGTGTGAGAATAAATATATGCAGGACAAGCCCTGGTAGTGAATATTTCAGGTGCATGCAGCTGCCCATAATTGGGACAAGTTGAAGGATAAAGCTATGATTGATGTGCTCCAAGTAAAGTGAGATGAAGAGTCAGAGCACAAATAAAAACAATGTTTTCATTATTTATTTTATTCTATTGCTTAACATTATGAGTTTGTTTATATGTAATGAACAGCTTGTCTTTTTATAGAAAGCAGTGCTCTGCAGCAAATATTTGTATGGACATCGAGTCCGCATGCAACGTACATGACACTTTGCAAAATCTCATTTTTATAAAAACCTGTTGTTTCCATGATCCAAAATAAATAGCAGTGGTCCTCAGAAATAGCTGTTTATGGTTAGAGAAAAAGGAATATTTTTAAGAAAACAAGAATTAAAATTGCATTGGTCTCAACTGTTCTTCTAATTTGTGATTTTATTAGTACTTTTGCAACAGCTGTTGATCCTTTCCTATTAATGCAACCCTTCCTACAGTCACAGATTATTATGGTCAGCTTAGATTTGAAAGTAATAAACTTTCCATTAAAACAAATCATCTATATGCATGCAAGCAAGCTTTGGTGTGGATTTATTGGATTTATCCTTGGTAGTTTCTTGATTATAAATTGACAGGGCAGGCTATCATATATAAGTAGGGAAGCTAAACCCACATTCACTCACACTGAAGATGCTATCTAATTGGGTAATGAAATATCTGCAAGCAAATCACCAAGCTCAAACCACCAAGGATTCTGCCATTGTTTGTTCTGAAAATCTTTTTAAACCTCATAACCAGAGAAATGTAAAAGAATATCTCAAAATACAAATTGCATATTATACTTAACATATTGGAATTTTTTTAAAGTCCCAAAATCTTGTAGATCTTGTACGTATACACAATAACAGCAGTATCTTTCATTTAATCAATGTTGCTAGATGGATATGTAGCCTAAATCATTAGGCTTGACAGGAAAGACTCAGTTCATTTAACAGTCATGATACAGCCTCGCCCAACTCTGAGGATCTGACTTGTCTGCCAGAGTTCCTTTCTACTGTCCTATTTAGATTTTCCCAATAAGTATTCTCTGAGTAAATTGAACTGTCACTCACAGCATCTTCAGGCAACTTGACTATTTGGAGGAAACCAAACTGAAAAGATTGATTTTCATTGTGGCGCTACAATAGCATTTTCTGTGTATTGAAATAGGACAGTATAAAACCAAATAATGCCATGAATAATAATTACCACTGTAGTGATATATTCGATTGTATTGATAATATGACAGTTGACTTGTGGGCTGAAATTAGATGAACATTTTGCAAATCAGCCTTCCAAGGCTCAAATGCAGACTGTCCTCACTGACCTCTGTTTCTGCTTTAGTGCTATCCATATTCCAAATGGAATATTCCATATGCCATATTCCATATTCCAAATCTATTGATTCTCATCAAATATCTCACCTGTCTCACAAAATCTTCCCCGTACGATTCTTCTAACTGCTTTTAACACTGTTTTACATTTCACTTCCTGCAGTATTTTCATCATCAATTTTCAATGATAGGAGTCTTGTATCATTGAGAAGTTGTTTTCTGGTATTGTAACAAAATGCATCTAGAAGCTCCTAATAGATAATTGCATAGATTTTATTTTCTTCAGTTCAATCATGTCCAATTCTCAGAGGCTGCAGAATAAATCCCTGTAGTTTATTTGGCTTGGTTTTTCAGAAGTGGTTTATCAAAGGCTCCATCCTAGGGCTGTGAGAAACTGACCAGGCCAAAGTCACCCAGCTGGCTTTGTGCCTAAGGGCACAAACTAGAATTCACAATTTCCTGGTATCTATCCTGATGCATCAACCACTGTACTATACTGGATTTCTATCTGCAATTATAGATAACTGCAATTATGAAATGTCAGAAGCTTGCAAAATTTAAATATGGCTTGAGATTTTCCAATAAATGCCCTGATATTGTCAATATTATTCTCTTCACAACCACTATCTCAGCATTTTAATTTGATGGCTAGAATCCCCTTGCTCTATTCCCAGTTAACTCACCACAACTGCCTCTTAATATAAGTAGATACATGTTATTTTATTTCTATTCGACCCTTCATAAAAGAACTTCAAAGCAGTATAGATTGCATTTTCTTCCATTTTTCCTCACAGCTGCAATCCTTTGAATTAGATTGGACTCAGAATGAATGACTTTGATTTAAAGACATCCAGTGAATGCCCATGTCTGAAGATGGGCTAAAAGATGAATCTACCCAATGCCAGCCCATTACCTGAACCAGTCTACTGTTGGCCTCGAATATACAATATTCTCTGGAATCTTGGCTCTCAATATCTTGCCATCTTCAGCAGTTCAAAGAGACACAGTTCCCACAAGTAGAGTAAAATGTTTCCATTTTAGCACTGAAGGCATCACGAACTTTAACTTTTAAGGATAATAGAAATCATTCTGTCCCAAGGCAACCCAAAAGCTTAAAATTGTCTTTTTAACCTCATAATTCCCCAATTAGATAGAAAATATTAAAGATACTGGGTTTTTTTAAAAAATAATTTGAACAATCTTACTGTAATATTTAAGGCTTGTTGAAATGAGTAGCTCACTTCTACCATAATTGGCAATCAGAGGCTCAATATCTGAGTGTCTTTAATTTAATTTAATTCATGTGGAAGAGCCTCTTTGGTCTAGTGATTTAAATCCAGAAATCTAGAAATATCTAGTCCTGCCTTAGGTACAAAAACCAGCTGGATGACCTTGAACCAAGCTTTTTGTCACCCTGAGGAAGAAGGCAATGGCAAATCCCTTCTGAAAATGTTGCCTACAGAGATTTGTTAATGTAACTCCCAGAAGTTATGTCTAACTTGAAGCGCATCTTCAGTAGAAATGTGGAGTTGAAACATTTCTACAGTGGAAGCCAACCATAAAAGTTATATGTTGGCAAAACATTGAAGTGAATTCAGTTTTCTCATTTTCTGTACTAAACACAAGACAGATACTTTGTCAGTAGAAAAATCCAATTAAAGCTGCTATGAATTATAACTGCTTAGATTTGAAAATTATAAATAAAACATCAAGTATATCCTAATAAAACAATTTGTTCTGATCACTAAATGTATGAAATTAATATTACTAATCTAATAAAATCTTTTTACACATGAACGGACATTTTTCTTGTAGTTGACAAAAGCAAACCATTCAGTTTTGGAAACTTCATTCCCTTTAAAATGTAACTGCCCATATTTGTTTGGCTAATGAGAATGCATTAAGCCTATTATAATCATATTTTCCATTCCCTTTTGATTGGTTTTATTTGTAAAATGACATCCTTTGTATTAATTTGCATAATATGTTTTACAAGGAAGTATGTTTAAACAAAGCCAAAACCAAGTTAACAAACAGGACCATTTAGCAAACATCTTTTGTCTTGTTTCTTTAATCCTATTATCCCTTACACTTTTAAAAAATATACCTTCCAGACATAGCCATCCAAATGTCTCACTGCATCCAGAGACAATTAGAAAGAAAAATTGAATACAGTGTTCTCCTATCTTAACCACAAGAGTTCTATTGTTGTTTGCCTAGTTGGTTATTTACAGTTCAGATCCTGGAAGTTCACTGTCTATGTAAAACATCATTCACATTAATTCATTAGGAAAGATGAATCCCAATAATTGGGTATTATATTACCTTTCTTTTAGCATTTCTAGTGAGCTTTCCAGAAAAGTCTAGGAAACCAGAAGTTCTGTTATTACTTTGCAATGAAGAAAGAGAGATTCATATTGATGATAGAGGTATTATCAACAAAATAATTTGTAAACTCTTATTTTTTTAAAAAAAAAAGGTGACTAAACCTGTCATCATCATAGGTCATAGAGTAGTGAGAACGGTTATGAAAATATATTAATCTATAATATAAATTACTCTCAAATTAATTTAACTTTCTTTTCCCCCCTTTTTAAAAAAAAATATAAATATAAAACAACATGAGCTTTAAAAGTAAAGAGAACTTATTAAAATTATGTTGAGGTGTTAAGTTGTTCAGGAAGCAGCATAAACACCTGGAATTGGGCTTTTACCAATTCCTAACTCCATTAATCTCAGCCTGTCATACTTCACTTACATTGAAATTATAATTCCCATAATTTCCCTCTACCATAACCAGTGGGAGAAATTGTAGGTTAACATATTTGGAAAATACCAGATTGAGAAATATTGCACTTCTTGATTGCTTTATCATAATGCAACATTGTTCATACTTCCTGTCTTCTGCAAACGAATGCATACATAGCAGCCTCTGGGTAATTGTGAGAATTTTCTGTGGATTGAGCTAATATTAGAAGTTAAAAAAACCCAAAGTGTCTCCTCTCCCTTCCTATAAATGCTTGTACTAAGCCTTCATGTGATATGCTTGTTTGCAGTTTGACATGCATAACTGTTAACTTCCTCAAGGGCAGAAAAGTTCAATAAACAAAACAAAGGGAGTATTTTACTATTTTTGTATTTTACTATTTTTTTATTTTACTAATAAAATGTACATTCACTTTGTTCTCTTCCTTGAAATGGCTTGCCCAATGCAGCTTGCAACATATAAAAAAAACATAAAACCAATCATAAAATGTATTTATAGCACTTGAAAGAATGCAGCATTAAATTGGCACAAATACTTTTGAATGTTATTTATAACTGTATGAATAAAACTTCATTTTAATAACAGGCTTCCAATATCATTTCAGATTATGACTCTAGTGGCATTTGCAGATGGAATTTTATTGCTCAGTCGAAGCAAAATTCAGCCTGTTAATATAGGAATGAACCAATGAGATCAAAAGATGATGCAGCCTTTGTAGATATCTACTAAGGCTTTCTTTTTTCTTCACACCATCTTTCTGTCAGCAGGTGACAGCGGGACTTAAAACCATCCATTGAAGCTAGCTTGGATTCATAGTATTACTTCATTTGAAGAAGCAAATGGTAGAAATCAAGAGCTCTTCAACTGAAGAACTGATCTTGAGTGTTGGGGTCAGAGGTTATGTTTTTGGGCTCCTGTAGTGGCCTCCGCATGATAATATGTCAGGAAGTAATTTGACACTTGAGCAGCTCTTGTTGGTCTCTTGATCTGTGTCTAGCTTTGCTCTCTCCAGAATGGCTGTGCTGCCAATAAAAGATAGCTAACCAATTTTTTACTGTTTGACATTCCCACTGCATACAGTATTTATGCTGAATGGAGCTTTTCTCTGGGAGAAATTTATTGCAACTGGGTCATTGGTCAATGGCAAAACAACAGCTCTCCTGAAGGAATCATGGCAGAAGTGACCTTTCAATGACTGGGGTTTATTTCAATAGAGTGGTTGTTGGTTGTATACCTGCCTAGTAGGGAAAAAAAAATTGCATAAAACAAAAATCCCTTTATTGGTTGGAACAATCCAGCTATGTATGAAAAGCAAATATTCAGGGTCAAGCCATTACCCTTAAAGATAGCTTAGTATGCAGGAAGCTATGATGTCTGGACAAAATAAAATTAGGACATGTTCAAATTGGAAATATGGAATGCAGTAGAGGGTGCTTAAAATATTTTAATAGTCTTTTTCAAAAATCCATGGACAGTAAAGTATTTGGGGGTCCAACTCACAAGTGAGCTACGGGACATAAAAAGGCAAAAGTTATTTTATGGCACAGTCCCATAAACCTTTATTCAGAAGTTAGTCCAGCTATATTCAGTGTGATTTAATTCCTAATAAGCAAACGTAAGATTGCAAGCTCATTTTCTAAATGTAATTAAAGGAAATTGTTTAGCTGTAGGAATGATAACCTCTTCTTCACAGCCAAGAAGACAATAATAAAAATAATTTGTCCAATAATTTGTAAACAAGTGTGCTGACTACCCTGAGCAGTATTTCAGAATAATGTATTCTTTTGATAGTTAAGGGTCACAAGTCCAGATTTTTCATTATGCTTTGTTAAATAAACAATATTGTGGTTAAAATTTTAAATTAAATCCAGGTGGAAAATACTAACTTACTGAACCCATATTCAATTACAATATTTCTGTATATATCAATAGTTCCAGAATTCTTAGATACAGTATTCTACTGTACAGTATTCTTACTGTGAATAGAAGAAGAAACAGAAGAAAAATGGAATAAATAGAAAAAGAAATGATTTCATGGAATTGCTTATACCTCATTCATCTCATATTTCTGTGGGGTTGCGGCTTGCTTGGAAGTGTTTAGGTGTGTGCAAGGGTTCCCCTCAGAAAGCAATCTAGTATTTATGGAGATAGCTCTTCAAGAATGATACTATCAGCAGGATTTGGAGAAGGAGAGGCTGCTTCTCAAATGTTAAAGTCTATGCATGGAAATAACATGTGACTAGAGCTATATGGATGGCATTTACTGTAAATATAAATTTCAAAAAACCAAAGGAACCAAGGAATCTGTCCCCAGAGAATTAACACTGAATTAAATTAAAATACTCACTGTTATCTCAATAGATTATAGAAATAGGTTACAAATAACAGAATGAAAGTCAACAGAAACAAGTACATGGTTTGCCTTTTGGAAAACAACATGAAAATACACAGGAATAGATGTGTCATGAAGAATATCCAGTTTGATGACAGTTCATAAGATAATCTTGGAATGGTAGTTGATTGCAAAGTAAATATGAGCCTAGTATGATGTGATTGCAAGGAAAACAAATGCACATTTAGGCTGCATCAACAAGATTTATTGTTTTCAGTTCAGAGACAGTAATTGCTCAGCGATATTCTGATTTTGTTGGACTTCAGCTTGAATCTAGTTCTGAGCATCACGCTGTAAGTAGGATTCAGAGAAATTAAGCAGATTCAGAAAAGGTCAACGAAGATGATCAGAGAACTAAAATGCCCTATGAAGAAGTTGCTGAATATGTTGAGCCTTCATAAAAAACTGTGAGATGATTGAGATATGATAGAACATTTTAAATACATGGCACGATGCGAACTTATTGTCTGTTATTTCAGAGTTAATTTAGAAGAAGGCAAATTCTAACTGCATGTTAGTAAGAACATCCTAACCGTTTAGAACCTGTTAAGATTTCATAGTTGGATGTGTTCAAGCAATGGCCCTTAATATATGAGATGTTTTACATGACTTTCATTCAAATTTTATATGTAAAAGAACCTTATTTCTAAACTTTACTGTCTAGTTCATTTTAAGTTTCAAGAAAATCTGTTTAATTTTGGAGAACAATTATTTCTTTCAATGGAGTATTGTAGTGCCTGGAAAAAGAAAGCCAACAAGTCTCTTATCACAACTCTTAAGTAATATTATTTTATTTTTTTACTTTAATAAATAATAAGGTGGAATATTTATTTTCTATATCAGGAATGATAACTAGTTCAGTTCCAGTTTTTCAAATATTTTATAAGCCTGTTTATACTTTCTATAAGATAATCAAAAATATTACCTGCAGATGTCATTTATAGTATATTTTAGACACTTCTGCATTTGTTAACATGCTATGTTAATCTTTGGCTAATGTTCTGGGTTCACTTAGCTAGACTGGCAGGCCTGAGAATCTATACAAAGACCAAAATGTGATTATTGCTGTTTAATGTATTCAGATTATAACCTGTAACTATATCTGTATTTTGGGACATTCATAAATCAAGCATAGATTTCACAGATGACTGTGCAATTTTCAACAGCTCAAGGATAGCGTTGAACTTTGGCCAATAAGTTGAGTAGCTAGAGTTACTTCATTTAATACAATATTCTTGGATTAATACATTTTATTCAGTCCCAAAGGTATTTTTCCAAAAGGCAACTGAACTTTGTTTTTCCTTGAAGACATTTTGTTTCTCATTCAAGAAGCTTCTTCAATCCTCAAGGAAAAACGAAGTCCAGTTGCCTTTTAAAAAAAATGAAGTCCACTTGCCTTTTGGGACAACCATGGCCTGGATGACTAAGAGTCTCTATAGACACCTGATTCAGATAGATTGCAATTAAGTTAGGTACAGAGCTGCCAATCATTTTTCAAATAATTTATTATTAAAGTAAAAACTCTTACTCTCCTTTGCAGGTTAGGAATCTTTGTTATATGGTAACAAAACGAGAGAAAATGAAGCACTCCATTTGTAAACTCCAGGAACAGATTTTCCATCTCCAGATGAAACTTATTGAGAAAGATCTTTATGCAGGTAACTTTTCCTATTGAGACCTAGAAAATCTGTATTATAAATTATGCTATGGCATTTTCTTTTATTTACTGTATTTTTAAAGAGATTAGTAAAAGTATTTTTAGAAAGCTGAAAGAAGTTGGGTTATTTGACATTTGAAAGTTTTGATGCATTTATTTTGCTTTGAGCAATGTGTGTAATTAAAGCAATGGCTTATATTTTCAAACAGTGGAAAATTTTCCCAATACTTAATTCCTACCTTCAAAAAAATGGATTCTAAAAATATTTTGACTATGAAAATATTGTTAATCTGGAAAATAAAACTATGAAGAAAATTAAGTTGTTGTAAAACGAATATATCAGCACCACTTGTAAAATATCAGCACCTCTTTTAAAATTGAAAAATATCAGAGTGGAGACCCTTTCTTCATTAGTTACCTACTTTTCAGAATCCATGTGTGCTTACAATAAAAAAATTAATAGAGGTTTATCACATTTATAGGTAAATGCAAATACTTCTTTGTCACAATCATCCAGTTCCTTCTGGATATAACTGTTAAGATAGGACAACTCATTTAATTTCATGATTTGGACAAGAACCTGATTATGTGGTTGTACTGTCCTTGTATAAGCAAACCATATAACATCTTAAAAAGAACATTAAGCAGAAATTCTTAACAAATTTACTGATAGTTAATTTTTGTTTTGTCAACTTAGTCTGGACTGAAGTCTTTGGCAGAGGTTTGATGTGCCATTCCATCTCTTTGAATTCTTAATGATAATTTTGCCCCAAGGCTGTAGATACTAAAGTTTTAGAGGTGACATCTGGTTCATTGGCAGAGTTTAGTTACTGTTGTGTTGCCTTTTTGGCATCTACTATTTTGTTAAAGATCAAAGGTTAAATTATAGCACATACTTTTTTTTGTTCCTTTGTGTTTTTAGCTTTATCCTTAAATGAAATTGTACTTGTACATAAGGAATACCTTCCAATACATAATAGTCTAAATGGACAAAAGTCAAGTTTTTAAATGAACATGAAATCAGTACACATTCTTGAAAAAAATATAATACAGTGCACAGTTGCTAGTCTGCAAATTGTACATTTTATGTTGTTTTCAAGAATAGAGAACCCAAAGCTTAAGCTGTGTAACATCCAGAACAAGCATCTGGCCATTTGGCAGAATATTTATCCAATTATATTTGTGACTTTGAAACCTTCTCAGAAGCCTCACATGGTTCGGGGTTCTTTAGGACTGTCTGGATTACATTCAATGCTGAAATTTGATCTTGAAAATTTGAGCACTGAAAAATATTTTGAGTTTCAATCAATTGAATACAAATAAAAATTTCAAAATTGCATAGTATTTTGTTAATATGAGATTTTCAGATCAACTATTTTCAAGATTGTAACACCAGAAAAATGATATTTTGATGATAAACATATAGTCTTACAAGAAAAGCAACTGTTATTCTTGTGGTATATTTGTAACATATGCTTCTGTGGAGTACAGTTAATTCTGAATTATGAGCTGACAATGAGACACTGGGGCCAAAACATTATGAAATGAGAAAGTACAACAACAGCACTGTGACATTTCTGTTTATATCCCAAATTGTACCCATGATAAGAACATCTGACACCTCTTAAAACTGTTAAATTAGACTGGTACAGCTAGAAAGACAATGTTGTCAGAGTGATTACAGCTGTGAATGGGTTATTCTATTCTTATCTTGTAAGCGCTGGGGATTACACATGGAAATGTCACAGCCTTACTGCTTGCATTTCACAGCCTTTCTGTTTACAGAGTTGTCAGGAACTAGATATATAGGTAGACCTTTCTGCCAGAAAAGAATCATAAACTTATGCCTTTAATAAAACTTGCCAGAAAGTGCTTACTTTTCTTATTAAAAAAAAGATGCTCATAACAGTAAGTTTTGTAAATATTTCTTTACTTGGATGATAGATAGACAGACAAACCTTGCTTAATGTCTACTCATTCAGTGACCATTTGAAATTACGCTTATGCTGAACAAGAAGGATTTACAACAATGATTTGTAATTGTAGCCCATGCAGTCTTTCCACAGTCACATAATTGTCATTTGTGCACTTGGCAAGCAGCTGGCAGTTGTAACATTGCGGTCCCGCCATCATGTGATCTCCATTTGCGACCTTAACTGCCATCTTCCAACAAGCAAAGTCAATGGAGAAGGTGACAGGAGATTTCAGATGGCGATAATTTGTGAGATGCTGTGTCCGTGCGGGATTCACTAAAAATGGCAACCAGAATTATAATTGTAAGTTGGCATAGTCACATGAAGTTTCGCCTTACAATTGTGTCAGCGGCAGAGTTTCCAGTCTCATTGGTAACTGAGAACTACCTGTAACCCAGAATCTGTCAAACTTCAGGACTACTGTGAATTTTATTAGTTATTCTGTACTGTCTTCTATTTAACCCTGTTTATAACAATGTCTGATAAGACGACTCGTTTCTGCTTTTTATACATGTGTGTGAAGCAGCATTGGAGTACTTTTGCAGGAGAACAACTGTTTGCATAGTTGCTGTTGTTTTCCTTTTAACCTACAAAGGAGCACTGGAAGGTTGCCCCTGAGGGGAAAGAAAACACCATGTTCATGCATGAATTGTCACCAATATACTTAATTTAATGGTTTTTCCAATACACACTTTTGGTAAATATAAAAATGCAAGACAAATCTATAATACAAACTTACAATTTAACCTTTTTAAATAAAAAGTCCAATCTGTTTAGAAGTTAGTACAATGCCATCTGTTAAAGAATTCAGCAGATGAACTTTTCCTTTTCTCAATGAAGACTTGACTTCAGTGCAGCTTGGCTTTTAAAAAGAGATGATAATTGTTTAAAAGATCAGCATCAGTGGTGAGCCAACACAGCTAAGGGGGAATAGAAAAAGCATTTTGTTGAATATTAGTTGAGGCTAAAAACAAGCCGTAGATGAACAGGATTCCTGACTGGTTGCAGTAAATTGCTGACCTGTTCATCCTTTTCTGCTCCCACCTTCAAAACATGCTTGATGGAAAAGTCTACCTTTTTGGCTGGATTTTTTTTTTATCTGAGAGGGCTGAGAAGAAATGACTGACCAAAAAGGTACTTAGATGGCCCAGGGAAGGAGGGAGCAAGAATTCAAGGTCTTCTGGCAGGCCATAATGGTCATAATTGCAATGTGAAGACCAGTCATAAGTCGCTTTTTCAGTACTGTCATAACTCTGAATGGTCATTAAACTAATGGTCATAAATGAGGATCATTTACTCTTGGGACTGTCACTGAAGACTATTAGAAAGTTACAGCTTGTCCTGTTAGTCCTATAAGGTAGACCAGACTACAAAAATAATGCCATATTGATCTAAAACTACTTTTATTAGAACATCTATAGAACATCTTGCAAGTCTGAGTGTGCACTTTATCTTCATACAAATTAGGAAAGTACCTGTCTGAGACATTTACTTAAATTAGACTCTTAAAATGTTCTCAAGATCAGGCTGATCGTTACCTGAGCAGTTTTTCCTTCTGGCCCTCAAAGTCATTCCTTATGTCCTTCTACAAGTTCATAATGGGGCAGCAATGTGTGCAGTGAAGGTGGCACTGTGTTATTCACATACTGCCCTATTGCTCCACAACCTACACTGGTTCCTACTTGGCCTCAAGGTCTAGTTATGACATACAAGACTTGTCATGGCATTGGGCCTGGCTATCTGAGAGATTGCTTAGATTGTGGACATATCTAGCCAGCGGGGGGAAGGGAGGTCCACTCTGGCATCATCAATTAAACAATATCATAGTGTAGGGCTCAGAAAGCATGCCTTCTCTGTTATCCTCTGGAGTGATCTCTCCCTGGGATTCATGTAGCACACACATGTCGTTTGGGAAATTATTAAAGAAACAGTTATATAGACCTGGAGGAGAGGGGGATAATGGAACTTTTTTTTTTGCTTGCTTGCTTTGATTTGTTTTCATTACTTTATTCTTTTGTTCTAGTGTCTGGTGGTCTATTAATTAAATAAAAGTTATGAAAACTGACAGACTATTCAAATACCTTTATAATTGGGAGAAAGAAAAGGAGCGCACTGAAATCTGGCGGCTGCTACCTCAGTGACCCCTCCAGACTTAAAAGGGTTGCACTGAAACTGTCCAACTGGTGGAGCTGTTCAACTTATGGCTGCTCTGTACCTTTCCCTGTCACACATTAGTAAAATGCAACCAGGAAATGCTAGAAAAGCTGTAGGGTTAGGGAAGGGAAGAAATGGAAGTGTTGTATAGCCAGCTTTAGTCGTACCAACTGCTACTGTTTTAAGCTTATTGAAACATCTAGCTGCTAGGACAAGTCGACAACAAGCAAGAGCAAGACTGTTTGTTTGAAAGACTTCTAGAAATTCAATTTAATGTTCAACATCCCTCTTGTTAAGAGCTCACTTAGAGTTGGGTCTGGAGCTTGGTAGCAACCCTACTTCACAGCTGGTGCAAACAAAGCAAGATTATACCAACCCCCACAATAGGCAGGTAATACTAATAGAAAGCAAGGATTGGACTTGCATTATCTTTGGAGAACTTAAAGGGCCAGAAAATGTTAACAGTCCAAGGGTTATTACTTGGATATTAATCCTATTCAAATTACCCAGAATAAACTCTACTTACAACAGATAGTGGAGAAAAGGAGTCTACAAGCTTGTATTGGGGACATCTTAAAACATAATAAAGCTCTTTAAAGTATCCACTCTACAGTCATAATGAAAAGAACCCATTCACAGTAATTACCCTTGACATTAATTGGACCTCTGGGAACAAGGGATAATTTAATTGCATATAGCTTTCTCCATCTCAAAGATATCATAACCATCCTTTCTTCTACTCTGGATAACTGAGCATCCCGTAGTTAGAAAGCCGTTATCCAGTCTGTCACACGGTAAACCATAAATGAGTGCTTATAAACCATAATGTGGCTAATCCAGAATCAAACAAAAAAGATCATGTCTTAAAGTATCTCATTAAGTCATTATGTGGAATGTTTTAGTTGGTATGTTGGAAATCATAGCTATTGCTATCATGTTAACTATGTTTTAGCATGTATGACCTCTGACTCTTCCACCAATATTGTCTTGATTGCAGAATTTGATTCGGTGTTTGTGTGTTTCATAGAATTCACACAATAGAGTATATAAACAAATAAAATTATTGGTTGTATAAGATGCAATAGCGCTCCTGTGCTTTCAGATATAGTATATTATGCATAAGTCTCATTTAGATTAAAAGTACATTACTGTGAGTATGCGTGAGGAAAAAATTATCCACCAACTGATGTAGTAGTTATTTCTGCCAAAATAAACAGGAAGAATGTTGCAGCCACACGTGAGATTCACATAGCAGCTTCCATGCTGGGTTCATAATTAGGCAAGTTCTTCAGTGCAGGTGTCTTATTTGGGGGGCCCAGCCATTTGTTCATATTTGCCAAAAGAGAGGTTGAGCTGACTGGACTTTTCATTTTCTCTCTGAGCTGAAGATGAGACTTGATTGCTAGCCTCAGGAATAGACATCCACAAAAGAAAGGTGTGAGAGAAGCATTCTTTCTACTGGAAATATTTTTTGATTGTTGCTGTTATTGTTCCTGTTAAGTGGCACTTTTGCCATTATCTTCTTCCTGAGCCTTCTGCAGCAGCCTGGGAATTCCCAAGAGGTCTTCTCTTCAAGTACTAATCAAGTACAACGCTAATAACTTTTTCAAGACCACCTATGTGTTTCCACCTTTTCTAACTTTGAACCATAAACGTGGCATTTAAGATTTAAGCCTCCTGCTGATCTCACCTTCTATAATCAGACAGAAGCATTTAAAACAGTTTTTGTAATTGTAAATTGTAGATTTCAAATCAGATTCAATGTTTTTACTCTATCACAAGATGAATTTCCTTGAAACTTGTCTTCATGTTTTATTATATGCTAGATAAGTCAATGTCAATTATTTTTAGACTTATTTTCTGTTCAGAATATCATTGGGCAAATAACTCTTGCCAATTTTATTTATTCATATAATTCTGTATTCACAGTGGTCACAGGACTATTAAATTAATTGAAAGAATACTTGGAATTTTTATATATGGGAACAACTATGAATTAGATGCTTTCCAGGTAATCTCAGAGTTCATGTTAGTTCATTTGAGAGCAAGCATGTCTTAGGATATTTTGAACCAAAGTTACTTACAGCTGTAAGGATTTTTAGGATTTGAATTGAACCCAGAAATATCAGCAGCCTATGCAATTGCAAAAAAAAAAAAAAAAGAGTCTTGGGATTCCATCCTATTTGGCCCTTCTGCTTCAACATCCTATTTAGTAGAAGCTTTGGAAGATTTTCCAAGAAAAAGAAAAGAAAGTTCCTCTCTTGAAAAAGATATGGACAGATTGGAAGACATAGGGCATAGATTTTACCTGTTTGGTTTTTATGTTTTGAAAAATGAGAATTTTTTAAGCCTATTCTGGGAAAGCTTTAAAAATTGGAATAAATCCTGAAACATATTCTTCCTGGAGTGTTACTATCACAACTAATATATTTATTGAATCAGAATATTCCAATAATTTTTTCCCTTTTTGGAAACATTTGTAAAGGTATCTTTAAAAATACCCATTTTTTCATGGAATATTTCTTGATATACCATTCCATGAGTTGTGGCAAAAATTGTTTCATGAGCCTTGTTGGTTGCTGAGTCTGCCACCGTCTGCTTTCCTTCAAAAGTATCAGATGCACCGCGTGACATGCCACACGGAGCCAGCACTGATCCTCATGCGTATGGCTCTTCAGTGGTCTGCACAGAAGGTTGGGACCAGCAGGATGATTAAAAGTTGTTTTCCGCTGAGAGTAATTGGAAAATATATTGTTTTGTTTCTCAGTTTCTGACTGGGGTATTTCACTCATCATCTTTGTTACAGGCTGGGGGATATGTCATCTGTAAACCAGAAAGTAGCCTTTTTCATCATGGATCTCTCCAGATGTTTGGGTTTATAAAACCCATCCATCAATCCCAGGCTGCCCTAGAGAGAAAGATGGGAAATACGGTTGGTTTCAGCGCACTCTGCTCCATATTTCTTGTTTTGTTACTCTTACCCATAAATTCAGAACCAAAATAGATAAGAAAACACATATCCATTATTGAATGTTCTGCTTCTAAGAGCTGGCAAATAACAATAGGAGGCCAGGGAAGAAGGAGCAACCCAAATCATTAACCCTTTTCCCATGCCCTTTTCCTAATGAAAATTGCTTCTCTCCAGAGCTACTGTTTTCCAGCTCTGTTTCCAGAGAGACTTTGGGTGCAATCAGCCTGCATGTATGCATTTCTATAATGGGACAAATAACAGATTTAAGGGGTAATTATGCTCAGGAAATGGATCAGGGAGTAGAAACATTTTCCTCTCCTCCAGTGCTACTGAATCAGCCTCCATGTCCCTTGCCAATATTGTAGGGATTATTAGATTGTCCTCTTTGTCCAGTATAGTTTTCTTGAAATACATTACTATGACATCTGAGCCTTGCCCTCATAAGAGCGTAGATCAGAAATTATAAGCTTCGTGTCAACTATTTTGACTGCCAGCAGTTTTTGGTAAAGCATCTTTTCTAATGAAAATCAATCGACTGAAATAGATTGAAAGAGTGGCATCTTCATTTTTTTATAATCTTTACTGTTAATGTGATTTTCATATTTTTATATATCTGTGGGTTTTCTATCTGTGACTTTTATCTGTTTGCTGTGTACTGCAGAGTTCCCTTTGCGAGATGGGAGGCTACATAAATTTGATTAATAATTATTAAATAAATAAAAACATTTGATATTATAATTTTACTTGCTGTACTTCATCGTTCCTTATTCCTCTGTGTATTTGGGGGAACAGAGAAAGGTGAACTTTGCTTTTTATTATAGTTGCAGAATCATTTCCCTCTCACTGCAGTGAGTTACAGTGTAGATTATAGCCCAATGAGTGGCATTGTGAAGAAATGCAAGCCTGATTGATGCTGATAGGTTTTGAAGCTGAGCATCCTTATTTTCAATATTCTTAGGTTTCCTTTTGTTATATAGATAGTCCTCAATTTATGACTACAATTGAGATCAGAATTTCCATTGTTAAGCTGGGTGATTGTTAAATCAGTTGCACTGAATTTTATGGCTGTTTTTGCCATAGTTGTTAAGCAAATCATTGAATCTGTTAAGTGAATCAAGGGGTCTTTCAGCAAATCCAGCTTTCCCTATTGATTTTGCTTGCTAGAAGCTAGCTGAGACAGTCATAAATGGCAATCACGTGACCCCAGGATGCAACCATTGTAAATAACATGCCTGATGCCAAGCAACCAAAGTTTGATTGCATGACACTGGGGATGCTGCATTGGTTGTAAGCGCTATTGTAACTTTGAATGGTCGCTAAATGAATGGTTGCAAGTCAAAAACTCCCTGTAGTTACATGGTTTCACTTGTTTTCCTGTTGAACTGTTCAGGTAACCAAGTTGTCTTGCTCTCTGTTTTTCTCCTGCACAGAAGGAAGATAGGTTCCTCCTTTATCATTGATCTAGTACTGATTTATTAATTGCCACATGCATCTTAGTTAATGTACAACTCTTGGCACAATGTATTTGTCACATTAATGGACAAGCTGAATTTGGTGAACAATTGTGTGGCTGATGAATAATCTTATAGGCAGGCGATGTCTCCTAAAGCTGGAAAGGTTGCCCGTCTGAAAGCTACTTTTCCCCTATCTATCTTCTGTGAACTGAAAAACAACCCTCTAGTTGTCAGCCTTTGAAATGCAGCTGTTCCTTTTGACAGGCTTCTTTTTCAAAAAGTCTAACATTGATATTGTTGTTTGAAAGCACTGCACCATCTAAACAAAGCCATATATTTTATTTGTTAAGTCAAGTGAAAAATGTGTCTGCCCTTCTCCAGTTCATTGGCAGGAACTGAGCAAACATCCATTCTGCTTTGCTTTTCTTCCTGGAAATCTGTTCAGTAATTGTGAGAAAAATCTTTGATCAGCAAGCCTGCAAATATAAATCCTGTATTAAAAGAATAATAGTGGTTTATTAACTGGCTGCAACAAAAGCCTAATTGCTTTAAACCAATAGTACATAAGTCCAGTATTCTTGTTGTGATGGCTCATTCTGGAGGTTTAGGAATAAGTTCATAGTAGCAAGGCCTATTGGTGTGCACTGTGGAAATGACTGCTGTGGTTTTTTTTTTTTCATTTTGGTAGCTCCTAACCACAAAATAGCAGCTAAGGGCAACTGGCTTGCATTAGACAGAAATTTCCAAAAGTGGGTGCTTTATAAACTGCTGCCGAGCATTACCTCAAGACTTCTTGGGATAAGAGAGACAAAACCACAACATGTTTGCACTCCCAGTAAGAGGTTTATAATCCAGAAAAAATCCATCAAGAATAGAATCAGATAGACACATTTGTTTTTCTAATATCAATTTGAACCATAATACAGATTCCTTATACTCTTGTTTTCTAAGCATCTTCCTTCTGCACCCATTGCAATTAATATGAAGTAGCAATGAGCTAAAAGCTTGAAGTACAGGTAGTCCTCAATTTACAACAGTTCATTTACTGATCATTTGAAACTTCAATGGCACTGAAAAAAGTGAGTTATGGCCATTTTTTCACACTGATGATTGTTGCAGCATTCTTATACTCACATGATCAAATTTTTATGTACACTAAGAGCATTTGCACCAAGACAAATTCCTTGTATGTCCAATCATACTTGGCCAATAAAGAATTCTATTCAGATGCTTGGCAACTGACCAATCTTTATGACAGTTGCAGTATCCTGGATTGCCTTTGGCAATATTCTGACAAGCAAAGTCATTGAGAAAGCCAGATTCATTTTAACAACTGTATTACTAACTTAACAACTACAGTGATTCACTTAATAACTGTAGCAAAAAAAAGTTATAAAATGAGGCAAAATTCACTTAACAACTGTCTCACTTATCAACAGATATTTTGGGCTCAGCTTTGGTCCTTTGTGCGGTGTGTGTGTGTGGGGGGGGGGGGATAGCAGACCTAATTACCATTGCCTGTAAGTAAGGGCAGATGGCTTGAGAGAGCAGCAAGAAGACAAGCAATTGTCCAATAGAGTTAAAGAAGCCATTGGGAATTCCAAAATACAAGGACAAAATGGAAGTGACCTGACTCTCATGACTTCTGGAATTTCCTCCTTGAGAAAGCCCAGAAACTCATGACTGCATCCCCATCCAAAAAATTAGCCAAACGTTTCTACTGTAGCAGGTAGTTGGAGAGCAGGAAAGATTTAATTTTAAACTGACTGGTTTTATTGCTCTGCTGTTTAGTGTTGCCCTGTAGATTTATTAGACTGCTATTTTAAATTAATTGTTAAGCATTTATTGATATTTTGTGACCATTTAAAATTGGATTTTAATTGTTTTGTAATTTAATATTGTAGGATGCCCTAAGGGGCCCGTTCAGGCAGTGTAGCAGGATATAAGAATAATAAATGTGTAACTCTTACTAAACTTTGGTACAGAAAATGTGTGTTTAAATGGCTACCAATATTATCTTCATAAACTTGTTTTACAAATTTAATTGCCAACAAAATATTTGATCTTCAACATGAAGGAGTCAAAGCTAGTGAAAACTTAGAAAACTGCTAGAAGTCTACCAGCAAAGATCTTTTACACCAGTTGCTAGCATTGGATATCCAAGGTTAAATATGTTATTGAATGTGGGTGAAGTATATATTTTAACATTGGACCATGGTCCCATCTGGCAAGATTCCACAGAATGCATTTTGGAATTTTGCTACCTTTGCATCTTTTTTTTAACCTTAGTCTTTCATAATCTCACATTCCTGTTCGGTAAATAATTAACTATATGCTAAAATTATACTAAAAATGTGGAAACATTGAAATGGAACTGTAGCCTTATAGAAGAGATAACTACATGATGTGCTCTTGCAAAATCTATAATGCTTTATTGACCCAAATATAAATGTTCATAGTCTGTATAATGACTTCAGAATCACAGCCAGGAAGAACCACCAGAATGTAAAATAGGATTATTGTGTTTAATTCAGATAGCCCACCTAATGGTCTTAATTAATTTGAAAAAGACTGTAGGAGAAGGAGTGGCAGAACCTGGGTGGAGTCAAAAGAAGAATCAACCTAGAGTCTCTATGGAACCCCTCTTGAATTCCGTTGAATTTAACGCCAATATAGTGCTGACTGTTAGTAGAACAGATTCTTGTGTATAGGCATGATTAGTAGTAAAATTAGTCTAATTAGAACTTCATATGTGGTCCTGATCTTTTGTGTCTTTTATTAATCTACTCCACTAATGGTCAACACTATCTTGGTGTTAGATAAAGGTCAACAAAATTTAAGAGTGGTTGGGCTTAGTCTGTTTGTGGTTATGTAGAGACTCTAAACCAATTCCTCTTCTGACTCCATCTCAGGTTCTCCCATTTCTCCTACAAAGACTCTAGCAACCAAAGTTGTCATAAAGGAAGGAGGTAGGTAGGTAGATTGGTTGATTGATTGATTGATTGATTGGCACAGCTTCATATAAGCAATAATGATTGTAATACTCAATTAAGGATCCATATTCTTTTCAAGGATGGCCTAGATAATAATCCATACTCCATGCTGACAATCTCTCTTCTGGATTTCTTTATCATACCAGATATGTATCTGCTTTTAAAAATAACACATAACCGATCAATATCTTTTTGATATACAATCCCAATCTTAAAATTAATGCCTATACATCACATACATCATTTCATGACCTCTACATTTTAGTGATGTTCAGAGTCCTTAAAGGTTTAGAACATTGATACATATGGAAGCACCTCTTCCAGCACATACCCCTCTGAATGTTAACAGCTGTAAAGGAAAACCCTCTTAGGGATTCTACAGTTGGGAGTATTGTGAGCCAGTGATCTCCTGGCTGTCGTGTGCCCTTCCCATGGTGACCAAGTTGGTGCTCTTATTACCTGCCTCTCAGTGCCTGGTGAAGACCTGGTTTTTGTAGTAGTTTTGTATTCTGGAATCCTGAGCCGGATTCCATTTTTTTTCTTCCTTGGGTAGTTTTCTAAAATCAAGTATTTGGTAGCATCTTTTCAGACTAAGATATTTTATTAAAAAGCATCAGCTTTTGTGAGCTACAGCTCATCACATCAATGTCATTTCACATTTTTATTTTCATTTGCTATCTTGGAGTCATCATTGACTCCTTGGGACTCCTTGTGATTACCTAGACTAGTCCTTGCAGTTTTCTTAGCAAGATTTTTTTAAAAAGTAGTTTGCCGTTGCCTTCTTCCTGGGGCTGAGAGAGTATGACCAGCCCAAGGTCACCCAACTGACTTTGTGTTCAAAGCAAGGCTAGAACTTAAAGTCTTCTGGTTTCTAGCCTGATGCCTTAACCACTATACCAAACTGAATCTCTGATTCCTATATGTTTAAAATTGTTAACATATTTCACTGCTTTATCTGGCATATTTTACAGATTGTAATTCACCATAAGATATTTTGAAGAACATGAAACAAGGCAGAGTTCTAAATTAATAAAATAAGCAGTGTTTTCTCACATCATGAAATCTCCCTGTGGCTGATGGGTGTTGTTTTTTTAATGTATGTTATTGTGTTGTTCCTTGTTAGGGACAGATTCACAGACAAGATCTGTCTTAGATCTCAGCACCAACTTGATGGCACGCAGACCTTTATTGTGTTACCGATTCATTTTGTTTTGTTTTGTTTTAATTTGAACAGAGCAAGCTGAAAAGAGAACAAAAGGAAGGAGAAGTGACCCAAAAAGAAAAGGAAGAGATGATAGGAAAAGCAGTCCTGAGAAGAAAGAAAAGAGAAAATCAGGGAATGAGTTAGTACTTGGACAGCTGGGTAAGTTTAGTTTCAAAATATATGTTTGAATTGCCTATCAAGCCTTTAGAGTCATATAGATGAGGAGGTTATGAACATACTCAAAATGTTTTCTGAGAAATAAATGTTTAAGTATATTTTAATAGTCATCTCACTTTTGACAACACATTCATTTTAGCCATATAGGGTAAATTTTGGAAAAATAGGAGTTGTTTTTTTTCTGTTTTGTATTCTTACTAGTTTGTGTCAAATATATAGGGCATAATATTTTGCAAACTGCAGATGGCATTCCTCTGGGCAGAGTGCTCAAATATATAATGGCTGTTCCACTATAGATATTCTTGGATGCAGCTGTTTAATTGGGTCATTTAGGTTGTGACACAAAAACCATCACAGTTGTTGCTACGCTGGGATAGATTTCATGGTATGCAGGCATTGGTGCGCTCGGGGATGTGTCTCTTGCACTTGCCAGACTCTCTGCACTACTTAACTTCATTTTTATTTGCTTACTTTTTATATAATGTTGCCTTTTTTTTTTTTTTGAAACAATGTCTCTGGATTCCACATAGCCCATCTAGTAGCCTTAGAAAATAAAAGCAATGGACTTCTGCAGGCTGCACTGATTTTGGAACACATGTATCCAGAGATACTTCCATAGGGCATGGGAAGAACAGGCATGATTTTATGGGGCTGATGGAAAGAGCAAACCACTGTAAATGTGTGTTTCAGATTGGCCACATTGACTGTTTTGGACCCTTTATGAATACCCAACTCCCCTCTGTCCATCAGCATCCATTTGGTAAAAATGTGCTCCTTTGTCCTGATGGGTGACTGAGTGGCTGATGCTAGAGAAGGACCAGGAATTGAAGATTATTTTGATTTTATTTCTCAACAACTCTCCATGAACTTACATGTGATGTTCTGAACAGACACTCAATTTAAGGACTAGAGTCACAGAATTATTTGATTTCAGATTTCACTGATCACTGTCAGCAATAGCAATAAGACTTATAATACCTCTTTATAGTGCTTTACAGCCTTCTCTAAGCAGTTTTACAGAGTCAATTTATTGCCTCCAACAGTCTGGGTCCTCATTTTACCCACTTCAGAAGGATAGAAGTCTGAGTCAACCTTGAGCCTGGTGGGATTTGAACTGCCAAATTTCAGGCAGGCAGTAGTCAGCAGAAGTTGCCTGCAGTACAGCACTCAAACCACTGCACCAGCAAGGCTCTTCATCCATGGGATATATGTATGCTGAGATGCTATAGAGTTTTATCCCTTTCCTATTATTTTCTTTAATGGCATCATCCATTATTTAGGTATAATACAACTCTGTTTCTTGTTCACTTTGGAGAATACTCCTTTTAGAAGGGCTAAATCAGCAGCATCCATTCATGATTGAGAAAAGGCTGTACAGGCACCAATAGGCTGTTCAGTGGTAGAGATATTATTGGATTATGGTTCATCTATCTGGGGTTATAGTCCAATTCTGGATGCAGTTGCACATGACTTTAAACGGCACTGGCTTGCTCCTTAAAATGGGATTGGATTGTTGTAAGAGGATGACAGATGATGGTAACAAGGGAACATTGTTTCCCTTGCAAAGTTCTGCTGACTTAATCAATATTAAGGAGTACTTTTTCAAATCACTGGGAGCATATGACCCCCTTGGAAACAGTTTACCCATTGGGAAGAGCATAAGGCAAGCGTAGCTCCAAGGAGGTACTGCTTCAAAACGCAGGGGCTATCTTAATGAGAAATTGCATTTTCTAGATTTCACTCCCTCTTCAGCTTTCTTGCTGATGGAAGCAATGGGAAAGTACAGCTCTAGAAAGCTTTGGCTTCCATGGTCTTGGAGAAGTAAGGGAAGGGTGAGAATATTCCCAGTCCTAAAAAAAAGAGGAGGAGAATGGCAAAGCAAGCAATGGGATGAAAACTCACCCAGCATAGAATAAATGATGTATGGGTGGAGAGTGTCATATGACCTCAGTCCAAAGCTTGACTTGCTGTAGACCACTGTTTGAAAAAAAGCTATTACACAGAAGGAAAGGTTGACTTTACTTTGAGACATGTAAGCTACAGGGAATTCCCAACTCTGTTCTGATGTCCACTGATAGAGAACTTCATCATGTTGTTGCTATGGATGATTTAGAGTAGGCTGTCAAACTCACGTCACGGCGGCATCACGTGATGTATCGGGACTTTCTTCCCCATTGCTAAACCAGAAGTGGGCATGGCCAGCATATGACGCATCCGGCCCATGGGCTGGGAGTTTGACAGACCTTATTTAGAGAAACAGCATGTTCATAGTGATCCATGCTCTAAAGCCTCCAGATTAGTCTGTGGAAATCCACAGAATTCCAGCAGTAATTTGGAAACTTCCAGTTAAAACAATCTGCCAGCCTATTAATAGAGTCCAGGTACTGCATGAGCATTTCACAACTATTACAGTGGCTCCTCGTGTATTTTTAATTCAGTTTTACTGATGGTTATCTTTAAAAACTTCCAGTTTGAGACCTGTTCTTCAAAGCATGGTAAGAGCCACCAAGATTTTTTTAGAAACTATCTTCAGATGTCACTACTATCTGAAGGTAAAGCAAGTGACCCATGTGGAAAGTGCTCTTTTTCTGGCAAGGTGTCCAGTTTATGGGATACTTTCTGCCAGGAGAATTGCCTGTTCCCTATCCTGGCCCTGTAAGTGAAATAGCTTGTTTATTTGAAATATCGTTTCATTCTCACGTCTAATTCGATTCATCCAAAACTGCTATTCAGAAGTTTCCATCTCTCAAGAGCAGGAAGCCTATTGGAGTTTTGTTGCGACTTAAAAACTAGAAAATACCCTGTGGCATAAACTTTTATGGATTCTAGCCCTTCAGTTATTACTCATGCAGGCAGTTTCTATCTCATATATTCATGGTTAAAAAACAATATCAAAAAGGGTGCATTGGATATTATTAAGTTAAGAATATAACACTGGGAAGGGGCATTATAGGTAGTCTGTTCCTTTGTGTTGCTGAGACATTTGTAAAGTGAATTTTGCCCCATTTACAACCTTTCTTGCTGCTGTTCTTAACTGAATCACTGCAGTTATTAAGTTAGTGACACGAATGTTAGATGAATCTGGCTTATCCATTGACTTTGCTTGTCAGAAAGTTGCAAAAATTGGTCACAAGACCCCGGGACACTGCAGCCGTCATAAATGAGTCAGTTGCCAAGCGTCTGAATTTTGATCACATGTCCATGGGGATGCTACAAAAAGGTCATGACTTACTTTTTTTTTTCTGTGCCACTGCAGCTTCAAATGGTGACTAACAAATAATTGTAAGTCAAGGATTGCCTGTATTTAACAGTGAGGCAAAAGGAAAATTACCTTCAGAAAATAGAGTGACCGTGTGACAGTGTCTATTCACAATGTAGTTGCTGCCTGTGATTCAGAAATTCCTGCATTATTGAACTGGTTTCTTGTAATCTAATTATTAGACAGTGTTTGAATTTGTAATGAGGTGTAAAAAAAAAATCATGACTGATCTTAACGCATTCTATGTTTCTATCCATTCTTGTAATAGGCTTGTCAACTTCCTTTCCCATTGCCGGGACCTTCTTCAACAGCTGGTTGGCTCAATCTGTACAGATCACCACAGAGAACATGGCAATGAGTGGGTGGTCCTTGAACAACGGCCATCATGAAAATACAACCCCAGGCCTTTCCGAGGAACTTTTACAAGATGAAGAGACCTTATTAA
Organism: Laticauda colubrina; assembly: GCA_015471245.1. Lineage (NCBI taxonomy): Eukaryota > Metazoa > Chordata > Lepidosauria > Squamata > Elapidae > Laticauda > Laticauda colubrina. Next base: position 80,359,092 of record BLBF01000003.1, on the reverse strand, counting down.
GTTTCATGATGGATCATTCCTTGAAGTCACCTTTGAAGCAGAGTGATCCAGCTAAGAAAACTAAAAGTAAACATCGAACACACACCAAGAAAAAAACAGCAAGAAATGGCTTAAATGCCCTCTTTAAAAGACATCAAGAAGAGGATTCAAATCAATGGACTAACAGCAGTTTTTTGGCAAATAACACCACAAAATCTTTATCCCACGATTTAAGAAATGGCAAGGCAGAGAAAAGTATGGACAAACTATACTCAGAGCGCAAAGGGGGCTGTGAAGTAAAAAAGACATCTAAGAAGGGCTCTTCTCATCCTGGGCTTCCTCTTCCAAAAGCAAATGATTCGCAAGCATCCCCGAGTCTCATAAATAACCTAAACCATGATGAGGATGTCATGAAATACACCCCAACAGATCCTAACACTCTGGTTCAAGTGCCTGATTCAGTAGGTAGCCTGAAAACAGTGGTGAGGTTTAAATTACCGAAAGAAGGCAAAGGGACTCAAAGACCACAGAACAAGGCACCTGAAATGCTTCATGGACCTCCAGAAAATGAAAGGTCAAAGGTTATATTGCATCCTTTTGACAATGAGACTGATGGCTACTTTTCAGATGCAGAAATGAGTGACTCTGACACAGAATCTGGAAGCGGCAGAGGGCACCACAGCCAGTTAGATTCAGGAAACGAGGATAATTTCAGAATGAGTATTTTGGCATCTTAATGCACCTCTGAGACCAGTTATGACAGCTTTGTCCAATTTCAACTGGTATAACAATGGGTTTTGGTTTGTTACTTTGTTTTTAATTTGTATATATAACTCAGAAAAGAGCACTGTTGTTTCCTCTCTCTATATGCTTGAGAAACAGCTCCTGGCTTCACCAATTTTGACTTCTATACAGTCACAGTAGTTAACCCTTGTCACATGTATATCTTGGTTACATAGAATGCAGGCATACACATTATTAAGGACATCAGTTTTCTGGGAGCAAGCAGGACATTTCAGGATTTTAATGAGGAGATCTGAGATTGCCAGCGTCTGTTGTTCATGCAGGGATGACAGTTTTATGGGCATTACTTAAGTAAATTGATTTCATGATCTGCCACGTTACTGCCTCTTTCGGGGCAGGTTTCAGAAGGAGAATACTACTATGGAAGCCAACTATATCCATAGAATGTGGAATAGTAAAAATAGATGTTTATAGGTATGTGTGTCTGTGCACCTGCACATGCATGTACACGTGCAGGGTTTGCCAGTGTGTATGTCTGCGTGTGCAAGTATGAAGTAAAATAAGCGATTCTTTTTTTTTTAAAGAAGCACAACAGGCTTATTTGAAGAAAGCACTTAATGGGTAGAGGAATACAACATTGTATTTGTGGTCTACTAAACTTTTTTCCCCTTCTTCTCCCTTACCTCTTCAGTTCAATTATCCAGGAAGCAAGAACCACTCCAATTATCAGCTGAGTAGCTATATAAAGACCCATCCAAAGCTCTCAGTAGATAGAATTTACAAATCCATGCTTAAAACTGTTCTTTTCCTTGTCAGTATCTTTCCAGAGTAAATTGGGGTATTATTTATACTACTCATTGGTAAAACCTAAACCTTTGATTATTAGAGCCATTCCCCCATACTTTCCTCAGGTTAAAATAGCCCAGTGTGGGCCAAACAAAGATCAGAAGAAGAAATGTTTCAATTACTCCGAGGGGGAATTATTCAAAGAACTTCAAAGAACTCCAGTCTGTGCTTTCATGATAACTCAATAAATCTCTCTCATCTCTTTAGGAACTGCTTCTGTACAGTAGCAGTCACTTGGTTGAAGAGGCAGCATCACTGAAACATTTCCTTTCCCATCTTATTTGTTTTTATAAACACTAATTACAACGATGGCTTTTCCCCTTTATTTCCTTTCCTTTCAAAGTAAAAACTTGTTAGTGAGCCATCAACACATCCTAAGAGAGTGATTCACAGAAGTCAGCATTCTAAATATTTCAGTAATACTGTACATCAGATGTTTCTAATAAGCCTTAAATGTTCTTTAAAAGCTGGTGTGACTTATGAGTCATACATTCCAAGTTTGCACTTCGTTACACTATTGATTCCATTTTGGCTTCAAAGGTTATAGTCAAGGTTTAGAGGTTTGCTACAGGCTTGATGGGAGTGGCCCCAGTGTAAGCTCAGGGAAGTAAAATAAAAAGACAAGTGAAGTTCACTAAACATTTTTGCTGATGGTAGGTAACTTTGAATATGTGTGTGTGTGTATGTGTGTATGTGGTATACGCACATTTATACATACCCTTACATATGCACACTGGGACACTTTCAAACTGGGGGAGAAAAGCATCTTTTAATTCTGATGAATCTGTGAAATTATTTTATGGATGCCAAAGAATATAGTAAAATAGCACAGCCAGAAACCAGAAACTTATCATGAGCAAAAGCTGTTGAATAACTAAAGGACTAAATCTGTATTCATGACCCACTTTGCAAGCTTGCTGAAGATGATGCTTTCATCATTTGAACCATCTTCCACCATTGTGATTTCTGATCACAATGTGATTTCACTGCAATGAGAGCAATATTACTATTATTATTTTGTTCTCCGATGCCATATACTGGCAATTCTTTTTTTTTTTTTTTTTGAAAGTCTCATTATTTTTACCAATCTTCTGAAATCCTTAATAATATTCCAGTTCAGCTATAAATTAGAGAATCTCTATTCTGGAAAGAAAACAAAATCAGTTGCCAAATACACATCAGTGTTTTACTGATATATGTTTGCAAAATTATTTTTCAAATCATTGACCAAAATGGAACCGTTCAATGTTAGTAGCCTAACATATGGATTGGCAAGTAAATTTTGTTCCATCTTCGAGGCTTGGTACGTTCAGATAATGTTAAATACAGTAAATAGGACTTAGTTTTATCTTATCAAGCTTGCTAGACTTTAGCTACAATATCCTAGTTATGTCATACAAATAATCAATATGCTGCCTTTAATGGATCTTGCTTCCGTGTGCTTTAGTTCAACTATTGCTTTAAAAACAAGAGGAAAAAAAATCCAGAAATCTTGCTGGATGCAGCTTCATTTGCCGGCTACTGCATTACTTGCTTGCTCACTCAATACAGGACAGCAAAAGGGGTAAACTTTAAAGAACAACCAAATTAAAGCAACACCTCTCTTCATTTAGATGATGTATAAAGAAGGGTGGAACACTCCATTTTTTACTGTGAATAAGATGTTATTATGAAATAATTTTTTAAAAAAGAAAACGCAAAAATAATTATTACTTTGCCATGGTCCAGAGTCTCCAGTTTAATCTTAACCAGTGATATTTATATATATATCCCACGTCATTATAGTTGTGCTTTTAAAGCTGTAGCAACATTTCGGCAGAATTCCATCTGCCATCATCAGGCTTCTGTATTGTGTTCGTCTGTGAGTCAGACTTTCACAGCTGTTTCAGTTTTAAATTTGGGGCTAGCCTACTGCTGTGCCAGAATGGTGTTTTCTTCATCCTGATTGGTTGAGAGTCTTGGTCTGTGTTTATTGGTCTTGGAGTTTGCTGTGTTCTGCTTGATTGGTGTTTCTAATATCTTCTGTCTGTTTTGTGGCTTTTTTTGTATCTTGATTGGCTGGCAACATTGTGTTCCTGCATTGGAGGCTTTTAGCGCAGCTTGGCTCCGAGTAAATGGACGGCTATCATTTATTAGGAAGCTAGGTTTCATCTGGGTGCCTGGTTGGTACCTCCAACTCAAACACACCCCAACCAGGCACTCAGATGAAACTAGTTTCCTAATAAATCATAGTCATCTATTTACTCAGAGCCAAGCTGTATAAAAGCCTCCAATACAGGAAACACAATGTTGCCAGCCAATCAAGACAAAAAAAAAGCCACAAACAGACAGAAGATATTAGAAACACCAATCAAGCAGAACACAGCAAACTCCAAGACCAATAAACACAGACCAAGACTCCCAACCAATCAGAATGAAGAAAAAAACCATTCTGGCACAGCAGTAGGCTAGCTCCAAATTTAAAACAGAAACGGCTGTAAAAGTCTGACTCACAGACGAACACAATACAGAAGCCTGATGATGGCAGATGAGATTCTGCCGAAACGTTGCTACAACTTTAAAAACACAACTATGATGTGGGAAAATACCCGAACAAAGCTGAATACCATAAATGTAAGTACCTGTGAAAACTTAAAAAAACAAATATATATAAATGCATCACAAAAATCTCATTGAATGTTGCTGACTCATAGTCTTCCTTAAAACTGGAGAGAACAAGATAGCCGTATTCATGCGAGACTTCACAGAGTCGAATGGAGTGTTGGAGTAGGGCCTTTCTATAATAACAAGCTCATATTGCTTCAGCTATCATGTTTTTTGAAGAGAGAAAACGTTTACAAGGCTACAGTGGGCTTTGTTTTATGGAGAGTAAGAATTATACATGAGAAAAAGGATACTGAAGACTTCTCAAAAATCCAGGAGCCCACTTTTTCCTAAAAGCTTTAATTGCCCTTCCTCTCACAGAAATGGCTCACAGAGGAGCTTCTGCCAGCAAATAGAGTTTTCGCTGATTCCTTTTGCAGCTTTCCACCTCTTACACTGTGCATTACTAAGCGTTTCAGGCACATCGCATGAATTGGTAAAAATCCATATGCACACTTCAGTTGTTTGTCGAAACCTTATAGGGAAGTGTGTAAGTTCTTTCTCTGATTGACAGCTCGATAAGACTGGGTTCATGAAGTTTATGTATTTTTGCAAATACTGAGGAATATGGTTTGGGATTTAAAAAAAAAAACTATGTTCAGACTAATGTTCACAATGTCCCTATAGAAATGTTTCTCAACTTTGGCAGCTTTTAAGAGGTATGGACTGCATCTCGTAAAATTCTGAGAGTTGTAGTCCATGCCACGGTAGCTACAGTGAAGTCCAGTAAGTGCCTTGGACTTGGTTTCAGTCTAAAGGTTAAAGAAGAAGCCCTCTGCCAGCTATTGCGATGTAATATGGAGGAAGGCACAGGTACAACTTCCATTAGTTCAGCTTCTGCCCTCACTTAGGAGGGCATGCTGAAAGTTGCAGTCCAAAAGTGGGCAGGGCCAGGCTCCACTTGGCAAGAGGGAGGCTGGGAGCTTAAAGGGTTGAAGTGAGTGCCTTAAGCAGGTACAACTTACAAGGCACATTGTTTGATTCAAATCCAAACTACCCACACTGAAGGACATCAAAGAAGGGTGCCAGCAGGCCCATTTATTGTTTTTATTTTGTTTGTGCCCCCAATAATATTGTTTGCCGTGTGGTGGAATAAACAACAGTGAAATGCTCCAGATGGTTAAATCAAAATCTTCTCTAGTATTTGAGGCTTGATATATATAGCTAGCTGTCGAAGGGAGTTGCTCATCGCACAAGGCGAGTGTTTTGTCATGGTTAAGATCCAGCTCTGAATTACTTAAAATCTGTTCTTTTGTGTTATTTCCAGTAGTGTCTCTGTTAGCTCCTGCTCAGTTGACAGCTACGTGCATATTCGTCAAAACCCTTTTAAGGAGAATGCCAATCTTCCTTTGCTACTTAGCACCTGCCTCTTTTCTTGTAGAAGCTAGAGAGATTTGCATAAAGGAAAAAGGAATTGTATGTGAAAAATATTTTTGATGCATTATAAATGTATTTTGAACTGAATGGGGGTGGGGAGCATAAATGGTCTATTTTATTACATAAAGGTCTTTAATCCAATAATGTGTGAACTTCAGGCATTGACATTTGCACTGTAAAGGGAAAATCCTGTTAGCATCATGATTATGTATTAACATGGCTAGAGTAAAGCTCATTTTTTTTGTTCATTAATAAGGATCAAACATTGTTTTTGAAACCTTAGATTTAAATGGAATGTCTTAGTAGAGTCTGATTTTAGGAAATGCTCAAATACACTCAAATTTCACCTTCAATTTTTGGAAATGGGAGTTTTGTGGTAATATTATGAATCTTTTGTTGATAGTTATTTTGTCAGCATTTTTAAGAAACAAAGGTTTGGCAGTGCTTTTCCTCAAAGCAAGTGGAGAATTAGCCATTTCTCCCAAGGAGTGGGGGGGAAGATAAAATTCATTCCTGCCTTTTCTTATGACCAGTCACAAGGCTCCATTTCCTGTTACTCGATGGGTGTGGCAATTTGGTTGTTCTTTAAGGATTCTCTTGCACACTTTGGTCCATTCCACACTGACACAATACAGGCCCACTCTGTATCAGTTACAGGAAACAATATGAATGTCACAGGAGGCAAAGGCCGCCTGTTTTCTTTGTTTCAAAGAAAGTGATGTGCCATTTGTTAATATAAAAGAGAAATATTGAAAATATATTGAAAAGAGCAATTTTAAATTATTTTTGGCTTATGTTGCAATATTTATTTTCTTGTATTAGAAATTCCTTTGTAGAGAAAAAAATGTATTTTTCATTAATGCAAAACCTATTTCTCCTTTTTGTACATTTTCCATGTTAGTTAATCCTTAAAGCAATATAATGTATCAAGGTTGTTCTGTGTGAAAGCTGTATTATGCATGCTGTTTGTGTTGCCTTGGAATAGGTCTGTCTGCCATAATTTTCATCATGTTTCGATTTAGTGTATGCTTTAATACACATTGGGACCATGGCCCATTTGCTTATGGAAAAAGAAATATCTTTGCATTCTTCAATGTGTTAGCAAATGCAGTCAATAAAGATGTGTTTTCTGTGTACCTTGATCTGAATGCTGAATATCTAGCAGCCCAGGTTAACTCAGTATTAAAGGAAACTATCCTTTAATATGGCCACAAGTGCCTACAAGACTTTAAGATGAATATATGCAATATGAATTGTTTCTATCAGGATGGATAACTTTCAATTTTAATTTCTTATTGTGTGGCCATTACAGTGCCATAATTCAATGAAAGGACAACAAAGTTGTAGAATGTGATATGAACTACTTTTCAATAGTTTAGGAATAGATATTGGTCTCTCGAAAGCCAGAACAGTGAGCAAACAAGATGTTTAATCAGAGGAAAGTGCTTATTTTCATCTATTTTCTAGTTCACTAAACACTCCAGCGACTGTTTATACTCCTACACACAACCCAGAGAGTAAGAATTAAAATTGCATGTATTATGTGTTTTTAATGTTTAACTTACAAGACATTAAATATTGAAACCTTAATGAAGAGGAGGATAGCAACAAAACGAGAAAACGAGTTGATAGCAAAGAAAACGATCAGCTTTATATGACAAATTCTGTTATTAACACTAAACAACTAGGTGTAAAATAACAGTTACATATAACTAAACTGAATGTATGTGTTCCTTTTAATGTCAGGCTTTCAAGTTAAATAAGTGAACAATACCAGATAATCCTTGCTTAACAGTGGGTAATGGGGACCAGCCATTCTAGCAGTTCCACTTGTTAGGCAAATCCTGCACAATTGCAGCATCCCACGGTCATGTAATCACCATTTCCAATTTCCTGCTGGCTTCCCCATTGACTTTGCTTGGAAGCCAGCAATGAAGGTCATAAATAGTGATCCCAAGACATTGCAACATCATAATTGCCAAGCACCTGTAGGACAATCATGAATCTGGATGCTGCATTGGCCACAATTACAAAAATTCATTGTAAGACCCCTCCAGTGCTATTATAAATTTGAATGGTCACCAAAGAAGTATCTGTTCAATAAGAACTACTTGTAAAGTAGTAAATTCATCCTATGAGAAAGACAAAATACCTTGGATCTCCAAATGCCAGAACACTAACTATATACATATAACAGCAGATAACGTCAAACATAAAGGCAAATAAACTTTTGTTCCATTCTAAAGTTCATTTAAGTAGACAACCAGATAAATGTGTTTAGAATTGGAATTATAAACACAGTGGTCAAAATCTAACAGTTCTTCAGGTCCTCAGTGGCTAAGTATAATTAATTCTGAATTCATTTATGATAAGACATACTGAGTTACAAATAAGATGTTTTAGTTGCACTCTGAAAAGTTAACAAATGAGGTTATTCTCCACTCCTGTGAAGTTTTTAAGATGTAATGAAAACTTTTGGAAAGTTTTACCAACTTGTTGCTATCTTTGCCGACTTCTTAAGGGAGGAATTGAGGAGGATAGAACAGATTTTTGTAGCAGCTACCCTCCAGTTTATTAGCTGTTCAAACTTTTAAAGGATTAAAAAGCAGTTAAGACACCAAAGAAATCTAAAAGCCCTTTAAGCTTTTTTTCAGGCATAAACTGCTGCTGCATTTTCTAAAATAATATACTTGGAAATATATTTCATTGATCATCACTGATGATTCAACAATATTAGCCTCCAAATCCTGCATACTTTATCATATATATGATCTGCCTGGTCAAATGTACTGGAAACTGAAATTGTATTCACTCATTCATCACATTTCTACACCACCCAACTCACTTAAGTGATTCTGGGCAGCTTACAATAAAACCTATGATGAATCTGATTATTTCCCGCTGGAACAATGAGCCTACAAATTAGAATAGATTAGAAAAATATTGCAAGTGTTCTTGCTTTTCATTAATAGCACATTTTAGAATGGAGGTCCTGCTGACTTTAAATAATTGAGATTCCCTCTCTTAAGCTTGCTGTAAACTGAGCCAAAATATCTTAGGACAATAGAAGCCTTGTGCCAAAGTACCTGGAGTGGGTTTGAGGAAAAGGAGAGCTCACTTAGAAAGCTTTTTCCCCATGGGGCTCCATATTGTTCTCAGGCATTGATAGTACTCAGTCTCTGTAACAGAGAAGAAATCTCAGGCAGAACAGCCATTCCTCCTTTCTATGTGTCCAGTACCAAAAGCAGGAAAGAAAAGGGAAACCCTTCTTCCCAAATCAGGAAGTTAACAAAAAGAGACCTGGTGATTTCATGGACAGGTCCATACCATGAAACGGTTCACTATTGCCACATTCTACTTCTATAATTTTCTAATTTAGCCTACAAGATCAAAAAAAAATGCACAGAATGTTCTCTACAAGAGTGAAAGATACGTTATGAATCTCCAGGACTGAAAATGATCATCTGCCCTTAAATTTCATTTGAAAAGTTAGACCAGGCCTAAGTAGGAAACAAGTTGAGGCCCATTTAAAATATCTGACCAAAGGAAGTCCTAATGGGATCAGAGGGAATGGCCCTTTCGAAGGTAGGATAGACCAATGATTTCACTTGGAGGAAGGAATTGCATACTTTTCAATCTGTAATATAGAGGCATGCTCAGACCTGACCATCCTACAAAGTAATACAATACTTCATGTATATCATAAACTTATATATCATAAGTTCCAATCTTTTGTAATGAAGGCGAATACCAAACCAATCAGGAGGGGATAGCATTCTAAGAAATTGTTTGATAAACAGCATTATTTGAATCCTTGCTTTCTTACTCAAGACCAACTCACCAGATCCACTCAAATTTTAAAGAAACATAAGGCCCTCATCAGAAAGAAAACAGTTCAAGATTACAGAGGGAAAAAATGGTAATAAATAATCGAAGCCACACAGTCCAAAATTCACTCCCATAACAACATCATACAACTCCATTATGGTATCCCTCAAGTACCTGGGTGCACCACTTCCAAGCCCGTTACATGCTACCCCCTATGTGATGAATATACCATTATCCTCACTGTCAGCTGAGAGTTGAAGAAGCTTCTTGGATGAGAAGTGAAATATCTTCAAAGAAAAACCAGAAAGTCCAGTTGCCTCTTTAAAAAACACCTTTGGGATAACCGTGACCTGGAAGACTGAGAATCTCCATAGATATTATCCCCACTGCCACTGTAGCTTCCAATCAAATGCAAAGAAGTACAAAAACTCATTAATTCATCAGCTAAAGTATGGTAAAGCCCCCAGAGATTGACTGTATGCCCCATGAGCTAATTAAATCTAATCCAAATTTGTAGGCCCCTATATTGCCTCTTTATTTTCATACCTTAACCACACAGCCAAGATTCCAGAGGATTGGGGGGAAGCTACAGTATAATTGACCCATTATGTTAAAAGGGTGATAGAGATGATCTGTCTAAATATCGGCCAATTAGTCCCTATTGAACATTATTAGCATATGCCACATATTTATTTATCAGACTCCTACCCTGGATAATAGAGGACAGAATAAATTGACCCAGAGCAAGCAAGGTTTCAAACAGGATGTTCTAAACACCATTGCCTAGTGCTTCAGCATCTGGCAGATAAATATACAAACCACTGACTTGAATTTATATGCAGCTTTTATTGATTTCAAGGCAACTTTTGATAATATCTCAACAATAAGCTGATCCTCTACAGATGAAGATTTCTATTAAAATTGAGTTGCAGTAACTGGAAGGGAACTGATTTTATTCAATTCATAAAACACAAATGTAAAACAAGGATATGTTTTACCATTGCTTTTACAAATGTATGTATGTATGTATGTATGTATGTATGTATGTATGTATGTATGTATATATTTGTTCAGGAAGCTGAACAGCACGTATGTTGATTTTATATATTTATAACAGCACGTATGATTTTATATATATATAAAATCAACTCTCTGATCAAAACTCTCCAGAAACATCCTTGGATCTAAATTAGCCCATACACATCTCCCAATTTTACATCCATTGTTTGTTTGGGATGATGCTTCTGTCACTTGTCTAATAGGCTGGGCTTTGAGAGGACGCTCCTCCTCCTCCATGGGCTTCCTCCTGCGCATCCCCAGTTTTTGCTCAGCCTTCGTGGATATAGGCAGCTTAATTTCCTTTCCCTTGGCCAGAATAGTAAAGGCTATCTCATAGTAAAGGCTATCTCAAAAGGAGATAACAAAAATGTTTGCTTTTAAACTCTAAACAAGTCTTTTAAGGCTTTTAGTTTCAATGAGTCAAGCAGCTCCCTATGGCATATAACTCAAGCCGAGGGAGGTCACTGTAGCTTCAGATAATGATCTCTCGCCCCCAGGACGATCGGAGGTGATAACGCCTCTGCCGCATGGCTGACAATTCACATTTCCTAGCCCGTACCATTATGATCTTTTCAAGCTGAGCCACTACGATTTCCACTGCCCGAGCCTGACGGGAGAGGCTCCATTTTAAAAGAGTCTGAGGCTTCCTTCTCTCCCTGGGAACACTGTCTGGGGTGGGGGCATCAGTACCCATCTGCCCCGCCATACCTTTTTCTTCAAGGGGAAACTGCAGTATCAACTCCCCACAAGGTGTGGAAGTGCTGCTGAGCCGATTTAACTCATTACACGCTTAAAGAGATAATGGCTGGCGCCATTGCTGACTCACTAACCATGTGGTAGTGATCTGTATTTTATTTCTGGAACTCTGAGAGGCTTTTCTTTCCCCAAGCAGGGGTCTACTTCTGAAACCCAGGGGAAATCACCCTAATACATATGTGTGTGGATAGATAAATAGATAGATAGATAGATAGATAGATGGATAGATAGATAGATATAATTATTCTATTTTGGACCCTTATTTATTAAGGAGGAAACTGTTGGCTTATACCCTCACAGAATTAAACAATAGCGCCACAGCGAGCACCAATGCCCGTGTCCGCCTGTGCAGGAAGCTGTCGCAGACCTACATCTTATTTCAACAATTCCTCCTTTCTAGGCCTATGAAGTGTTCCAAATTTGGCTAATTTGGAAATAATAATCTTAATAACAAAATAATAACAATGATAATAACAGGAAGAAGAATAAGAATTCAATATTCTTACATAAAATTATACAAAACTGGGGAGCATTGTTTTAGGATTCCCTGGCCATTGCTAGTTCAGACCCCTGGGTGTGCCAACCGCCCAACATTTCAGCCTCATCAACAGTAAAATTTAATAAGCAGTCACAATGGCAAGCGGCAGTAGCTCAAGAGCCATGTCAAATTCTCAAAACAAATTGAAGCATTCTAAGGGTATCTCCTAAGCAGTAGAAAAAGAAGCTAACAAGCACCATAACGTACTAGAAAAGCACATGAAGAAATTCATGTGGGAGGATGAAGAAAATTCTCAAACCTCATTTCCTCCAGGCCTACTTCGGCTCCAATCCCCCTCTGCAACCACCTCTGGATCTGTCTGTGTAATCCAGATGCAGAGCAACTGCACAAGATCAGGTAGCCCATCTAGATCAGTACAAGTGACACGAAGTGCCTCTGTGGCCACATTGCTCCAACAGCAGCCAGATTCTGTCAAGATGATGACTTACCGGAAAAGATCCCTACAAAGATGAGACTGTGGATGGAATTAGCAACACACCAATGTATCTCTGAGGGGGTGCAGCTTACTGCTCTGGCCAACAACAGAGTGCTCCTTCCAGTTGGAATTCTCTATAACTCCGGTCACTAAGCAGGAGAGCATCCTTACCCTCAGGTATCTCTCCACAGAAGATTCTGTAGTTTCGGGTATATTCCCACAAGATATATAGAAAAAGCAAGGGCTATTGATCGGGTGGAGCCAAAGGACTCAGAGTTCTCCGGCTCATATTCTCAAATTCTAGTTAGATTCGCATCGGCTCACAATAAGAGGTGATGGTTGATGCTACATCTTGATGACTAAAACAATACCGGCATCATTTTGTTTATAAGAATTCCATGGCATTATGTGTTGAGAGGCCACTTCTCCTCACAAGGATCTCTCCGTGAGGGTCCAGGGGACATTTATGCCAATTGTGGACCTCTTTCTGAGGTTGACTATTGGGCTTCCTTTTTAAGTTGGCAGCCTTCACAGAATATAGCAGCACAGTAACAGCGAGCACCAAGGCCTGTGTCCGCCTGGACAGGAATCTGTTGAGGGCCATTACTGCAGGATCACCCAATTGCAATACAGGTCCTGAAAGGTGTTCTCTATTTGGCTTCACAATTTGATTCCATATTCATTCATCTGATTATGAGTTTGGTAACAGCACAACAATTTATGTTAGTAGATGTGCACAGATATAACAAAAATCTTATCAATAATAACATAATATTAATGTTATCAATTTTATTATGAATAATAACATAACAAATTGAATTTACCAAAAAAAAGGGGGGGGAGCAAACATCAAGATGATTCCTACCTCTGTTTATATCAGGCCTCTGAACCAGTCAATGGTCCATTAATATTGCATACACATATAGATATATATAGATATCTCACCTCCTGGGCTTTAGGTCAGAATCTTCAAGGGCAACCAAAAATACCCCCAGAGGACAATAAACCGACTCAGAGTAGGTCAAAATGTCCTAGAGAGACCTCTAAGGCAACAAAGGATGCCAACAGAAGCCAAAATGCGTTAGATAAGCATATTTTAAAAAAAAAAATACATGAGGGAGTTTGAACAGAAGTCTCAGTCCTCTTCCCCAGCCAGGCTGGTCTCAGTTCCAGAGTGCTTGCTTCAGGAGCACATATACTAAAATTGGAATGATACAGAGAAGATTAGCATGGCCCCTGAATAAAGATGACACGCAAATTTGTGAAGAGTTCCATATTTCACCTTGCCTCCAACCTTGGATCTCTCAACGCCATCCAGGAGAGCCTCAGAGGGACTGGTTCAACCCAGTCCTTCAGCAAAACTACTTGCCTGACAGACAGTTGTGGGACCACACCAGAATTCCTCCTCCCAGAGGATATCCCTGACAAATTGAAGGCCTGGAGGGACATGGCGACTTAAAGAGGCATCGCAGCCAAGGTACAGTAGAAGTTGATGGCTAGGCAGCCTCCACAATCTGACCTCGATTCTCACTTGATTTTTACTATGCAGAACGGACCTTCATTACCAGTAAATACCTCCTTCAGGGGAGTATTATATAATCCAGTTACACATTTACATGATGCACAGGATGAGGGAGAACTAGAGACCAGATGGAACAGGTTGAGGAAGGGTCTACTCATGACAGTGACCAAAATCTGTCAGAGGAGGATCCCCTAAAAAAAGGGGGCATGTCAGACATTGAAGGAATTAAACCAGACCACTGACCTTCAGGTCTGTTTCACCCTTAGACTTTTTTCAAGTCTCTGTTGTTTAAAAAAAAAACAAAAAACCCCTACTGCCTGCCTTGATATTCCATTCCCCTTAGCCCAATAATTGCTACTGTAAGGGGGGTCAGACAATTTAATCTTCTCCCAACCAATAATGTAAAAGGAAGTCATAACTGTCCCACAGAGGTTCTTGGACCTCGTCCAGAAACAAGGGGTCTCTTCAGTGGCGTATACCCCTCTTACAGGATATGATAGAAAAAAATTAATTTGGTTTTCTGATTCTGTTAAATTTCTCAACACCAGGATAGTAGATAAAACAATAATGGCAATTATCATCCTCTGCAATTCCAATGGAAGCAGAAGAAGCTCTCAAGTTAAAGGATATACAGGGTTGAGTTGTCTCCATGTAGGGCATGTTGACTGATGTGGGGGCTAAAGAGCGGAGTCGACCGCATCCTTTTTTTTACTAGATCGTCTCTCAGGTCGCTCCGCCATCTGAGGGAGATTATCTCAAATTGCAATATCAGGGCGCACAAGGACTCTGCAAAATTCTATTAAATTATCTGCTCAAACCAGACTATCTCAGGTTACTCCTTGCCTACTGCTATGGCTCAGACATTGGCAAGCAGACACAACTAATGGAAGCTTGCTTCCTCCCCAATATAGGGAGATAATTTGGTTGGTGGTGCCCCTGACCTATCTCTGATTGAGACTAGAAGCAGAAAATAAGTTCCTCTCTTTTCACAGACCCCAAAACAGTCCTTCTCAGCTTTTTGGAGGGTTCCTTCATTCCCTCTACCAGGAACTTTTTCTCTCCAGACTCCAGGGACCATCTGGATGCATGAATCACCAACAGTCGGATAGTTTCCGATCTGGAGAGAGATATTGAAGGGAAGGGCAGACTAAAAGAATCTCTTGAGGAACATGAAATAGAGGTCTCCGATGCACAACATAGGTCTCACGACTGTGCCCCTATTGGTGAAAGGCTCAAGCCTTTCACGGACAGATGCCTCTACCTCTGTTTCCTGGGTTAGAGATATCAGAAGATTAGGCCTGGCTATAGAATTTCCATCCTCTCCCCGGAACCTTTGCATTACTTGCCCTCTCTCTGGGGATCCTGTTAAAGGGAGCATGATGGAGACAGCTATTGTTCATTTATTGGAGATCCAGGCAACCGACCTGTGGCACTGGATCAGCAGGGGCAATTTTAGTTTTAAAATGACCTTATTGGTCCCTAGTTTGTAGGAGGCTTAAGATGAGTATACTGAACTCCATACTTCTGAGCTTCAGAAGGGGTGACTTTCTACCCTCCATTGACTTAATGAAGGCCCATCCCCACATTCCAATTAGATCCTCACAGAGCAAACTTCTTAGTTTTTGTTATAATACTCAACGTTTTGAATATGTTGCACTGTCCTTCGGATTGTCATCTGCCCAAGGTTCTT
Source organism: Laticauda colubrina (assembly GCA_015471245.1). Taxonomy (NCBI): domain Eukaryota; kingdom Metazoa; phylum Chordata; class Lepidosauria; order Squamata; family Elapidae; genus Laticauda; species Laticauda colubrina. The sequence goes on along the minus strand of BLBF01000003.1, from coordinate 80,343,674 downwards.
ACAAAGGTTCTGATGGCTCTTGCTGTCCATCTCAGGGGAACACTTGTTAGACAGCAGTGTTATTTAAATGACATTTCATTATTATCTTGTTCATATAAACAGGCAAAGGGAGGCCTTAGCATCGGTCATCACTAGGAGAGACTTGCAGGAGAGACTTCTCAATCACCCACATATATGCAAGTTTCTTGTGCAGGGCTACAATCTTACAGCCTCCTGTAATGCATTGATATTACATGTGGGACCTCAACAAGGTCCTTACCACACTCCAGAAAACTCCCTTTGAGTCCATGTAGTCATGAGTCTCCATTCCTAACATACAAGGTGGTTCTCTTGGTTGCCATTACATCGGCCATTTACATCTTGGATCTTGTAGCCTTGTCAGTTAGACAGGAGCTCTGTATTTTTCACACAGACAGAGTGGTCCTTAGTCCAGATCCATCTTTCACCCATAAATAAATTTGGGTTTCCACAGACCATAGGAACTGATACTCCTGTACGTTTATCTGAAACCGACATAAAATCTGGCATGACAATGCCACAATCTAGATGTAAGGTGAGCTTTCTATATATATTTTAATGATACGATGTGTGTTAGAAAACAAGGGTTCTCTTTGTTTCTTTTCAACCAACCACTATTGGGAGTAATTGGCTGAGAGCACAATTCCCAAGTCCTATGAGACACAGTCTCTTCCTGTACCCAGGGGCATCACCGCTCATTCGACCTGGAGTGCTGCAATGTTGACAACATGGGTCACACGCACCAATAGAATAAATTTACAAGGTGACAACATGGGCCTCACCATCGCCTTTTATTTAGAAACTATTAGAAAGATGTCTTTGCCTCTATGGAGGCTGCCTTTGACAGGAGAGTGTTACAAAGAGTCCATAGGGACCAAGAAAAAGGGGAATCCGAACCAGATGGAAGCCCTCCCGTAGGACACGCCAAGCTTTGGTATGTCCCAAACAATGGATGCTCTGAACAGCTCATCTGGAGAAGGAGCATTGGTACTTACCTGACACGCCCTTTCTCTGTGAGCTGTGAAGAACATCCATCCCCACCCTTATTTGTTTGGTGGGATGCTATTCCGGCCAAGTATTAGAAAGGGTGAAGGAGAAGAAACATTTCATCACTTCAACTTCACCAAAACTGGAAGTAATCCTGTGGAGGAGGAGGAGCGTCCTCTCAATTAAAGCCCAGCCTATTAGATGAGCAACAGAAGCATCATCCCAAACAAACAATGGATGCTCTTCACAGCTCACAGAGAAAGGGCCTGTCAGGTAAGTACCAACGCCCCTTCTGATGGTTTATCCTCTTGCTCCTTGTCTTTTGTAGGCATAAAGCAGGCACTGAGAACCCTGACATCCTACTCTAATGAGGAACAATTAATAATCAATTATGATAAAGCTAAAGTTTTAGTTTTTTCAAACAAAAGGCAAAAGCAGAAGTAGACAATTGATTCCCCTGAATCAGAGCAGGTCAAATGTTTTAAATACTTGGGAATATATTTCATGCCTCCAGGAAATTAACAGCCTAGGTAAATTATGCCTCTTCTATTGGCCAAAAGAGCACACAAGCAATAATTAAATTTCATAGGCAACAGGGGGCAAATTAGATCCCAGGAGCAGTTAAATTGTTTACGACTAAAACAGTTGCCAACCTATTATATGGGATACAATAGCACCCATACATGCCTTATGGTATAACCCTAGGGGCTCTGAAGCCTTTCAATCAAATTTCCTTAGGACTTTGTTCGGTACCCCAAAATGCATCCTCAATGCAATATTGAGGCTTGAAGCAACTGTGACAAGTATTAAGGCTCAGGCCTAGACTAGGATTCTATTCTCAGGATTCAGAGTCATGTTTGACCTTACAGGCCTGATGCTTCTGCTGCTGTCAAGATTTAATAATCTGAATCTATTATTGGCACCGCATCTGTATAGCCAAACTTTGCAGTCTTTGTCTTTTTCCTGAATATTTGGCCTATTAACCCTGGAGAAACCAAATCAATAGTAAAAGAGAAAATATGAGGACTTTGTCAAAATGACATCACCACTGCCATTGAATTCTATTGACAAATATTATACATATGTCCTCTACTACAAGGTATCTACACAATCTATTTTAAACTATTATGGATGGGCCTTTTCCAGAATTCGTTTTGATGCCCTCCCATTAATTTTATTGGGGGGGAGGAGATTTCATAAGCTTATTTGCAGAGAGTTTACTTTTGTTGATAGAGAGAAGTAGAAATTCTTGCTCCTATCCTCAAGATGTTCTCTGATCACCCCTATCATTTCCAGATTTATCCTACACTGATAAATTTTATGTTTATCATTTTTAAGGGATGCTAACTCCATATTCACACAGCAGGTGGGCAAATATCTTTACCAAGTTATACAACTGAACAAAGTTTTATTTACATATGACATGTTATTGTTCTACTTTTTCCCTTTCCCAATGATACTGAATTGTATGTCAACGTTTCTTTTTACCATAAAAACTTACCAAAGACCCTTACAAAGATATTTGATTTGATTGTGAGAGAAAAAACAAGTTGTAGCAACAAAAAGAGAATAAAGAATGGCTAAGATGTTTTAAAGGCAGAAAAAATGCACAGCAATTTTCATAAAAGTAAACAAGTTGCTTGAGAAATAGCTGTAAAAGTCATAAACAAGGTATTTCCAGCAGAATGACTGGAATTAAAAATAAATTTGAGGAAATTATTTGGAATGGAACTTACATGAGGGAACACTGTAAGAGTTGTTTTAGAGATTATATAGCAGTGAAAGGGATTCAAAGTGGAATAGTGCCAAGAAACATGCTTCTGCCAAAAAAAAAATGTGAGGAACAAAGAACTCATAAATTTTCAGAAATAGTAAGGCTACAGGTGAAAATGATGTAATTGGCAAAATATTAAAATATAAATATGGCTTGCTAATAAATGGCTACATCTCTTGCTTAACATCGGGGTGAAGATGGCATATCTGCTACCTCACAATTAGAAGAATTAGATTATTGTTCCCCTCTATAAAGGAAAACACAGCAAGAGTGAATGCAAAAATTCCAGGATCATTCATTTCATATGTCTGTTTGGGAAGGTGCTTGGGGAGAATCGGATTGATGGCCTGCAAGAGAGAAAATGGAGAAGGGTAGGCATAGTTTTGCTTTTGGCATGTCATTGAGACATATATTAAAGAGGAGGTGGTTTCAATGCCACAGTCAGGCCTGCCACTATGGCTGTTCTGAGTACCCTGGAGATGCCCCTGGTTAGGAGAAATAAATATTTGTCAACAGAGGAAAAAAGGTGGCACTTCTGTTGCAAAGAAAGGAAAAGTAACTATGAATAAGTAAAAATGGAATACTTGAGAAATGTATGCGATGAAACAATAAGAGTGCCGAGAATAAAAGCATGCTGGAAGAAAAGTGGATTGAATCTTAATGTGTGTGACTAGTCCCTAAGAAATACAGTATGTTGATAATATAAAGTTTTTTACACAATTAAAATATTTATAATATATCTGTATTTATATAATTATGTTTTGAAGTGCAAAACCAAAGATATGAGTCAGTCAAAACATGATGGTTGGCCAGAAAATGATGGTTGGATGGAGTTGAAATCCTTAAGTGTTTAAAGAAGGAATGATTGTATATGAATTGGCATGTGAACATTGTAGAACAAAGAATGGCTACTAAAGTAAAAAGCCATGGAGCTGCAGAGTGAAGTGTGTGGGTGTGAATAAGATCTCACATTGCTTCCTTTATTCTATTGCAGACCTTTCATTTGTTTGGTTTGCTATTTTTTACATCCTTTCTGTGCTTTGCATAATGTGGCTTAACCTGGCAGAAACTCATCTGTCATACACATAAACAATATACAAAAAAAATGGAATAAAACCTCTAAGAAAAAAACTTCCTGCTGATTTCATATCCAAAGTAAATAGCTGTAAACTACAAACTGTTGCCAGTGTTGGTCTGAAGCCAAAGAAAATAATTATCAAATAGCATTCTTTCATTCTGGAGATGAAATACTGGACATTTTTACCAGGAATAAATACTATAAGAATGCCATTTAAAGATGAATATTTTACTTTTCAGGGATAAATGGCCACCTAGTGGCAGTTATATAGTTTCCACTCAAATGGGTTCATACCTGTGAATTACAATCTGCCAGATTCATGACCGTTATCTCAAATCATAAGCAAGTCATCTGGGCTTGATTGTCTCAGCATTTAGGAAACATGCCACCCTGTTGATAAACATGGTTCATGGGATATCATTTTCCTGCTGTGGAGAAAATCTTAATCATGCTTTTTTGTCTGTAGAAGAGAAGATTGGATAAACTGCTTACAGAGATAGTCCACAACTTACGACCACAATCGGGGCTGGAATTTTGGTTGTTAAAGAATGTGGCTGTAAATGACTACAATCACTTAGCGACCACAATCTGCTGCTATCATTAAGTGAATTTAACCAGTCGTTACCTGAGGACCCAAGCCAAGCCAAGCCATTCCGGGCTTGATCCCTCCCAGCCCTAAGCCTCAGGAAGATAAGGGAGAGATTACTTCTTCTTCTTTTTTTTTTTGGTTAAGTTTTATTGATTTTTAAAAACAAATAAAAAACAAACAAAACATAAAAACATCAATCTTACTTCCATAAACATACAAGCAGTGTGTCGGTTGGTTTGCAAATTTTTTGTGCTTCAATTTCATAGTCTCAGTTACAATTACATTACATAATAACTCATATTATCAATCAAAAATTGAATATCCTAGTATTACTGTTATTAAACAATCATTTGACTATAATTTCATTCATTCATAGTTTGCAAGATAACTATATTTTATTTAGTTTATTTTATAACAATTCATATAGTCCTCCCAAATCTATCCTAAAAACATTTTATATATGTAATAATAATAAAAAAGAAAAGAAATACATCTTTATATATTCATTATTTTCTAAAATTCTACATTCTATTATTATATTTTGTTATCTAGCCATTGATAGAAAAGGTCCCAAATTTTGTAAAGTTGTTTATCCTCTTGTTTTCTAATTTCAAATGTCAATCTACTCATTTCAGCACATTCTAGTATTTTCTTGATAATTTCCTTCTGCGATGGTATTTCTCATTTTTCCAATTTTTAGCAAATACAATCCTAGCTGCTGTTAATACATTTACAATCAAATATTTTAAATCTTTGCTGTATGTATCAGGTAGAATTCCCAATTCTACTGCAGCCCACTCACTCATCCTGTATGCCAAGACCCCTGCCACACTGGTGACCTTCATTGCCATCTTCTTCCTCTTGATGGCAACAACAGTGTGCCCAGTCTGGCTGCTAGACCTTTGAGGCTGGCTTTGTATGGCAAAAAAGGGGGAGGGATCACAAAGCAACTTAAAGGAACTGCAATATGCCAAAATACCCTTTGTGCCACACTCTTGGGCCAAATGGCTGGCTTTGCGTTGTGAAAAATGGGGAAAGAAGTAAACCCTCCTTGAATTGGAGTGCACCAAAATAAGTCTTTAGCTTTGCATGTACTTCTGGGCCATATGGAAGTGGCTTTGCACTGCAAAAAAAAAAGGTGAAAAAAGGGGTATTTGTTGCCAAGGGGGTTTGTTTACAAACAGCTCCTAAGTGGAGCTGGGGTTCACTTTGTACTGCAAAAAAAAGGGGGGGAAGAATAATGTTGGCTTTTCCCTCTTTTCTTCATAGCCTCAAATCATCCTCATCAGGTTCAGAAAGGCTTCGGTGCATTCCAACTCATGGAGGATCTGTTTTATGTTTTTTCCTCTTTTTTGTAATACAAGGCTGGCCCCTAAAACCAGAAGCGCACACAAAGGGACAGTTTGGTGTGCTTTGTGCTTTTCCTGCCCCTTTTTTTACAATGCAAAACCAGTGCAATGCATTTGCCACGCTGTGGCCTATTTAAACTGCCTGGTGGGGGGTTTTGCTTTCTTTTTTTGCCTCACAAAGCCAGCCCCTCTGCAGTCCAACAGCCAGACAAATGCACATTATCAACAGAAGTAAGAAAACAATAACAAAGGTTCAGCTGGGGTAATGGAAGACTGGGCGGCAGAAAGCCAAAAGGGAAGAAATGGGGCAGGAAATAGCTGGGTGCTGGGAATTACAGTTGAAATGTGGCAGGCTGCCAACTGCCCAAATTATGATCACCTGATCATGGAGGCACTGCAATGCCTATAACTTTGGGCATGGATTATAAATCGATTCATTCAGTGCTGTTCTAAGTTTAAATGGTTGCTAAACAAATAAGTTAGGGACTACCTGTAAATGCTGCGTTATTATGACCATACCACTATTTTAAAGCCCCTGTCACACAGCACCAATGGATGGAAAGAGGATGTAAAATGGAGAGAAACACTTGCCATCCGTTGGTTAACGCGATGCTTCCGTTCTGTACTCACTGCGTCCGTTTTTCATACTCTCTATCCGTCGAGCATCCGTCGATTGACATTTCATTCGCTCAAAAATTTTTGAGCTGCACAAAACTTTTTGAGCAGAAAATGTATCCAATGCGTCCGTTCTACATCCGCAACGCATACGGGGAACATCCGTTCTACATCCGTCGTCATCCGTTAGGAGTCCGTTATATCCGCTAGGCATCCGCTCTGCATCCGCGCAACTCAAATCTGCTCCAGCAGAAAACGGACACAGGGAGGAAGCGAAACGGACGCAGAACAGACACAAAGTGTTAGTAGCACGGACGGAAAAAGGATGAAAGTGGATGCAGCTCGCATACAAAGCATTAAAATAGAAAAAACGTTCGCAGAGGGGACGTATCTCGGATATTTAGGATGTCTGCAGGATGCCTAGAGGATGCAAAAGGACACCGAGCGGAAAACCTATATTTCCTATAAAAAGGGGGAGGAACTCACCTGGATCTCACTTTCAGTCCAGCAGCCCTGAAGTGCAGACCTCTTCAGCCTTCATCTGGCTCTTGCTCTTCCACAGCATCCAGTCATTTCCACCATAGATCATCACACACTCCTTTTGGTAGCCACCATCGTTCTACAACAGTGCGAAGCCATCTACAGGCTCTTTCACCTGTTCTACGCGAAGAAAAGGAGGCATCCAAGAAGTGTCTGGGTCCGAAGATGGATCACCAGAAGAGCAGAGTACGGACTGTATAACAAGCTGATGGTGGAGCTGAGGAACGAAGACCCTCATGCATTCCAGAACTTCATGAGGATGCCGCCAGCCATGTTTGACGAAGTTGTGGAGCGGCTGAGACCCAGGTTGAACAAGCAGAGCACCAACCTCAGGCCCAGCCTGGACCCTGGGCTCAAGGTGGCACTGACTCTGCGCCACCTGGCCTCAGGGACCACCTACAGGAGCATGCAGTACGGCTGGAGGGTGCCACACAACACCATCAGCATTGTGGTCAGAGAAGTGGTGCAGGCCATCATCGAAGAATACCTGGAGGAGCTCCTCCAGTGCCCCTCCACTGAAGGAGGCTGGAAGAAAGTTGCAGAGCAGTGGTATCAGAAGTGGAACTTCCCCCACACCGTTGGAGCCATAGATGGCAAGCACGTGGCCTGCAAAGCTCCAGCCAAGTCGGGGTCCACTTATCACAACTACAAGGGCTTCTTCAGCATCATCCTCTTCGCCATGGTCGATGCTGACTACAAGTTCATGTACATCGATGTTTCAGCAACGGGTCAGCTTCAGATGCCCAGGTATACAACGCCAGTCACCTCAAGGAGGGGCTGGAACGCAACCTCATCATGGGCTTCCCAGATCCAGACCCCCTGCCCAACGACACACAAGATGTGCCCTACTTCATCATGGGGGATGACGCCTTCTCCCTCAGAACCTACCTCATGAAGCCCTACACCTCCAGATGCCTCACCCGTGAAGAGAGGATCTTCAAGTACAGGCAGTCCAGGGCAAGGTGGGTGGTGGAGAACGCCTTTGGCATCCTGGCCAACAGGTTCCAGGTACTTCTCACCACCATGAGGCATCGCCCACAGACCATGAGGAGGATCGTAGAAGCTTGCTGCATCCTGCACAATCTCATGCACACCTGCTACCCAGTGTTGCAGAACAGGCTCGTGGACCTCCAACAAGGCAATGGAGACATGGCGCCTGGTGAATGGAGGCAAGGGAGAAACCTGATAGATACTGTGGATGTGGAAGGCCCCAACAGAGCTTAACATGAAGGGAAGAAGCAGTGCAACCTCCTGAAACACTGGTGCAACTGCCCAGCTGGAGCAGTGGAGTGGCAAGACAGGATGGCAGATGCTTAATGGATGCTTCCTTCAGCCTGTCTCATCACACTGATGAGATTGGGCCATGTATGTTGAGTGGCCCTACAACGAACAGGCCATTTAATGAAGAGTTGTGCTTTTGTTGAAATGTGTGGATCAATGATTACATTGTTATTGATAATAAAGGGCCAAAGGTGTGGCACCTGGGAGGGTGGACCATACAGTCCCACTATGCTTGCACTGGAGGCTTATCTATCCCACAACTATCCTTACCCATCCCACAGGTATCCCTGTCCATCCCACAGCTATTACCCATTCCAAAGGTATTCCTGCCCATCCCACAGCTATCCTTACCCATCCCACAAGCATGCAAAGGCTTAATCCATTTCTAAAAGTTTCCAGCAAGACTTTATTTACTAAAATAAATGAAGCAAGTGTGTGAAGCAAAGATAATCTTTATTAATAACAAGCTGTAAAAGCAAAATGATCCAAGTGTCCCAAGCAAAGATAAAGTCCACAGGTAGCAACCCAGTCTCTGGCACTCTTCTCAGTCACTCTGAGGCGTGCCCATAGTCTCAGGGGTGAAGGGTCCATGTGCTGTGGAGGTGGCTGCTGCTGGAGTGCTGGTCTGAGGCACCATTGGGGTGCCGGGCCCTGAGAGGACAACAGGGGACGATGTGTGGAGGAAGCTCTCAGAGAGCTGGCTCAGCCCTGTGATGTTGAGAGCCCCTTCCTCCAGGACATGGGGTGTCAGCTCCAATACCGATGACAGATGTTCTGAGGCCGGGCTTGGCTGTGGGGTGGAGGAAGGAGGAGTGTAGTGGGGATGTCTGGTCTGCAGCTGAGCGAGGTGAGGCGTGGGTGGCATCTGTGGCGTGGGTGGCATCTGTGGCATGGGTGGCATCAGTGGCGTGGCTGGCATCGGTGGCATCGGTGGCATCGGTGGCATCCAATGTACATGTGCCTGGACTGGGAAGGGCTGCCTGTGCTGCTGGAGCTCCTGGTAACTGTAGCCTTGGTAGGTGAGGGTCTGTGGAAAGCCTTGGAAGGGCAGTGACATCACCTGGGGTGGAGGAGCAGACCTGGACTGGGTGGGAGCAGGTTCAGCTGGGTCTGGAGGGTTGTGAAGAAGACTGGTGATCCTTGATCACCTGGTACTGTGATTCGGACATGTTCATAGGGGTCTGGTTGACGTAGGTGAGGAAGGGCTTGCGGTTGGAGGATGGGACGTCGGTGTGTACCAGCTGAGAGAGGAGATCTACGCTGCTTCTGATGGTGTCCCTGATCTCCAGCAGGATAGTGTGGTTCTGCCCCTCCAGTCTGGCTCTCTACCTGCTTTCTGTGGAGGTGGAGCTGGGCATGGATGTGGGTTGGTCTCTGGTGGAAGTGCCCTCTCCTTGCTCCCACTGCGTCAGGGGGTCCTCCATGCGCTCCACCACGGGGAGTGCAGCTGTCGGGGGGGGTCTCCATCATGGCACGTTCCACAGATACCTGTCTGGACACAGGAGCTGACTCTTGGCCAGAAGAGGACTGGCTGTCTGCGGGCTGCCTGAGAGAGTGGTTGTCAGAGGGGCTGCTCCTTGGTGGTGGATCTCACCCACCAAGAAGCTGCACTTGGCCATCACATAGGTGTCTCGGTCCGTCAGCTTGACCGTGGCCTGGCCAGATTTCTTGAGGTGCATCTTCCCCTACCAGGTGTGCATGTGCTTCCACCAGCCGAGGAGCCCAGACTCTCCGCCCTCTCTTTCCAAGCAGCCTGCTTCCTTTTGGTGTCCCTATAGAGCCTGTGTCCTTTCCTCCATAGATACTCATTCTCTCTCAGCCACTCCAGCACCTCATCTTCATGTTCCTCTTTGATGGAGTATTGCCTCCTCTCCCATTCTCGTTCACGTTTATGCCTCTTCCTCCCTCTTGCAGGGCCATCTGGGCCCTCATCAGAGGGGCTTCCAGGTTGTAGGGGCTGCTCCACCTCACCACCACCACCAGCAGCAACAACAACAACAACAGTAGCAGCAAAAGCAGGACCAGCAGCACCAGCAGCACCAGCAGGAAAAGGATCAGCAGCAGCAGAGTAAGCACCAGCAGGACCAGCAGGACCAGGATCAGCAGCAGCAGAGTAAGCACCAGCAGGACCAGCAGGACCAGCAGGACCAGGAGCACCAGCAGAACCAGCAGGACCAGGAGCACCAGCAGGACCAGGAGCACCAGGAGCACCAGCAGGACCAGCAGGACCAGGAGCAGAGCCAGCAGAGTAAGCACCAGCAGAAGCACCAGCACCAGGAGCAGCGCCAGCAGAGTAAGCACCAGCAGAAGCACCAGCACCAGGAGCAGTGCCAGCAGAGTAAGCACCAGCAGAAGCCCCAGCACCAGGAGCAGCGCCAACAGAGTGAGCACCAGCAGAAGCCCCAGCACCAGGAGCAGCGCCAGCAGAAGCTCCAGCATCAGAAGAGTCAGCCTGAGTAGCAGAAGCCCCAGCAGAAGCAGAGTCAGGGCCAGGGGGTGGGATGGTGGCCCTGTCCCTCTTGCCAGGGCTGGCAGCAGATACCACAGGCTTTCTCTTCTTCCCCATGGTTGTTGGCTGGCTGGCTGGCTAGAGCTGTGTCTGGCAGCAGGTCTTTCCTCTGAATGGTGATCTGCTTGTGAGCTGCTTCCCTTTATATCCACAGGGCTGATGCAATGCATCCTCCCCGCATGCGCAGTGAACGCTCTGCATCCACTAGGCATCCGCTAGGCATCCGCTCTTTCTGCTGTTCATCCGCTTTGCTGTGCTCCCCCAGAAGCCCTGCAGATGTGCCATCCGCTTCCATCCGCTAGGCTTCCGTGGAGTATCCGCTTTCCATCCTGGCTATGTCCTCCCCCCATCCATTCCTTTCCGTTGTTGTCCGCTCTGCTTATGCAAATTCGGGGCACTTTTGAGAGCGGATAACAATGGATGGAACATTTTCTCATCTGCTGTGTCCTTTTTACATACGTTTTACATCCGTCGGCCAATGTGACAGGCCCTGAACTGAAAATCCTATGGAAACTAGACAACTATAACTATCCAGTTTTTCACCATCCATCACAATTCAAGGACAAAAAGAAATCCAACATTTGGAAGAAAAACAAACAAAACAGAATACTTTGTCTAGAGATATAAAGCCACTTCAGAACAGTACAGTGGTAAAGTATTGGACTACAAATAAGGGAGTTTTAAGCCTCTATTCACCATATAGTTCATTTGGTGAACCCAGCCTATCCATTATGTTTTTGCGAATATGAAATGTTCCCCAAGAGATGCTTAGAAGAAAGAATTATGTGTTTGGAAGAACTGGGTAAATATTTTAAGAGAATGTAATCAAGAGTTGCTACTGAAAATCTCCTCAGAAACTCTCCCAAAGACAGAGCTCCTGAGGATTTCTGTGGGCTTCAGGGAGGCATATCATAGAAGAGGCAAAATTTCAAAGACTGTGGCCCAAAACCATGTGAGGCTTTCTACATTCACAAAAATCCTTCCATTAAAACTCCTTGGCCTGAATAATTCATTCACTGAGTCCCCAGAAATAAGAAATATTTTTTTTAATTTTTAAAAATCCATCATTACTTGATATTGTTTTTAGCCTTTGCAGAATATACTTTCATTGCTGCATCATTTTCTAGCATTAGAAAGTTAGGGCTAAAAAAATATTATAAATACAGATACAAACAAACACACATGGTGTTTTATTGCCTATTAATGTTTACAGATAGCATTTATTTACACCAATTAAAATAAATACAATAACAAACTTCAGAAATGAACACATATTATAAAAACCTCTTCTAAGCACCATATTCCACGAAAAGTAATTTACTATGGTAGGAATTCACTATCATTTATCATCTATTTATCTCAAAACCTAAGGTATAGCAGTTACTTCAGGTTTTGAGACTTAGCCTTCCATCCTTCCAAAATGTGGTGGTAAAATGTGACCCCAGACTGTTGGGGGCAATATTCTGATTTTGTAAATCGTTTAGAGAGGGCTGTAAAGCACTATGAAGCAGTGTATAAGTCTAAGTGCTATCGCTATTTGGGAACTCATCAAATATAAGTCCCTGGCACATAGTACCCACAATAACATCAGTAGTGGGATTCAATTTTTTTTTTTACTACCAGTTCTGTGGGCATGGCAGGAGAAGGATACTGTAAAATCTCCAGTCAGAAGTGGTATTTGCTGGTTTTCCGAACTATTCAAAAATTTCACTACCAGTTTTCCAGAACTGGTCAGAACCTGCTGAATACCACCTCTGAACAACATGCATTCTCTGCCAGATTTGAGGGGTAGGCTGATATGATCAGGGAGAGGCAGTTCCTCAGATAACCCAGAACCATGCCATGAAGGGCTTTAAAGGTACCTTGAATTGGACCCAGAAGCAAGCTAGAAGCCAATGCAGCCTGCAGAGCAGAGTAGTGATACTTGCTTCTCTGGAAGCATTTGATCTAGAAACAAGTAACTGGAACATGATACAAATTTACTACAAACTTATAGATAAGTCTCCTCAAACAGGTCCAAAAAAAGGCAATTAAAAAAAACCTAGCTTCTAACATCAATAAACATTTTAGTGCCAAAAACAGTAAGTCTATCAATCAACCTGTATTATTCACACTGTTATACTTCTCTCTTCATACTCAGATAAGTCCAGGGAATTGGAGGAATAGTTGTCATGTTTATAATAGGAGGTTCTGCTATTTTTGGTATAGGTGCTCTCTTGTGTTAGTCTGCTGTTATGGTTTACTAACCTAGGAGTTTCCAGGAAAACAAGCAAACCAACCAGCTGGTTTTGGAAAGGAAATGTTAAAATAAACATTAAAGTAGGTGAACATGATTGGGTCTCATCAAGTTACTAAATACGAGTGTTAATTAATTTGCCTTCACCATATCCTACAAAGAGCGGCAAATAATATTTTATGTCATGCTTGATTAAATGCTTGCTTGATAGCAATATGATCCCTAAATGTGGAAAAGATGCTGCTGTACTTGTGCATAAATGTACCTAATTTGATGAGTCTGTATTTAAGATTTAGTCCTCCCCAGCTAATCCATTCAGAGCAACCATGCTGGGCACTAAAATAGCATATTTCTCTTGGATGTCCATATAGGGCTGTAAAATGATGTGCACCTGCTGCAATTTCGGAGAGATGTTTGGAAAACAAATCTCCTATTTACCACCCCAGGACTGAGGGAAGCATTTCTAGGAGCGGGAAGATAAGGCCCTGGCTCACGCACATGCGTTACAATGTCAGCTCTCATGGAGTCTGTAACATCTGCCAGGAACCAATAGGAAGCAATTGCATTCTGACAACACGCAAGCCTTTTCTTGTTCCAGTTTGATGTGAGTCTTTCTCATCCCTATGTCTTGGATGTTTTATCGGTGGAGGGTAACGTTTCAGAAAGAAGCCCAAGTGCACATTTTGGAGCACTTTAATAAACGCATGCTGATATCATCAGATGGGAATGGAATGAGGAGAACAATAATAAATGAACCCTCAGGAGGAATGTCCTTATTTGTTGCAACAGTGCTGGATTTCTTCATTCCTCTGCTCGTTTGTTTCGGGGAAGTGGGGGGAGGCAAAGGTTATCTGCAGCAGAAATATGTTAGGGAAGCCTGCCAATGGCTATGTTTGGAGCTGTACTAATCCTGAAATGAAAATCAGCAGCCTTTTGCTGCTCTTTGGACAAAGCAACTGCCAGCATTTCTCATCCAGACAGATCACCGGCAAGCGAAGGGGGAAGGCTTGAACAGGGCCCTCAAGTGGGATTAGTTTTGACTTCCGGAGAGGGATGATGAAGGAAGGAATTAGGCCTGGGGGAAAGAACACGGGAGCCGTACCTTATATTGGTTTTATTTTCTGCTTTTCAGTTTTATTTTTGTTGTTAGCCCCCAAGAGACCTTTTAGAGTCAGGGGAATTATAAATAGGACGAAATAAAAGACTCAGTCAGACACTGCAATGCAAGACAAATTGTTTGCAGCTTAATAATGTGGCACAGCTGGAAACATCAGCCCAGAGAGTAACATGAATTTTATTTATTTGTTTATTTATTAGATTATTATCCAATCTTTTTATTTTAGACATAACACAAGGAGTTGAACATACTTTATATTCCTTCCTCTTCCTATTTTCCCCACAACAACAACCCTTTCAGGTAGATTGGGCTGAAAGTGACTGGTTCAAAGTCAGCTAACCAGATGATTTCTCTCTGTGTCAAGGAACTGCATATTTTTCATTCTTTTGGTGAAAATCATTTCATTTCACCTGTAGCCTTCCACTGAGGCTTGGCAAGTGAATCAGATGCCTACATATTTCACAGCCCTTCTTAGAAGGCACATAATGATGACCAAAGAGACAAGAAACTATTGTGAAATTAGTTGTATCCCTATGGAGAACTTCTGTGCAATTTCCTATTCGTGACAAAGGAGCTGAGGCAAGGAATATTGCCAGTTGATTGGGGCCAGAGTACTGGATGGTGCTCCTGCTATTAATTTCAGCCAGAGAAGCTAGGTGGTCCTCCCTGTTTTATAAGTTAAGATTTCCAAAACAATACTAGAATAATGACTACAAATAATATTTTGAGATGACCCAAGATCTCCAATTTGTAGCAAAAATGGTAATACTGAGAAATCAGATTATCAAGTAATGAGACCTGATTTTATGTCATGGGTGAGCAGACTAGAAACCAGGAGGTTGTGAGTTAAACACAATTCAGTTAGGTGACCTTGGGTCAGTCACTTATCTCAGTCATAAGAACCAGGCAGTGGAAAACTACTTGTGAAATCTTGTCAAGAAAGCTGAAGAAACTTGTCCAGGCAGTATCCAGAATTTAAAAACTAACTCAAAGATAGAAAAACAAAAACAAAAATCCACAAAGGGGCAAAACTAATGCACCAGGTAGTCTCTTGTATATGCAGGTGAGTACCTTGTAGTTTTCCTTGATAACTATTTCTTCACCCTGTAATCTTGGCTCACCAAAGGCAGGAAATTGGAATGCCAAATCAAAAAGACACATTTCCATCTGAATCTGATGCACCTGATACCTCTCACAAAAATCAGGCTGACACCCTTGAACAATTTTTATAGTGTTTGGGGAAAGAGACACAATAAAAAATGAACAGCTCTTCAAAGTCTGAGGTGACAGAAAGGGAAGGTATACAACAGTTATCCTATGATGCTGGTCATATCTCCATAAAGAGGGAAACTAATTAACCATGTAGGAATGTAAAAAAATGACTATAAGGGTATCCAGAATGTGAGTGGAGGAAGGGTTCCACAATTTAAAAATGGAGTTGAAAGGGAGGGATAGTTATTCCAAGGAAAAACATGCACCATTAAAGGCTGACATTCTTGGAAGGAAAATGTTTTTAATATAATTTTATGAAGAATTTTGATTATATAGTAAAAACTAATGAAAACTAAATTTGGAGGAAAGAGAAGTGGAAAAAAGAATGCAAAGTTCAGAAAAAAAAATTCAATCACCAGAAACTCCCATAAAGGGTTGCCAGAACTTTGTAAAACTTCTAACAATATTAATCTTGAATTCGAACAAATATTGTCATAGGTTTTGATTCCTTTTCTGTTCTTTTTTATGCAATCACCCAGATTTCTTCAAGGCTTTATCAAGCTTTTTTTGTAGATCCAGTAAGAAAACATTTTCTGGGTCATTCTCTTGGTTTATAATTTGTACATTTTTATTTTTAAACTTCAACCAGTTTCTTTTGTATATCCAATAAAGCAACATTTTTCAAATCATTCTCTTGGCCTGTGGGCAATTTCCAAAAATGATTAAAAAGTGAAACTTGTGAATTGAATGTCCTTTTAAAAGTTGCACTGCAGTTGCAAGCATGATGGCTCATCTCATCAGCTCCCAGGGCTCAAGCCCATGGGAAACTGCTGTCCTATGGAGTTGTGAGGGGCAGCTTGTCAGACCTGCCTTAAACCTCTAATTAGAAACAATTCTTGGCTCCATTTGTTGGGCAAGATAATAGTTTTATTAGAAGTGCATTGTAGTGGTGCATAACCAGAATTGAAAATCATGTGCCAAAATACCTAAATTAAATTTTTCTCTCCCTTAATGGCCTCCCATCACTAATTCCCCCTTGACCAATCAGGTTCAAGCAAGGTGTTTTCAGAACAGTCACTTCAAATGTAGGTTGGTATGCAGCTGAGTTCTTATCCCAACAAGTGACCTTGAAGCAGCTTCTCAGGGAGATAGGTAGTTAGTTTCAATCTCCCCCAAGCATCTGCCCTCCCTAGAGTTCATGGAAGACTGTTACAACATGGTGGCAAAGCACAAGCAAGTGTGAGGTGGCAGCTGACATAGTGATCTGGAGCACATGTGGGTGATCTCCTATCCTCTCCTTATCTAGAGAGGTCCAAGGAACTGGCCTACCCATTGGTTCCTTGGTCTTTGCCACAGTCATCAGCTCCGTTTTTGCCTTCAATATATCATGCCTCCAGAGATCCAGAAGGAAAAGTATTTGAAAATGGTCCATAGGGAAAATCAGGAAGAGATCTTCTGAAATGTGGCCTAACAAAAAGTAAACCCACAGACTAAGAAATGAAGTGAAACTTTGTGTTGCATTTATTTCCTTTAAATAGAAGCTTCAGTGTTCAAAAACTATGAAATATTCAAGTACCAAACTTAAAAAGTATTAATGCAATATATAACACATGAAAAGATTAAGAAAAATTCCATCCATTCCACTACGTATCAATAAGATTTATATTTTTTAAAGAAATCTGCATTTGACACCAGTATTGATAATCCAGCAAAAGATCATATTTTAAAAAGGATGCAGATTCTGTTTTTGAAAGAGCATTACTATTCCTTTTACAAAACCTTTGAATGTTGAAATAATGGGGAACCAGAGATGCTTTTGTTTTGAAAGGGTGAGTTATGCTGCTGCCATTTAACAGGGAAACAAACAACCCAAAAAGATTGAGGTTAAAAGAGTGTTTGTGCAGACTGGCCAATTAGCAGTTTCACACTTGAGGGGGAAATTGTTGGTTCAATAAAATGGAATTTTCCCTGAAAGGCAGTCAAGTTAAGTGACAAAACAATACATGTGTGTAACATGGCAACTCCTGCCAAAAAGATACACAGGATAACAGCTTTCAAACCTCCCTCAGCAAATCCATCAGGCCATAAATGAGGCACTTACCCAAATGTATGCAACAATTCATTATCCCTTGTTAAGAGCTCTCCAGCACACTGTCCTCCCAGCTGCTGGAGTTTCAGAGGGAAGAAAAAGGAAGATAAAAGGCCAGTGAATGGCTTGGGCTAGACAGAGATAATGCAGTCTGTCTCTCTTCTTTGCTCAGCATCCACTGATTTTCTCACAATTTCTTCACTCAGAAAGGACTGACTAATGGTAAATAATGGGAAGAAAGTGTCCATGGGGAATCCAATCCAAGGTCTAAAACTGGGGTTCTATTCAGCAGCAATCAAGGCTGAAATCCTTCCCTGTTGGAGCCCCAAGAGCCACACGCTCAACCTTTGCACCAAATCTCACTCTTCTCCTTATTGCTTTGCCTCTCTCATGTTTTTCAGCTTCTTTCTTATAAGCACTGAAACAGACTCAGGCATCTAACACTCTTTTTTTTTTCTTGTATGTGTCACATTTCTTTAGACACAAACACTCAAGGACACTCAGACCTGTCATCTAAACCTGAGGCTATCCAATTGTCTGAATAGATTTAGCAACTGGCTGCTATTTTTTTAAAAAAATAACACTAGGGTTAAGCCCATGTCACACTGCACCAACGGATGGAAAGAGGATGTAAAACGGAGAGAAACACTTGCCATCCGTTGGTTAACGCGATTCAACCGTTCTGTACTTACTGCGTCCGTTTTTCTTCCTTTCTATCCATCCAGCATCCGTTGACTGAGCTGCTCAAAACTTTTTGAGCAGAAAATGTATCCAACGTGTCCGTTCTGCATCCGCAACGCATACGGTGAACATCCGTTCTGCATCCGTCGTCATCTGTTACGCATCCGCTACATCCGCTAGGCATCCGCTGCGCATCCCCGCAACTCAAATCCGCTCCAGCAGAAAATGGACACAGAGAGGAAGTGAAACGGACGCGGAACGGATGCGCAGCATTAGTAGCACAGATGGAGAAAGGATGAAAGCGGATGCAGCTCGCATACAAAGCATTTAAAACGGAAAAAACGTTCGCAGAGGGGACCTATCTCGGATATTTAGGATGTTTAGAGGATGCCTAGAGGATGCAAAAGGACACATAATGGAAAACCTATATTTCCCATAAAAATGGGGAGGAACTCACCTGGATCTCACTTTCAGTCCAGCAGCCCTGCTGTGCAGACCTCTGCAGCCTTCATCTGGCTCTTGCTCTTCCACAGCATCCAGTCATCTCCACCATAGATCATCACACACTCCTTTTGGTAGCCACCATCGTTCTGCAACAGTGCAAAGCCATCTACAGGCTCTGTGAACTCTACTACGGGAAGAAAAAGAGGCAGCCAAGAAGCGTCTGGGTACAAAGATGGATCGGGAGAAGAGCAGAGTACGGACTGTACAACAAGCTGAAGGTGGAGCTGAGGAACAAAGACACTTGTGCATTCCAGAACTTCATTAGGATTCCTCCAGCCATGTTTGACGAAGTTGTGGAGCGGCTGACACCCAGGTTGACCAAGCTGAGCACTAACTTCCGGCCCAGCCTGGACCCTGGGCTGAAGGTGGCACTGACTCTGCACCACCTGGCCTCAGGGACCACCTACAGGAGCATGCAGTATGGCTGGAGGGTGCCACAAAACACCATCAGCATTGTGGTCAGAGAAGTGGTGCAGGCCATCATCGAAGAATATCTGGAGGAGCTCCTCCAGTGTCCCACCACTGAAGAAGGCTGGAAGAAAGTTGCAGAGCAGTGGTATCAGAAGTGGAACTTCCCCCACACCATTGGAGTCATAGATGGGAAGCACGTGGCCTGCAAAGCTCCAGCCAAGGAGTCCACTTATTTCAACTACAAGGGCTTCTTCAGCATCATCCTCTTCGCCATGGTCGATGCTGACTACAAGTTCATGTACATCGATGCTTCAGACAACGGGTCAGCTTCAGATGCCCAGGTATACAACGCCAGTGAGCTCAAGGAGTGGCTGGAACGCAACCGCATCATGGGCTTCCCAGATCCAGACCCCCTGCCCAACAACATGCAAGATGTGCCCTACTTCATCGTGAGGGATGATGCTTTCTCCCTCAGAACCTACGTCATGAAGCCCTACACCTCCAGATGCCTCACCTGTGAAGAGAGGATCTTCAAGTACAGGCTGTCCAGGGCAAGGCGGGTGGTGGAGAACGCCTTTGGCATCCTGGCCAACAAGTTCCAGGTACTTCTCACCACTACGCAGCATCGCCCACAGACCATGAGGAGGATCATGGAAACTTGCTGCATCCTGCACAATCTCATGCGCACCCGCTACCCAGTCTTGCAGAACAGGCTCGTGGACCTCCAACAAGGCAATGGGGACATGGAGCCTGGTGAATGGAGGCAAGGGCGAAACCTGATAGACACTGAGGATGTGCAAGGCCCCAACAGAGCTTCACGTGAAGGGAAGAAGCAGCGCAACCTCCTGAGACACTGGTGCAACTCCCCAGCTGGAGCAGTGATAGATGATTAATGGATGCTTCCTTCAGCCTGTCTCATTACACTGATGAGATTGGGCCATGTATGTTGGGTGGGCCTACAATGTACAGGGCATTTAATAAAGAGTTCTGTTTATGTTCAAATGTGTGGATCAATGCTTACATTGTTATTGATAATAAAGGGCCATAGGTGTGGCACCTGGGAGGGTGGACCATACAGTCCCACTATGCTTGCACTGGAGGTTTATCTGTTCCACAGCTATTACCCATCCCAAAGGTATCCCTGCCTATCCCACAGCTATTACCCATCCCACAGGTATCCCTGCCCATCCCACAGCTATTACCCATCCCACAGCTATTACCCATCCCAAAGGTATCCCTGCCCATCCCACTGCTATCCTTACCCATCCCAGAGGTATCCCTGCCCATCCCACTGCTATCTTAACCCATCCCACAAGCATGCAATGGCTTAAACCATTTCTAAAAGTTTCCACCAAGACTTTATTTAATAAAATAAATGAAGCAAGTGTGTGAAGCAAAGATAATCTTTATTAATAACAAGCTGTAAAAGAAAAATGACCCAAGTCAAGTGTCCAAAGCAAAAATAAAGTCAACAGGTAGCCACCCAGTCTCTGGCACTCTTCTCAGTCACTCGGAGGTGTGCCCAGTCTCAGGGGTGAAGGGTCCAGGTGCTGTGGTGGTGGCTGCTGCTGGAGTGCTGGTCTGAAGCACCACTGGGGTGCCTGGCCCCGAAAGGACAACAGGGGACGATATGTTGAAGAAGCTCTCAGACAGCTGGCTCAGCCCCGTGATGTTGAGAGCCCCTTCCTCCATGACATGGGGTGTCAGCCCCAGTACCGATGACAGATTTACTGAGGCCGGGCTTGGCTGTGGGATGGAGGAAGGAGCAGTGTAGTGGGGCTGTCTGGTCTGCAGCTGGGTGAGGACTGGCGTGGGTGGCATCTGTGGCATGGGTGGCATCTGTGGCATGGGTGGCATCTGTGGCGTGGGTGGCATCAGTGGCATCAGTGGCACCGTTGGCGTCCGATGTAATGTGCCTGGACTGGGAAGGGTTGCTGCCTATGCTGCTGGACCTCCTGGTAGCCGTAGCCTTGGTAGGAGAGGGCCTGTGGAAAGCCTTGGAAGGGGAGTGACATCACCTGGGGTGGAGGAGCAGACCTGGACTGGGTGGGAGCAGGTTCATCTTGGTCTGGAGGGTTGTGAAGAAGATCGGTGATCCTGTCCTTCACCACCTGGTACTGGGGTTCCGCCATGTCCATGAGGGTCTGGTTCACATAGGTGAGGAAGGGCTTGCGGTTGGAGGATGAGGAGTCGGTGTGTACCAGCTGAGAGAGGAGATCTACGCTGTGTGGCTCTGTCCCTCCGGTTTGCCTCTCTGCCTTTCTGTGGAGGTGGAGCTGGGGGTGGATGCGGGTTGGGCTGTGGTGGAAGTGCCGTCTCCTTTCTCCCACTGCGTCAGGGGGTCCTCCACGCGCTCCGCCACGGGTAGTACAGCTGTCGGGGGGGTCTCCGTCATGGCACACTCCACAGATACCTGCCTGGAGACAGGAGCTGACTCTCTACCGGAAGAGGGCTGGCTCTCAGCAGGCTGCCTGAGAGAGAGGGTTGTGAGAGGGGCTGCTCCTCGGTGGCGGATCTCACCCTCCAGGAAGCTGCACTTGGCCATCACGTAAGTCTCTCAGTCCATCAGCTTGACCACGGCCTGGCCAGATTTCTTGAGGTGCAGCTTCCTGTATCAGGTATGCATGTGCTTCCACCAGCCGAGGAACACCTCTGAAGTGTAGCCCAGGCTCTCTGCCTTCTCTCTCCAAGCAGCTTGCTTCCTTTTGGTGTCCCTATAGAGCCTGTGTCCCTTCTGCCATAGATACTCGTTCTCTCTCAGCCACTCCAGCACCTCATCCTCATGTTCCTCTTCTTTGTTGTATTGCCTCCTCTCCCGTTCTCAAGTCTGCCTCTTCCTCCCTTTGGCAGGACCATATGGGCCCTCATCAGAGGGGCTTCCAGGTTGTAGGGGCTGCTCCTCCACACCACCACCACCACCAGCAGCAGCAGCAGCAGCAACAGTAGCAGCAAAAGCAGGACCAGTAGGACCAGCAGCAGCAGCAGCAGCAGGACCAGCAGGACCAGGAGCACCAGCAGGACCAGGAGTAGCGCCAGCAGAGTAAGCACCAGCAGAAGCACCAGCACCAGGAGCAGTGCCAGCAGAGTAAGCACCAGCAGAAGCACCAGCACCAGGAACAGCGCCAGCAGAGTAAGCACCAGCAGAAGCACCACCGCCAGAAGCAGCTTCAGCAGAGTAAGCACCAGCAGAAGCACCACCGCCAGAAGCAGCATCAGCAGAGTAAGCACTAGCAGAAGCACCACCGCCATAAGCAGCACCAGCAGAAGCAGCTCCTCCAGAAGTAGCATCAGCAGAAGCCCCAGCCCCAGAAGAGCGAGCCCGGGCTGCAGAAGCCCCAGCAGAAGCAGAGTGAGGGCCAGGGGGTGGGAGGATGGCCCTGTCCCTCTTGCCAGAGCTGGCAGCAGATACCACAGGCTTTCTCTTCTTCCCCATGGTTGTGGGGTTGCTGCCTGGCTGGCTGGCTGGCTGGCTGGTTGGCTGTGTCTGGAAGCAGGTCTTTCCTCTGAATGGTGACCTGCTTGGGAGCTGCTTCCCTTTATATCCACAGGGCTGATGCAATGCATCCTCCCCGCATGCGCAGTGAACGCTAGGCATCCACTAGGCTTCTGCTCTGCATCCGCTTCATCCGCTTGGCATCTGCTGTGCATCCGCTGTATCCGTTCCGCATCCACTTTGCTGCGCTCCCCCGGAAGCCTTGCAGATGTGCCATCCACTCCCATCCGCTTCCATCCGCTAGGCTTCCATGGAGCATCCGCTTTCCATCCGCCCTACGTCCTCCCCCCGTCCGTTCCTTTCCGTGTTGTCCGCTCTGGTTATGCAAATTTTTGCCCCTTTTGAGAGCGGATAACAACGGATGGAACATTTTTCTCGTCCGCTGTGTCCTTTTTACAAACGTTTTGCATCCGTTGGCCAGTGTGACAGGGCCTTTAGGTAGGGAACCCTATTAGGTAGGGAACAAGAAGTAAAACATAACATACAATCAAATCAATCAAAAGAACCAAGTTGAAACCACTGCAGAAACATAACAATATAAACCAAATTTCATTATGGTCTCTGTTATGAGCCTTGGGTATCCAAAAGACCTGAGAAACCAAAAGACTCAGGATTCATCGCAGAAACCCTGATAGAATGTTTAGAAAACTTAGAGCATTCCCATATATAAAACCAAATATAGATCTGGTATGTAGATGACATCTTTGCCATAATAATAATAATAATAATAATAATAATAATAATAATAATAATAATAATAATAAT
>BLBF01000003.1:80273746-80320416 GCA_015471245.1 Laticauda colubrina | reverse complement strand
ATAATAATAATAATAATAATAATAATAATAATAATAATAATAATAATGATGATGATGATGATGATGATGATGATGATAATAATAATAATAATAATAATAATAATAATAATAATAAATTAGCTAAGATACATGAAACAACCCAACATCTTCAAATAAATAAATTTCACAAGGGAAGAAGAATGTAATAATATAGTAGCCTTCCTGGGTATCTTCATCAGTAGATGAAATACAGTAGAAAAAAATAGAAATGCACTTCTATTTAAAAAAACATACCAACCAAGTGCTCCATTACTGAAGTAACAATCCAACCTCCTACAAAAGAAACTGTGTAATGACATTATTTAGTCTAAATGCGCTACAGCAACTCAAAACAGTAGAAAAGGAAGGAAATAGACTGCCTGTACAACATCTTCCAACAAACTGTAAACCTATACAACTTTATCCAAAGAATGTGACATTCAACCCATTACATCACAACCAACAAAAGCCATGAAAAGGATAAAATGACCACACATTAAAATCAGCTTGGTAGCAAACCCACTTCACAGCTGGTGCAAACAAGGCAAGACCAGAAGACTATTACAACACATGGCATCACCATAGCACACAAAGCCTTCCATCTTAACTTAAACCATAAATCCCAGTAGCCCAAGTATAAAAAAACAATCATCTGCATCATATGCAGTGAAATAGGGCTGTCAAATTCCCAGCCTGTGGGCTGGATGAATCATGCGCTGCCCATGCCCAATTTAGCAAAGGGGGAAAAACTCCTAATACATCACATGTCACCGCCATGATGACATGAGTTTGACACCTCTGGTGTAAAGACTGTAACAGTCACTATTTGGGCAGAGGCAGAAAACTTGCAGAGTGCATCCATGAACATCAGCTAGCAGTCAGAAGGCACCATGGAAATTCCTTAATCTCAAAATACATGGATCGACTCAACCACAGTTTCAACTCAGAAACTGTGGTTGAGGATCAAGACCAAGCTAAATCCAAAAATGTTAAGGAATTCCTGGAAGCTTGACATTCAGCAAACCAGCCATAAATAGACACATAGAAATAAACCATATTTTACATTCAAAAAGAAGAATAAAAAACATTAAGAATACATCCTTTCCATCAGCCAAAACCCAGATAAGTAGGCATTAACATGAAACCAACAATCAAGCAGAAATAATACCCTAATCAAGGAACTACCAAGGAGAAAAACACAATCTCACCAATCCTGAGAGGGTAAACTACTGTATATAAATAGGGAGCAGGCCCCTGAAACATCTTCAAGCAAACAACTAAGCTCAGGGAGCACCACATCCTATAGTGACACACAAAGCTGTATTTATCATCCCAGCCCCAATGCCTAGAGGAAAGCCAAGTCTCAACAGAAGGCCAACAGAGCTGGACCCAACTGAATCTCCAGAGGGACCTGTTCCACAATTCTGGCAACATGACATAAAAGGCTTGCTTCCCAGGGATTCCCAGGTGACACTGTTTTTCTGAACCAATCTGGAGCATGCTTGATATGCCAGATTTAACAGGATGGGCATAAACCTTCAGGGATTAAGGTCCTGCAAATTACCTATCCCATGTCATGTACGACTTTATAGATGATAACCAGCACCTTGAATTGTACCTGCAAGCCTACTGAGAGCCACTTTAGACAATGTAACAATGGTATTGCATGGGCATATCACGATGCACCCAATGCTACATGTACTGCTACATGTAGTAGTACTGAAGTATTCAAATATGCCAAAAGTGGTCCCATGAAGTGTATTTTCCCCAACACCACATCATGTTGGCTCCACTTTGAGGAAAAAAAACTAACTCCAATATGTTACTCCCACCATGAGCTGGGCCATCAATCACTTCGATCAGGTCCATTTGAACTAAAATTTAGTCCAATGCCAAAAGAGAGAAACAGCTAGAGAGGATCCTTTGAAAATAGAGTCAAATAGAAATAATGCATTTTCGTTTCTGCTACCAGACTCCTTTACAGATAATGCATCCAGGACATAAAACTAATTTCTTTTTACCCCAATATAGTTTTGATTCATCTTTTCCAAATGTCCCATCTTTATCTGAACTCATTTGCTTGCACAGACTTAAACAAATTTACTGGTGTGGTGCTTGCTAAGCCCCCCAACTCCAGTATATATTAAACGTCATTAACCCCATGTGATGTCATGCTCCACCTGCCTAACCTGTTTAATTGGACTAAGGATGTGTTGAGCAATTCCCTCTCTGACCATCACAGCACCACGTGAGGTACTTCAAGTTCCAAAGCAAAGAATAAAAGCATCCCTACTCTTTGCATATCAACACTGAGCTATAAATAGAGCAATAATGCTAGCCCATATTAGACAAACAAAAATCCTAAAAAGGATGAGGGAAGGGAACAGCAAGACAAGATCAAAGAATTCCAGTTCGGAATGATTTCATGATAGCAATATCCAAATATTCAGATCTATAGTGGTTTGTTGCATTTAAAGCAACCAGCAATCAGAGAAAAATCAACATTTCCCTTTAAGCTATAATTTCCAGAGAGCAGTTCAATGGTTGATGAGAGGTTTTGGTCCATTTTAGGTTAATAGAGATTAATTGGCTGGAAACTATTTTATTAGCCTCTGAGAAATTAGCTAATGTTCTGAAAGACTACTCTTCTAAATCATCAATGTTCACATACATAGCAGTTTGCTTAAATGTTTGCAAGTTTGCATCACATGGAAAACATCCTCTCAGTGTGGTAACCTTATTAGTCTGTTGCAACAAAAGTCCTATGATACCTTAAAGACTAGCAAATTTACATATTTGCTGATTTTTTCATACTCCATGATTCTGAATTGATTAAATGAATCAATTAGTGACTAATGGCTTCAGCAGATTTATTTTTCATTTTTTTTCCTGGACTGACTCTAAAGATCTGTTATGGTTCAAATTATAATCCTGTTTTATGAGTTTTTAAAAAATGGTTTCAGTTCAGTGATGGCAAACCTTTTAGGCTTGGGATGCCAGAAATTCAGAAACTGCCTAACTTGACCCTTCTAGTCTCTCTTTCTCCCTCTCCCATGCCCCCACAAGCAAAACAGAAACAATTATTTGCCTATTCATTTATTTTTTTTAAAATAGTCCAAACATTTGCTCTTGAAGCAGCTTCCAACTACTGCAGCCTCTGAAACCTTCAGAAAAGCAAGCCCCATTTTCGGAGGCTCCAGAGGCTGCAAAAGAGCACGGCTCTTTGCACAACTTCCAGAGGTCGTGTGAGAGCACACCCCATTCTCGCACACCTTCACAGCCTCCAAAAATCAACAGGGAATCCTTTGGAGAATAGTTGTTGCATGTTGGTGAATGCTGGTGTGTCATGCAAAACATCACAGCGTGTTTGACATGTTATAGATTGGCCGTAACTGTTTTAATTACTGTTGAACAGTGAAAGTGGCTGGTGACTTTTTTCTCTCTCTCTAAGTTGTCAATCAATTTAGTAAACTGCAAATTTGCTTTAGAAATTACTTCAGTGAAAAAGAACATATGAGAGGATTTCTCAAGGGTAGAGTAACTGGCACAGATTAAATTATGATGTGAGTAAACAATCTGTGTGGAGGTGGCATCTTTCATCATGCAGTAATCTCTCCTGATTTCCCACACTTGGCCTGAATCCTAGGGGAATCCTCCCATGAGCTGTTAAGCATCAGGGTGGTCACCGCTAAGGGCCAGGCAGGTCCGTCTCCTAAGAAATTGTGGGAAAATCTCTCCTTCCCTCAAGGACTTTGGATAAATTATCCACCCAGTCCCTCTACTTGAAAATGTGGCCACAGTGTATTCAAAAGGCCATTTGTTCTCAGCTCCACATTTCACTGTCTAAACGTAAAACCCCTATGAGGCCCCCCAGGAAGAAAAATTTAAATTCAAATATAAAGGGTTAACAATAAATTGGATAGGTGTCAATCGTGATCTCTCCCTCCCAGCTTAGCTGGATTTTATGGTACAGAAAAGCTTTTTCCATCTCTAGATTTATACAGTGCACAGAGAAGTAGCTTAGCCTACAGCGCTCTATTATCAGCTCCATTTCTTTTCTGGCCGAGGGCTGCATGAAGTCAAAAGGGATTGGGAGCCCCCATGAACACCCTTCCTATAATTGGCACCTAAAGCTTTTATAAAGCTCAGGGTAATTATTTTTGGTACTTTGGGACAAGAAGACTTCCTGTGGCCAGAGCTGGAGACTGGCTAGTGGCCAGACTCATCACCTTAGTCATTTAACACTCACTGTAGCCTCAAGCCACATGGCCTTACCCAGTCTGCTGCCCTCGGGAATCAATAAGTTGGCCGAGGAATTGTTTTGGCTTGAAAATGCAGAGTTAACTTCCTTCTTTTATGTTTTGCTTTTTACCAAAGTGCATCTTCTTCAGAGCTGTGCTCATCCACAGCCAGCCCTCCCTTCTCATATTAAACAGCATGGGAGTGGAAGTGGAGAGAGCTGCACTGTACTGTGACAAGTACTTCAATTGGCACGTTGCTTTCATCTGGATGAATGACTACAGTATGGTGACACTTGCTACCGTGGGGTCCCAGCTGTGATTTGTTTCACTTTACTTGCCTCTTTTATACATTATTTGTAATACAGCAGGACGGGGAAATCAAAGCCAGCCATAGACATCCAAGGATTGTTTTGCCGATATGAATCACGGAACACGGTCCTAATGAAAAATGAGCTGATAATTCCAGAACTTTCACTAACCAAAAGTCTCTATGAACCATTTTTTAGAAAATAAGTCTCAGAAGATAGTGAACATACAGACATCTCAAAGATTGTGAATGAAGCGTGATTTATCAGATTCACGCTTTATCAGATTTATCAGACTCACGATTTATCAGATTGTGAGTGATTTCATTGGTGAAATCATTGGCAAGTCTTTAAAGCACCCATTTATTAAGATGGTAACAAAATAATGTCAAGTTAGTCCATTTCTCCTCTCAGTAACTATCATGCACTCAGAAGGGTCTTCTGATTTGGGGACATTTGAGAAAAAGAAGAAAAACAGACTGTTGTATGCTAAGATTAGATATTAGATTAGATTAATTTTGGTCAATAACCAGCATAAGACTTTTGTGTGTGTTCCTTAGTATGTGTAGAAAAAAAAATCCAATCTGCCTAGATTTATGCTACCCCAGAGATAAGATGATAAGAGGGGAAATATAATTGAACTAAGATTCAGATTCATGAAAATAGTTGCACTTATTTAATAGCAATGCAGTGCAGTGGTTAAACTGATGGGTTCGAAATGGGGAGACCCAGCTTCAGATTTACCCTTAGCTATAGGAGCTCGGCAGGTGCTTTCATACCAGGAAGCTTCTGAGCCTGACTTACCTCAAAGAGTTACCACTGAGAGATAAAATGAAGGGGAGATTTTGACGAAAGCCACCTCAAGCTGTTTTTTTTAAAAAGGAAAGATAGAAAACTTAACAAAACCAACTGAAGAAATAAATTATAAACAAACACATTAAATATGACAAAATGTACCTGGAATGCTACCCTTAATCTCTAAGGCTCAGTTATTCTTCCAAAGAAAAATTTAGTGACAAGCAGCAACTGGTAACTTATAAATTTCATACTGAAGGAATTAATTAATTCTCTCACCATATTACAATCTATCCATGCTCATGTATTGGTCTTTTCTAGATGCCGTCCTGATGTATAGACTCAACTCCAAGAACTTTCATTGGCCTTGTTGACTGTGAAATCCTGAGAATTGGTATTAGGGACGATTAACATATCTCAGCGTAATTTCTCTTCTCCACTAATAGAGAGCTTGCAATGACACACCTCTCTAACAATCAATTCCACAGCAAAATACCTCATGTTTTTTGGTTCTGATTTGTCCTCACTACCGTGTTTCTCCAACAATACGGCCTCCACCAATAGGAACCCCCACCATGTTTTATAGGCATTCAATTTATAAAATTGAATTAAGCCCCTCCCCCAAAATTAAGGCCCATATTAAACATGTGAAATGGGGGGGAATGGCGGGGGGGCTTACATTTAGGAAGTACTTGCATGCCCAGATATGGTGCTGCCTGCGTTGGTGGGGCACTTCATACCGGGAGACCTTCCGCCACCATTGCTTTTCCTTCTCCCTTGCTGCCGTGGTGTTAGAGGAACGCCGCGGAATTTGGTGCAGCCACGTGCGGCCAGTCAGGGCTCCTCCCTGCAACCGGAACCCTGAGGAGACACTTAGCTTCAGACGCTCCTGTCGCCGCGTTCCGAGGGAAGGCGCTCGCCCGAGAGGATCTCTCCCTCTCTCCCTCTCTCTCTCCCCCCGCAAGGTCTGCGCTGTGGCTGAGGAGGAGGAGGCAGCAGCCAGTTCCTTCTGCTTGTTGAGAGGCGAGGAAGCCGCGGCTTTGAACAGCAAGCGAAGCACTGCTCGCCCGGGTGAGATTTGGGAACGAGGGGCAGGAGGAGGCATGCACGCACCCGCGGCTCGCTTTCCTGGGTCTGCCCAGCCCACACGGCTCTGGCACAGCCCTGGCAGGATGAGTGGAGGGTCCAGTGGGGAAGCGCTCGCTTCCTTGGTAAGAGCTCTGCCGCCGGGAAGGAGGGCCCACCTGTCAGCTTAGCTTGGGGCACCCACCTAGCCATTTTTTCGGGGGTCAAAAAAATCTAAGGCCCGGCTTTTTAATGTAAGAAACACAGTATTAATGCTGGCATACAAGGCTAAACTAAGCAATTTCATGTGATGTATGACGCAAAATTGTTATTATGTTTTCACATGTGCTACACTGCAAAATCCAGAACACCAAATACAAGTTGGGCAGAAATGATCTCATAGATGACCCTCACTTTGTCAAGACCTAGGAGTACATCTCAAACAATCTAAGTCCCAGACTTCATTGTAACAGTATTAACAAAAAGGCATTAAGAGTTGTTAACCTAATCTTGCAAAGCTTCTTCTCCAGTAACATTGTATTGATAACTAGGGCACACAAAATCCACACTGTATATTGGACATTAACAAGATTGAGCGGATCCAGAGGTATTTCACAAGAAGAGTGTTCCACTCCTCTACCCACAAAAGAATCCCTTATGCTACCAGGCTTGAAATTCAGAGCTTGCACCACCTGCGGTCTGATCTAAACATAGTACATAAAATTGCTTGCTACAACGTCTTACCTGTCAACGACTATTTCAGCTTCAACCACAATAAGACATGGACAAATAATTGATACAAACTCAAGGTAAAACGTTTCAAACTCAACTGCAGAAAATACAACTTCAGCAACAGAGTGGTCAACACCTGGAATGTTCTACCCAACTCTGTTGTTAGAGCCTCAAACCCTCACAGCTTCATCCTCAAACTGTGGAGCTCACCCCATTTCTAAGAGGTCGATAAAGGAGCCGTGCATAAATGCACCAGCATGCCTACCATTCCTCTCTTACTGTTCCCATTTATCTGTACTTATTACCTTTGTTTGTTTATGTTTATACCTATACTTGCTATCTTGTACATGTTTCACAAAAAAACAAATAGACAAACAGCTAAACTGTAAACTTGAAGGGGCTACTCCTTTAGAGAAATATGATAACTAAGAAAGGGATAGGAGTTAAATTTTACATCCAACACCCAATGACATTATGAGGCTTTGAAGGAAGCTGAAGAAGGAACTGACTAAGATTTAAAGGAAAAAGCCATTGGAAGTTTATAAAACAGATTGCTTAAAATAGAAAGCTGGCATTCAGATTTTTCTCTCTCGTGAGTGGGTGGAATATGGGCTGGGAAATAAAAATGTGACCAAAGAATGCATAAAAGTCTTTAACATACCACCTTAAGAATTAATAAAATATTTATTGACATAAGCAGCTCAAAATTCATCAGAATCTCAGAGAATAAATATATGTTGACCTCAATGGTGACCTCATATATGAAGTGTACAGATAATTTATATTGCCTATATGCAATTACCTTGTTACTGTGCATTACGTTACTCATTACACAACTTCAGTGGTGTCTTTGGTGCTAACGATATTCTCTGTGTCTTTCCAATACTGAGTATAACATAAACTTTGGAAGGCCACAACAGCCAACCAATATACACTGCTCAAAAAAATAAAGGGAACATTTAAATAACACAGTGTAACTCCAAGTCAATCACATTTTTGTGAAAACAAACTGTCCACTTAGGTAGCAACACTGATTGACAATCAATTTCACATGCTGTTGTGCAAATGGATAACAGGTGGAAAGCATAGGCAGTTAGCAAGACATCCCCAATAAAGGAGTGGTTCTGAAGGTGGTGACCACAGACCACTTCTCAGTTCCTATGCTTTCTGGCTGATGGTTTGGTCACTTTTGAATGCTTGCAGTATTTTCACTCTAGTGGTAGCATGAGATGGAGTCCACAACCCACACAAGTGGCTCAGGTAGTGCAGCTCATCCAGGATGGCACATCAATACCAGCTGTGGCAAGAAGGTTTGCTGTGTCTGTCAGCGTAGTGTCCAAAGCAAGGAAGCACTACCAGGAGACAGGCCAGTACATCAGGAGAAATGGAGGAGGCTGTAGGAGGGCAACAACCCAGCATCAGGAACTCTACCTCTGCCTTTGTGCAAGGAGGGACAGGAGGAGCGCTGCCAGAGCCCTGCAACAAAATGACCTCCAGAGGACCACAAATGTGCATGTGGCTGCTTAAACAGCCAGAAACAGACTCCATGAGGGTGGTATGAGGGCCCGATGTGCACAGGTGGGGGTTGTGCTTACAGCCCAACACTGTGCAAGACGTTTGGCATTTGCCGGAGAACATCAAGATTGGCAAATTCGCCATTAGCGCCCTGTGCTCTTCACAGATGAAAGCAGATTCACACTGAGCACATGTGACAGACATGACAGGGTCTGAAGATGCTGTGGAGAATGTTCTGCTGCCTGCAACATCCTCCAGTATGACCAGTTTGGCAGTGGGTCAGTAATGGTGTGGGATGGCATTTCTTTAGGAGGCCCACACAGCCCTCCATGTGCTCGCCAGAGGTAGCCTGACTGCCATTCGGTACCGAGATGAGATCCTCAGACCCCTTGTGAGACCATATGCTGGTGAGGTTGACCCTGGGTTCCTCTTAATGCAAGACAATGCTAGACCTCATGTGGCTGGAGTGTGTCAGCAGTTCCTGCAAGACAAAGGCATTGATGCTATGGACTGGCCCGCCCGTTCCCCAGACCTGAATCCAATTTAGCACATCTGGGATATAATGTCTCATTCCATCCACCAACACCACGTTGCACCACAGATTGTCCACAAGTTGGGGGATGCTTTAGTCCAGGTGTGGGAGGAGATCCCTAGGGAGACCATTCACCACCTCATCAGGAGCATGCCCAGGCATTGAAGAGAAGTCATACAGGCATGTGGAGGCCACACACACTACTGAGCCTCGTTTTGACTTGTTTTAAGGATATTACATCAAAGTTGGATCAGCCTGTAGTGGTTTCTTCCACTTTAATTTTGCGTGTAACTCCACATTCAGAACTCCATGGGTTGCAAATTTGATTTCCATTGATAATTTTTGTGTGACTTTGTTGTCAGCACATTCAACTATGTAATGAACAAAATATTTAATAAGAATATTTCATTCATTCAGATCTAGGATGTCTTATTTTTGTGTTCCTTTTATTTTTTTTGAGCAGTGTAATTTAAACCTACTTACCAGTGAAAATATTCTACTGTTCCTCACGTAAATGGGTAATTGCTATTATTTTAAAAAGCAAAATGAAATGTAGAATTGGCAGATTAGTGTTGAAAACCAGTTATCATGTCAAATAGTGAACATCTATGAAGATTCTCAGTCATCCAGGTCATGGTTGTCCCAAAGACGCTTTTTCAAGAGGCAGCTGGACTTTTTGGTTTTTCTTTGAAGACATTTCAGAGCTGAAGAGACTTCTTGGATGAGAAACAAAATGCCTTCAAAGAAAAACCAGAAAGTCCAGTTGCCTCTTGAAAAAACACCTTTGGGACATTTGAAATGTTGACATTTCATATGAATGGGTGGAATCAAACATGAATTTATATTATTAATATATAAGACACAGTTTTTACTTGAAACTTAGGAAAAGCTTCTTAAGGTTTTCATTTTGTAGAATAATATTCATTGTTTGTTATAAAGGTTGTAAAAGTTCATTCTCAAAACATTTATAATAAGGAACTGGCAACCCCATCTGGACCAGGTGCCTTTCCTGTTTTAGTCTTTTTAATAGCTTCACAGTTTCACAGTTCTTCACAGTTAATATTACTTTCTTTACTTTTTCTTCTTGCAGCTTGTATGGTAATCATTTCTCTGGTTTATTTGTAAATTCAAACTTTATTTGTTTTGTATAGTTCATCTTTATTTTCATCTCTCTCACTGTTAACATAGATAGTTGCTTCTGTAAAAGCTTAATTTGGTGAGTAATAGTTGTCATCTCTGGGAATTTTTTAAATTTTTCTTCCTTTTTTTATCAAAAATATTTTTATTTTCTCATGCCTTCTCTTTTTAAGTGTGCTGTTATGTTATGTAAGATATTCTGTTAAAGAAGCTTTACTTGCATCCCCAGCCATTCTTATTTCTGTGCTTTTATTAAGATCATTCTCAAAAATTCCTTTAACTTATTTTTATAATATTCCACTACCACTGCCTCTGACAGCAACATCTCATTCAATGTGCATGTGAAAGTTCCAGTTAACACACCAAACGGAATCAAAACTTCAGGGCAAGCATGTTCCCTCAAAGTGTAGATTTATTATGCATGCCATATTGGCACACCTGGGGAAAACCTGACCCAAGGTTTTCCCCACCCAAATCAAACCCAAAGTTCTTTTCCCCAGGTCACATGTCCATCACATGGTCCAACCAGGTCGCAGCCACCATCATGGCTGGTTTTCCAACACCTGGTAGAGCATCCTTGTGTCTCACAGGAAAGAATGTTGTTTTGTCTACACATCCCTAGCTATCTCTATCTCCCCATTTATGTTCTCACAGCTCCAACCAGCCTTGCTATGGCAGTCCTGAAGATGATCCCAAAATGGTTTCAGCTCAAAATGACTTCAGGGCTGACAATCCACCTAAAAGAACATTTTTCCCTTTTAAAGTTAAAGTCATTGGATTGTGACCTGAAAAGGTATTTGGCAATATCTCCACTTTATAAACATTAATAGCAGAAATACAAATATATACTTTTGAACAATCATTTTTATACCTCCATGCACCAGCAAGCTCCAAATTATCGATTACATCAAAAAAAATCTTTGATAATTTACCCTGTACATTTAAAACTTTTTTCAGAAGATCTGACTTTTAATGGGAATATCATTCCTACCCCAACCTCCCAGGAGACACCAATTTTCATATTAAAAAATCTAATAATTTGTCCATGTCCTTCATAAAATGCTATTTTATATTTATTTGGGGCATAAATTTCCAATATCAAAGTTTTAGCCCACTGTAGATTAACCTCCATCCCAAAATATCTGCTGCAATCATCAATGTCAGTTTTGATTATATAGTTGAGGATTCATACATAAAACTTTTTTTTCACTAATTCTGAAAAAATTCTTACCAGATTTTTATGTCTCAAATATTTTATGTTTTCTTTTTTAATATGTATTCATTGTAGGCAAATCACATCTTATTTTAACATTTTCTGATTATTTTTTTCTCTTTTGTGGAGCATTTGCTCCATTTCAGGGGTGGGATGCTTCCGGTTCTGCTCAGCTCTATAGAACCGGTAGCTCTGAAGAGCAGCAGACATAAACCAGTTCTGTGTTTGCTACTGTTTGGCCCACCCGCCTGCCCAGTCTCTTATCTGTCCTTTATTTCCTGTTTTTTCAACCTCAGCTGCTTTGCACGGCACAGCTGAAGTTGAAAAAGCAGGGAAAAAGAGGTTTTTCAAATGTTATGCACCTGCACTCAGCACTTTTCAGCTGCCCGGACGACATAGCTTAAACGTAGTCACCGAACCAGTAGTAATATCAGTCGAATCCCATCCCTGCTCCATTTCTATTCCACATTAAGCATTTAAAATTCATAATTTAGCTGTCTCATACCAATTCTGAAGTGATGATCTTTATATGAATACCACAAAGTTCAAATAAAAATATCTCGGGGAGATTCTGAGATATCCACAATGGAGGAATAATTGGTGAAGATGACAGAAATTGCAGAAATGGCAAAATTAACTTATTTGATTAGGAAAAAAAACAATAGCTATATTTGTTAGTGATGAAACCCTTTATGGACTTTTTGCTTTAAAATGGAAACAAATGAATCTGTGGTTCATGAGTTTGATGTCTAAAAACTATAGTATATGTAAAAAGGATGGCCACGATGTAACCTTAGGGAAAGAAGATAAAATGAAATGCATTTATAACTGCTGTAAAAAGATTGGAAGCCAGTTCTTTATAGCTAATTACCTAAAAGGACTGAAGAAATTCAATGCTACAACTTAAAACAGTAAAATAGTAGGTACCTTAGGGAAAGAAAAATGGAATTGACATTTAATAAAAATCATTTCATACTTTAGAATGAAAAATTGTGAAGAATCTTGATTCTTAAGCTTCCTAGCAACTTCAGTTAGATATGTCTACTATAAAATAATGGTGAGCATGCACTCTTTCACATGTGGTTTCCACTAGACTTAAATTAATGTCTTTCAAAGAGATTGCTCAGTAAACTGGCTTCCCTTAAGAAAAATAAACTATTTCCTTCATACCACAGTAGTTTACCAAGTGAATATTAAATAGAAGAGCAGACCCTACACTTCCTAAAGAAGAAAATGAAGATCTAAATAATTTTTCCAGCCCTCATTTCTTGGATTTCTATTGTTGGAAGAAAAATCCAGTCTGGTTCCAAAAGGGAGAAAAACGCTGGAAATAAAATGGAGGCCTACTACAAGGAAGGAAGGTCTCTGTTTATTTGGTTTCTGGAAACTTCAGTGACAGGAGAATGTTTCTGGGGTAGCTGACAAAATGGCTGAGTGAGTGGATGGATTTTTATAGGTTCTGGGGTTTGGTGATTGAGATGCTCCAGGGGGTGGTGCAATGGAGCGAGCCTTGTGTCTTTTGCTATTCTAATAGTGGTGGGTAAATCCTATTATATCCTAAAGATCATGTCCTGTCCTTAGAATTTGGGTGGGAGAATGAAATTCTTAATCCCATCACCTCCAGCCTTCTGTGGGAGTTGTGGCTAAAGGTGTTTTATTTATGAATACATTGGTCCAGTCTTTCTGAATGGATACAAAATCTGCATTCCTAAAGGCTAGTCTCGTCAAGCTTCTTAGTTTGAACCTTTTCCTAGGGCAGGAAGACTGGGGCTGCTTTCTTCCTTTATTAAGATTTTTCTCCATTTCTCCTTTGGGGAAATATAACATTCTGCCTCTTTTAATATTCCCCAAAATATTTCATTTGGGGCGGGAGGGGCTTCCCACACTATTCGATAATAACAGAACCACACCACAGTTCTAAACAGTTCTTAGAAAGCTACAATAATTTTCCTTTGTTTTCATCACCACCGCAAAGGCAAATAAGTCTTCCATAAAGGTTATTTAGTTTCACCCATATTTTTTTCTGAATAACTGCCATGTTATACAGAAAATCATATAATACTTTTGAATGTTGGCCATGTAATTTGAAACTTTGTCTATTCTATTCTAAACTTTGTCTATACTATCACAGGAATGTATAAATTTCAATGTGGTAGAAACCTCTTTATTTTGTTTTATTTTTTTAACCACGATTCTGAATCGTTGTTTCCAAAAGATTCTGTCTTAATTCCTACATTCTTCTATCCCTGATATCTTCTTTATGGCACCTCTGAAGTGAGCAAAACTTGGATTTGTTTCATTTTTTCCCCCCTATTTGGAAAAGGAATGTTAAGGAGCAAAATGGGTCTATTAATATTTCCAGATCTGAACTGTACAGTAGAAATCCAGATAATCATTCTTTCTTTAAATCTATTTGCATACCAAGCAAATAGATTGACAGATGATGCTGTTAATCATCTTGTTCGTGCTTTGCACGACATCCTACAACATCTTGAATCTCCAGACCTATGCAAGGGTCCTCTCTGTAGACTTCAGTTCAGCATTCAATACCATCATTCCAGACATTCTTCTAACTAAACCAAACCATTTAGCGGTACCTGATCATACTTGTAAGTGGATCATAAGGTTCCTAACAGACAGGAAGCAGCAGGTGAAGTTAAGCAGAATCACATCAGATACCTATATAATTAGCACAGCCCCTCCCCAAGCATTGGTGGGATTCAAATTTTTTTACTACTAGTTCTGTGGGCGTGGCTTGGTGGGTGTGGCAGGGGAAGGATACTGTAAAATCTCCAGTCAGAGGTGGTATTTGCCAGTTCTCCAAACTACACAAAATTTCTGCTACCTATTCTCCAGAACTGGTCAGAACCTTCTGAATACCACCTCTGCCTCCAAGGCTGTGTGGTCTCTCCACTTCTCTTCTTTCTCTATACCAATGACTGCATTGCAAAAGATCCGTCTGTTAAACAATTGAATTTTGCAGATGATACAACAGTGATTGGTCTCATTCATGATAATGATGAATCTGCATAAAGATGGTTGAAAAACTAACCTTGTGGTGTGACTGGAACAATCTGGAACTGAACACACTCATAACCATAGAAATGGTGGTAGACTTTAGGAGAAACCTTCCCATACTACCACATCTTACAATACTAGACAACACAGTATCAACAGTAGAGACCTTCACATTCCTAAGTTCTATCATATCTCAAGATCTAAAATGGACATCTAACATCAAAAATGTCATCAAAAAAACACAACAAAGAATGTTCTTTCTGTGCAACTCAGAAAGCTCAAACTGCCCAAGGAGCTGCTGATACAGTTCTACAGAGGAATTATTGAGTCTGTCATCTGCACCTCTATAGCTGCCTGGTTTGGTTCTGCAACCCAACTGGACAGACACAGATTTCAGAGGATAATTAGGACTGCAGAAAAAACAATTACTACCCACCTGCCTTCAATTGAGGACCTGTATACTACATGACAAAAAGAGGGCTGTGAAAATATTTACAGACCCCTCACATCCAGGATATAAATTGTTTCAACTTCTACCTCAAAATGATGCTATAGAGCACTGTACACCAGAACAACTAGACACAAGAACATTTTTTTCCCAAATGCCATCACCCTGCTAAACAAATAATTCCCTCAACACTGTCAAACTACTTACGAAGTCTGCATTACTATTGCTATTAATCTTCTCATCACTCCTATCATCATCTCCTTCCACTTATAATTGTATGACTGTAACTTTTGTTGCTTGTATCTTTACGATTTATATTGTTTCCTAGTACGATTTGATTGCTTACTTGTACCCTATGACTATCATTGTGTTGTACCTTATGATTCTTAATCAATGTATCTTTTTATTTTTATGCACATTGAGAGCATATGCACCAAAGACAAATTCCTGGTGTGTCCAATCAGAGCGGGGAATTCTATTTCTATTACTCTGAATTCTATTTCTAATTCAGAGTAAGAATGATATTAATGTAAAATAGATAATTTCACTCCAATCTACCCACTACCAGGGATTAGACTTTTGTGTTGGAAGGAGTCTAAGGGATGAAATGACTATCTTAAATCTCTGTAAGTGTTATGGCACCCATTTTGTTTCTTAATCTCTTAAAGTAGACTGAACATCTTGGTCTCACTCCCTGTGTCCTTGGATGCCCTTTCATTTCTTCTTCTTTTTAAAGTACAGTAGAACCTCTGGTCACGAACGCTTCAGCCTGTATTCTACATCTATATTTGAATGAACAGAGCAAAATACAGTTTACAATTATAGACTTTGGGCATGTTACTTCTATTTCCCTTTCATGTGTCAGAGGAAAGGCAAAAAAAAAATTAGCTTAGGACTAGGCTACAAATTTGCAGTCTGAGCTCAATCCAGACAAGGCAGAAGAACCAAAAAGAGGTGATTTTTTTCTATGTTGATAATCTAGATCAACTGATATTTTTGTTGAGGTGAGCAATTTGCTGCTGAGCAGATGTTTGGGTCTATAACAGTTACACCTCTTGTGATGATCAATCTGTTGTAGCCTGATGGACGATCTAACTCCACAAGATCTGGTTGGAACCCAAAGTTGCCTAGCTCTGTTTCTTTCTCACATAAATGATCCAAGTTTTAGCCTTAGCATATTTTGTATCAAAACACTGGCTATGGGGCTTAAATGGAAGTACCTAATGGAAGAGAAATACTGGAAGTCAGCATGACAAAAATTAGGTTAGAAAATGTTAAGCAAGCCAAAGTCAGCCATCAAAATAATAAAAAATGTGATGTATACTCCATAGCAAGGACCCTCAATGATCTAGAGCAGGGGTGTCAAGCTCAATTTCATTGAGGGCCACATCAGGGTTGTGTTTGAATTCAGGCAGCAGGGGTGGGTATGGCCAGGGTGGGTGTGGCCAGCTTGACATCACTCATGTTGGGGGCCCAAAAGCTCTGCCAGCAAAAATGGGCTCCTGAGTTCCATCAGTGAAAATGGAGTTCAGGTGGGCCGTGAATGCCCACCGGGCCCCGTTTTTGGCTGTAACTGCCTCCTGCGGTCCTCTGCCAGTGAAAACCAAACTCTATTTTCACTGGCAGAGGCACTGTGGGTTGGTGTGGTCCTGTGGGCCAGATCTAAGCACCCAACAGGCCAGATATGCCCCCCCCCAAGGCTTTGAGTTTGACACCTCGAGAGCAATGACCTTGGAAAAGCTAATTGGTAACAGCCAGTCCATCAAAACAAGAAAGTAAAATACCTGGAGAAGCAAAGTTCTTGCATTAAAACAAGAACTGTGAACAACAGTGAAAAATAAATGGTGATGCTCTGGTATGCTACGTATTCAGTATTAATGTAGCAAATAATAATAATTTTGAAGTCCCAAGTTAATAGGTCCACAGTAGTTTGAACCCTGAATGAGCAACAGTGATTTCAATTTACATAGAAATCATTACATAATCATTCATAATCATGCACCCCAGATATCACCACTAAATAATATACTGGTTAAATGGGCAAAAGTCCATTGATGTGAGCATGCAACATGTGTCAGGAGAGAAACTTTCCTCTTAAGTCTGGATATTTTAGTTCTCATGCTGAAAATGCAATTAGGCTGCTATGGATTGTGTTTTTGAAAACTCTTTCCTTCTTGCTTGTCTTTTCCTGCTTGACAGGCTTTTAAACAGAGAGAGAGGAGGTGTGTGTAGGGGGCTTTCTTTCTCATCCTTAAAAGGTAAAAATTTTTATAAGCAACATGCAGAGAGAAAATTGGTCTGGAAAACAATTTTCTGGCAGCTGCTGACAATCCATTTCTGCACATGAATCAGCAACAAATAACTCTGCAAACATGCCAACTCCTTGAAGACTCATGAGAGCCTGGCGGTGCCAAAGAGAACAAGCCATCAAGGCCATTGCAGTAAAGTCACCATTGACATTTGACCACCCTAGGCGATGATCGGCTTGCCCCGCCAAAGCTTTCCATGGCATAGCCAATGGGAAGTGTGCATGCTCATTTTTAAATCCAAGCAATTCAGTTCCACCTTTCCTCATCACAAGTCACCACATGACAATTTACCACCATAAAAGACCAGTCTGTTTTTATCTCTTTAACAACAAATGCCTCTGCCTTTTAAAGATTGTAGTGATTTTTCTGCTGCCCAGATCCCAAATCTTGGCTGGCTGCAGAAATCAAGACCATTCCCTAGGGGGCAGTAAAGAGTTTTCCATATCTTTTTGCTGCCATCTAGTGGCTATCCAATTTTTGCCTTCAAGTCTGGTTGTCCTCAATCAGGCAAAGATAAGACTCTACCTTGAGGCCTGATTACTATGTGACCCTTCCCTTCTTAATTCCAGAAAAATGTGCTGGAGGATCCATTAGTACATATCCTTTAGTACTTTTGACCAGCTGATCACAGGGAGAAAGTGGAGTAAAGAAAAAAAAAGTTCAGAATTGATTATCTTTATTGACCTATCTGGTCTTTGGCTACAAGATTGCCAATCATCTTTTGCTTTTTCTTCTTAGGTACATATGCCCAGAGCACACCTTCCTGGTAAGATGCAAATAGCTAGTATTGGATTTCTCCTATCATCATAATGCATTCCCTGTAAATAAATCTCTATTCTGTTACAGTTATAAAATTTGTTTCACTAACTGTCCCTCGGATTAGATTCCATGTCAGGAAAGCTCTCCTTCACTTACACACACACACACACACACACACACACACACACACACACAGAGGGGGGGGGGAAAGGAGGGAGAGAGAGAGAGAGAAAGAAGTGGAGAGAGATAGCTTCAGCCTCCAATACCAATTTGAAAGAAAGAGAATGGTGGATTCTCCATTTCTTCTTCTACTGCACTTTTTCACTTTTTGATCGGAAAACACTAGCAACTGTTTCCATTGGCATGTAGTGGGGCAAAGTTGGTTAGACCTTTTTAAGTTGATTAAATGACAAGCCACAGGCCTGTCTGTCTGGTTATTTCAGAATAAAAGTCTAGGACTTTTTTGAAAGAGCACTAAACCCTAAAATAACTTTGCTGTTAGGTTCCAGGCATGAGAAGAAGGCACAGGGTGAAGTGGATGGGAACTCTCCTCTTCAGCTTGGACTCATGCCTGCAACTCTTGATACGGTAATCTCTGAAGATGAATATAAAATACTTTATATAGTAAAAGACTGCCTTTGTGTGAAGGGTGAATAAGAAATACCGGGCTGTGTCCTTTGTTGTTATAGTTGCCTGGAAAGAAATACTCCCAGAACTCCCAGGGAAAAAAATATTGAAAGCTCCAGAGAAAACTTTTGTCAAATACTTGCAAATAAAAAAATATATTTGCATAGCCTGTGTCAAACAGCATATAGAATATCTTATTGTCCTATGGAGGAGCTAAGCAAGATAAGGGTGAATCAATTTAGTATATTATGTTAATTATATGGAATTTGAATCCTGTAATTGATGTTTAAT
The DNA here is from genome assembly GCA_015471245.1 of Laticauda colubrina. Taxonomy (NCBI): domain Eukaryota; kingdom Metazoa; phylum Chordata; class Lepidosauria; order Squamata; family Elapidae; genus Laticauda; species Laticauda colubrina. The sequence continues at coordinate 80,301,411 of BLBF01000003.1, read as the reverse complement.
GAAATTATTGGTTAATAGACTAATGGAGTCATAACTAAGACATTTTAATATTTTACTCGGTTAAACCAATATTTCACTATTAAGTAGTTCAGTGCACTAATACAGTACATCCCATTCACTTGGTAGCTTTGCAATTCAGTATTTAGCATCTTGTTTATCAACTTAAGCCCCTGTCACGCAGCACCAACGGATGGAAAGAGGATGTAAAACGGAGAAAAACACTTGCCATCCATTGGTTAGCGCGATACATCCGTTCTGTACTCACTGCGTCCCTTTTTCATACTCTCTATCCGTCCAGCATCCGTCTAATGACATTTCATCCACTCAAAAAGTTTTGAGCTGCACAAAACTTTTTGAGCGGAAAATGTATCCAACGTGTCCATTATACATCCGCTACGCATATGGGGAACATCCGTTACGCGTCCGCTATATCCGCTAGGCACCCGCTGCGCATCTGCGCAACTCGCATCCACTCCAGCGGAAAATGGACACAGGGAAGAAGCGAAACAGATGCAGAACGGACACGCAACGTTAGTAGCATGGACGTAGAAAGGATGAAAGCGGATGCAGCTCGCATACAAAGCATTAAAACGGAAAAAACGTTCGTATAGGGGACGTATCTCGGATATTTAGGATGTCTGCAGGATGCCTAGAGGATGCAGAAGGACAGCTAGCGGAAAACCTATATTTCTTATAAAAAGGGGGAGGAACTCACCTGGATCTCACTTTCAGTCCAGCAGCCCTGCGGTGCAGACCTCTTCAGCCTTCATCTTGCTCTTGCTCTTCCACAGCATCCAGTCATCTCCACCATGGATCGTCACACACTCCTTTTGGTAGCCGCCATCATTCTACAACAGTGTGAAGCCCTCTACAGGCTCTTTCACCTGTTCTACGCAAAGAAAAGGAGGCATCCAAGAAGTGTCTAGGTCCGAAGATGGATCGGGAGAAGAGCAGAGTACAGACTGTACAACAAGCTGATGGTGGAGCTGAGGAACGAAGACACTCGTGCATTCCAGAACTTCATGAGCAGAGTACAGACTGTACAACAAGCTGATGGTGGAGCTGAGGAACGAAGACACTCGTGCATTCCAGAACTTCATGAGGATGCCGCCAGCCATGTTTGACGAAGTTGTGGAGCACCTGACACCCAGGTTGACCAAGGCAAACAGCAACTTCTGGCCCAGCCTGGACCCTGGGCTGAAGGTGGCACTGACTCTGCGCCACCTGGCCTCAGGGACCACGTACAGGAGCATGTAGTAGAGCTGGAGGGTGCCACACAACACCATCAGCATTGTGGTAAGAGAAGTGGTGCAGGCCATCATCGAAGTACACCTGGAGGAGATCCTCCAGTGCCCCTCCATTGAAGAAGGCTGGAAGAAAGTTGCAGAGCAGTGGTATCAGAAGTGGAACTTCCCACACACCGTTGGAGTCATAAATGGGAAGCACGTGGCCTGCAAAGCTCCAGCCAAGTCGGGGTCTACTTATCACAACTACAAGGGCTTCTTCAGCATCATCCTCTTCGCCATGGTCGATGCTGACTACAAGTTCATGTACATCGATGCTTCAGGCAATGGGTCAGCTTCAGATGCCCAGATATACAACGCCAGTGAGCTCAAGGAGGGGCTGGAACGCAACCTCATCATGAGCTTCCCAGATCCAGACCCCCTGCCCAACGACACACAAGATGTGCCCTACTTCATCATGGGGGATGATGCCTTCTCCCTCACAACCTACCTCATGAAGCCCTATACTTCTAGATGCCTCACCCATGAAGAGAGGATCTTCAACTACAGGCTGTCCAGGGCAAGACAGGTGGTGGAGAACGCCTTTGGCACCCTGGCCAACAGGTTCCAGGTACTTCTCACCAACATGCAGTTTTGCCCAGAGACCGTGAGGAACATCGTGGAAGCTTGCTGCATCCTGCATAATCTCATGCGCACCCGCTACCCAGTGTTTCAGAACAGGCTTGTGGACCTCCAACAAGGCAATGGGGACATGGAGCCTGGTGAATGGAGGCAAGAGCGAAACCTGATAGATACTGTGGATGTGCAAGGACCCAACAGAGCTTCACGTGAAGGGTAGAAGCAGCGCAACCTCCTGAAACACTGGTGCAACTGCCCAGCTGGAGCAGTGGAGTGGCAAGACAGGATGGTAGATGGTTAATGGATGCTTCCTTGAGCCTGTCTCATCACACTGATGAGATTGTGCCATGTATGTTGAGTGGCCCTACAATGATCAGGGCATTTAATAAAGAGTTGTGTTTATGTTGAAATGTGTTGATCAATGAAAAAAATATTTTTGATAATAAAGGGCCAAAGGTGTGGCAGCTGGGAGGGTGGACCATACAGTCCCACTATGCTTGCACTGGAGGCTTATCTATCCCACTGCTATCCTTACCCATCCTACAGCTATTACCCATCCCAAAGGTATCCCTGCCCATCCCACTGCTATCCTTACCCATCCCACAAGCATGCAAAGGCTTAAACCATTTCTAAAAGTTTCCACCAAGACTTTATTTACTGAAATAAATGAACCAAGTGTGTGAAGCAAAGATAAACTTTATTAATAACAAACTGTAAAAGCAAAATGACCCAAGAAAAGTATCCCAAGCAAAGATAAAGTCAACAGGTAGCAACCCAGTCTCTGGCACTCTTCTCAGTCACTCTGAGGCATGCCCATAGTCTCAGGGGTGAAGGGTCCAGGTGCTGTGGAGGTGGCTGCTGCTGGAGTGCTGGTCTGAGGCGCCATTGGGGTGCCTGGCCCCGAGAGGACAACAGGGGACGGTGTGTGGAGGAAGCTCTCAGAGAGCTGGCTCAGTCCTGTGATTTTGAGAGCCCCTTCCTCCATGACATGGGGTGTCAGTCCCAAGACCGATGATAGATGTTCTGAGGCCGGGCTTGGCTGTGGGGTGGAGGAAGGAAAAGTGTAGTGGGGCTGTCTGGTCTGCAGGTGAGTGAGGTGAGGCATGGGTGGCATCTGTGGCATGGGTGGCATCTGTGGCGTGGATGGCATCGGTGGCATCCGATGAACCTGTGGCTGGACTGGGAAGGGCTGCCTGTGCTGCTGGAGCTCCTGGTAGCTGTAGCCTTGGTAGGTGAGGGCCTGTGGAAAGCCTTGGAAGGGCTGTGACATCACCTGGGGTGGAGGAGCAGACCTGGACTGGGTCGGAGCAGGTTCAGCTGGGCCTGGAGGGTTGTGCAGAAGACCAGTGATCCTCTCCTTTATCACCTGGTACTGTGATTCGGACATGTCTATGAGGGTCTGGTTGACGTAGGTGAGGAAGGGCTTGTGGTTTGAGGATGGTATGTCGGTGTGTACCAGCTTAGAGAGGAGATCTACACTGCTTCTGATGGTGTCCAGCCTCCAGTGTGGCTCTGTCCCTCCGGTCTGGCTCTCTGCCTGCTTTCTGTGGAGGTGGAGCTGGGGGTGGGTGTGGCTTGGTCTCTGGTGGAAGTGCCCTCTCCTTGCTCCCACTGCATCAGTGGGTCCTCCACGCGCTCAGCTGTCGGGGGGGGGGTCTCCATCGTGGGACGCTCCACAGATACCTGCCTGGACACAGGAGCTGACTCTTGGCCAGAAGAGGACTGGCTCGCTGTGGGCTGCCTGAGAGAGAGGGTAGACAGAGGGGCAGCTGCTCAGTGGCGGATTTCACCCTCCAAGAAGCTGCACTTGGCCATCATGTAGGTCTCCCAGTCAGTGAGCTTGACCGCGGCCTGGCCAGACTTCTTGAGGTGCAGCTTCCTGTACCAGGTATGCATGTGCTTCCACCACCCGAGGAGGACCTCAGAAGTGTAGCCCAGGCTCTCCGCCTTCTCTCTCCAAGCAGCCTGCTTCCTCTTGGTGTCTCAATAGAGCCTGTGTCCCTTCCGCCATAGGTACTCGTTCTCCCTCAGCTATTCGAGCACCTCATCCTCATGTTCCTCTTCGATAGAGTATTGCCTCCTCTCCCGTTCTCGCGTATGCCTCTTCCTCCCTCTGGCAGGGCCTTCTGGGCTCTCATCAGAGGGGCTTCGAGGTTCTAGGGGCTGCTCCACCACACCACCAGCAGCAGCAGCAACAACAACAGTAGCAGCAAAAGCAGCACCAACAGGACCAGCAGGACCAGGATCAGCAGCAGCAGAGTAAGCACCAGCAGCACCAGCAGGACCAGGAGCAGCACCAGCAGAGTAAGCACCAGCAGAAGCACCAGCACCAGGAGCAGCGCCAGCAGAGTAAGCGCCAGTAGAAGCCCCAGCACCAGCAGAGTCAGCCCAAGCAGCAGAAGCCCCAGCAGAAGCAGAGTCAGGGCCAGGGGGTGGGATGGTGGCCCTGTCCTTCTTGCCAGGGCTGGCAGAAGATGGCACAGGCTTCCTCTTCTTCCCCATGGTTGTTGGCTAGAGCTGTGTCTGGCAGCAGGTCTTTCCTCTGAATGGTGACCTGCTTGCGAGCTGCATCCTTTTATATCCACGGGGCTGATGCAATGCATCCTCCCCACATGCGCAGTGAACGCTTTGCATCCGCTAGGCATCCGGTAGGCTTCCGTGATGCATCCACATCATCCTCTAGGCATCTGCTCTGCATCTGCTCCTTCCGCTGCGTGTCCGCTTCACTGTGCTCCCCCGGAAGCCCTGCAAATGTACCATCCGCTTCCACCCGCTAGGCTTCCGTGGAGTATCCACTTTACATCCTGGCTACATCCTCCCTCCGTCCGTTCCTTTCCGTTGTTGTCCGCTCTGTTTATGCAAATTTGGGGCACTTTTGAGAGCGAATAACAAAGGATGGAAAATTTTCTCGTCCGCTGTGTCCTTTTTACATACTTTTTGCATCCGTCGGCCTATGTGACAGGCCCTTTATTTAGTGCTTCAGCTTTAGGATATTACAATGTTACAATTCTACTTCTTGTACACAAAATACAGTTGGGCTTGCTCCAAATTATTTATCTCAATTATTTAGAATGTATGTTTCTTTATCCAAACTCTGAAGGGGAAAATCAGAAGAGGTGGAGAGACTTGATCCATAGAATCACCAGGACCAGAACACGATTGAATGGATAATAACATCATCATCATCATCCAAGCTCTGTAAATTATACAAGTGGGTATACTTTTTAGAAAGAAATCTCTCCAGGATTGTTTCTGAGCCAGGAATAAAAAACACAAGCAACTGCTTGAACCAAAGAGAATGTTTATTTCTGAAAGCACAATGTATAGAATCAGCTCTTAGAGGCAGCTGCGCCAAGTCCTCCTTGAAAGTGCTATTGCTTTTGTTCCTCAAAATTGTACAAAAGTACACTTTTTTTAAAAAAAAGTGTATTTAGCTGACATTCCAAAAAGGAGCACTTTGTAGTCAAGCATTCTGCCGAACTGTGGTTTCCATTTATTTAGCATTGGTGATGGAAGGATCAGTCTCTTCTGGGGAAGGATCTTTCCTTATTTAATTTAGAGGGGTTGTTGTCTCCAGGTAAATGGCCGAGAAGGAATATTCACCTAGATAGACTAGCACCTCCTGCTGCATTTTAATCTTTGGCCTTTCTAATTATAATTTCTCACTTTTGGTTCAAAATCCAGATTGCAATGTTTAATCTTTTGCCCTGACAGACAGTGGGGAAGACTTTTGTGGCAGTAGAATTTTCCTTCCCACAACTTCTTGTCAGCACCATAATAAAGATTAGTTTGCATTACGAAAGTAATTGATTGTTACAGGTAACAGAATAACAGAATTAGAAGGGACCTTGGAGGTCTCCAGTCCAACCTCCTGCTCAAGCAGGAGACCCTAAACTGTTCTGGGCAAATTGTTGTCTGGTCTCTTAATGATGGAGCATCCACAACTTCTGGAGGCAAGCTGTTCCAATATTTAGCTGTTCTCACTGACAAGAAATTTCTGCTGAATTCTTTGTTAGATCTCTTTGCTAAGCTTCCATTGGTTATTTCTTGTTTTGCCCTAAGGTGCTTTGGAGACTAGATTCACACACACACACACACATACACACACACACACGAGACAACCCAACAAATATTGGAAGACTGCTGTCATGACACCCCTTGTCTATCTCTTCATTAGATTAGACATACCCAGTTCCTGTTAAACTCATTATAAGTTCATTATATGTTTTATACTGCACTTTCTAATCATCTTAGTTGCTCTTCTGTGCAGTCTTCAAAATCTTGGAATTGAGCAGATAACAGATCCCAGCAGCTGAAAGGAGGGGTATGTCTTGCAATAGTCTAAAGTGGCCAATTTTACCAAGCAAACAGAAAGGCAGTAAGGGATCATGTCCACGGAGAGGAGAAGAGAGAAAACTGGCTCGGGAATTCTGGGAATTTAAGTTTAAGTCCCCAAATGTAAAGTTAGCAAGGTTGGACATCCCTAGTTTAGAGGGATATGAAAGTGATCCCTCTAGCGTTGCTTTAAACTTTCTAAAGACTATATTTATAAAAATATAATGAAACAGGTAAACAAATATTTTAATGAGCTAAATGTTTCTGGTTTTTTTTTTGACCATTCTGATAGTATTGTGACTCTGACCAGTACAGGTAGTCCTTGACTTACAACAATTCATTTAGTGACCAAAGTTACAATGGTACTGAAAAAAAATACATTTTTTCACACTTATTACCATGGTGGTATTTCCATGCTCATGTGATCAAAGTTCAGATGCTTGGCAACTGACTCATATTTATGACTTGAAGCGGTGTGATCACCTTTTGTGACAACCAAAATCAGTGGGGAAGCCAGATTCACAACAACCATGTTACTAACTTAACAACTTCAGTGATTTGCTTTATAACTATGGCAAGAAATGTCGTAAAATGGGGCAAAACCAGGGGTGGGATTCAATTTTTTTAACAACCGGTTCTGTGGACGTGGCTTAGTTGGGTGTGGCTTTGTGGTCATATGACTGGGTGGGCATGGGCAATTCGACATCACTCACATTGAGGGTGCTTCTCCTTGCCTGGCCTCTCATGACTGTGGGGATGCTGCAACAATCATGAGTATGAAAAATGGTCATGTCACTTTTTCAGTGACATTGTAGCTTTAAATGGTCATTAAATGAACAGTTGTAAATCAAGGATTACCTATACAAAAATACAAAAAGCTTCTACCCTTCAAACAGCTGCTCTAAATACCAATCATTAGATTAAAAATGCCTGCAAGCTGGAGTTACTTTGAGGAATTAAAATAGTTTAAATGTAATGATAACCATCAGAGCCAAATGTTGCACATAGAGAGATCGTTTAAGCTCTCCAGAAAGAGCACACCCAGGAGAAACAATCCTTAGATCCATTTGCACCATTTAAAGATACCAGCCGGTCTTACTACCTCACAAGACATCCTAAAGAAATCATTCAGATTTAAGGAAAGATCACAGGCCCCCATTGCCTCTTGGAAGTACACTCTAAAAGGATAGTGCCAGGAACCACTAAAGCAGTGAAGGAAGACCCCCTCCCAAGATAGAAAAAGAAACCATGAAGCAGGAAACAAATTCAAACACAATACAAATAATTTAATCACAACAGTAGCTGTTGCTTGTTAAACCAATTACCAGAACAAATAAATGCAGGAACTAGCCAGATTTCTCAACCCAGTTTCTTTTCAGGAACTGAAATCTTTCTAGCTAGCCAAGAAACCTTGCTGAGTGTCACTTATCTTGGATCCTTGTCATTAAAAGCTTTTTTCCAGCAGCTCTGCTTCATTATTCAATTATTTCTTCAAAGTGCTAACTCCAACAGGGGAGTATTTTCCCAACAGCAGTGTAAAAACCTTAAAATAATCCTTCCCCTTTAAGAAAGTCAAGCTGTCAGGTTTCCAAGTGAAATGGCTACACATGTCAATTTTTGACACAAGCAAAGTACCAACAGAATAAAATAAAAAAAAAACCTACAGAGAAGCTTGGGAGACTGGAAGTATAGTCCTGTCAAGAATGTAAGAGGCAGTTTTTGTAAGCAACAACCCCAGAATGTAAGGAATGCCTTCCATACAGGATTGGGCCTATAAAGTAGAAAAAAACACAAAAGGAGATTTCTTTTAACAACCCGTTCTCCGAACTGCTTAGAAAGTGAACAGGTTCTAGCGAATAGGTGCGAACCGGTAGAATCTCATCCCTGGGCAAAGCTCACTTAACAAATGCCTCACTTAGCAACAGACATTTTGGACACGACTGTGGTCATAAGTGGAGGACTACCTTTATAACCCTCTCCAAAAAAATCTAGTTTTAGATGGATAAACTTAGAACTTAGGGATCAGTGAAAATAACTTTGGAGAAAATATAATATTTTCCCTTGCATACTTTCTCTCTCTCTTTCTCTCTTAAAGTAGCTTAGAAGATTAATGAGTATATCTGACTGCAGTGCTCTTTCTACCATTTTCAATTCTTCCTTCCCTGTCAAACAATGCTGGGGTCATTTTGGGCTTCTTGATTGTATCATGTTTAGCACTTGAACTTAGATACAGAAGGTTGAGCTCAGGTTATTGCTGCACTTCAAAGGGGGAAAAATGTTTCCAAGGACACAAATACAAAAGAATTCCCTGTGCTCAGGGATGGGGAAAACATTGCAAAAGATGAAACTAAATCCTTTTCTTAAGTGACAATTAAATTGTAAAAAGAAAAAGAGAGAGAAGTAAACAACTGCAACATAACTTCACTGGCTTAATCTCACTACCAGGGAGAGTTTTATTTTAAATAACTGGCATCCACTGGAAGCGCAAGTAACAAAAGAGCACACACAATTTCAAAACAAACTTCATTTCTTATGTATTTGCAAAAAACAGTGTGCACAGCAAGTGTGAAATCATTAAGTTTATCTCATGACATCACAAATCAGTCTCCATTTTGGAATTGCTGAAGTCAGGAATTGAAGTTAAGTTTTATATGACTTATTTGGTGATATTCACCTTAAAATTAATGTTATCTTATTGCACTATATGGTTAGGAATGTACTGGAATGAGAAGTGTTAAGCTGTAGCCCTAAGAATTCTCTTCCCCAAAATCGGGGAAATAGCAATATATGATTATCAGTAGCCTGCATATTGATCAAATCAAATGGTTCATGTGCAATATTGGAGAGAGCCACAGTATGTCCGTTCAGATGTCCACAAAAATAAAGTATGAATTATGGAATTATGACATATTCCTTGGAACTTTCTGGACATAACACAATGATCTCTACAAGCACAGAGAATACATTTTGGGAACCTTTTAAGCCAGGGGTGTCAAACTCACATCATCATGGCAGCGTCACATGATGTATCACAACCTTTTCCTCTTTCGCTAAACCGGGCATGACACATCTGGGCCACAGGCAGCGAATTTAACAGCCCTGATTTAAGCTTGAAAAGATGGATTTTTTTTCTGGCTTGGACAGAAGGCATGGGATATTTATTAATCCCTTTATGTTATTTATCAAGGGTACGCACAATGCTTTCATTTGTAGCCCAATACATTCTTTACAAATTTTTCAGTTTCTTTGTTTTTTTTTTTAAATGGGGTATCCAACACTGGGTATAGTACTTAGGTTGTAGAATACAACAGAGCTCAGCTATCCTTTTTTGTGTTTGGGTAAATTGTATTTCTATTGTTGCAGTCTAAAATTGCATTTGTCTTTTTATCAGCTATCTTATACCGCTGACTGCTGTTCAGCTTCTGATCAAGTATAATTCCAACTATTCAACACTTGCTATTCCCAACTGCCTTTTCCCACTTGTGCCTAACCACAGGACCTCACTAAAACACAAATATCTGTCATAACCTTTTTCTTTCTATGGTGCCACTGTGATAATCCTTTTTAGCTTATCTCTATCTCAAGTGACAAGCTTAAGTCATACCTTTCTGTATCACAATTCATATTTCCATTACTAAGCCAAAAGCACGAAACTTAAGGTATGTCATCAACTACATTCTACAACATCGGATGCCAAATTGAACAACAGGGCATGTAACCACAGCCCTGTTTATTGTCCATTTCTGCCTGTATGCCATTTGTGCCTCTCCCATGGTTCCTCACAATTTCAAAACAATTTCTCGTTATTCCTTCCACTCACTATTTTCGAATGGTTTTTGCCATATTTTGAAAGCAACGGAGTGGATATTTCAGCAGTGAAGAACAGTTAAAATGTCTATTTTTATGTCCCAGGCCATCCGTCAAGTTCAATCCTGTTCAGGTCTTCTCAGGCCATTCATTTGAAAGAGACATACTATTATTTTCATGGACAAAGCACAAGGATTTAAAGGGAGACTTTATTCTCTCCATTTATCTTCCTTTTATTTCCAATATACAATTACAAAACCATATGCTTCATGTGTATTTCAAGTTCAAACACTCCAGAATTAGATACCTTGAAAGCACAGCTTTTCTGGAAGGCATTTGGAAATCGACACCAGATATTGTTTTGGGGTGGTTTTTTGTTGTTGTTTCAATTACTGTGCATTCATTGTTTCATTTTGTGAGCTGCCAAGAGTTTATTTATGATTGCGATGGGATATCAATGCAGTTAACAAATAAATAAAGGCTGCTAAAGACCTAGCTGGAGCAATGCTCTGTCAATGGATCTCAGACTTGGGGAATAGCACTGGCTAAACAGTAAGATTTTTTACTTGATGATCTTTACAGATTTAATACAAGGCTGAAAGAACAAAACAGTAGGAATCAGGGAACATTCCGCCTCTCACTCTGTCTCATGAACAGACCATGAAGGAATCTGCAAGTCAGCAATTATTGCCCATAGAAAGAAAGAAAGAGAAAACCCAGCCAAATTTGTTGCAGAACTCTGATTAGGGGATATTTTCCCCACCACCTTAGGAGGGAAGGCAGCAAAAAATAAAGGAGTAAACCCACAACTTTGCCAATCTCTTCATTTAAGTCTTTTTTCCTAAATGACAAGTATTAGATTAATTGTGTTCGATTAATTTCAGGCCATTTTTCTACCTTGCCACAGTTTCTTTAACCTGCCTGGGTGATCTTTACCTGACTAGTTAATTAGAATGACATTAGATATTTTGTCAAATGCTTTGCTAAAACAAGATATATTATGTCTACAACATTCTCATTATCTGTTAAGGGAGCTACTTCATTACAAAGTGAAAGGATTTTCTATGTTTTATAGGGAATGCTCTTCTCCATTAAAATATTCTGCTTTAATATAAAATTTGAGATTCTGGACTTGGATCTGGACAGAGTACTTCATGTTATGCGTCTTCCAGTAGATTTTGGAGTAATTAAACTTGCCCATTCCTATTGTTCTGAGTACCATTGAAAGATTATCCATATACTTTTAGAAAACATTTACATCTTTCCTTTAGTGGATTACAGTGGATTATAGCATCAGTACTTTCTTTTCTTTCTTTGCTTAATTTAACCCAGATGTTTTCTTCATGTTCACTGGGATTTCTCAGCAAGCATGGATAATTTTAACAAATAGTGGTACTATCCTTCCTTTCCTATTGCTTCTTTTCCTTTTGAATGAAGATGAGCACTCCCTGTATAAAATACAGAAAATTCTTTGTTTCTCTTGAAAAAATTGTATCCTTGAACTGCTATTTTCTATTCATGGGAAATACCCCACTTGTCTGTTGTTCTGATTCAATCTCATATTAGACTTCCTGAACTAAATGTTCCAGCTCAATTGGTTAAGTTTCCATACACTTAGCACAATAACAATCTCAGCAAATTCTATGAATTTTATGTGTCAAATTTCCTGATTTCTTTTTCTTTAATGGAGTGGTTTTGAAAATACCAGTTTGGTTGCTCTTACATTTACTTTTTTAGTACAAAAATCATTATAAGAGCTGAAGGATTCTGTCTTTCATCCATTGGATTCAATTTAACAAGATACAGGCTGCAAACATCTAGAGGACCTTTCTATATCTCTTTGCTGCCATCTAAGGACCATGTGGGATTTTTTCAGATCTGGTAGTCCTAGTAAAGTCCTCCTAATTAAGTTTAGTATGCTTTGGCCACACACATTCTTTCTATCCACATAGTGCTAGCAGCCCATCAGGCAGATAAAATTGACTGTGGCCCAAGAAATCAAAGCTCTTCCATTGATACAGATTTTATAGCCAGTCCCAGGAACAGTGGTTCTAGCGATTCTAGCTGATACTTTTGTTGGTATCATCTGTCTCCATGATGATGTGATGGGAATAAATGTTATGGATTTCTACAGCTGCTTTGATATATTCCTGACCACTCCCTTGTCAGTCAGCATATTTTACATGTTCTAAGTCCAGCAGGCATATTATAATCAATCCAGAGCAATAGCAATAGCACTTAGTCTTACATACTGCTTTACAGTGCTTTACAGTTTACACTGTCAGCATGTTGCTCCCAACAATCTGGGTTCTCATTTTACCTGACCTCGGAAGGATGGATGTTTGAGTCAATCTTGAGTCAGTGAGAATCAAACTGCTGAACTGCTGGTAGCCGGCAATCAGCAGAAGTAGCCTGCAGTACTTCATTTTAACCACTGCGCCATCACGGCTCAACTGTTACAATTATTGTCTTGTAGGTGGCAGTCCTATGCACTTTGATCTTCAAGACTCCAGGCTCCTATCTTCTGGGCAATGTAAACTTTTATTATTTCTGCCCAGATGATCATTTTTTTCTGCAAAGGCCTGAAAGTTATTACCGAATTCCAGCACTAGTGTTTGTTTCTGTTGTTCTTTCTCATCCATTGAACTTGGGGTGGTGGTGGTGTTTTTTTTTTCTGATTGTCATTCTTGAGAATTACTCCTTCTGTCAACTTCTGGGGTAGCATTTCTTTTGTTTGGTCTAATCAAATCTCTGTCTTCTGTGATGAACTGAAGTATGACAGCCACCACTCTAATTCTATTTTTTAATTCAAGCCCCACCTCTCAAGTTGCTTATTGGTAAGTAAAAAGGAGTTTGCTGAGGATGATTTGCTTTCTGCATCTTATATGGGTGTCAAATGTCTTCAGATTGTCAGTTTGTGTTGAAATGTTGTTGATTTATCAAACAAAGCTAGTACAGTCTGAGTGGTTAAAAAAACAAAGGAGAGTTTTGCTGTTAGAAGATAATTTTTTCATCAGCTGGAACATCATTAAAGCACAACTACAAATGCTACTTTCTAAGTGAACAAGTATACTTATCAGAAGCAGCATTTTCCTGGAAGTTTTCACTCTATAGGAATCCATTATCTTAGCTGGCAAGGGGAGAATTTGTAGAGATTCTCAATCATCCAGGTCATGGTTGTCCCCAAAGTGTTTTACAAATGGCATCTGGCAAAGTTAGCATATCATCTAATTTCTGGAACAGCATTCCAAAAATTTACAGAATTTATAGAATTCTAGGATATGAAATTCTCCATTGAAGTGTCTGAGGTGAAGAGCCATTTATCTTCAATTGTTCCAGGGTTGGTTTGGTGTCCCTTTTTCATACCCATAATGCCAAGAACTTAAAGGTACAGATGGAAAAATTGATAAAATAAGTGAAATGTTGAAAGTAAAATTTACAAAGGAAAAACAAATTCCCCAAAAGGCAAGAGCTTGTACAGAACTTGCTAAAACAACTGTTATTCTAGCATCATTTTGGAATAAGGAAATGAGAAAAAAAAGTTGTTTAAAAGTTGTTTACCTGGATAGCAATGGACTCTATGTAGGTTCTGACATGATTCACCTATTGAACAAATCAGTCTGAGGAGGAGTTTTGCTTTAATATTCTAAGGAGGAACAAGAAAACAAACATTGTGATATTTTATAACACAGGTAGTACTCTTCAACTTACAACTGTGATGGAGCCCGCTCATTACGGTCTTAAGTTGTGACAATTGTAAATCAAGTTACCCATGTGTGATGACTCAATTTTATGATTTTTTTGCATGGTCATTATGTGACGGCTGAGGTCATTAAGTGAACCAATGGTTCACTATGAGTCAGTTTTGCTGAAAACCAAAAGTAAATACAAGTATTCAGCAAAACTATCATAAAACATTGCCACATGACTATTGAATGCTGAAAATGGTCCTAATTGCATGCCAGTTGTCAAGTATCTGATATGCGGGAGGGGGTGGGTGTCCAGTTTTCAAAACCAGTCTTAACAGAACCACTAGGGAAGTTCATTGTAAATTCCTATAATGCCAAAACTTATAATTGGCATACAGGAGTTCCCGGTAAGTATTTGGCAATCTATTCTATTCACTTAGCAAAAGCTCAATCTAGCTCTTAAGAGACTGCTTTCACTTATCACACAGGACAATTGCAGATCACAATAGTGGACAAACTGTGTATTTGTGGATTTGCATTTGAGTATTTGCTAATATCAGGATGGATAAGGCTAATTATAATTAGACACTGCATCAGCAGTACTGATCTTTAAAATAAGCTGAGCCAAACTTTAAAAATCAACTGACCACTGAGAGAAACTCAAAGACTCATCCCTGAAGATGAGCAGACAATATCTCTCTTGTCTTACCTTTGTAATTAACAATGGGCTTTCTCTAGAGCTCATTTTAATTTCTCTCAGCTATCTTGGATTGCAAATTCAGCAAAACTCCATTATGACAGGGGTTATACCCATGCAGTTCAGGTAAAATGAATCTATTGAGAACGTGTGTATGCGTGTGTTTGTTTTAATGCTGTGTATTTTATCCTGACCTGACACAAAGGCTATTGCAGCTGCTTTTTAAAAAACTGGCTGGTCAAACATAGGTTTATATAAGTAACTTTATAAGCTGACAGAGATCCCAATATTATCCATTTAGTTGTCAAATTTTGCCACCGCTTCACTGCAATGATATATCAGGTTACAATTATGGGATAGGGTGACCAATGTGGCTATACTGATAGCTACTGGGTATATAAGATCATGCTTGCCTCTGTAATTTATTTTACTGAGCCTAGTGTCTGGTCTATTATTGTAAAAATATTATGCTAGGATGTTTTCAAGAGGAACACAAACATGCTACAACCATTGCACGTCATGATCTGAGAATTGTATCACTTGTTTTCACTTTTAATATGTAGGACCCTATCAAGAGAAAAATTTTGATCTCTTTCTGTTCCTTTTTAGACTCTTGGGTTAGTTAAATGCATAATATCAGTAGAAAGAACATTTGTTAGGGACACACATACACACCTTGAATTTTCCTTTCAAACTCCTGCCATTTTTTCCTATTCACTTGCTTAGTAAACTTGCTGCCTGGAAACTGTGTTGTACAAGAGCCTTCACAGCTCTTGTAGTAGGAAGTGCTAACCCTTCAAAAGCAATCAGCAAACTTTCTGGGCATATCCTTCACAATCAGAAGTTATTCAAGTGATAGTTCTACCAGCTGAGCATTCAGCTCTCAAAACAAACAGCTTCTCTGTTCCTTTCTTTCTTATCTCTTCCTCCTGTTGAACCTTATGAAACTCCTGTTAACCCTTCTTGGTTGCTCTCTCAGCATTCTCATTCCCTGGAAAAAAAATGACTGCCTAATATTCTTTCTAAACTTTGTACAACATCTCCAGTAGTAATTGCAGGATTATGGTTCCCTAGGTGTGGGTAGCTTTTTTTCCCCTTTCCCGCAAGATGCTGTTTATCCTTAGGCATAACTGTGAAGCAGAGGAAACAGTGGTTGGGCTTGAATCAGAAGTGGGCAGAGTTTTTTTGGACACCTCTCTTCTTTCCTGAGTGACAGCTGACCAGGAAATCAGAGTGTTCTCAAGATATGACAGAAAAGTCAAGATGGTTGCTGTGATGGTTAATAGAAGCTGTGCTTGCTTTTTGTGTAACAGGTGCAATAAAAACCAGGTAGAATTTTGATTGCATTATTGCACCACCTCTTGACATTTTTTACCACACCCTATGGAGACAGCTTCAGGGAAGAGGCAAGTTGTTTTATCACTGCTTGATCTCCTATAAAGAAATTTTGAAAAAAAAAAAAACAATCCTCCAAAACAACATGAAATTTAGCTCCAGATTTGGACTAGATGGCACCAAAGAGATGCAGAACCCTCCAATGCTTTGCTGACTTCTAATAGTCATTTGGATTTTTGAAGCTCAGAATCATTTGTTCTGAAAGAGAGACTAAGGTCCTGAACACTAGCTGACCAGCAACGGCAGGAATATGGGATGCAAGCCAGCATTAAGCCTATAGCAAGATAGGAGTCACCACTACAAACAACATTTTGTCTTGGTGTAGGGTTTTTTGCCAGCTAAAGGATTGGTGAGACCCAGTCTGCTGTAGTGGATAAGGCATCAGGCTAGAAACCAGGAGACCATGATTTCTAGTCCCACCTAAAGCACAAAGCCAGCTAGGTGATCTTGGGCCAGCCACTTTCTCATAGCCTTGGGAATGAGGCAATGGCAAACTACTTCTGGGGAAAAAAAAAAAAAAACACCTTGCCATGAAAACAATACGGCCTTTTGTCCAGGTAGTCTGAGAGAATTGGACATGATTAACCGGAAGGCCTGGGAAATTAAAAAAAAAAAAAAAAAAGATTGGTAGACAGCACTTCAATCTGGTTATGAGCAATAGCTCTGAGCCTGCAAATAGTAAAAAGGAGTAAGGCAATTTCTTATTCCATTTTGTGAATCGGCCTCCTGGGCATGGTTCTCCCCTTCACCAGGAGTATCTTCAGGAATACACACAGACTTCAGGCAAGTGTTATGACTGCACTTCCACAATAAGCAGGACACCTTTCTTAGATTTAACCAACTCACTTATCCTTTTGCTTTGATAGGCTGTTCCCACTTGGGGATTCTTCCAATCTGCTGGCTGTGCACAGCACAGATTTCCGCAGGTAGGGGAGGGAGCTCCAACACACCGTAGCAACCAAATGGGCATCGGGGGGGGGGGGGGGGGTTTGGAGCTGGTGGTCATATTGCTTCAGAGCTGAACTAATGAATACAGGCTGACCAACAGGGAGGGGCGAAAGGCCATTATATACCCAAGCAACTAAATTACGGTGGCTGAGGGAAACGGGGGAGGAAGAGATAAATCCCTTTTCCTCCTGCTGATCGATGCTCGCTCCGACCTCCCATTTCTCGAGCCTCCCTGAGAGTCCCCGACTCCCCCTTCCTGCAGAAGGCAAAACGAGGGAGCCAAGTTCGCGGGGGGGGAAACGGGAGCGGAGCGGGAGAGCTGATTCCTCGCCGCAGAAGCTCGCGCGTCCTCTTCCCGGGGAAGCGCGCGAACCATCGTTGCAACGCGCTTCTCCCGCCCGGGCTCCGACACGCTCCCCGCTCTGCGGCGGCGCCCCTTCCCCCCCCCGCCGCCCCAAACACACATACACACACGCGCACACGCGCGCACGCACAGGGCCCAAGCCCGCCGCAAGGGCATCGCTAGAGAGCGAAGGAGGCCGCCTGGGGATCTTTCTAGTGGTTGCCCTCAAGGCCTCAAAACAAATCCCTTTGCCCTCAGGGCCTCAAAACAACGGGTCGCGCGGGGCTATGAAGCTACCGTTGCCTCCTGCAAATATTTGGAGGGGCCGCTCAAGGTCAGCAGAGACGAGGTTTTCTGTGTCTCCTGGCCACCCGCCCTAGCGGTCGCCGACCTTTCTTGCAGCCCGACGACAAGTAGCCACGAGGGTTGCCGAGGTCATAAGGAGCGAGGGAAGAGAGCCGGTGCGCTGCCCGGGACGCTTCGCCTCAGCAACGTGAGCTGGAAGTGGCATTCCGAGGCAGTCGCTGCTGCTTTTTTATTCTCCTTCTCCTTCCTGTGAGAGGCTGCAAGACAAACATCCCTTTGTTGCCATCTGGTAGCCATTCGTATTTTTGCGGTCCGGGTGATAGAGGTTTGCCTTTGAGGTCCCCAAAGTCTCCCTTGTTCCTGGCCCATCATCCGCACAGCCCAGAGACCATCCTCCAATCCCCACTGCTGGGTTTATTCCACCTCCATCGTGCTCTGTGCTCTTAGCTGTCAGTTTCCCTCTCTGAGGGAGATGAGCAGTGGAAAATAAATAATTTGATTTTTTAATCTCATGACTCCTCTTTGGAGAAAAAAATTGCCGTGATTGGTCCAGCTGACACAAACAGGTCGACAATTAGCGACAACAATTATTACCACATCTGCAATCATGCTTGTTTGGAAACAGGAAAAGGTGAAAATCACATCAAGTTCTTGATGAACATTTGCAGTGTTCCACCTCTCTCAATCATGGGTTTCTTCTCACTAGCCCTTCCCCACCTACACACAGTCCAGTGGAGTTCAATGGAGAAGGATGAATCAGCTGGATGGAAGGAAATGGAACTGTGTCATCTGCACTTTTCCTCAGACTGCTGAGAAGGTCTGCAGAACCTGAGGGGAGGACTGCTTTTTTTTTTTTTTTTTAGCTTGGGGTCTGCCAAGTCTGGCATTGTGGCTCAGCTTTCATAATAGGGCAATTGTCCCATTTAAAAATGCTGAAATCAACAAGGGGCCCATTGAGAAGTTTTCTGGGTCTGGAGCACAAAGAAACATGACCAAATGGCCAGAGAAGTGGTCAACTAATCCTTTGAATGGGATAACTTCCCAAGGAATGACTATGCTTCTAAGTCCTGTAGTCAAGAATCAGCTATTCAGAAATTACAACTGCTCTCAGGTTTTAATATTTTGCTTTACTGGTGTGATTATGTCATTCGGAGAGATAACATCCCTGGTTGCAGTTAGCAGTTACCCTTTTATCATAATCATTTTAACTAAGTGCTAGAAGAACGAAAATTTCGAGTTTGGATTCAACTGTTGCTAAACAGGGAGGAATTCCCCCCTTTGGGACTGTTGTCTTAAAGCTTTCCATCTTGGATCCCTAACAAATGTGTAGCCTATCAGAAGGTGCCTCCTCTTATAGTTTATCTGAGAGATTGCTACATAGGCCAGCAAGTATTAAGTGTCCAGTTTTATAGAACTTCCCAAATTCCTTGATTTTTCCAGAAACATTAGTTTCTAAGATTCCTAATAAAAAAAGGTCTCTTTATGCACAAAACATATTTCTCTAAGAGCTCCTTTAAAAGCCCAAGTGTTTCTGCCAAGATCCCTATAAGTTATGTGTCATGTTTAGCTCAGGCAAGGACAGGAAGAATCAGGCTGCAACATGTACGTACAATGCAGAGCAGGAATGGAGGCCATAGGGAACCAGTTCAAATAGACAATATAAGCATTTGAACTAATTGGGAAGCTGCTGACACCAGCACCAACATTTGATAGTGGCCCCTTTCTTTCAAAGGACACAGTTGGATCCCCCTCCCACAAGAACTGATGGCACAATTTGTCTGGATGCAGGATCAGCCACAGGATAATTAGCATCCTTATTATTATTCCTTGGGTGTAGCACAGTTGTAGATCATTTGCAAGGAACCAGGTGCACAAAGGTATATTTAATACCCATGGAAGGGCCTTTATTTCTTAATGATCATTTTGGTTAGCTCTTGAGGAAACAGACGAGAACATTAAGAGAGGCAATCATCTTGGATAGCTGCTCTGTGGTGAGTGGAGCAGAGTCTTATTAAATCTTAATGTGCGCTTTATTCCTGGGAAATATACAAAGCAATTAGGTAAAAACTTCTCATAATTTAATTAGAAAAAAAATATGTGGGAAAGAAAATATCCTGTGGCATTTCAGTTGGAGTCAATTCTGTTCTGAAAAGGGAAAAGCCAACTATGCAGGATAAGATAAGCAACATTGCCTCTCCACCTGACATGTTCAGGGCTTGGAAGGTGATGTCAGAAGACAGAATAGTACAAATAAGAGCGTCATCACTGTGATACTCTGTTCCTGATGTCACTCCACCAATAGAGCAGAAAAGCACAAAATAAATTTAAACAGCAAAGGATGATTATCAAAGATTAAGAACTAGCTTTAGAAAAAGATTCTAACTTGTATTCTAACAGATTTTGTAAATTAGCATCTGGCTTATTAAAATTGTGAACTTATTGACATGTCTTTGTGGAAATGGAAGAGTTTTTGATAAGAAGAATGAGGCAGTTACCTCAGATGACAAATAGTGAGTGGTGCAGACAGTTGTGCATCACTTGGCCTCTGGACCCTCTAACTGAGTCTGGAGGAGAGCTCTCTTTCAGTGCTGAAGAAGTATGACATTGCCAAACCCTTTGGCTTTTGCATAGAGAAAGACCGGGCAAGGAAGCCATCTTGTTTCTTTGCCTCGGGCAGCACAGTCATTTGGGCTGGCCTTGAGACAGGATTTTTAAATATAGATCTTCCATGAAGTGCGAAAATATCACAGTCAATTTGTGCTCTACAATCAGTCAGCAGCAGAAAGATAAAAGCAAGAATGCTGTCAAGTCCTCTTCTTCCTTTCCTCTGCATCTTGTTGGACTTTGCCGCCCCCTCTGTTAAGAGGAGAGTTGAGTTTAAGAAGGCAGAGCCTTTTCTTTTTTTGTGCAGGAAATATTTCACCCTGCAGGTTCTGTGGCACGCAAGTTATGCGCTAAGATGCCATCTTCTGGAAGCTGGAAATTGTACGTGAGTGTATTTTGACAGGAGATAGCCCAGGCACTGTCTCGGTGTTAGCAAATAGTAAAAGATTGTCCCCAGGAGCTGGTGGTGGGGCTTCATTTTCAAACCCTTCAGCTAGCAGATGATAAATTAGTGTGAATATTAAGCATTTTAGATATTGTTTCCTTCATTCTAGTCTGCAATCACAGTCTGTCTGACAAAAGTGATTACCATCAGATGTCAGGTCCCTCAGTCTTCCTATTTTTTCCTCACCCTTCTAGCAATCTATCTACTTTTAAAAATTATTAATGTGTATATTGTTATTCAGCAAAACATATATTTATCTTCCTCCTCTACTTCTGTTTAAATAAGAAACTGGCGTTTAGAAACACTGAAGGGCTTTCTTCCCATCTGTACATGAGAGTGTGTGTAATTAGACACATCTTAAGAAGAATTAACTTGCTCTGGAAAAATGGTTCTTATCACAGTTTTGCTCCTAAGAGTCCCCCTGTGGATGAAACAAATTACTAAATCTGATCCATTGGCCAGAGACATACTGTAGATGCCATTTCTATAGCTCCCCAGAAGTAAATGTATAAAATGAATGGAACAAGTAAATAGGTGTCAATGGGAATAGATATGTGCTGAAAATCCTCCACATCCCAGTCCAATAAAGAAGATCTCCAACAGAGAAATTTGTGTAATTCATGCAAATGCACATCCACATCTCTTGTGCAATTGACCAGGGGAAGAGATAGATATGCAGAATTTCAACAGATGCATAAAACAGAATATCAAGAAATAGAACATAACACTTCCAAAGGATTAGAGCTAGCTTTGGTATGGTAATCACATATCTATATTACACATCTTGGAGCCAATATAACTGGCAATCTGTCACAATTGAACAACCCTCTCTCAACAGAAGGGGACAGATACGACATCATCTATCTCCAGTCTACAACACAGTTCCAAGAAGGCTCCACATCCATTTGCACCACTCAGATGACCCTGATGACACAGATAAACTTCCAGGTGGCCTCAATGACTTGCTAAAAGAATGCCAATGACCAGCTGTCTGCAAGGAATATAAATCCTTCCATTCTCCACCATCCAGTCAGAGCTGAAGAAGCTTCTTGGATGAGAAATGAAACGTCTTCAAAGAAAAACCAGAAAGTGCAGTTGTCTCTTGAAAAAGCACCTTTGGGATAGCCATGACCTGGAAGACTGAGAATCTCCATAGACAAATCTGTCACCATATAGCAGGTAGTTTTGAATATTACTTGGATATATAAAGACTTAGATGCCAACTGAGAACTGAGCTCAGCCCTGACAAGGCAGTATCCTTGTTAATTAATTTTTTAGACTAGTGAAAAGGATTGTCTTTCCTCTGAGGAAACATTTCTGGCTTTAATGAAGGTATTCTTTATCTACATACCACTAATTAATTTGTGGCTGTGTAAAAACTGCCACTTACCAGAGGAATTTGCATATAAACACACTGGTCCCACCCCACCCCACCCCCATATAATAGCATCAAACTGTATCCAGTTTGGTGATGGTATCATTTACAAGTTTTATTTTTGAAAGCATGAAGAAGTAGTCTTGGAACTTTCTTGAATTCATACATTCATACTAGGAACTTGCTTGTTGACCTCATTGTTTCTTCCCCAGAGTTGGGGGAAAATATCAAAATCCCATCCCAATTACAAGAGGACTTTAGACGTGTGAGAACAAGTTTAACAAAATAACAGTCAGAAGGGACTTTGGATGTCTTCTAATCTAGAAGCCCCCCATACTTTATACTTTCAGAGAGACCCTTTCCTATCTCATGCACAGAGATGGATTTGTAATTGTGCAGATAGATAAATTCCACAAAACATCCGTAACAAAGTACATTTATTGGTACATCAGGTTTCTTCATAACTCACATTTGTGATGAAGTTCTTCTATAATGACCAATCCTTTGTATACCAGCCTTGCAGGTAAAAGATGGTTATCTCCTAATCCATCTCGTAGTGGTAGAAAAGCTGCTATCAGTTCATGAGTCCAGGCAAGAATGGAGGGAAACCTCCCCCAACCTCTTGAGGGTCAATTTAGAGACCAATCAGGATTACATATGTGGCCATGTGATATGAACTATATTTCCCAGGATACCTTTAACTGCATTTACTACGATGCAGTCCCTTAAGGGGATAGCTCATAATTCCGAAGTAACTATCCAATTCCCATAGACTGGCTGGGACAGCACACTCCCCGCCTGGAATTGTAAATTCCATTATTAAGAGAAGTGAAAAAAAATGAAGTATTAACTAAGATAAGCAGTAAACAGTAATACTAACTGAACAGCATATAACTATGATAAACATTAAGCTTTATAACTAAGAGAAAAACGGTAAACATTAATAAAGCATCCAAGAAAGCAAAACATGCAAAGCTTGAGGTTCAATCTTCAAGTTTGGCCTCTTGGTGCAAGTCTGCTGGTCATCTCTGACGGCCTTTTAGGGTTGACAGGTACTCTTGTTGGCAAAGGTGAAAGTTTGGTGGTCACTTCTGCTGGCCTTTTAGAGTTGGAACGGTATTCTTGCTTCCACAGTGGCAAAGGGTGTCGGGAAGCTGTTGGAAAGGGTGTTGCATAGGCATATGTCCGTGTAGAGCATCTTAGTGGACATCTGGTGGCTGTTGGCGGTCGTTTCGGGTGTCCTAGCAAACGTGTACTGATCAGCGGCAGCCTTTTAGGCTGGAACGTCATTCTTGTTTTCGATGGTGCTAAAGGGCATCGGAAGGCTGTTGGAATGGATGGTGTTAAGGCATTTGCCTGGGTTGGAGTCTGCATCTGAGCATCACTGACAATTCCTATGATCCCCCATCCTAGTGGAGATTTGATGGCCACTGGGCCATCTACAGGATCACCAACTGATTCGAAGAAGAGAAAGGGCCGTGATTCCTCAGCCCCCCATACTTTATGGTCCTTTTCAGAGGGACCTTGTTATGTCATGACATCGGGATTATTTAATTTCTGAAACTCCCATTATCTTATTCCCTCTATATCTTTCCCTAACTGCAGATGGATGATGAAGACTGTTTTGCTGGTTCTAAAACTTTACTATAGAAATGCCACATCTAAAAGTCACAGAAGGGGTTCTGAGTCCAAGTTCAAATCAAATATTTTAAAAAAATTAATCAGAAGAGATAGTTTAAGAAAGAGAAAGAAGTGGCAAAAATGTTTGCAAATGTTGAAACTGTGACACCTGCATAGCTTTAGGTTCTTTCAATGGAAGTCTAATATGCAGTATATGTAGATACCATGGAAATCTATCTGAATTATATCATCCTTAAATCATCCTTTTACTTTTCATCCCCCTTTGTCCATTTGTTTATTGTTGGAGATTTGACCCAGAAGCACAAGTCTCCAATGCATGGATGCTTCTTAATTAAACTCCTCTGTGTGTGTGTACATGCACATGTGCATGCACATCCAGTCAGGATTATGTTAATTCAGTGGCCTGCCTCTTTAAAATGCTTTGCTAAATCAATAAAAACTACTTATTGCACAAGTAACTGCTTGCAAGATCTAGACTGCTTTTTTTAGAAGCAAGCCACCTGATAGAATTCTGTGCAAAATAGTAAATGAAATATTTATCGTTTTGATATTCTTTTCATAAAACAACATTGCTTTGATATCAGCAATGACTGTTCTCATCCTTCCTGTTCCTGTTTTCTGCCTTTTGATGTTTGTACAGAGATTTTGAGTGATGTGTGGTGGTAACACTTGCCTCTCATTTGAAAGGTTGAGAGTTCAATCCTATGTAGCGGCAGATGTTTCTCTCCTGGGATGCAAAGAAAAAAAATATATGCTGCAAACTCCATGTTGACTCCAGAAGGGCAACTTTCCAGTAAATGCTCAGTTCCATCCAGTCACTCCAATTCTACCCCAAATTAAGAGGTTGCAGGGTAGTCAAAAAGGGGCAGATGTTTGTACAGAGGTTCCTTACATCTGATTCTGAACTTTTCTATATTCTGCCAACTAGAATTTCAGAAGATCAAAACACTAAAGTACTTTTTAAAAACTAGCCTGTTGCTCTTTTTTTCATCCCTTTTCAAGCTAGCAGACATATTTTATTGGGTGCGTACAGTACATGTGTTAATGAACTATTATTCTGAAGGGACAACTTATTCACAGATTAATTTCTCTCTGTTGATCTCCAATTTCAAGACAAGATTTCATGACAAGAATAGCTTATGTTATTAGAAAGCCCTGGAAAGCTTTATGGCTTAGGATGCCATTAGCTATAAGACATCCGATCCAGATACCTTGCATTTTAATTTGTTTGAATACATTTTGACATGGGATATGTTTTAATGTGTGTAACCTAGAGTTTCTAGCATGGAAATTAATAGCATTCACGTATAAATAAAGGAGGGGGAAGCATTAATATGAGTCAGCTGCAAGGTGGCAGTTGGCTTTTGCTGACCCTTGCCTGATTCATTGATACCACTTGGTTCATAGATACCACTTGCCTGATTCATAGATACCACTTGTTTCATACATCACACAAACTCAAGGTTTGCTTAGCCAAGGTCTAATAAATTAACCCAAGTTGACTGTGTTCATCTATTGCATTAAGCCATAAATTATGGTTTGTAAAGCACAGTAGCTCACTTCTCATAACCCAAACCCTGTCCCGTTGTCTTCCTGCATCCGTCAACAATACAGTTCTGTAACTTTGTCATTTTGGCCATTCTATTAGGATAGATTTCATTATCCTTTGTTTGGGTCAACCTTTCCCAACATGGATCTGTCCAAATATTTTGTTTAATAGTGTAGACCAGGGTTGTCAAACTTAAGGCCTGCGGGGCCAGCCTGGAAATAGTAAAGAACTGGCCCATGGTGCCTCTGGCAGCCAAAACAAGATTGAGGGGTGGGGCGCGTGAGGCCTGTGTCCCATTTTCGCTGGCAAGGTGCTGCAGGAGGCCCTCCAGGCCAAAAATAGAGTGCGGGGGCGCCACATGAGGCACCCTCATGCCCTGTTTTGGTTGGCAGGGTGCTGTAGGAGGCTGTCCAGGCTGAAAATGGGGCACAGGGGCCATTTTGGCTGGCAGGTGCTGCAGGTGGTGTCTATTCCATCCCCCCAGTCCGGTCTGCGGAGAAGAACTGCAATGCTGATGCGGCTCTCAAAGAAATCCAGTTTGATACCCCTGGTGTAGACCTGTACAGAAATTGATAAGAAATTACGGGATGATAAGCTCAGATTTCTGGAGGGAAACAGACACAAAAAGGTGCTGCTTAAGGTGAACATCCACTACTGACTTCAATTTATCTTCTTTTGATCTTAGGTTATTCCTTGCCATTGCACAGGCTAAGAAACTTGTCACTTGGAACTTGACACTTTATCATGAAAATCATATCACTAAAAGGATATTTTTCACCATTATGTTCAGATTGAATTTAGCATAGCAGAATACTAAGGTTCCCTTTTTTAATGGTTTAAGAATACCATTTGTGAAATGCCACTTTCAAAAGTTTGGCCTCTTCACCCCAGAATGGTTTCCTTAGAGAATCATGGCATTGAAAACGGCCTGTCTAGAATTGAAAAAAAAAAAGTTAGTGTCCAGATAAATTGGTCTATTGTATTGTCATCTTCAGAGCCTTCCTCCAATGGAACTTGCCAACTGAAATTATGCCCCAGGGTCTGTCATTTTATGGTTTGCTAATTTGTTGACAGGCAGCAGAAATAAAACTTCTTTGTGTTGGGCAAAATGTTTTTTAACACATATAAATGATCCTAACCAAAAGGTTAACAGGTGACCAAGGTTGCAGATTACATAAAACTGTAAACCAAAAGCCACGGGGCTCCAAAAAGATCTCTCTAAACTGGGCGAGTTTTTTTTTTAAATGCAAATGAAGTTGTTTAAGAAAGTCTAAAGTATATGAATGAATAACAGTATAGTCAAATGATTGATTAACAATAATAAATGTGTGTAGAAATATCTATTTGATAATATGAGAATAGATACAAACAATCATGAGGATTATGGAGAAGATGCACAAAAAAATTGTAACCAACTGACACACTATATGTATGTAATTGGAAGATGGCTTTATGTTTTTATGTTTTGTCTGTGTATGTTTAAAAATTAAAAAATATATATAAAAAAAGGAAATCTAATGTGATGCATGATGAGGTAATCAAAGCTGATGGGGGTCTGTTTAATAAATCAGAAAAAATATCTTAAGAGTCATTGGGGAATCCCTCAGTGAAGATGTTGATTTAGTACGTAAAAGCTTTAAGTCAAGCAGATTCTACACTAAGATGTACAACTATGGAAGAATAATGAAATCTCCACAGTAGAGGAATGGATTATAAAAATGGCAGCATTTGCAGAAATGGCAAAACATCTTTTTGGTCAGAGAAAGAACCAAAACTTTTCTGGAAGATTGGAAACTTTATAGGGAGTTTTGTTGAAAGAAGAAAAAAATGATTTATACATTTGAAGAATAAGATGTGGATTAAATAAAGCACAAAAGGGACTTGTGCTATATCTAAAAGGAAGGAGGAACAATAAGTTTGTAATTATTTGTTGGAAAGGGTGGAAGTCATTCATATACTGAACTTTAATTTTTTTTCTTTGTTGTTTCTTGTACTTCCTTGTTTTTCTTTCTTTCCTTTTTCTATTTCTTTTTATATGTCTTATTATTTTGTGAAAAATATTATTCGTGTGTGTGTGTGTACAGGTACGTGTATATATATATACAATCATTTGGAAGCCTGCACTCTCAAACAGAAAGATCTCCATGCCACAAGCCAGGCAAACACCTGGGCAAAAACAGACTCCCTCTGAGAGCTCCAACCTAACCCCCCCACCAGGCACCCAGGTGGAACCCAGCTTGCTAATGAAGAGCAGCCGTCCCTTCACACAGAGCCAAGCTGCACTGAAAGCCTCCAACACAGGAACAGAGTGTTGCCAGCCAATCAAAGCCACAAAACAGACAGAAGAAACCAGAAACACCAATCAATCAAACTCCAAGTCCAATGAACACAGATCCAGGCTCCCAGCCAATCAGAATGGACCAGCCTCAAATTTGAAACCAGGAAATAATTCTATACAGAAGCCTGAGGATGGCAGATGAGATTCTGCTGAAACGTTGCTACAACTTTAACAGAACTACAATGACGTGGGATAATACCCGAAGGAAGCTAAACAGCACACATGTAAGTACCCGCGAAAGCCTAATAAATAAATATATATATATATATATATATATATATATATATATATGTATATATGTATATATGTATATATGTATATATGTATATAT
>BLBF01000003.1:80177661-80273736 GCA_015471245.1 Laticauda colubrina | reverse complement strand
TATATATGTATATATGTATATATGTATATATGTATATATGTATATATATATATATATAAAACCAATTCTATGTTAAGAATTATTAGAAATCTTTGAAAAAGGAAAAAAGGAAGATCTGGGGGGAAAAGCATAATGGAACAACTAAAATGATCAGAGGGATCCAATACCTTTAAAATGAGATGATAGAAATGTTTGAAATTCTTTAACTTGGATAAAAGATGAGTAGATGAAAACATCAAAGTATCCAAAATCATGCCTAAGTTGCACAAAATGAGCAGGAAGTTTCTTTCCTTTCTCTCAGAAATTCAAAACCACAGAATATTAAATAAATGTTTTGGAAGATCTACAATACAGAGACTCAAAAGTACTTTTTGATGCAGGAGATAATTTGTAGAATTTATTACCACAGGTCATGGTGATGGCCATTAACTTAGATGACTTTAAAAGGTGATGGAGAAATTTATGGTGGTCATGAGTTCTCAAAGGCCTTGAAAACTTTATGAAAATTCTGGAAAAAGGCCAACTGTCCTTCCTTAGGAATGCTGCTCTTTAGCCTGGATTCTTGTCCATTTAAATTGGAAGTACATATATTATCAATCTCAAAAGTCCTGACGGTAAAAAAAAACACAGCAAAATAGATCAGAGGAAGGTAGGCAGCTTATTCTTGGGGGTTGAGATGCTGCTTTCCCATGGTTTGTCACGTCTTTGTAGAAGCCAGTCTCTGTAACAGTTGGATAAGGTCAGGTCAAGAATCAAATAAATCTCTCTGGATGATTTCATGTTTACAATCCTCTAAATAGATCTGATGCTACTGTCACATGGAGAGATATCAGCTTCATAATCTTAAAATAAAGAGTAAACAGGCTAAACTCTTCCCTAGCATTTGAACAAATGTTTTTACTGCTTTTGAAAATCGCAAGGTAGCTTGAAGCCCACCCTTTGGTCCAAAATGATTCTGTCTATGCCAAAGGTTGCCAAAAGAACTTGGCGTTCAGCTTTCTTGAACTTCATATGGACACTTAGAGTTGACACACAAATAAGTGATAATGCACATCTGCCTGATTTTTAAAGATAAGGATCGAATATATGTATTATTTTGCCAATCAGTTATTTTCTGCCTATTACATCTAGATCCACGGCTGGTATTAGGGCATAATTAAATACCACAGTATGCTGCAATCAAAATTTAAATCAATAATTGCACCATGTTTTTTTGCTTTGTCTCAAAAACAAGCTCCGGCAAGTAGGGGAAAGATGAAATTCTAGTGATACATACTAAGTTAGGCATATTTCACATGAGCATTTTATTAGTTAATTTTATTTTTTCAGCACACCCATTGCTGTCCTTTAAATGAAAGCTATTTAACAAGCCACCCCCTCAATGGGGGAAACATTGTTGCATTCACACACACACACACACACACACACACACACAATTAACCAGTGAACAATTTTGGGAATTATTCCCTGAAATTAAATACATAACTTTTAAATTGACTGAAATTGTTCCATGATGAAAGAAGTGGGAAGGCGAGGGGAGGATTTCTTCATATCACAGAAGCAATTCCCATTTAATTCATAGAAAAAGTCATTTTATATATTTGTATCTATTTCCTTTTTGGTAAATATTGATAATAAATATTATTCTAGCCAAGGGGATTAAAACAGAAAAAGACTGGCGTTATGCACTTGCCTGAAACATAGTAAGATGCAACTTAAATTACTTCTACATAAAGCTTAATGGAAGAAACTGTATGGATTCTGATGATGATTAATGTGTTTATTTCATAAACCACAATAATGATGTCTGTCCTGGATGCATATGACTTCACTGTGTGTGGAATTCATGTAGTTTCCTTTAAGGAGAGGTATCTCTCTATATCAAAAAGTTTCCTTTGTCTTAAGCAGTTTTGAAAATGGGATGAGAAACAAACAATAAGCATGTTTTTCACACACTAAATTATTTTTCTGAAAGTATCAGCATTTTCATTTAGAAACCTTAACATATATTGCCTCTTCCCCATTTTTTATGTTAGAAGTCCAGTAGGACATTCCTGTTGTGTCAGTAATGTGTCAGTAATGTGTCTCATGGAGTATAGGTAGTTCTTAACTTACAACCATTCATTTAGCAATCATTCAAAGTTACAATGGCAGTGGAAATAGTAAATTACAATCAGTCCTCACACTTATGACCATTGCAGCATCCCCACAGTCACATAATCAAAATGTGGATGCTTGGCAACCAGCATGTATTTATGACAGTTGCGGCAACCTGGGTTGATTGTCATTTGTGACCAATCATATAAGCAGTCAGTCATGTAGTTGGATTATTTAACAACCTCATGATTTACTTAATAACTGCAATGTTTTGCTTAATAGCCATGGCAAAAATGGTAACAAAATTGGGTGTGACTTACTTGCTTAATAATAGAAATTCTGTTCCCAATTGTGTTCATAAGTCAAAGACAACCTCTAGTTTCTTTTACCACTGCAAGACAGCAAACCTTCCACTCCCTGTCAGTTTGGTCAGTGGTTGACCATCCTGAGTTGCTGTATTTGCTTGCCACGTTATACATCAACTACCCATTTAGCTTTGAAAGTCTTCCAAAGGCAACAGCAGTGACTGAATTCCAGAGAAAAAGATGAGAAATACACAGTTGTTATTTACAATTCGTATTTGGAAAACAAATTGCTATAATATCTCATCCAGCTAGTTGCAAAGCGATTTTCACTGTTTTGTACCTTTTTTATTTATGAGATAACCATTATAAATAGTAAAATAAAAATAAAATCTAACAAGGATGAATTTAAAAATTGTAGAATTGGAAAACCTGCCAGATTCACTGGCGGAGGAAAAATCCAATTAATAGCGATGGTTAACCATTCTACAAATGTATTTTATGTTACATCCAAAGGATTTTAGCCGCACATTATTTTATTCTAGGAAAAGGCTTCCTTACAGGAACACATGAGAACACATTAAAATAAGCTGTATGAACTCAAATCCTACATTAATACTAATAGGGTAACAAAAAGATTGAGATGGCTAGAGAAGATCGAATACAGAAAGAACTATTCTATTCTATTCTGCCCTTCTTTTATAGGTCTGGAAGTGTTACATTTAAAATGAAGAATCAAGGAAGATAACATTTCCAGATACCAGCAGGGGCAAACCATTTTTCTAATTCCTTTGCAACAACTAATATCAACATACTAGTTCCCGCTAATTCTGATCATTCTAATTTTATGAAACTTCTTGAAAAAGATGTCTTCAGGTTCTAAAAGCATTTTGAATGAAAAGGGAGAAAAACACTAAAAGCATTTTGAAGGAAAAGGGAGAAAAACACAAATGCTTGCTTTGATCAAAGCTATAGAAGAAAAGATCAACAACATGCAGAATGAGAGCTACAGGCAGTATAAACTAATTGATTTATTGGTCAAGATCTCCTTTATCAGAACTATAAAGTTTAATCTAGTGTGTGTGTATGTGTGTGTGTGTGTGTAGGTTTAGTATCTTCCCAAAAATATAATTGCCTTCTTAAGGTTAACTGTATACTTGAACAAATCTTAAATGTTCCATTTGTATGCAGGTAGATCACATTTGGGGTGGGAACATTGCGGAGTGATGCAGTTAAGTAAGTTTAGAACCCTTTTTGTCATTTTCATAAAGTGACTCACCATAGTTCTTTAAGCAAATCTGGCTTCCTCCATTGACTTTGTTCGTCAGAAACCCCCTAAACAATGATCTTGTAACCTCCAGGATACTCAACAATTGTAAATACATGCTGGTTGAGAATCGCCTGAATTTTGATCATGTGAGTATGGGAACTTTACAAGGGTTATAAGTGTGAGGACTGGTCATAAGTTACTCTTTTCAGTGCCATTGTATCTTTGAATGTCTGTTAAGTGAATGGTCATAAATTGAGGACTACCTGTATTGTACTATAACTTAGCAAGAAAGCAGAGACCCTATCAGCGTTGGCCTTTACACTCTCATTTCCAGTTTTTCTGAAAATGCATAAGGGTACACATCAGTGAAAAGCTTATTTACTGATAATAAGTATATATGATAAAGCTTATTTACTAATAAGTATACACGATAAAAATAATTATAGTTCTTCAAAAACTCTACCTCTGGGGCTTTACACAAGGCAGTCTAACAATTCATATCTACATGAGGTCTTCTGTCATTCACTTTTGAACCAAGCATATGAATCTTAACCAGCATCTGGACTGAAGGGAGAAGGAAAGGAAAGCAGTTTCAAACAGCATCCATAGAGGGCTCCCTGTGCCATCTGAACACTTGGCTTATCAACTGAAGGAAATTACATGTAAGGACACTAAGATTCTTAGAACAAGGGTATTTTTTTCATTTCCTAAGTCCATTTTGAGGGGGAGGCTTGAAATCAAAATGTAGAACTTTGTGGCAGTGCTAAATAAAAAAACTTGAAGTCGATATACAAATCCTTCTCTGAATGACCACTCTCAGTTTATTAACAGATATGCAGTTCAGAGAAAATAAAAAATAAAATTCCATCTCCGTAGCCAAGGATGGCAACAAAATACTGACCTGTTCTCTGTATCATTTGAATGGCAATCAGTCATCTTTTGCAACCTTTGACAGGTTGTATGAATATTGTGACAGGAAAGACAAATACTCAGAGCAGTGGGTAAGTTACACCGTACTCAATCCAGTAACATAATTCACATAGGAGCCAGGCTTCTAAATGTGTATTTGCAGTACCAACCCAATGGTTTCCTAAAAAGCTGCACTCAGGCACTCAACTAGCACTACATGATGCACTACACAACGAGACCATACAGTAGTGCTTCTTTCTGTACAACGTAAAAAACAGTGACCAAACATTTACATCCGCAAGCATGGATAATGTTAGTGTGATTCATTCCCAGTGTAAAGGTAATCAAATAAATAATATAAAAAGTCTACAGTACATGGAAATTATACTGCATTTTAGAAAACTACCCCACAGATTCACATTTTAAAACATATTTACTAGATTGACACATTAAAATGAAACATGTCCCCATTAAAGATGTCACGAAATGGGATTTAGTTTTATTGCATGACGTTGCATAAGAAAAGTATATTATTGAAAACCGTAAGGCATCATGCAATTATTCATAAAGCTTATTCATTACTATCCTTTGAGGAATTGTTATTCACTTTACATTTATAAAATTGGTTCTGAAAAAAATACTTAAAAATTTAACATGATGAGCATTAAATAGGACCAACAAGTCTGTTGGGTTGAGCTGTTAAAAAGTGCATTCAAAAAACATACCATGTGGGAAAGCTAAAAATAAAAATGAGTGAGACAACATATAAGTTAATCCAAAAAGAAGGTGGTTTGATAGGCCTAGAGACTAATGTTACAAGATCCAAATTGACAAACTTGCTTAAAATCTGTTTTCAGTCTTTATGCTTAAAATTTAACACAATTGATACAATAAAAAAAATACGCTTTTGTAACCAAAATCTATTAAGTTCAAGTTATGTACATTGATTGATCAGAACATGAGCAGGTTTGGATAGTGTGTAGTAATGTGAATTTGGCATTAATCAATATATTGTGCCATCCAGCGAAATCCTTCCCCATAACCTTGTCTCTTTAACACACTGCACATGAACACTTCTAAGGGCCGAGTATTCAATTCCTTCACCGAGACATTCCCCTGAAATTAAAAAAAAGATTCAGTCAAGAATTCTTGATGGAGATTTCTTTACAGGAAGACAATGCTCAACAGTATTATTTGATAGTGCTAACCCCCTTTAACTCTTGTAGCTCTTTTTATCTATTGTCCAACCATTCTTGGCCACTAAAGAATATTCTATATTCCATGTATAACTATTCCTGGACAGAAATAGTTTGGCTTTACTTTCTAGGTAGGCAGTATGTAGTTTTACAAGGGGGAAAAAAGGAGAAATTCACTTTTATTATAAATAACTCAATTAGATAATGAAATAGAAAAAAATTCCAAAAAACTTGTTACTACTGGATTCCTGAAATATTATTAAACTGTGCAGAAATATAGAATTGTTACAGAATTTTGGACAAGCTAGAAGTAAAGCAGAGGAAAAATATAGCTAACACACTAAATCCCAGACTTTAATGTTATGGAAAAAGGCACTATACCTTTCCTGTTGTCTGGCCATACAAACCAAACATTTCTCGTAACCTCTCTTCACTGATGGCTTCTGGTCTGTCAATCTTGTTGCCAAGAATTAGGATAGGCACATTAGCAATAGTTTCATCTGTCATTAATGCCTAAGAGGAAAGGAAGAAATGTGCAATATTTTAGGTTCCATACAACCAGTACAAAATAGAAGGACATCAAACACAAGGAGAAATTTCTGAAGAGACCTTCTGAAATATAGGTACTTGAAAGTATCTATACTGACTGAATTCCAGATCTCTTGAACATTAAGATGAGAAGGAAGAGTCAGATACCCTGTATAGAAAATGGCTTTCTTCCATGTGATTCTACTTCATAACATTAAATAAGGATCATTTATGACATATAATAAAGACTCATCAATGGATTCCTATCTTAAAATGTTAAAATACTATCAGCCAAGCTAAGATTAAAGTTGATTTATCAAAAACTGTATTCGGGGTATTCTGGACTTCCCCCAAAAATGTATTTGAAAGGATGGGCGATATTGGACATCAAATTTTCTAAGACATTTAATATCATTTTAATTCCATTCAGATTATAACATAATAACTTGTATATGATAAGAAATGGTAGCTATATTAAAATTATGAGAGGGTAACTAGTTAGGAATCACAATTAAGATTTGAAGATTGAGATGAACTGTTGCTAATAGTTTTTTCTATAAATATTCCATTTTAATGAAAGTTCTTTTCAGTCCATTTATTTATGTTAAGAAACATATAATGCTCTTCAATGTTTTCCTATACTGGCTTGCAAAGAGATGAAAAATTGAACTTGCACTGCATATTACTTTGCAGTAATACTATGATATAAGAAACATGGTGAAGGTTCTTCTAGGAGTCCCCAACCCCGTCTATGAACTGGCACCACCAGTCCATGGCATGCAAGCAACTGGGCTGTGCCAAGAGCAAAGCCCCATCCGCAAAATGCAGGCAGCACACAAAACCATGTTCACTCTGGATACAGAATATACATTATGGGCCTTGAACATCTTCTGCTGATTGAATGCATTCTTTAATAGGGAGAAACATCCTACCCAAGTACACAATTCTGATTGGGCAAATTGTGGGCCTCCTGCTTTGTGACTTTTGATAGTTCTTACTTTACTAACCCAGATTTAAGGAAAAGTAAAGGATAACTGTAACTGGTCTTTCCCACAATGATACAACAGATCCACACAAATGTTGTATCTTAAAAGTTTTGTTACTTTCCCACCAGTCATCACAATATTGGGCTTTTCAACTGTATTAACCAAGTGCCAAATATATATACTGTAAACTCACATCAAGTTCTTGCTTAGCTTCAGCCAATCTTTCATGATCTGCACAGTCCACCAGAAAGACAATGCCGTTGATGGCAGGCAGGTAGTTTTTCCAAACCCTGCGAGCTAATAAAAGAGGGTTATAAAGAGACCGAAACAGGAAATTGCCTGCGACTCTTGTTACTCTATTCATAGATGCTACAGGTCATCCTTGACCTATGACCAAAATTTGGACTTAGAATTTTCATTGCTAAGCAAGCTGGTTGTAAAATGAGTCAGGTCAGATTTTACAACCTTTCTTCTTACAGTTGTTAAGCAAATCATTGTATTTGTTAAATGACTTATGCAGTTGTTAAGTGAAACTGAAACTGACTTCTCCCGTTGACTTTCCTTGTTGGAAGCCAGCTGGGAAGGTTACAATTGGTGATTACATGACCCCGGGACTGAGGCCATTGTAAATACATGCCAGTTGTCAAGTGTTCAAATGTTGATCATGCGACCATAGGGATGCCGCAATGGTAAGTACAAGGATCCGTTGTATGTCATTTTCAATGTTGTAACTTTGAAGAGTCAGTAAACAAATGAATGTAAGTCAAGCACTACTGACAGTAGCCTTTCCATTTGGTTGGATAAACTTTTGAAAAGGGCATTTGGATCTTTGTGTAAAAAGGTTTTTGAAAGTGATTTTTGTGTGTGTGCTGGGTTTAAAACTGAAAACCATATCATTTATATTGAGAGACACAGTTTCTTGTGGATTTATTGTTGAAATACCATGTAATATTAACAGCTTTTGAAAACATATTTTGAGGTGGATTTTTTTAAAAATGTCCAATAACTACAGGGAGTCCTTGACTTACAACCACAATTGAGCCTCAAATTTCTGATGTCAAGTGAAACATTTGTTAATGGAGCTTTGCCCCATTATATGACCTTTCTTGCTACAGTTCTTAAGTGAATCACTGCAGTTGATAAGTTTCCCTGTTGTTAAGGGAATCTGGCTTCCACATTAACTTTGTCAGAAGGCTGCAAAAAAATGATCATATGAATTTGGGACACATCAGTGATCATAAATATGAATCAGTTGTCAAGCATCTGAATTTTGATCACATGATCATGAAGATGCTGCAAAGATCATGACTGTGAAAAATGGTCATGAGTCACATTTTTCAGTGTCATTGTAACTCTGAACAGTCACTAAATGAACTGTTGTAAGTCGAGGACTATCTGAATTACTAATACATCTTATAAAAAAAGTTTAATAACACACCATTTCAGAGCAGCATTTCATGTACTCTAGATAACACCATTTTGAAATTACTGGATAGCCAAAGTGGAAGCTGATAAATATATAAATACATAGAAAGAATGACTAGAGGACTAAGTTACTCTAATATTCAACAGCAGAGCAAATCCTATAATAATTTGTTTTATCTCAAATGTAATAATAACAAAGATGGGCATAATTTTATCCTATTAAAAGCATGAAACAATTGTAATTGTACTTTCTATTATTATTAGAAATAAAAATGAAGTGCTAAAATTTGACCGGAAAGTGTTAGAACAATGAAGGTGCATTGATACAACATTTGAGTTGCCTTCACCCATGGAAAGGATACAAAAGTTTACACTTAATATGTGCATTTATTTTGAGAAAAAAGTATCAGAACAATGTCTACACAACAAATTTAGCATCAAATATTCACAATATTAAAAAAAGGTTTTCAGAACTGGAAAAAAAAGTTATACTATGATCACCTTGGAATACAGTAAACAAAGATTAAACTAACATCATTTAGATACCACGGTGAAGATTCTGCCTGTTTGCTTCTCTTACCTTGAGCATGTCCTCCTAGATCAAAAGTTGTAAACGTCATACCAGCAATTGTCAACTCTTCAGAAGCTATAGAAACATGAAATATATATATTTATTTTAAAAGAAGAAGTATCGTTCAGTAAATCCTTCCCTTGAATTTCTGAAAGCAGATAATGGCCTATGTCATTACAGGGCCAAATCAGGGAAAATTGAAAAAAATAAATGACTGTTCCAACTCCTTCATTAAGTTTTTAATGTTTGACTAATTTTGATTGTACTATATTTACAGTTTTACATTTGTACAGTTTGTTTTTATTGTTGTAAGATATTTTTGAGTGCTTATATAAGAAGTGGCAGCATACATTTAATAAACCCCCACCTATTTGATTTCTTTCACACATAAAGTTTGCATTTGAAATTGTCATAAATAAAAATATTTTTTATTATCAGCAGTAAAAAGAAAAAGAAAGAGAGAAAAAAGAGAAAGCAAGCAAGCAACTGCTCCTACCTATTTTAATACCCTTCCCCATAAGCTTTTCGGTGGCATAAAAATGAACAAAGTATACGCTAGCTTTAAAGTATACATCAAAATTGAAAAAGAAACATTGACTTACTGGGATGTAATGTGGGGACATGTTGTCCCAGTCTGTCATCTTTAAGCATGTGCAAGAGAGTAGTTTTTCCAGCATTATCCAATCCGAGGAATACTAGTTTACCTGTTTTCTTGTATAATCCTGAAAAAGAATGAGACTGTTTGGTGAACAGGAATTAATTTTCTCAGCTCACACCAGAATGGCATAAGAAACCCTTCTGATGAACCCCTAGGCATTCTGTATAGCACCATGTGTTCCTAGAATTTAAAAGCAAATAACCAGACACTGTTCTGGAAGATGCTGCTTAAAATATGGCTGGTCGATGCTTAAGCCTTCAAAAACCAAAACGCCAACCATGTTTCTTTTAGTTCATGTTGATTATTTAAAGCAGGGGTGGGGAACAATGGACCTTTTATGACTTGAGGACTTCAACTGCCAGAATTCCTGAGCCAACTGTGCAGAGATTTGAAAATCAGTCTTAAAACAGTTGCCAGTCACTATTCAATGATTCTGTGAAGTAAGAACGGAAATGCAACATTTTAGCTTTCTGAAGACTCTACTGTTGTCTCCGGTTTAAGGGTTTTTGGGAATACAGAAAAGCAATGTCTGGATATATTATCTGGACAGAGATAACTGTCAAGAAAGTCTCTTTGAAGGCAGGGTAATTGATTGGAGCTCCACTTGTGTACAAGTGTACAATAATCACACATCAGTAAAAGGGCAAGACATTGATGATCCTCCCACAACTGCTCTATTAACTTTTTTTAACCCTCAAATGTGGACACTGAAAGATAAAATCGGTTCATTTGGCAGTGCCCTTCAGAGAGTCATGCAGTGAATCTGACCATCATGCAAGCAGGTATCTACTTGCTAGCCACTTATGTGATAGTTAGACTCACTGCACAAGTCCCTGAAAGGCCAGATTTATAGGCTGCCAAGCTACTTCAACTCACATTATCTACCAGATATATTTTGTCTCTCTCTTTCACCCCACTCTTTAATCCAAGTTGTCCACCATCAACTAAGTCAAATCATGCATTAGGCCTAAAACATGATGAACAAACTGATGCACCCCTGTCCATAAATAAAATTATTTCATTGGGGTAAAGTTTGAAGTATTGCTTTTATTTACCTGTGTATCACATGGATACTCAAACTTTGCAAGCTTACACAGGCAAACAGGGACCAAAGACCAGAGTGAGTTTTGACAACACTCAAAACTGTGCCTCTGCAAACCTGGTCACATCTTTTTTTTTAAATGGCCAAGTCCCTCTGATTTGGACATGACTCCTTGCTTGGAGGGTCACAACTCACCAATTGAGAATTCTTGCCTCAATCAGTTTACCAGCACCTTATTACTCTCACAGAGCAAAAGTAGGGAATATCCCTCATGATACTGTTTAAAAGTTTTGCATGTTTGTGACTCACTTCATTGCAATTTCCAGGAGCAATGTGTAAAAAAAATCAGAAAGAACCTTCCATGAATGTAAATTATAACATTGGAATGGAATTGTGGATATCTTACCTAAAAATTGCAGTACACTACTGAAGCCACTGTAAATCCAGTCAAATATAAAGGACATTTCAAAATCTTATTGGATCTGAAAGAAAAGAAGAGTAATCACAGGTGTGGAAGGCATTTAAAATTTACTGAAAAAGCACATGGGAAAAGGGAGAAAGGGTAAGGTGTATCTACAGAGTAAATCTGCTTTAACTGTTTTGTTGTGAAACTACTAAAATGTGAACTGATTAAAATCTTAAGTACTGCATTTAAGAGGAAAGTATTTTTATGCTAAAAGAAAGGCCACATTCCAAAGAGCTCAGTCTTCTGTTGGTATGTCCCCAACAGTTTTCTCCAGTGGGAGATTCACTGCCTAGATTTCTGATAAGTGGCATTGGGTGGAGGAGAAGCATGTCACCAACTTAGATGCACAGAATTCTGTCAGTTTATGTAACTATAATCTCACAGAGAATGAATAACCTTTTCCACAACAGCATTATGAGGTCATGATTTGGACTAAGGTGTCTTGCAGTTCAAATGTGATTTTTTTTTCAACTACACAGGAAGTGGCTGACAAATATGATTACTTGACTTCTTATGACTCCTAAGCTGTAGCACTGTCCTTTTCTGAAGGATCTCAGAAAAGTAACTAATAAAAAACTTATTTTAATCCAAAACTGCAGAGTTGTAAAAATGATTCTGAAGCAGTGTGCAAAAAGTGTACCAAATGCATTAAAGATTTTAAGTGAAAATCTGCAACTTACTGAAAATACATTTATTGAAAAGTTATAATATTATTATAATACTAATTTATTATATTATAACCTTAATATTCTAAACCTGTCATTTTACAAAGTCTAACAACATAAGAACATAGCATGTCCTTTAAGTAACTATAACTATAAATATTATTTAGGAGATTTATCTGTTAAAGTCATTTTCTACAGTACACAATTATTTACTGGCCAATGACTATTGCCATTTTACTATATGTATATTCAGATTGCAAATGTCACATAAATTATTGAATGGATTAGGAAGTTTAAGCACAGTATCATAGCAGTTTCTTTTCTTTTCTTTCTAGAACACAGAACACTGCCAACATACACATGCAAACAACAGCACAAATTTCATAACACAGAAAAGAGGACAAAATCAGAATGTGTGCATCCAGTATTAAAGGTAATTATTTTTGTGAATGCCAACTGAAGGTGTGTCACTATCAAACTGAATTTCTTGGAGAAAAATATAGTGTATTACCATCATTGTTGTATCTGTGGAAGCTGATTCAAAGGTGTCTTTAAAAAAGAAAAATAATACATACATACATACATATATATGTTAGTCTTTGCTTTTTTAAAAGATACTTTTACTTTTGAATGTCTTATTGTTATGTTTTTTTATTCTTTTGCTCTTTTTAAAATATTTTCATGTTTTGTATTTGAACCTACTTTGAATAAAGTAAAAATTTCTGGGTGGAAAAGTAATCCAAAGGTTTGCACCTGAAGGCTCTTCAGAGCTAAATCCAATGCTGTTATACCTGCCACCAATTAAGATAAAATCTGCTTCCTTTTAGATAAAATGTTCTATAATCTGCTCAGAATCAGGTTACAACAGGAAAATCTATCTGCTTGACCAAACTCCTAGATGGCCCTTGATCAGTTTTTTTTTCCGAGTCTCCTCATTGACAGAACAGTTTCTGGTCCAATTTTTAGATTAAACTACTTTAAAGAAGGTCAAAGAGATGCCAATGATTATCATGGTCAAGACAAAATTCCATGAGAGAAAAGCAATAACGGCAGTCCTGTATTATTTACAAAATTTAGTGATTGTTCAAAGTTTCAAAGGCAATGAAAAAAAGTGACTTAGGATCAGTTTTCACACTTTCAATCATTGCAGCATTTCTATGGTCACATAATGAAAATTTGGATACTTGGCAGCTATATGTATTTACAACTGTTGCAGTGTCCTGGGGTCATGTGATCACTTTATTGCAACCTTCTGAAAGTCAATGGGGAAGTCAGATTCACTTAACAGATGGGTTACTAACTTAACAGCTGCTGTGATTTAAGCCCATGTCACACTGCCCAACGGATGCAAAAAGGACACAACGGACGAGCAAAATGTTCCTTCCGTTGTTATCCGCTCTTAAAAAGGGGCAAAAATTTGCATAACCGGAGTGGATAACATGGACGCGGGGAGGACGCAGGGCGGATAGAAAGCGGATGCGGAACGGAAGCCCAGCGGATGGAAGCGGATGAGAGCGGATGGCACATCCGCTAGGCTTCCGAGGGGCCTCAGCAAAGCGGATGCGAAACGGATGAAGCGGATGCACAGCGGATGCACAGCGGAAGCCTAATGGATGACTGGCGTTAATTGCACATGCGGGGAGGATGCATTGGATCAGCCCTGCGGATATAACGGAAGCAGCTCGGAAGCAGGTCGTCATTCAGAGGAAAGACCTGCTGCCGGACGGATTGGCTGCCTTGCCTGCCCTGCCTGCATGTCTGCCTGCAAGCCTTGGTGCCAGCCTTGGTGCCACCCTGCCTGCAAGCCTTGCTGCCAGCCTTGCTGCCAGCCTTGCTGCCAGCCTTGCTGCCAGCCGGTCTGCCTGCCAGCCTCGCTGCCAGCCGGTCTGCCTGCCAGCCTTGGTTCATGTCTGCCTGCCAGCCTTGGTGCCTGCCTGCCTGCCAGCCTTGGTGCCTGCCTCCCTGCCAGCCTTCCTGCCTGCCTGGGTTACTGCCAGCCCCCCTGCCAGCCAGCAACCCCACAACCATGCGGAAGCACAGCAAGCCTCAGCCATCTGCTGCCAGCCCTTGCAAGAGGGACAGGGCTACCATCCCGCCCCCTGGCCCTCACTCTGGTTCTGCTGGGGCTTCTACAGCATGGGCTTGCTCTTCTGGGGCTGGGGCTTCTGCTGCTTCTGCTTCTGGAGGAACTGATGAAAAGCACTCCAGCACCAGCCACCTCCACAGCACCTGGACCCTTCACCCCTGAGACTGAGCGACCAAGAGGAGTGCCAGAGACTCATTTTTGTTTTATAGCTTCTTGTTAGTAAAGTCTATTTTTGATTCATACACTTGCTTCATTTCTTTTTTTTAATAAAGTCTTGGTGGAAACTTTTAGAAATGGCTTAAGCCTTTGCATGCTTGTGGGATGGGTAAGGATAGCTTTGGGATGGGTTAGGATACCTGTGGGATGGGTAATAGCTGTGGGATGGGTTAGGATAGCAGTGGGATAGATAAACCTCCAGTGCAAGCATAGTGGGACTGTATGGTCCACCCTCCCAGGTGCCACACCTATGGCCCTTTATTATCAATAATAATGTAATAATTATCCACACATGTCAACATAAACACAACTCTTTATTAAATGCCCTGTTCATTGTAGGCCAACCAAACATACATGGCCCAATCTCATCCATGTGATGAGACAGGCTGAAGGAAGCATCTATTAAGCATCTACCATCCTGTCTTGCCACTCCACTGCTCCAGCTGGGGAGTTGCACCAGTGTCTCAGGAGGTTGCGCTGCTTCTTCGCTTCATGTGAGGCTCTGTTGGGGCCTTGCACATCCTCAGTGTTGATCAGGTTTCGCCCTTGCCTCCATTCCCAGGCTCCATGTCCCCATTGTCTTGTTGGAGGTCCAAAAGCCTGTTCTGCAAGACTGGGTAGCGGGTGCGCATGAGATTGTGCAGCATGCAGCAAGCTTCCATGATCCTCCTCACGGTCTCTGGGCAATGCTGCATGGTGGTGAGAAGTACCTGGAACCTGTTGGCCAGGATGCCAAAGGTGTTCTCCACCACCCGCCTTGCCCTGGACAGCCTGTAGTTGAAGATCCTCTCTTCACGGGTGAGGAGTCTGGAGGTGTAGGGCTTCATGAGGTAGGTTTTGAGGAAGAAGGCGTCATCCCCCATGATGAAGTAGGGCACATCTTGTGTGTCGTTGGGCAGGGGTTCTGGATCTGGGAAGCCCACGATGAGGTTGCCTTCCAGCTCCTCCTTGAGGTGACTGGCGTTGTATACCTGGGCATCTGAAGATGAGCCGTTGCCTGAAGCATCAATGTACATGAACTTGTAGTCAGCATCGACCATGGCGAAGAGGATGATGCTGAAGAAGCCCTTGGAGTTGAAATAAGTGGACCCTGAGTTGGGTGGAGCTTTGCAGGCCATGTGCTTGCCATCTATGGCTCCAACGGTGTGTGGGAATTTCCACTTCTGATACCACTGCTCTGCAAATTTCTTCCAGCCTTCTTCAGTGGTGGGGCACTGGAGGAGCTCCTCCTTGTATTCTTCGATGATGGCCTGCACCACTTCTCTGACCACAATGCTAATGGTGTTGGATGGCACCCTCCAGCCGTACTGCATGCTCCTGTAGGTGGTCCCTGAGGCCAGGTGGCGCAGAGTGAGTGCCACCTTGAGCCCAGGTTCCAGGCTGGGCCGGAAGCTGGTGTTTACCTTGGTCAACTGGGTGTCAGGCGCTGCACAACTTCGTCAAACATGGCTGGAGGCATCCTCATGAAGTTCTGGAACGCCCGAGTGTCTTCGTTCCTGAGCTCCACCATCAGCTTGTTGTACAGTCCGTCCTCTGCTCTTCTGCCGAACCATCTTTGGACCCAGACTCTTTTTGGCTGCCTCTTTTTCTTCTTGCAGTAGTGTTCACAGAGCCTGCAGATGGCTTCGCACTGTTGTAGAACGATGGTGACTGCCAAAAGGACTTTGTTACAATCCACGGTGGACATGACTGGATGCTGTGGAAGAGGAAGAGCCAGATGAAGGCTGCAGAGGTCTGCACCGCTGGGTTGCTGTTCTGAAAGTGAGATGCAGATGAGTTGCTCCCCCTTTTTATAGGAAATATAGGTTTTCCACTAGGCATCCTCTAGGCATCCTCTAGGCATCCTGTAGACATCCTTAATATCCGAGATAGGTCCCCTCTGCGAACGTTTTTTCCGTTTTAAACGCTTTGTTTCCGTGCTGCATCCGCTAGGCATCCGTTCTGTGTCCGTTCCCCTTCCTCCCTGCGTCCGTTTACTGCTGGAGCGGATGGAGTTCCGCGGATGCGCAGAGGATGCCTGGCGGATATAGCGGATGCGTAACGGATGCGTAGCGGATGCGAAGCGGATGCAGAATGGACGAACTGGATACATTTTCCGCGCAAAAGTTTTGGGCAGCTCAAAACTTTCGGAGCGGATGAAATGTCAATAAACAGATGCTGGATGGATAGAGAGGAAGCAAAACAGAGGCAGTGAGTACATCGAGTTTTCCAACGGATGGCAAGCTTTTTTGTTCGTTTTATATCCTCTTTGCATCCGTTGGTTCATTGTGACATGGGCTTTACTTAAGAATTGTGGCAAGAAAGGTCATAAAATGGGGCAACACACACTTAACAGCTGTCTCGCTTAGCGAGAGAAATTTTTGGCTCAATTGTATTGCAAATCGAGGACTATATGTAGCATCCAGGGCTTTTTCATTTGAAGCAAAGATAGATAACACGATAGAAAGATATAAAATTATGCACGGTATGGAAAATATGGATGGAAGCAAGTTTTTTCTAGCAACATTAGGACTCAGTAAGGACTAATAAGTCCAGTATGGCTGTCCCTCTAGTTTTATCCTCTACCTTTTGGACAACAAAATTGTCAGCTAGGTTGGTTAGGAACTTATTTGATTTCTCACTTGGTGCAGAATTAGTTTTCCAATTGATATCAGGATAATTGAAGTCTCCCATTACTATTGTTGTGTGTTTCCTGCATATGTTTGTCAGTTGGCTGGCAAAAAGGACATCTATATTTTCTGCTTGATTGGGTGGCCTATAATATACACCTATGGCCATGTCATTCTTTTTTTCTTTTATAT
The DNA here is from genome assembly GCA_015471245.1 of Laticauda colubrina. NCBI lineage: Eukaryota > Metazoa > Chordata > Lepidosauria > Squamata > Elapidae > Laticauda > Laticauda colubrina. Next base: position 80,256,518 of record BLBF01000003.1, on the reverse strand, counting down.
TGACCAATATGCATTCTAGGAGGTTTTTATCTTTGGTTTCATGCATTTCTGTGGAAATATCGTGGTCCTTTACATACAGTGCAACTCCACCTCCTCTTTTATGAAGTTTTTTTTTTTTAATAGTTTGTGTCCTTCTACCAGTAAGTTCCAATCATGGGTTTCATCCCACCAAGTTTCTGTTATTCCAACTATATCATATCTACCTTCATGTATTCGTAATTCGAGTTCACCCTGTTTGTACCCCAGACTTTGTGCATTTGTATATAAGCACTTGAGATCTTTATGTCTGACACTGTGCTTACTGTCTACATAACCTGTGTTGTGCCTGCCTCCCCATACTTTCTTGTCACCTGTCTGATTAATGCACGTGGTATGGCACTCACTATTAAATGTTTGGTTTTGGTTGACAGCAAGGTTGATAATCTTACCTGCTCAAACATCTATTTTGCATGCACTGATATCCTTATTAATTTTAGATTAAATGTTCTGTATCTATTAATACTCTGTCCCCGCTGTTTAAATGTTTATCCAGGAAATCTGTGAATTTAATGCCAAGTAATTCAGTCCTTTTCTTTGATGGATGCAAACCATCTCTTTTGTACAGTTTTTCATTGGACCAGCTGCAGACATCATGACTAATAAAACCAAAGCCTTCCCTTTTACACCACTCCTTTAGCCATACATTAAACACTGCTACACAGTGGCCTTTCCCTTTTTGTTCCTTGTATACTGACTGGTAGAACCTCAGAAAAGATAAGCCTTCCACCCATATTACTAAGTTCATACCCCAAGCTCTGGAAGTCTTTCTGAGCAGAAAGGACATCCTTCTGGGACAGATCATTTGTACCAAGATGTATAATAGCATCAACATCACAGTCCTTACTGGCATTCTTGACTATGAGAATTGACTATTGTTGACTATGAGAATTCTTGACTATGAGAATTGACTATTCTTGACTATTAAGAATACGCCTCTTGTCTCTGCTGGCAGTAGCACCTGGCAGACACCTGACCTCTTTCAAAACCTTTCAAAGCTGAAGGCATCAATCCAGTCAAAAAATATTTCAAGTAACCTCATATTTGCTATTAAATCTTCTAAAATGTAAACGCTTACATCATTAGCTATACTTGCTTCTGACTTTCTGCTTTGTCTTTTACAGACCACTTAAACTCATCAATGACTGCAAACTTTTTACTGCAGCAAAAGGTTAGCTCTCCACTCCCTACCTGAAGCATCCAATTATACAGAATGAAAAATGTGTTTATTTACATATATTCCTACACTACCCACTTCCCGAGACTTTACTAAAATGTGAAATGTGTCATAAGAAAATGTATCTGGCATATCATATGCAAATGATAAAGAAGCAGAACACAGATTAATTACAGCCACTCTATTGTAATGTTTTACTTGAATCTTAGACTGGTAAGAAGCACTTCTACTGCTTTCCTAGTGATGGTTCTTGGGCAATATTTTAGGATGAAAATATTATCGATCAATCAGAATAGATCTGGAAGAAACTTTAGAGATCTTCTAATCCAGTCCCATGCTCAAGCAGGAGTCCCTGTAACATTTCAGATAGTGGATGTCCAGTCTCTTCTTAAAAACCTCCAGTGATGAAGCACCCACAACTTCTGACAGCAAGCTGTTCCACTGTTTAACTGTCATATAAAGTTCAATAAGCAAACATATAATAGATATTAGAAACTGTACTGTCTGCTTTGGATGCAATACATTTATGGCATGATCCTATATTTTCTCAGGAATTCCTCACTGACTTTAATAGGACTTATTTCCATATAAACATGCAAAAGATTATGATGTAAAATGTGAAGTTGAACTGTCAAAATTTATTGAAAATATCTGATAAAATTAAGGAAAACAATTATCACGTGAATTCTTGGTTACACAACACCATGTGTAAAGGGCTATCACTTACACATCTGAAAAGCAAAGGTCAAGAACAAGCAAACACAGCAGTACATACACGTCATCTGATTTATTTATTGCTTGAACAAAATACCATCCAGAAAAAGCTTACAAGAGGCTTAGGAAATCTATCTTCTCAAGTAACATACAAATCAGTGCAGAGAGCATGAAGCAAAATAACTACTCAGGTTTCAGAAGTGAAAACAACTTCTTAAAACCTAGTCATATTCAGTTAAAGAGAACTTTTTAGGTTAAGCCCCAAAGTAATCTTCTTTCTTTAAAACTACATTGGAAAAATCATGCTAATGTAAAGATATTGTAGAACAGGGACACAGGCAAAATGGCAAGTGGTTCTTCCAATTCCTTATCTAGTCCCTCTTCCCAAATTATCTGTCTGAAGTCTAGCAGAAAAGAAACTTAATGAAAAAAGATTTCCCATTTATTTTCAATGGGGAATGAAATAAAACAGATGTATTATGGTATAAGAAGGCATAACCCCCTTCTCCACCAACCTCTATAAAATCTGGCTTAATTCCATTCTCCAATGAAAGAAAGGGGGGATGTTGACAGTTCCAGTGCTTTGGAGTTGTTATTTGTCACCACAGCATTTATTTTGGTTTTCACTGGAAACTGTAGTGATGAATGGTAGTGTTTATGACGATCATTCAGTTACAACAGATTGCCCATCCCTGTTGTGGCAAGTGAAATGAATTTTTACCAATTCTAAGAACAGATGTGTTCAATGGGAGAAATATATATTAAGAAGTTTGAAATGTTGTAAATGTGCAAAGACCCTTTTGGTTTAAACATTCATCTGGGAACTGTTGTGGCAAGAAGTACACTCAGGCAAGTTACTCCGTGGAGAGAATAGCAAAACTAAGTTCCTACCAGAGGTGGGACCAATACCTCTGGTGGTATTCAGCAGGTTCTGACCAGTTCTGGAGAACTGGTAGCAGAAATTTTGAGTTCAGAAAACAGGCAAATTCCACCTCTGACTGGAGATTTTACAGTATTCTTCCTCTGCCACACCCAACAAGCCACGCCCACAAAACTGGTAGTAAAATAATTTGATTCCCACCACTGGTTCCTACCCTGCTGTAGCCGCTCCAGAACCCAGGCTCCCCTCCTCTTGCTTAGCACTGAAAACTGCTAAAGGAAAGAGAAAACTCACTACCTCTTTTCTGTTAACCCAAAACAGGCTAGTAAGTTTTCTAAGCTTATTTACAAAGGTGGATTAAAATGCAAATGTTATTTTTTAATTAGTGACTACTGTATATACAAGGAAGATGAAGGGAGTCTATCTTTAAAAACTACTTGGATTGATAAAGCTTAATCGAAAGGAATGAGAGAAAAATACAACAGTGCAGAACAAAAAACAAAAACAAAAACTCCACCACCACCCCAGGAGTAGCCAACATATGCAGTAAATATAAATGAACTGCAATAAAAATCAAAAACTTTTTTGATTATCCAAGCATTTCTGGGTTAACAAAGGAGCGTCGTCAAGCTTAAGTTTCCCTGAGCCATGGAAGCTCCCTGAATTATTTTATGATAATCACTCTCTCTTATTCTAAATTATCTCATGGGATTGTAGTTGTTGGGATGTGGGAAACCTTGCAAACTGTTTTGGATGCCATCTTGAACTCCTGGAGAAAATCAGGATATAAATGTAGCAAATAACTAAAATTAATAAATTAAGCTTCATTCTGCATCTTTCATGTGCACTTCAGCCATTATAAAGCTACAGTGAAGAAGGCATGAAGAGTTTGATATATGTCAGCAGCAGGATGCAATATCTGGTTCATACAATATATGAAAGGAATGGTGAACCCCAGTCTGCCCCATACTTGGATTGTTGGGATTGATGTGCAGACCTATTAAAATATACCATTATAAAGGAGAGATAACATTTACTATTTTATCATTTGCTACATTTTATCAGGCTAGTTTTTATGCTTCTTGGCCTGATTAAGAATTCCAGAGAACTCCAAAATATGCACTCCTGTATTTAATAGTGAAAAAAGACTCAATAAAATATAGCTTCGTTTATTTTCTGCTAAGTGATAATACTGTTTGGTTAGTTTTGATTTAGTGTATTCTGTGTATCCCAACCCTGCTGCTTCTTCAACAAACTGTTTTTTTTTTAAACAAACCGTGGCTTGGTGACTTAGTAAGCTACCAGAAAAGTTAATATACAACTTGACTGCACTTTAGTCATTGACCCTAGAAATTCTGTCATTTCAGGCCACCAATCACCTAGAAACAACTTGGCAAATGAAAGTTTAAAGTCTACTATGTAACTGCAAAAATCATATCAACTTTAGTCAATTTAGACTTAACTTAATCTCAATACCTCCAAGAATTGCCCGTGTTTTGTTATAAGAGAACTGTTTTTTTTCAGTAAATTCTGTTTACAAGTAAAGCAGAAAAAGATTTCTTCATCTTGTTAACAAAACAATATCTGATTCTGATTGCTGATTTCTCCTGAGAAAATGTACCACTACAAAACTCAGACATATTTCAACTTGTTATAAAAAAAATTCCACCTTCACAAATGAATATTCAAATAGTAATTCTTTTAATTGTAAATTCTTACATCTCTGATTTTACAATATAATACAACTCGAACACAATCAGCAATATGTCATGCAAGTTACCAGATAGGCTGTGTTCTACTCCCATTAAATAGAATTTTCAAGTTTTTACTTCAAAAGAGTTAAAGAAAATAACATACAAGTAGCAGGGTGTTACAGTATATGGGTAGATTTTTCAAATATTTTCTAAACTCTTATTTTTAAATTAGTTTGTTGAAATAACCAAACAAGCTAAACCAATGGCTGGGTTCACACATGACATACTTAGCCAGAATTGGAGTCACCTTGAAGAGGAGATAGGTGGCAAAGAAATTCAATAAACAAATAAACTAAGCAGTCCCATGGTTCATTCTTAATTAAATTTCATGACTAACATTATGTAATAATTATGCATTTCATAAATTTGTGTCTGACTTAACAGAAGCATATAATACAAAACACTAAAAATAGTGCTATTGCAATCAGACCTGATCCTAACAATGCTCTGATAAAAAGGTTTTCAGAATGTTTTCTATACAGTATATACTTTTCATAACAGATAGCATTTCTAAAAGTATAGAAGGTATAGAGATATAACAGTAGTAATAAAAGCTTCAAAATTTGGTACTGTAAAGTAAGAAAGATCTTGAAATAAATGAAGGGCAAATGTAATTCAGCAAAAAACAACAGCTAAAATTCAATTTCAATTGAAACATTCATAAAATTCCTTGAATTTCCTTGCTTCTATGCATCAATCGAACTAAATATATGAGAATCTGCACGATAAACTTTTTGAAGCCTTTATGATTAAAAGTTTGTTGCTACATGAAGATATTTCAATAATGAAAAATCCTAGAAAATATAGGATCTATATTTTAGGATCTATTCTAGGGGAAAAGGTGCTGTCAGGATTCTGGCAATTATCCTAATTAAATAAGTCTAGAGCCAAACTTCCAAAACTTCAGAGGATTTATTGGAAGTTAACATGTCCAACACTGCCTGGGTGTAGCCGGACTCTGAGACACATAAAACATTGTCACCCTTGACCCTGGTTTTCCCCCACCCCAGGATATATCATCATTCATATTCCCCAATGAGACACATCCATAGCCAAGAGTCATCAATCATGTTCTCCAGTTAGAGTTTTTCATGGCAGAAACTTCAGTCACCTAGTTACTATCTCTGAAAAACTATGGATGGAATACACTTTCGATTTCCAAGTTGCCACACTGCTCTTTCAAACCCCTTTCCCCCCTTCCTTTCTGTTGACAACTCTAAAAAGACCATAGAAATATTTTATGACAGGTACAGCATGCTGCATTATGCCATTTAATGGCACAGGAAACTAATGAGGTCACTAATTTCAGTTTAATTTACAAATTTAAAATTTCACAACTTGAATATAAATTTAGTCCATTTAAATTCAGGATGAAAATATAGTGGAAGCATTTTTATGACCTCATATATCTGTATCCTCATCTTTTACTATTTGCAAATTAGTATTCCTTCTTAATATTATAACATCTTATAGATTTCTATCAGCTAAAGGTTTCAGATCTTACAAATATCTTTCTTCGGCAGTTTACTGAAGTGAATTCAGTGAATTGATTATATTTCATCTTGAATTAATGTATTGATTTTTTACAATGTGGGTTGACATATAATCTGTTCTGAGAATTTTGGTTGGGAGGGTGACAGGGGTTAAAAAATTCTTAATTTGAAGTTCTGATGTATTTACCGTGTTTCTCCAACAATACGCCCTCCCAATAGGACCATTTTACCCAGCATAAAATGAGATTAAGCCCCTCCCCCCCAAAATTTAGGCCTAGTTTAAAACATGCGAAATTGGGAGGGGAAGGTGGGGGGGAACTTGCCATTAGGAGTACCCGCGGGCAGCTACGCCTCACCATCAGCTGCTCTTAACAGCCAATCATGTTGGAGCACAGAGGGCTCCCTTACCCCTCCCCTACCTGGGTCAGCAGGTGGGCAGCGTTGGCGTGGATGTCCGGCAGCATTTCAGCTGCTTCTCAGGCTTCCATAGCTTCCACGGTTCCCACCGGTGCTGGCGCCACTCTTGCCAGCATCGTCTCCAACAACAGCATCTGAGTCGCTCCTGCTTTTCCCCCCGTCCCCTTAACAACAGGAAAAAAAACAATTTGAGGTACTTGGGAGCGCCGCACGCTGTGTTTTGGTTTAATCCCAAGCGGCTGGGTGGGCATGAAAAGAGCCGAGTGAGCATCTCTGCTGCTGCTACCCTTGGTGCTCCAGCCTCGGGCTCTGCAAATTTGCAAAAGTCCCGGTGCACAGCCCGTTCCTGGATTCCAAGCACCCAGGCCAAGCTGCAGCTGTCCTTCTCTCGCCAGCGCCGTCTCCAACAATAGCGGCAGCAGCAGCAGGAACCATGGAAGCGTTTCATCCACTTCTCGGGTGGGGGAGCTGCCTCCATAAATTCCATGGTTCCTGCCGCTGCTGCTGCTGCTGTTGTTGGAGACAGCGCTAGTGAGAGAGGGATGGCTGCAGCTCAGCCTGGGTGCTTGGAATCCAAGAACGGGCTGCGCACTGGGATTTTTGCAAACTTGCAGAGCCCAAGGCTGGAGCACCAAGGGTAGCAGCAGCAGAGACGCTCGCTCGGCTCTTCTCTCGCCCACCCAGCCGCTCGGGATTAAACCAAAACGCAGCGCGCGGCGCTCCTAGGTACCTCATTTTTTTTTTCTGTTGTTATGGGGATGGGGGAAAAGCGGGAGCGACTCGGATGTTGTTGTTGGAGGCGGTGCTGGTGCACGGGGGGGGGGGGGAGAAATTAATTCACCCCTGAAAAGACATCCTAGCTGTTTTTTCGGGGCTCAAAAAAAAATAAGGCCCAGCCTTATTTTGGGAGAAACACGGTATTTATTTATTACTACATGTTTTGCCATCCATCACCACCACAGGGTGGCTCTGAGTGGCTTACAAGCTATAAAACAAGTAAAAATTACTTAATAATTAAATAATTAAAATAACAAAACATTAACATTACACAGATTAAAATATTATTAAAGGCTGAACTAAAACTGAAACTAAGAGGGCTGAGAGAAGACAGGACAGGGTGTGATCTTACTCAATCAGCCACCACCAGTGATAAACATCCCCCTCAGGGCCATAAGGCCAATCAACAAAGCCAGGTTTTAATATCCTTCCAGCAAACCAAAAGGAAGGGGGCAGTTCTCAATTCCAGTAGTCGAATGTTCTACAAAGATGGAGCACGTGGTCCCTTCCACCCATTCAATACAGCACACAGATGTTAAACAAACTAAAAAACATTCCATACAATCTGAGCAGATGCCAAACAGCCACATTGATTATGCACCAATTCTGTAAGTAGAAGCATATGAGAGGTTTTATAAGACACAAACTTTGTTTTGCTTTAGGCACAGTGCAGAGTTATTGGCTGTATCTATAGAAAACCTGCTGGAAGACAAGTTTCACACCATCCAATAAAGAGTATGCATTTCATTTTAATCCATCCAAAATAATAGGCGGTGAGATCCCAATGAATTCAGAGGTATCAGTTGTTTTCCACAGTCATTTTGGATATTTGCCTATGCTATCAATTTAGATGAAACAGATTGGGAATTTTTAGAGCACATGTTGTAATCTAAGCTCTACTTTAATTTATTAACAGTTTGAGCAATCAGAGGGCTAAGGACACCTTGGAAGCAATATTGCAATTTCTTGATTGCCTTGGTTAGTCATCTCAGGAGGATCATCCTTGCCCTGACCTTCTAACACAGCTGCATACCTATTTCTAATCATTCATTTAAATTGCATTACTATTCTTCCCAAACTGAAATTTTTTTGGCATGGTCTGTTTGGTTCAACTTCATGCATATACACTTCAGAACAATTTGTATCGTAACAGTTGAAAAATTATGATTTCAACATTTTCATGGTTAATATCAGAAGCCTTCTGGGGGAGAAGATGCAATTGTTTTGTGAAGCAGTGAGCTAAGGACACTAAAAATAATTTAATGGAATAATAGCAATATTATTTTTATTTAAATAAGGTTAATTTAGACTTTTGGAGCTGACATTTGAATTTAAGTTTTACATAGTACTGTCTTCTGTAATCTAATCTATATCACTTATAAAATCTCTAAAACAGAATGTATACATTCAAAAAGATACAAGATGTCAATATTCTGTATATCAGAGTCCACCTAAGTATTATCATATCAGGATAACCAAAGCAATGCTCTTTCAGGAGTAATATATGGTTATGAAAGTTGGAGAGAAAAAGTAGACAGATTCCTCTGCAATCTACACATAATAAATTAGAAAAATGATTTGGAAAGCTGTCCTATCTTGGATTTATAAAACAGACCAATTAAACTACTTTGTCCTGAAAACAGACAAAGAGAAAATAATAAGAAATAAACTTGTGGACACTATTCAATGGAATTAAAAAATATGTTATTAAAATGTAAACAGAAGAACTATAAAGTGAAATTTAACTGGGTAAAATACATTTGTTATGGTTTCTGGTAGCTCTTAATGGGATTTCTTGTTGAACAAAACTGAACGAGAAAGCAAGCTTTAAAGATCTATGGGAGATTTTTTTGATTTATTTCTTAGAAACTGTAGTAAATTGAATTATAGATTGGATTTATCTGATTAAGGTTAAAATATATATGTTAGTATTTCTGATAGCTCTTAATAGACTTATTAATTAGTACTGAATGATGGGGTTTCTATAATTTGATTATTGATATGGAATGATATAGGAAAAGAAGAGATTTTTAAATTGAAATATTAGAGAAGCATTTAGTTACTGAAATGGTTTATACTTGTGTAGAGAGAGAGAAAATTGTCTTTTATCTATCTTTTTCTACCTTATTGCATTTTCCTTTTTGGTTTTTATGTTTCTTATTTGTATTAATTGTTTAATTAATTAATTAATTAATTGTTTAGCTGTCTACTAATAAACTTTAATAAATCGTATTAAAAAGCAGATGCCTCTTGACTTATAGATCTGGAGAAGGATACAAAAAATAATGTGGCCTGAAAAAAAAAACCCAATTAATTAAGCCCAGACCAAATAAAGATGAATTACTCAGGGATGGGATTCAAAATTTTTAACAACCAGTTCTGTGGACGTGGCTTAGGTGATGGGCACGGCTTGGTGGTCATGGAACTGGGTGGATGTGGCTTGGTGGTCATGCATTGGCTGGGCGTGGCCAACTCAACATCACTCACATCGAAGCACACATCTCCTCGCCTGGCCTATCGTGACTGTGGGGATGCTGCAACACATAAGTGTGAAAAATGGTCATAGGTCAGTGCCATTGTAACTGTGCCATTGTATTGACAGAACAGTTTTCCTTATTTGACAACTAGATTGTATGCGTTTAGCCCTATTTACTTTGGATGGGGGGAAGTAGAGAAAAAAAAGTGCCTTTTTTCAGTGCCATTGTAACTTTGAATGGTCACTCCACATAAGCAACGTACCAGAAAAGGAAGGGGAAAAAACTTCAGAGATGTTCCTGAGACAGGAAGTCTAATCCTGCCAAGAATAAAATAAGGGTTAACGGAGAGGCAGTTTCTGTAAGCAACACCAGAATGTTTCCTTCCTTCCTTCCTTCCAGGATTAGGCCAGTAATTTCTTCTAACAACCAGTTCTCCAAACTGCTTAGAATGTTAACAACCAGTTCTAGCGAATAGGTGCGAACCTGTAGAATCCCTCCCCTGGAATTACTGTCCTAAAATGATGATCACTAAGCAGAAACTCATATATTTTGAATATATAATGCAAGCAGATAATGGACTAGAAAAGACCACTACGTCTGGCAAGGTTGAGGAAGGAGGAGACAACACATAAGGTGGACGGACAGTATTAAAGAGATTATAAGACTCTTTAGTGTGGCAATGGAATATCACTAGAGCAAATTTAGGCTGTAAGAATTTGACATGCAGTATCAGGAATAAAATCCAGTGGTTTGAGAACTTTGACAAAATGCAAAATATGCATGAAAAGAATACTTTTTCTGGTGTTTACTTCTGAAACAATGAAAAAAAGGTTGTTCCCTTGTCTAAAAATCTGCAAGTGACAGATATTCAGCACCAAATATAATATACACCATACTATTAAATTAATAGTTACATTTTTAAAAGTAGCCTTCTGACTTCTTCCTGTACTGAAAGGCTGTACATATTTTTCATTTTTTATACTACACATTGTAAGCTCACAATTCTTCTCTTTTTCCCCTGAAATTATTATTACTACGAGACTCATACTCAATCCACCAATATATCAACACTTATTCATTGCTGATATACCTCAAAGGGATGAGTCAACTAAATTTTGATTACAGAGAAATGAAACATGATCTGAAGGAATGAATCTGTGTTAGGCAATCTTGGATATCTATATCCCAAATGAGTAATAGGAGCCTTATTTCATGAAATGTATATCCTGAGTCTAATAGCTGGTGTTAAAAAAACATTTTAGTCATATGTGTTCAATAGATTTGTTTTTTTAAAATATAGAATATTTTTGAGCTGAGCAGCCTACAGACTTATAAGAAATAAGTATAACATAAAGGAAGACAAGTTTTCCCAATTAATTGTTTGTAATCTCAAATTCCTTGAGTATGTAAAAGGAGAAGCTTTTAGAAGTACATAGTAATTGTAAGGGAGGCAGGATATACTAGTCCTGAAATAGAAGATGTTTGACAGGGAGAAGAACCTCTTCTTTCCATAAAGGCTCTCCCCATAAATGAAGACTCTGGAGAATCAGGATATTCTGTGGTTGAAGAGGAATGTGACAAAAGTGGGGCTAACCTACTGACTGTACAAGGTTAAATAATCCAAAGCTTGTTTACTTGGAAACAAAAGCCACAAAATTCAATGATTCCTAGTACCTGAAGGTTGCCTAGGTCTGCTTTGTTCTCAGCCCTGGACTGAGACCTCTATCAACTGATTTGCAAAGAGAACAAAAACCAACTCAATATCTCAAAGATTTCTTCTCTACTTCCCCCCATCCAAAGTAAATAGGGCTAAACGCATACAATCTGGTTGTCAAATAAGGAAAACTGTTCTGTCAATACAAATTTAGGTGTGTTTACAGCTTTTTTCTATCTAACCCTTGTTTTTTTGAGAGGAGCACAAGATTTTTATACATTTGGAGTTTTCCTCTTTTTGTGTAACTGCAATTTTATGTGCTTTATAACCAGGTACCCAGTTTTACAAATGTAATTCAATGATAATATATACTTCAGATACCTGTTTTTTTTTTCCAGAAAAAGCCAAAATCATAACCAAACTTCATTGTTTAAGTGGTTTCAATCGTTACTCGATCAAAAGCAGTATTATTCCTAAATTAAGGAATTAAATTTGACTTGCTGATGGGGTCTAGGGAACGAAAGTGTACAAGATTGCATACTTGCTCTTCTAAATAGTACTCCCAAACTGCCTGAAAAATCCAGTTCCATTGTATTAGCCCTCCATACACCAGGAAGCAATTGTAGTTTTCAAATAACTCATGTTCCTCTCAAGGGTATCTGTTGTTTGCTTCATAGCAGTGGAAGCTCATGAGTATTAATTTAATTACTTAATAATCATCAACCAGAAGAAATTGCTAACAAGAATTTTAAATTATGCTTTTAATGAGGTTGTGAATGTACATTTGCCAATTTGGGTAGCTTGTCTTTCACCACCTTCCAAACGTCATATATGTGTCACGAAGGCTTTTGAACAAATCACTTTGAGTTTTTGCCTCTAAATGGGCATTATCGCTGCCTACCTCAACCGGCTGCTTGCAAGATGAACTAGAACAGGCAGAAACCGACAAGCCTTTAGCAGATAATCTGTACTATCATAGAGACTCGCAATGAGAGACTGGATATGTGCCAGCATACAGGTCCAGTCTTTAACCTAGTTTCGCCTTTGATCTCTTTTTGTACTGACTCACTCTGTGACGACAGGGCGGCTCACTTAATCTCTAGCTATAATAGGGTGCTCATTTGCTTAGGGAAGGTTATCAACAAAGCGAATATTCATAGGGCCACCTCGGTACCCCGCTTATCTACGCGCACCCTCTCACGCATGCATGCTTGCACAGCTCAAAACAAAGTCATGGTCGTGGGGAGAGTTATGGTAGCAAGGTGGGCAAATTCGGATCATGTGAAACACAAGGAACGCGGCCGATGGTGGGCGGGCGGCGAAGGGGCAACCAGAGCGAAGAAAACAAGAGACACAAGTCAAAGGCACAGGCCAAGAGGAAGCCTTGAGGAATGCGTACAAGTCAGGGGAGCCTGGGGAGGGGGGAGGGCAGGATAACAGAGGAGAAAGGCAGATGAAGAGGGATCGAGATCATGGGGATCAAGGGAAAGGGTGGAAATCCAGAAGCCCCCAGCCCAGCCCGACGCCAACCGCTTCCGGCCAAGCTGAGACGAGCCACTCACCCTGCGTGCAGAGAGTCTGAGGTTCGCACCCTTCATCCACAGCAACCGACACAGCAGCCTGGAGGCCTCCCCTCTCCTCTGTGCTGTGCCTCTCCTCCGCTCCGCCCCTCCACGGCTCCTTCCTTCCTTCCTTCCTTCCTTCCGGGCCGTGTGGGCGAACCGGTCACCCGGCTCACGCTTTTGCGACCTGGCACGCGCGGCAGGTCGGGGAATCTTCCCCCTCCCCTTCATGGTGGATTCCCGTCGGTCAGCCTCCGGGGCTGAAATGGGAAAAGGACCGGGATGCACCAGTTCGTCTCGCAACTCAACCTGTCAGCCGAGTTTCAGGAAGCCCATCTGGAAATCCCGTCTGTTTAAGAGGCGCTCCTGGCCATTGGCCCTTCGAAGGCGTTGGATCACGAGATCTTAGGAACGAAATTGGGAGAGTTCTGCAGGTAATCTAGTCAAGCAGAGAAGATACTTCCAGACACCGCTGCCAATAAACTGTCTGTCTGTCTGTCTGTCTGTCTGTCTGTCTGTCCGTCTATCTGTCTGTCTGTCTGTCTGTCTGTCTGTCTGTCTATCTATCTATCTATCTATCTATCTATCTACCTACCTACCTACCTACCTACCTACCTATCTATCTATCTATCTATCTATCTATCTATCTATCTATCTATCTATCATCTACTTCCCTCCCTTATTCTGCCTTTAACTGTTCTGTAAGCAACAAAACTGAAATGGGGAAGAGGTATATCACAATTGCTTAATAAATGTTTCATATAGAAATGCCTAAATATCTATCCGGGGAAGAGTAAACCTCTTGCAGCAAACATAGTTATGTATTGTGGCACCTTAAAAGTACTATTATACCAGACATTGCAGTTCCATCTCCTGTTTCTTTCCCCATAACAAGCACTCTTCGAGGTAGATTGCACTATGAGACTTATGGAAGTCTTCTGTAGAAGACAACTTGAAATCTTCTGATACAATCTTCTGCCCAGGGTAGGAACCTGACCATTCCACATAAATCTCTCTCCAAGCTTTATTTGAAAACCTGCAATCACGGAGCCCCTACAACTCAAGGAAGTTGGCTATCTTGCCTCTTAATACCTCTCACAGTCAGGAAATTCTTCCTTATTTCAAGTTTGCATCTCCCTCTGCAAAGCTTGTATCTTGCCATGCTCACAGAAGCATCTTATATGGAATCTTATGTCCCAATTTCATTGTCTTCTGAATAAAAAGTCTAACACGTAGAACATGAGTTCTAAGATAAGATAATTGAAGTCAGCTCTGTCACCATTATAGATGTGCTTAGCGGGCATGCTATTCACCAGTTTTGAGGAAATTGAGCTAATATTAGGTCTAACACTTAATCCCAAACAGAAGTTTAAAAATCGAGAAGGAAATGTATTACACTGTAAGTAAATTTACCAAATGCTTTTAAATAACAATGTTGATGGGTTTAGAAAAAAATTGTGGAGCAAGAACAATTTCATCTGGTCTGTATATCAGAATTTCTATTGCAATATTAAACATCCCTATGGAAGTTGTTTAGAGACAAAATAAAGGAGACTGACCAATTTACAAATGTAAGATTACAATACAGGCAGTACTCGACTTACAACCACAATTGAGCCCAAAATTTCTGTTGCTAAGTAAGATTTCTTTTAGGTGAGTTTTGCCCCACCTTACAACCTTTCTTGCCACAATTGTTAAGTGAATCACTGTAATTGTTAAATTGGCAACAGGATTGTTAAGGGAATCTGGCTTCCCCATTGACTTTGCTTGTCAAAAGGTCACAAAAGCTGACCACACATGATCCCTTCATAAATATGAGTCAGTTGCCAAGCATCCAAATTTTGAACATGTGATCGTGGAGATGCTGCAACAATCTTAAGTGTGAAAAACAGTTATAAGTCACTTTTTTCAGTGCCATTGTAACTTCAAACGGTTACTAAACAAAGTCAAGAACTACCTGTATAAAATATTAAAGTCTGATTTATGTAACATTGGAAATCCCAAAATGTAATTTATTTATGCAGTTCTAAATCTTGTACTGGTTTTCTGACCATGAAAAAACAATAAATGCATATTAAGATGATATGATTTGCTAATTGGAATTTTCAATTTCTCTTTTCTTAGCATCAGCATGTCACAGAAAGCTAGCTTGCACCTTATAAAATGTATAATTTCAGATTATAGAAATTACAGAATTAAAGGATTGAAAATGGGCCTTCCAGATCATTTAATTCAATTCCTTATTATGATTAACATGATTAATTTCATAATATATTTGGTAGAGTTGTAATACTGTTATTCCAAATAAATTTCAATTGGTCCTCACTCATCATTTTTTTCAGCTGGGAATTCCATATATGTTTATATTCAGTGGTACCTATTCCTAAGTAAATATTTATATGAATTGCAGTCTTAGTTTGTTTTAAAAGCACTTTAGCAGTTTTTAAAAATCTAACACTGACTAGTCCTCAAAGCCTGTTACATAATACATTTATAAGAGCAGATGTATCTTGTTCAACAACCTTTACACTCACTTTAATTTTAGGATTAAAACTAATATTGTTCAAGTAAGGATGTATCTGAATCAACATATTGAAAAATATAAAAACACTTAAATTATCCACTAATAGCAAAGGAAAATATTTGTGTATTTGCAAAGTATTTGCAAAACAAACAAATAAATAAGGTCTTGCAAAGCTGCAAAAGTAGCCTTCATTGGAACATTAGGAAACAGTTACTGGACCAGAAAACAAGTGTACTCTTACAACATACAAGGCTGTATAGTAGTTACAAAGTCTACATTTTATGGAGTATCAGCAGCATTAAAATTGGATGAAGTCTGTCCAGGATCTGTAACTAGTTCTGAAATGCTTGCATTTATCTGAAAAACAGATAATTTCCCCCAAAACTATCTAATTTTTAGATGGAAAAGTCTTTGATTAACTGAGGATACATTAAAAAATGTGTTAAACACCCAAAGGAGAAGTTTAGACCTACATTATTTAGTAATTAGCTTGTTATTTCTTATTTAGCAACTCCAAATCACGGAGCAAAAGAAAGCTAATAAATTTTCAGAAGTTGTAGAAATTATTTGCAACTTGCTCTAGTTTATTTACCTTGTAATTTTTTTCAAAATAATTTCTCCAAACAGTTCTCTAATTAGCTATGAAAAGAAACACAAGGACAAAGGTTCAAAGTTTGTTTGGTGTTTTAAACATTTGTTGCACTCCCTTTTCATTTATGAAAATGTTGGTACATCTACTTAGCATCATCTTTCATTTGTAAGATTATAATTCTTTTCCTATTATTTATTTCCATGGTAAATTTGTTCAAAAGGGAAATATACCTCTTCAGTCACTTTAATTAGTATGCTGAAATGTTGACCTGAACGCATTGCATTCAAACTTTGCTCCATTTGGTCTTTTTTAGAATGGTGTGGTTTGCATGCGCCCCCTTTCCCTCCCTCCCTCCCTCTTTCTCTCTCTCTCCCTCTCTCTGTGGAGAGAGAGAAACAGAATGAAGAGATTATGGATTAATACAATATATATTCCAATGCCTGGGTTCTAATTAACTTTTAAGCACCAGACTCATCAAGATCTAGAGTCCTTGGATGCATTTCTTACTTTTGGGGTGCCATAGTTGTTTATGTTATATATATATATATACATACATATACACACATATATATATGTAATATATATACATATATATTACATGTGTGCTGTTCAGCTTCCTACGGGTATTATCCCACGTCATTGTAGTGCTTTAAAGTTGTAGCAACGTTTCAGCAGAATCTCATCTGCCATCATCAGGCTTCTGTATTGAGTTCGTCTGTGAGTCAGGCTATCACAGCCATTTCAGTTTTAAATTTGAGGCTAGCCTCTTGCTGTGCCAGAATGGTTTTTTCCTCATCCTGATTGGCTGGGAGTCTTGGTCTGTGTTTATTGGTCTTGGAGTTTGCTGTGTTCTGCTTGATTGGTGTTTCTAATATCTTCTGTCTGTTTTGTGGCTTTGATTCACTGGAGTTCCTGTATTGGAGGCTTTTAGTGAAGCTTGGCTCCAAGTAAAAGGACGACTATCATTTGTTAGGAAGCTAGGTTTCATCTGGGTGCCTGGTTGGGGTGTGTTTGAGCTGTGTTTGAGGTATCAGGGGGGATCTGTTTGTGCCCAGGTGTTTGCCTGGCTTGTGGTGTGGAGATTTTTTTGTTTGAGAGTGCAGGTTTCCAAATGATTGACAGTCTGGTGGAATCATCTCTTCTATTCAAGCTTTCAGGTCTTTTTTCAATCTCTATGGCTTCTCTGATGATTCTGTGGCTGGGGTTTTCTAGAGTGGCTAGGGTTTTGGTGCCATTGAAGTTGATGTTGTGACCTGTGGCTTTCATGTGTTGGACTAGTGAGGAGGTTTGTTCCAGCTTTTTTACTGAATTTTTGTGTTCATCCAGGTGGGTACTTATTCTTCTATTGGTCTGTCCAATATATGCGGCCATGCATGATGTACAGGGAACTTCGTATATGCCTTGGTTTTCTAGGTCAATTTTGTCTTTGGGGTTTCTAAGGATGGCTGTTATTTTTTTTGTCTGTTTTGAAGGCAGTCTTGATGTGATGCCTGTGTAGTATCTTACTTGTTTTTTCTGTAATACCTCTTATGTAGGGCAGGACAGCTGTTCCATAGGTCTGTTCATCTTCTAGGTCTCCATTATGTCTTAGTGTGTTTTTGTGGATCAAGCTGGTGATTTTGCTTTTGTGGAAGCCGTTGGCTGTCAGTACTTTAATCAGGGTGCATAGTTCAGTCTTTATATGTGTCTTGTCTGCCAGGCGTTTGGTTCTGGTGATTAGTGTTTCAGCCAAGGAGTTAATCTGTGCTGGGTGGTGGTGGGATTGGGCGTTGAGGTAGCAGTTGGTGTGTGTTTTCTTTTGGTATAAGGTGTGTTCTAGTGTGCCATCTGTTCTTTTGTAGATTAGTACATCTAGGAATGGTAGTTGTTTGTTTGTTTCCATTTCCATGGTGAACTTGACTTTGGGGGGGGTGTTGTTTTGGTGTGTTAGGAAATTGTTTAGGCTTTCTTTTCCATGGGGCCAAATCACAAATGTGTCATCGATGTATCTTATCCATAGTTTGGGTTTGTGGGTGGCATTAGTCAGAGCTCTGGATTTGAATTCTTCCATGAACAGGTTTGCAATGACGGGTGAAAGTGGTGATCCCATTGGGGCTCCTTCAGTTTGTTTGTATCTTTGTCTTTTGTATATGAAATATGTGTTGGTTAAGCAGTGTTCTGTTACTTCCATGAGGTGTTTAGCTGGTTGGTATTTATTTTTGATTATTTCAAGAGTTTCTTTTATCTGGACTTGAGTGAATAGTGAAACCACATCAAAACTTACAAGCAGATTTTCTTGTTCCACGTGTAGAAAACCCCAGCCACAGAATTATCAGAGAAGCCATAGAGAATGAAAAAAGACCTGAAGGCATGAATAGAAGAGATTATTCCACCAGACTGTCAATCATTTGGAAACCTGCACTCTCAAACAAAAAAATCTCCACACCACAAGCCAGGCAAACACCTGGGCACAAACAGATCCTCCCTGGTACCTCCAGCTCAAACACACCCCAACCAGGCACCCAGATGAAACCTAGCTTCCTAATAGATGATAGTTGTCCTTTTACTCAGAGCCAAGCTGCACTAAAAGTCTCCAATACAGGAGCTCTATGTTGCCAGCGAATCAAAGCCACAAAACAGACAGAAGATATTAGAAACACCAATCAAGCAGAACACAGCAAACTCCAAGACCAATAAACACAGACCAAGACTCCCAACCAATCAGGATGAAGAAAAAACCATTCTGGCACAGCAGGAGGCTAGCCTCAAATTTAAAACTGAAATGGCTGTGATAGCCTGACTCACAGACGAACTCAATACAGAAGCCTGATGATGGCAGATGAGATTCTGCCGAAACGTTGCTACAACTTTAAAAGTACAACTACAATGACGTGAGATAATACCCAAACGAAGCTGAAAAGCATATTATATATATGTGTGTGTGTGTGTGTGTGTGTGTGTGTGTGTGTGTGTGTGTAAAGTTTTCGCGGGTACTTACATGTGTGCTGTTCAGCTTCCTTCGGGTATTATGTATTTATTCAAAAATATCTGTTAAATTTAGTAGAGCTTACTGTCTTGTATGATTGAAATTGTAAGATAAAATTCTGAGCTTGAATTCTGCTGGCTGGGAGACTAAACAATCATCCTATAAATAAAGACACCTCTAGTGGAATTGAATTTTCATTGAAAATTAAAGTCTTTCCCATTGGAATCAAAATAATAGAAAAGGTTAACAAACAAACACACATACACACACACAACATTGTGGCCATATTCATGTCACCAGAACAAAGCATAGGCTATGATGTAACACAGCATGCTTTTTTTGCCTTTGAGTCAGTATTTGACTAATTAGTTCCTGTAGGTTGATTTTTTTTTTTGCAAGGTTTATTTTTTGGGAAGTGGTTTACCATTGCCTCCTTCCTAGGGCAGAATGACTGGCCTGAAGACACCTAGCTGGTGTTGTTCCTAAGGTGAGGCTAGATTTTACTGCTTCCTCCTTTCTAGCCTGATGCCTTGATCAGTATAACAAGCTGGCTCATTATTCCACACCATACAGTAATACAATAAAAAGACCATAACTAGGCTGATAGGCAGTTACATACCTCTCACCTTGTATTATGCATCTTCCAAAGGGATAGAATCCATTTCAACACTTTATGTGTGAATCAACAGAAGATCCATCAACAGTGTTAAGTAGCAACAGTGACAGATGCTCTCTGTCGGGTTGTTAAAATCTGCCAACTGAAGATGGGTATCTCTATACCTATTGCTATAAGCTTTGTGTTTTTAGGGAGTGCTAGATAATATGAAATTCTTTCTTCCACCACAATTAGTCCAGGTTTTAGAAATGAAGATGTGAGAGCAAGTGAAAGGACTACTTGATGAGCCCAACAACAATTCTCCCGTCCTGTTCATTCAATTTATCTGGCCGATAATAGGAGGTTGTAGAATGGGTATTTTTGCCAGTAGGCAAAGCAGGTAGGCAGAGAACTGGGAGAGAGAAGACGGTGAGGCTAAGGATTTGGTTTGGCAGTAAGTCTGGCTTGACAAGCAACATTGTGCGAATTGTCACATTAGTTACTACAGATTGTTTCAGAAAGATTGGTTACAGAATCAGTAAGGAACATTTCTGTACTATTTGAAGTATAGACTTGATTTTCTACCCATTTTTTCAATTTTCATGATGATTTGCTTGCTAAGCAAGTGGATGGCTTTTAGATGGCTTAAAAAATAACAGTTTAAAAGTTAATAAGACA
This sequence comes from Laticauda colubrina, assembly GCA_015471245.1. Taxonomy (NCBI): domain Eukaryota; kingdom Metazoa; phylum Chordata; class Lepidosauria; order Squamata; family Elapidae; genus Laticauda; species Laticauda colubrina. The sequence goes on along the minus strand of BLBF01000003.1, from coordinate 80,236,223 downwards.
CAGTGCTGGGGGGGAAATAATTCCGATAGCACACAACTAAAAGAGGCTCATGTAACACTATGGCCAGGTTATAAAGTTGGCAGGTTGGGATCATCTGAATTTGAGGGGGATATTGTTCCACAGGGCAGGCGGAGCAATGTTCCCTTCAAATTCAGATGATCCCAACCTGGCAGCCTTTAAGACAGCCATAAAAACCTGGCCATAACAGGGTAAGTGTGGTGAAAGAGAAAGCATGTTTTGCCTCCTGGACCAGTGGTGGCTAACCTTTTTGGGCTCCTGTGCCAAAAATTGTTCGCGCTCGCATGCTTGTGTGCCAGCACTCAGAAGGCAATGTGTGCAGGCCTCCCCACACACCCTGTACATGCACACATGACCCGACACGCTCCCCTGCACATGCGCACACGAGCCCCTCTGCATGCTGCACATCTCTGCGCATGTGTGCAAGATCCTCCTGTGCATACTGCACACCTCTGTGCATGTGTGAGAGATGCCCCATGTGTCTCTGTGCATACACATGCATCTCCCATGCAACCCCCCACTCCCCACACGAGTACCAGATACCCGACAATCAGCTGTTGGGCGGGCAGTGCACGTATATGTGCAGTGGGACTCTTCCAGGCGACCTCTCGCATGCTGGCAGAAGTGGCTCTGCATGCTACTTCCGGCACGTATGCCATAGGTTCGCCATCATGGTCCTAGATCCATGAAATGGTATTGTAGTGAAAATCTTGCCTCTATCAAGAATGGCTTCTTCTCCCAGAACCCAAAAAGCAAATGGGGTTATACTGACATATTTTTTCCTGCTGAAATTAAAATTTTGGTTTCTTTCTTCTTAGTGCTCTGTCAAAAACAACAGGCATTAGTGTCTTGAATGGGGATACAGAGAATATGTGACACTATCAATGAAACTTTTCATGTACTGGTACATGATTGGTGGGAATCTTATGGTGTTTCTAGGGATGGTGAATCATGAGATACCATATTTTTTTAGTTGTCTGTTCCCCACTCTGTTTTCAAGATAAGCAAATTTAGATACAATGGACATTGTGCTGTAGTAATAGTAGTAGTGACATATCTGACTCTTCTTCCCAACATAGAAATCTCATAGATATTGTCATTTGTTTGGTCCAAAATATTCCATCTGTGTATTCACTTATCAACACTTTTCTATTTCACTGCAATCCGGAGACTTGTTTGTCATTTCAAAAGACACTATCTGATTTATTTAGAATACTTATTTGACATACTATTCCTTGTAAACTTTAACCAATTGACTTCAATAAGTTTAAGATAATCTAACTCTGGATTGTGGCCAGAATGTGAAGATAATTATAAGGGTTTTTTTTTTCCCCTGCTGAAGCATCCTATAACTCTGGATTGTGGCCAGAATGTGAAGATAATTATAAGGGTTTTTTTTTTTTTTCCCCTGCTGAAGCATCCTATTATTTGGGTGCAATTTAATGCAACAACAGAACTCCGGAACACAGTACATATACAAAATCATCTAAAAGATGAATTTTTGCAAAGTAGTGAAGACTGCTTTGATTTTTTTCCCTTGGTAATCTTGCCTATTAATTTTTTTTTCTCAATTGGGCTGTTGAGCTGTCATTTTTTAAAAAAAAAATAAAAATCTTGTTTGGATTTACAATATCAAACTTTTGCAGAATTTTAAAAACACCCTTCTTTTATCTTTTTAAATACATGTTCTAGAAGTTGCCACCTAGCTAAACCTGCCTAAAATGTCGTGGGTTTCGTGGGAGCGAGAGAAGGGAAAGAAAGTTGAAAGCAATTTTCTCCTGTGAAAGAAGCCCTCCCCTTCTGTACGCCTAGGAGGTGGAACTTGCATTGCAACAATCCTGTAAGATTCTGCGATGTCAGTGCTGATGTCAAAAAAACTGAGCCGCATCAGCTCTGCTTAGGTGGCAGAAGTCTCAGAAACATCACATCCGCGGCACAAAGCTACCCTGGAAAGCTGAAAAACCACGCCAGATGAGGCAGTTGTTGGTGACTTCTTCTGTCTTCTTCTGCCAAAGAAAAAAGGAAAAGGAAAATCCATACGGGCATGCTTAGGAAGCCATCAGGAGCCAGTGTGATTTTTTCCCTGAGAAAGCTGCTGAAAGCTTTTCCTTTCATAAGTTTGCAGCTGACAAAAGAGTCCGTGTTTGCTTCCATGTTGCGTACCGTATATCTCACAGCACTTTATGCATTTGACCCGACTTTACCCCCATACTAAATCTCAAACTCTGGGTGAGCTGATTTCCCAGGGTTGAAGAAAATTCACTCTCCCCATCCAAGAAGGCTTACTGATTTACCCATGAATGGTTCCGAGCCGCTGTGGGTCGGTTTCTTCCCTTGAAAAGTTGGACTCTTGAGAAGAGTGGGCCTCGAGGTCGCCAAATCCCGCTCGTCAAATTCAATCCTTTGAAAGCAAAACCCGACGGCGGTGACGTCCCCTTTAAATCCCTACAGCGCCTCCAAACGGCCCCGTTTTTTTTTCAGCCCTAAGCCCCGCCTACGGGCTCCACCGTTCCGGAAGTGCCACGTGTACCGAGTGCGCCTGCGTAGCCTCCTTGACTTTCTTCCGGTGTGAAGAGCAGGGCCTCCCCTCCTGGGCTTGGCGCCGGAGCAAGACTGAAGAGACGCCCGCGAAGCAATCCTCTTGCTTTGCCGCTATGGCCCAGCCAGGAAGGCCCGCGTATAATAATAGCCTTACGGGAGCCGGCCAGCCACCGCCACCGCAGCAACCGTACAGCAACGGTGAGTGAAGCCGGCCGCACCCCAGGTCATCTTCGGGGGGCTACTGGCTGCCCTAAAAAGCGGGCTCGCCTTAGCTCTTGGGTGTCTCTGGCTCCCTCTCGCCAGGACAGTCGTTTGTCACGCCGCGGACGGGCAGGGCGGTCCGGAGCGCGGAGGATCCGTGTACGTGGCCTCGGGGGTGGTCTTGCGGGCCGACCCTTCGGTTGTCGCCCCTCGCGGAGCTGAACGGTCCTTCGAGCAGAAGACAGGCTTTTGGCTAGGCGGGCTGCCCTCCTTTCCAATCCCCAGGCCTTGCCTTCCCTTCCCTTCCCCTCCCCGTGCTTGGAAGGCGCTGCGTGTCACAGGGAGGTCTGGGAGAAAGGTTGTCGCGGTGGCATATCCGCACTCGGAGCGGCAGCTACGGCGCATTTTCTTACCGTTCTTGGGGGCGAGACAGCGAGGGACGCCCCCTGGATCACTCCCCGGTGATACTGGGAAGGACGAAACGCCTGCCGCTTGAGGCTATTTCCCAGAATTTAACGCCAAGGCAGGGGAAGCGGCTCCCAGAGGGAGAAATAGGTTAATTTGGGTAGCAGAATACATACATACATACATACATACATACATACATACATACATACATACATGCGTTTGTTTTCTTAAGTTTTCGCGGATACTTACGTGTATCCCGCTCAGCTTCCTTCGGGTATTATCCCACGTCATTGTAGTTGTGCTTTTAAAGTTGTAGCAACGTTTGGGCAGAATCTCATGTACAGTAATGATGTACTCATGTACAGAATCTCATGTAATCTCATGTACAGAATCTCATGTAATCTCATGTACAGAATCTCATGTAATCTCATGTACAGAATCTCATGTAATCTCATGTACAGACGAACTCCATACAGAAGCCTGATCATGGCAGATGAGATTCTGCCGAAACGTTGCTACAACTTTAAAAGCACAACTACAGTGACGTAGGATAATACCCGAAGGAAGCTGAGATATATATTGAGTTCGTCTGTGGGTCAGGCAATCACAGCCGTGATACAGCCGTGATATACGGCTGTGATAGCCTGACCCACAGACGAACTCCATACAGAAACCTGATGATGGCAGATGAGATTCTGCTGAAACGTTGCTACAACTTTAAAAGCACTACAATGACGTGGGATAATACCCAAAGGAAGCTGAACAGCACACATGTAAGTACCCGCGAAAGCTTAAAAAAACATATATATATATATATGTGTGTGTGTGTGTTTGTATGTATGTATGTATAAAACTACCCGATGAGCTAACAAATTGTGGCTCAGGTTTTGTGTCTTGCAACCTCTTGATGCTGTGTGAGGGAGGGTTTGTCTTTAGAAAACGGGGTGGTTTGCAATGTCCCCAAATGTGTGTGTTCTGAACAATTAATTGATTAATTACCCTTTTGAGACGGCTTCCCAGTTGAGCATTCTTTTAGCAAAAAAAAAAAAAAACCCTACACAGTGTGTGTGTGTGTATATCTATATCTATATATTGTTGTGAAGAGAATAATAGCATACAGAATGGATGCTGCTTGCTTTCTGGGACCTGTGGGCGTAAAGAATGTTGTGCATAATTCAAAACCTCCTGGTTTAAGGAATTCATTATGCTGGTATAATCAGAAAATCTCTCAGCTGACTAGTTGCTCAATTTCTCCTCCTCTCTAGATCTCAAAGCTGTCAGTTGAGGCTGGTTGAGGAACTGTGTAAACTGTGCCTCATTTGTGCACTGACCTCTGGTAAAAATAAGAGCTTCTGGTAAAAATAAGAGCAATAAGCCAATCTATAACTGTGTTTCACTGTATAGTTTCACAGTTGGATGTTGACAGTAATTAGTATTCTATTTTTTTAAGATTATAAGTTTAGGAAGAAAATCAAGTTGTATTGTACTTACAAGAGTTGTACAAATTTTGTTTCTTAAAAGATTGAAACTGGTTCTATAAGTTATGGTTCTGTCATACAGAACTTTGTCCTTTCCCCTTTACTACACCAATTTGGAGTTAATGATCATAGCTTTCATTATGTGAGAGTTTTCTATTACATGTGAAGTGTAGAATTCTAAATATTGGCATTCTGAATTATAAAGTGAGAGTGACACAAAGTTAGCTGGGAATGACATGATTATTAATACAACAGGATCGTGTGTTGGAGCCTGGTGGGCAACAAATGGAAATGTAGAAAGAATACACAAGCCAATTGTATTGTTTAGTGTATTGCAAACTGATTAAGGAAGAGTAGCATTTGGCCTGTAGATTCTTGATATCTTGCAAATCAATCAAGATGGACATATAGGCATGGTGTGATTTTTAATCAATATTTTTGATCTCAATACAAATCATAGTATAGGTAGTCCATGATTTACAATTCTACCTGATGTTTAGATGTACTTATCTGTTATCAAAATCATTAGTATGGCTAAAGGAAGCAGTGAATCCCATTTTAACTTTGCATTATGTAAAATATACTTTGTTTTATCAGTCCTGAATTCTGAACATGTTTAGTTTCAATAAGTAATTCTGAGTCCTGATGTTGAAAGAAAAATCTTGCTTCCATCTGTATTTTCCACATCATGCATAATGCTCTTATCATGTTATCTCTTATCATGTTATTTATGCTCTTATCATGTTATCTCTCTCTCCTTCAAATGAAAAAGCCCCAGATGCTACAGGTAATCCTTGACTTACAATCACAGTTGAGCCCAAAATTTATCTTGCTAAGCAAGATAGTTAAGTGAGTCATTCCCCCCCCCCCCCATTTTATAACTTTTCTTTCTTGTTGAATGAATCATTGCAGGTAAGTTAGTAACACAGTTAAGTGAATCTGGCTTCCCCACTGATTTTGCTTGTCAAAAGGTGATCACATGACCCTGAGACAGTGTAATCATCATAAACAGGTGTCTCAATGTGTGACCACAGGGATGCTGCAATGGTTGTAAATATGAAAAATGTAAGTCACTTTTTTTCAGTGCTATTGTAACTTCAAGGTGACTAAACAAATGGTTGTAAGTCAAAGATAACTTGTTTTGTACATTATTTTTCTTTAGTTGAAACAATTTTAAGCTTGCATGTCTTATATTTTAATTTGTCTATGTGGATCTATGATGATTTAAAACATTGGAAGATCTTGAAATTTGTGGTCTAAAGTGTTTTAGGTGTTGTCAATTAATTTTTTTTCAGAAGTAATTTCATTTATATTTTAATTAAATATATGTATTTTTAGCTTATAAAATATCCCAAGACTCATTTGAGACTCTTGCACAGAATTTTGAATGTTATCCAAAATCTTGTGTAGCTTCTGCGGCAATAAAGGCAACAATTCTGACTAAACTGCAGTTTTAAATAGAACAATATACATAACAGAAGATACTGGGTGATAAGAATGCTCTCTTATTGAAAATGTATAATTCTGAATTAAGGAATTGTAGATTCCACTTGTTTTTGCAATCAGGGAAAGCCTAAACAGGAAACATGTTGTTTTATGCTAGACAAAATAGTAAGCTACCATTCTCCACCAATGTTTCAAGCCTGTTATTCCATTACCTTTCTGCTTTTCCAGCCCAGTAGTGGCAGTATTCATTGTCTGATTTCTGTAACTCCATAAAACTGAAAATAAGACCTGATATCCTATGTAAAAAGAAATGGAATTAGGTATTGTATGTAGCAGAAATTCCAAACTCTGATTTTTTTGAGCATCAGAGAAAATTTTAAGTCATAATTTTATTTGCATTGATGCTGAATATTGCTTTGGAAAATTAAAGTGTTACAAAGAGACATAATTGGAATTCCAATTTGTTTTTGAAGTAATAGGACAATTTATGTTCACGCTGCCTTGCAATTATTAGCTGTTTTCTATGTAGAGAAATGGGTTGTGATCCTGAAAATTCTATGGTAATTATTGTATGGAATGATGGGAACATTTAAGCTTTTACACTTCCATCAAAGGCGATGTCCTCTAGACTTGTTATATAATTTGATGCTGTATTTAGTTACACGGGCATAGTACATTTTAGAATCTGATGTTTGAATTGTCACAGTGTGACCAGTATCCCTTCCTCCACAAAAGGCATTTGTCATTGTGATTTGCCTCTGTTCTGAAAAATTAGAAATTTTGCTACTGTGCCCCCTACTTTGTGATTTCAAGGAAATTTCAGTTAGATATTCCTCTTTGTGTTTTAAATCTATTTCTAGTAGTTATTATTTTTATAATATTATTTTATTTTATATTATTTTATAGGTCCTAGTAAATTTAAACCTGTCCACACTGTATGTATTCTATAGGTTCTTATTTTAGCTGATTTAATTCTTATGGCTTTTGGTCAGATGAATTTGATTACCTTGTGATATAAATCCATAGTCAAGAACATTGTATTTAATTACTTTAAATCAACGTATTCACTAGTAAATAGTAGCACTTAATAAAATTACAGGTGGTCCTCAACCTAGGACCACAGTTGACCCCAAAATTATGTTGCTAAGTGAGACATTTGTTAAGTGAGTTTTGCCCGATTTTATGGGATTTCTTGCCACATTGTTAAGTGAATCACTGGAGTTGTTAAGTTAGTAACACAGCTGTTAAGTGAATCTGACTTCCCCATTGATTTTGCTTGTCAGAAGATAACAAAAAGGGATCTCATGACCTTGGGACACTGCAAGCATCATAACTATGAGTCAGTTGCCAAACATCCAAATTTTGATCATGGTAGGATTAATTGTCCGTTGATATTATTAACTTTTACCAAATATACCTTTGGATAAGGAATTTAGGTCTCAAATCCTTGAAACTACAATAGTGTGCTCTATTCTCTTTTTGCTTAATTTTATATTCATTCCTCCATTCTTTACATCGATTCTTTATTGTACAAATTGAGCTCATATTTGCTATTCATTAACCTTAGTCTTTGCACTTTTATTGAGAAGTTAAGAAGCCTGTTAACATGTCTTGCTTCTACTGTACATTAGAAAGAATAGTATAAGAAGTTATATTCTTCATTTTGTGTTTGTGTACATTTTTAAGAAAAAGTGTACAATTTCATTTTAAACTTTTTAATTTAAATTTCATCCATCATTTTTATTCATCCTTACTCATCATTTCACTTTGGCTACCGTGTTTGCTATGCAGTGACAGTGGCAGTTGTTATTGATATTGGAGCTAGGTGTATAGTGAGTGGCTCTTGCTTGGAGAATACGAGAGCAGGACAAGTTGCAATGGGAAAGCGCTGAATGTCTAGGTGTAGGAGATGGGATCCCTCTGTTCTACTAGAGTTGGACCCAGCAGTCAGCTTACAGATCCTACCACTGCCTCCCTCTGCAAGTTTTTTTCCTGAGGCATTTTGAGAGAATGAGAGCACAAGTCCAACACTGCTAGAGCCTGCTCGGCCAACTGTTTGCTGCAACCCCTCCCAACAATGGGTCGAGAAGCATCTGCATCCAGAGGGATTGACCAAGACATAGCTGCATCCCTAACCTTAGACTGATGTACAGTAAATTGTAGGCAGGGACAGGACCTGCTTCCACTGCCACTACTACTGTTTGATGTGGTTAACGATGCCTCAGTGCGAGGCTAAGCGTGCAGCTGTCTGTGCACGTGGCCTACTTGAAAGTGCCACACAAGGTGTTGGCCTTACTTCTTGCTGTTCCTGGATGTGAAGTGGGGAGTCATCAGTTTGAGACTCTTGTTTCAAGTTGCAGAAAATTTGAAGAAATAATATGTGCTTTTTCATATAGCAGAAGAGCGATAAACTTTAAAGGAGCAAAACATAAGCTGAACTCCATGTACAAGAACTACCGGTATGAAGAATGATGTTCATTCCCTCAGTCTTGTTATTAATTTTATCTGGTTATCATCCAGAGCTTGGTATATAAATTGTTTATATAGCATTGAAGAAATGCACATGATTTGATTAATTGAATAGTTTTTAACAGACTTAATTTGAGGATCTAGAGCAGCTTTTCAAATAACTTGGATTTAAAATCAGACTGAAACATGTAAAAGTATTAAGATAGAAAAAGAGATCAAGCTAAAAATGGTCTTTTAAATGTTTATGTTCAAGTATAGAACATTATTAAAATACAGTATATAAGACTGAAATAAATGAACTTGATCCTGGTTGAGTTTGTATAACATGACAAATATGGAACAATTTGGGAGGGTTCTCTCCCCCTCCCTTTATGTGGGAAAACATTCCCATCCGGTTAGTCTCACCTTCCACATTAATATTTATTTTCTTCTTTTGGAGGAAAATATTACTTTTTGTTACTTTTTATAGACAAAGGGTTAAACAACCACTTTTTGTTATTCTTTTTATAAAATATAGAATTCCTATGGCTATAATAATAGCACATGCTATTGAAAAATAGACCTAGTTGGGTACAGCAACGAAAGTGGCTGCTGTATTTCTTTCTGTCAGTCTCTTCCCTGAAGTCTTGTAAAACCATCATGCCTCCAGCTTTCCCTACTATGCACAGTTAATTGTTCTCTATTTTCAGGTAATGGTTATTCTGTTGACAAAAATCCATCCTTTTAAAAATGATATAATTTACTGTAATGCTGAGGTTGATGGTGCTCATGGGTAGCTATACTTCATTTGGATTTTTTTTTCTTCTTTTGCTTCTCCAGCAGTTCCCTATGACTTGTTTTAAGCCATTGCTAAAGAGCGGGTTTGTACAGTTGTGGAGTTTTTGGGATTCATTTATACCTCTTAGGTATCTTGATCTTTTATTATGGTATTACAGATAGTAATAAAGCTATGGGATTTCTGAGTAATTTGACAGTTTGTAAAGCCAAATAAAATTAGTGGATGCCCTTATTCACTTTATTTCAATTACTGAAATAACCTGAGGTTTCTCAACAAAAATGTTTCTCACTTATTAATTGAAAATGTCTTCCTCTAGGTCCTGTGCCAGGCTCATTTATGAATTCATCACATTTATCAGATGGACAGGGACATAAGTCTTTGATCCCAAATATGTATACTCAGCAAATTGCAACAAAGAATCCTCTGCATGCCACCTCTGGACAATATAGCCATGGTACATCTTGGAATATACCTTCTGGTCAGACTCTTAATAGAACCCCAAGGGGATCTTCTCTGACAGCATCACAGCCAAGTCCTGTTGCCCAAATGCCTTCTTCTTTGCAGAACTCAACTGCTGTATCAACTTCTGATGGTAGTTTTTATTCTGGAAATAATCTCTCAGCTAATTCAAACTGGCAATATGTGCAGAATCCTTTGACTCAACCTAATCTAGTATCTCAACCAAATCATTTTGCTCACACAATAACTTCGCCGTTGTTGCCATCAGGGAATACAAATTTGCCTACAAACTATCATTATGTTCCTTCTGCTGGAGGTCCTCCAGTTCAAAACACCTACACAAGGCAAGGTAAGAAAAAAGAAGTAGTATAGACTATATCATTATATCCGATATAAGGAAAAATCCTAGATATTTTTCATCCAAGGTATTCATGATAAGTTTACAACTGGAGATTGTACAAGTGACCTTGTACTAAAATAACGGGATTCCCTCAGCCTCCTCCTTCTCTACAACTTCTAAGATTCCACAAACCTGTGTCAGAGGGATTCCCCTTTCATGTCAGAGTTGGAAAACCAGTTTAGCATCTTTCAAATGCTATGCTGGCTGATGGTACTGCAAGTTGTAATTCAATTACAGTATTTAGCAGCATCAACTAGCATAGCCAAAGATAAAGAATATTATATCTGGAGGGTTGCAGATTCCTCAGTCCTGTAGAGTAAACAAGATTTCAAACCCGAATTAGCAATACTGTTCTATTTAATTAGCAATAATACATTTTCTTGTTTAATGTGAGTCATTAGTTGCCTGCTGATTTGTTGTTTAGTGAATTTTCAGCTCTTTGATAGTTCTGGGGGCTAAGAAGTTTATCGTAGAACTGTGTGGCATTGTAGAATATAATATATAGATGTAGTTGTAATATGAACTTACAAATATGGTTAGTCTTCGACTTATGACCACAAGCCCAAAAATTCTGTTGTTAAGTGAGGCATTTAAAGTGAATTTTGCCCCATTTTACAACCTTACTTGCCACAGTTGTTACATGAATCACTGCAGCTGATTACCAGATTGTTAAGTGAATCTGGTTTCCCCATTGACTTTGCTTGACAGAAGGTCACAAAAGGTGATCATATGACCTTAGGACCCAGCAATGGTCATAAGTATGAACTGGTTGCCAAGTGTCTGAATTTTGATCACATGATCACAGGGAAGCTGCAAAGGTCATAACTTTGAAAAATGGTCATAAGTCATACTTTTAAGTGCCATTATAACTTTGAACAGTCCATAAATGAACTGTTGTAAGTCAAGGACTACCTGTATTGATTCTGTTTTGGCACAGATAAGTAGTGCTAATGTGGTGATGAGAAAAAGGGTAGATCTAGAGAACATTCTATCCCTGCTGTAGAATGAATATATTGGCCTGTATTGCTCTTGTTGAATGTTCTGTACTTCTTGTCTCTGTTTATAAAATGGTATGATACACCTACATAGAACATATATTTGCATAGAACAACTGTATGTGAGTCACTATATTGTAATATTTAAGGGAACTGGAATCCTAATAACCCGTCTTTAGCTGTAAAAATACACTGTATGATTCTGTAGTAATATGTTTGGTCTTTGTTAGTAACTTCTCATGGGATGAGTGCAGTTGGAAGGATATATGATTTTGCTTATGTATGACATTAAAATTAAATTACTGTATTTTTTTTACCCAAAATGTGCAATAGTGATTTGGTTTATACCTAGTACTAAACTGTAAGACGGGGTGGGCAGCTATGGCCCCTTTACGATCTGTGGACTTCAACACAGTGGCAGGCTCAGGAATTCTGGGAGTTGAAGTCCATAGGTCATAAAGGGACTATAATGCCCACCCCTGTGGTGCAATGGTTAGAATGCAGTACTACAGGTTACTTCTGCTGACTGCCAGCTGCCTGCAATTTGGCAGTTCGAATCTCACCAGGCTCAAGGTTGACTCAGCCTTCCATCCTTCTGAGGTTGGGTAAAATGAGGACCCAGATTGTTGGCAATATGCTGACTCTGTATACCTCTTAGAGAGAGCTGTAAAGCACTGTGAAATGGTATATAAGTCTAAGTCAGGACTCTTTAAACTTGGTAAGTTTAAGACTTGTGGACTTCAACTCCCAGAATTCCTCCTCCAGTCATGTTAGCTCAGGAATTCTGGAAGTTGAAGTCCACAAGTCTTAAACTTACCAAGTTTGAAGACCCTTGGTCTAAGTGCTATTGCTATTGTGCTAAGAAATGAACAGATTCTGTATCAAAATAAATTCATTGAAACACTGTGTTAGGTTTAAGTTCTGCTTAGGTTCTTGTACTGTTCCACTACCAGCTAATCAATTAATTTATTTGCCAGTTCAACCTCCTTTAGGACCTTCTGCAGTTGGAAGTCCAGCTTATACACATCCTTCTGCTCCCCCATTAGCTCCTCCCCCAACAAGCACTGCATCCCAGGCTGTACAGAACTCAGCAAGTATGCAAGAAGGTAAGCATTAATGCGGTTATTAGAGGAAGTTGCTTTTAGCCAGTTAGGAGCAAAAACATGAATTATGTAAGCTGAATTATATAAGGTTATTGAATATGATTATTTGTGTATTCCAGTATTGATACTTTATTTAGGAGAAAAGAGATCCTGTTAACAGCTGAAAACAAATAAATAGCATAGTATAACATAGCATTTTTATGGAACAAGTTCCATAAGCAAGGACTGGGTTCATTTTACTGAGCCGATTTACATTAACCATAATATATTGAATAGGTCAAAATAGCCCTATTTCCATATAACGCTAAGCCATAAATAATTATTTACATCTATGATATCAGCTGTGATCCATGTTACGTATTTTTAACAGATTCTTTTGTTAATAGGTGATACTACATACCCTTCTAATGATGGACTATCAGTCCAGAACAATTATGATGCAATAGAAGGAGGTGGTTTCCTGGGTAAGGTAGTCTTTCTTCCATTTCCATTGATCAAGAGTAAATTAAATGGGGAATTGTTTATATTGTATATTGTAACATATACTGTTTCAAAACAGCCACACATACAAATATGAGCTATTTTTGTATAGAAGAAATGTACTTCCTGGAATTGAAAATAGAACATATATTTATAAATTATGTATAACTCTGTGCCTTAAAAGTGATATGGATGCCTGTAGCAATTTAACAGACATTTAGCAATATTCTAATATTTTACTCAGCAGCACTATAAAGTCTGGTTTTAATCCAGATGTGAAATGTGTGTTTAAACAGGATGTAATTGATTTGTTTAAACCCTCAAGATAAAGTTGCAATTATAACTAGTTAACAATGAAAATGCTAGGTTACTATCAACAAAGCAAAACAATTTTGAAATTTATCCATTAGAAACATTGGACCTAAAACATTTTTTTCTTTGGTTGCCTATTAATGAAAAATGTCTATGTTCTTTAAATTAAAGAAGTTGCTCCTGCATGACTCATCCTTAGTTGGGTTTTTGTAACAAGATTTGGGGTATAGTATAAAATGAAATGTCTTGCAGAATATTTAGGTCTAAAATCACTTGGTTTAACTTTTGTCATGCTGGTTATATCTTAATAAAAACCAACATATGTTCCAGACCTATAGAAATTATACCTTACAATAATTGTTAGGTATGTGTAATTCTTGGTATATTAGATTTAAATCACTAATGGAGGCAGCTTGTTTAAATTGTGATTTACTCATTACTTAGAAAAGTTCTGAAATTTTCATTATTTACTAAGAGAGCTCTTCTTGTTGATAAAATCTGAATAGTTTTCCTACAGTGTGTGAATTAGTAATCAGAGATGCAGTTTTATGTTTCATTTTTGAAAGATAAATATGAAGCAGAATAATGAAGACCAAATTTTTTAGGGTAATATTACTTTAGAACAAAAATACTCTTAGAACCAAAGAAGAAGATAAATACTTGTGATATTGGAAACCAGACCAGCTCCAGTTCAGTTAACTCTGCATTTTTGGAAGGTGTTCTTCAGTTCTAAACTTTACCAATATTTTTCTATCCCACTTTAATTTATACTAAAAATGAATTCTTTTAGAAACAAGCTCATAATCGTGGGGTTTCTACCTCAGTGATCTCTGAAGTCAAATACAGTACTTAAAGGTTTTTTTCACCATCGCTGTTTTAGATTCTTACAAATAGCAATAAAAATAAATATTGAATGGATCACTTTTGGTTTAATGACCTTGGAGAGGAGGGTATACAGGTAGTCCTCAGCTTACAACCACAATTGAGTCCAAAATTACTGTTGTTAAGTGAGACATTTGTTAAGTGAATTTTGCTCCAGTTTTGGACCTTGCCTCAGTTTCATGAAAAAGCAGTTTCATGATCAGACAGAAACTCAATGAAAGACATTACAGGTAATCTTCATCTTACATTCACAATTGGACTCCAAATTTCTGTTACTAAATGAGACATTTGTTGAGTTTTGCCCCATATTATGATCTTTATCTAATTCATCCACTACCACAACCCTCACAGTCTTTGGTTGCAAGAATGATCCACTGGTTCACAGTCTGGCTGTGTTTCAGGGCAATAAAGTGTATTTGAATTCTCCCATCTTTTGTGCTTGATATTTTTCAAATGAATGGCTGGATTCATTGTCAAGAGTTAGGAAATCTTCAGTATGTTCAGGTGATACTTTTAGCACCTGATTCTGATATGCTCAAGCTTTGGGCATTGAGGGGCTGAAACACTAATCTGGAAAAAGTAAAAGTAAGTCATGTCCTCTGTGAATTACACTGGTTCTTCCAACAATCTTGGACAACATGACATGTCTTTTATAACAACTTTTGCAGTCCATTTGTGTTTATATAAAATGGCAGCAAACTGTCTACTTGCTTGAAGGTCTGTTATTTGGACTGTATAAAACATTCATACTGCATGGTTTTATATGCATTTTTCCTTAGTTCAATGTTCAAAACCATCACAAAAGGTTCTAAGTTCCATGGTGTTGATGAAATGCCATTGCTGATATGGAAATTTGGATTCGTGTGGTTTTGCCAGGTGCATTAGCTGCTGTTTTTATTTCCACTTTCTGGCTCTTCTTCAAGTGATTAACTTGCATCGCACTGCAGGACATAGTTGTTTAGCTTTCTTTTTGCTTTGTGAATGTTGGTTGCTTCACTTTTTCTAAACATAGGCAGTTGTCACTCCAAGTTACCTAAGAAGTCTAATTTTAAATGTGTGGTTAAAATTTATTTTCTCTATTTCTCACCACAATTTTTCTGCCTGCTGGTGGAACTACATGCTTGAGCACTCTGTGATGCAACGTAGAATGTTACCAGCATTCCCAGATTAAAAACAATGCCAATAACATTTTGTAAAGAATATTGTACTAAAGAAAGCTAATGCATGTGCAAAATATATGATGATAGTGAATCTGGAGATTTGAGCATTGGCTGGAATACTTCAAAAATATTGAGCTTTGACCATAATATACAGGTGAAGTCCTAGCAAAAAAAAGTTTCTTGTATCTGAAATCCCAAGTTAAGCATCAGCTGTTAATTGAAATATTGCCAAGAGAAATAACTAGAAATAGTGTTTGGCCCTAATAGTTCCATCTATTTTTTCATGAAATTTTCCCAAATTTCCATTAGTAGTTTTTGAAATAGTCCTCCAGATAGTGTAATAATGTGTTTTATTGGACATCATGGTCAGCAGGCTTGTAATTACAACATTACTGTGGTCCACTGTCATTTAACCATTGTTTGCAACCTTCACTGCTGGCTTCTGACAAGCAAAGTTAATGGGAAAATTAATAGCAAATGGCAAAGTGACCTTGGAATGCTGCAGCCAAACAGGATTCACATAGCAACGGCATTTGAGACTACTGTCATAAGTCAGCACAATCACATGATCTTGTATCTTACTTAGCATTGGAGTTCCCAGTCCCAATTACTGTTGGGAATGACTATATGTTATTCAAGTATCTGTTCTTAATCATATGAAAAAGAAAGTTAAATTGAATAAAATGATTTTTTTTCCAATTGCTTCTTGCTGTAATCTGATTTTTGTTACAGTGATCTATTCCTGTTTCTGTGATAAAATTTATTTTTAAAGTTATGAACAGAGGTGGTATTCAGTAGGTTCTGACCAGTTCTAGAGAACCAGTAGCGGAAATTTTGAGTAGTTTGGAGAACCAGCAAATACCACCTCTGACTGGAGATTTTACACTATCCTTCCCTTGCCACGCCTACCAAGCCACGCCCACAGAACCGGTAGTAAAAAAAAATTGAATCCTACACTGGTTATGAATACTATACCAAGTCTTCACTGGAAGAGAAGACTTTTTTACTGAAAGAGAGCAATGTAAGCCATTCAGAGTTCTTTTGGATTGGTGCCACATGGCAAACCTGTAAATAAATATTACAGTATAATAACTAGATTTTTGTTCAAATATGAGAATTCCATTTGTAACTTAAACCCATTCAAAATCTGTGACTAGAAAAGAGAATATAGTGACATAAGTGTATTTATTAGTGTGAAGACTGAGCATACTTAGGATCTCCAAAGCAGAAACATATCTTAAACTGAAGCTTTATTCAGGCAGCCAATTGACTCATGATTTAAGTTTGCAATACTAGGGGAGCTATTATTGCCAGGGGCGGGAGAGGGGGAACTAAATTTAGAAGTTACGTTTGTGGTTTTAGTTTGAGTGATATTACTTATTTTTGGAAAGTATTTTAAGTTTTAAAATTATTATTTTTAAACATACCACTTTTTATTTATTTGTCTGTAGAGTAATGCTATATAACTAAACACTGTATATCACTAAAAGTGGCCACAAATCTTAAGATTATTTACCATTTGGTGTATTTACTCTTTCAGCAACCCCACACAATTCTGCTTCTCAAAATACTAAAGTGAACAAACATGTTGGGACTGCTTATCCTAGCTTGCCCCCAGGCTACCAAAATGCTTCTCCACCTGGAGGATCAAGAATGCATTATCCAGGACCTCAGCAATTCCCTCAGGTAAATCCTTCTCAGTTTTATTCATGTTATTTCTAGGTTCTACAAAGGCTTTGTTGACCTTGTAGAAGTTGTTCTTTCATAATTAAAGAGCTCAAATGTTAGACCTGATATTGATAAAATGCCTTTTGAGGTGGTAGATCCAATTTTTTAAAAAAATATAAACTAGCTATAAATCTTGTTTTCAGTGCTACAATGAAATATAGAAGTTCTTGCTTGGTAAAGTTGTATTTCTTAGACAAGAAAATCAGTAGAGAAGACATTGGATGGATACATAGACTTGTATCTAGAACAGAGGTCTCCAAACTTGGCAACTTTGAGACTTGTGGACTTCAACCCCCAGAATTCTCTAGCCAGCATGGCTGGCTGAGGAATTCTGGGAGTTGAAGTCCACAAGTCTCAAAGTTGCCAAGTTTGGAGATCCCTGATTTAGAAAGACTTTTTAATAGTGGAATGGGTAGAACTGGCAGCCAATCACTCTTTTCCTGGTCGCCAATATGTCTACCATTTAACTTATATAGAGAGAAGAGGGAAAATATACTTAAAATGTATAAGTGGAAGTCTGCTTTTGAAACATATATAATATATATGAATAGAACATTAAAGGTTTAAATTAATGGTTCCTGAGGAATAATTTAGAAGTGAAGAATGTGCCAGATTCCATATTAGACTCCTTATTAAGGTATGCAAATTAAAAATTATAAACATAAATTGGAGTTTCCCTAAATTTATGTTGTTATATGAAAACATGGTTGGCTTTACGCTGACTCCATTTAATCCCACTCTGACCAGTCTAACGGTAAGATTTCTGAACATGTAGGCATTTGGTTCAATGAAAGAGCACACTAATAATTAGATATAGTACAGAGGGAAACTCTCTGGAGATTCTCAGTTTCTTCCAAGAAGAAGTGTAAACAGGTACTTCTCAACTTACAACAATTCATTTAATAACTGTAAGTTTCAGTGTAAGGAAAAATGTGACTTATGACTGTTTTTTACACTTACGACTGTTGCAGCATCGCCAAGGTCATGTGACCAAAATTCAGATGCTTACAACTGACTCATATTTGTAACAACTAGGTTATTAACAGCTGTAGTGATTCACTTTACAACTATGGCAAGAAAGGTTGTAAAATGCGGCAAAATTCCCTTAACAACTATCCTGCTTAGCAACATAAATTTTGGGCTCCATTATGGTCATAAATTGAGGACTACTTGTATCATGATGTGCATTTTCATCAAGACCAAACATATTGATGAAATATCACACACCATACTTATAAGTCAGTCTTGACTGATTTGCAAGGTATCAAGAATCTGCATGCTAAATGCAAACAAACAGGACCTGTAATTTGATGTGATCCTGGCTCTGGATAGAATTGTATTCCTCTAGAAGCAGCACACTTGTGATATGCTTGTTATCACATATAAGATAATAATATGGAAGCTATGTATTAAGTTATAAAAGTGTAAATTAAAATTGAATATTTGGGGGGGAAATCCTGACAGTAACAATAGTTTGACTCTGGAACCAATTATCCAGAATTGGTGGATTCCTCTTCATTAGATGTGTTCAAGTAGAGGCTAGACAGTCATCAGGGATATTCGGAATTGGATTCCTATCTACAACAAGGGGTTGGAGTTGTTTGCCTACATGATGTTTCTCAATTTCTTGACTAATCAGTTCCGAGTTATAGCTGGATTAGTACTGGCTGGTATACAAAAAGAGCAATTTTTATATGAAAAAGAACTGTTTTTAATTTTCCTATGTTAAAAGTTTCTCTTACATTTCTGTCCTTTCTGTCTCCCCCCCCCCCCCAAATTCTAGGGAGAAACGTGTTAAAACCAACTAAGTTGATGAGTAAGACTAGCTCAGCAGTATTAAACTATTATTGCTAAATATTTTCTGCTGTTGTAGACATAGTGGAAGGGGAGATATGCCTCTAATTTGAGTTAAGCATCAGGTGTTACATTTTCCCACTCAAGTGAGCTCCACCCTCTCATTCAAGTTTGTGCTTTATAGATACATGTTTAATCGGCTAGATTCTCCTCTTAATGTGATCCTTATAGAGATTTCAAAATTACCTCATCCCTCTTGCAATACTCTTCTTAGTTATTAATAATTCATTATGAAATTGAAAAAAATGCATTTCACCTTCATTATTACCTTCAGTTTTTTTTAATAATCAGTGTTGTCTACATAATAATACTGCATAGTTCAATATACTTTATTTTTTAATTTAGTGTTAGTATAGTGCAGTATTTAATATGTTGGACTTGGACTGGAATTATCAATGTATGATAATTATAGATAAGTGGATAATTTTGAATTCTACACAACCTACTTTATTATTCAGATAAAATGAGGATGTTTTCCCATGCATGCTTGCACAAGGAAAACAGGATAGAAATTCAAATAACTAATATTACTGGAAAATATTAAAAAATAAATATGGACTTTTATATCTAGATTAGCTTTTAGTGCCAATAGGATGGTGAGCTTGTTTATAATAAAACACAGGTAATCCTCAACTTATGACCACAATTGAGCCCAACATTTTTGTTGCTAAGCAAGATAGTTGTTAAGTGAGTTTTGTCCCATTTTACAATCTTTTTGCTGTAGTTGTTGAGCAAATCACTGCAGTTAAATGAATCACCTGGTCATTAACTGAATTTGGCTTCCTCCATTGACCTTGCTTGTTGAAAGCCAGCTGGGAAGGTTACAGCTGATTACATGATCTGGGGAAATTGCAACCATCATAAACACATGCTAATTGCCAAGCTTCCCAATTTTGTTCACATGACTGGGGATGCTGCAACAGTCATTAAGTGTGAAAACTGGTCAGAAGACACTTTTCAGTGCAACTGTAACTTTGAATAGTCAGTAAACAAATGGTTGTAATTGAGGACGACCTGTAAATAAGCTACTATAAGTGCTTTATGAAGTATATATTTACATCTAATATTAACCATACCATCCTCCATGGTGTCTATGGATTTAAATGTCTTTCATAAAGGTTAAATTTGTTTATTATTGTTATTGTTGTTATTATTATTGCAGCCTGGCTTGGGAGCAAATACCTTAGCTGCATCTATGGGTGGACTAAGTCTTCAGCCTGAAGGATTAAGACCTATCAATCTTCTTCAAGACAGAAATATTCTTCCTGCAACCCCCTTGCAAGCACCCATTCCCAATTTGCATCAAGATATTCAGAAGCTCAACTGCAATCCCGAGTAAGGTTAATTGATACTGCTCATAAAAGAATAAATCTCTTCAATTTCTATTATTCTGAGGGTTCTCCCTAATGTCTTTCTGGGTATTTTAAAATGCCACATTTTTTTCTGGTATATAAAAACAGACTGAGAAAATAATTTTAGTCCATCAACAAGATGATACCATAATGTTAGGTTTTAATTAGATTTATATATCCTATATCATTACTTAGATGTCTGCCACAACTCTTGATAAAATACAATTCTTAATAAAAAAATTATCACTGGTGAATAAAATTCCAATTTGTTTTCAATGGTTCTAACTAATCTATGTAAAGGAAAAATATAGGCTAACATGGTTCTTTCTATTTATATAACAAATGGTTGTACCTGAATACTTTTTGTAAGAAAGTTGCAGTTATTAAAATGATAGACTTAACAGCGGAATTTGAGATTGGGTCCTATAAGCTAAAATAAAAATTAAAAAGCTGTCATGATCTCCTTTTTCAAATATGAGAGCAGGGAGAGATTATAAAGAAACGGTTATCATTTCTTATGTTCATGGATAAACAGAAAAGATAGCAAAATGTATTGACTTTATTTGGCTCAGTTGTGATGAGGTGTGCTAATTAAACTTGTGAGTTGTCTGAATAATTTTCAGATAGATAAAAAGTTTTATATGATGGTTATGATATTGAGGTTTAAATTTGTATTCAGGTAGTCTTCAACTTAATTGCAACCTACCTGAAAAAAGGGAATTATGATCTTGTTCCAAAGTTTTGGCAGTTTCTTCTCCCCTTCTCCCCCAAGTCACATGGTTGCACTTGGCAGCACAGCTGCATTTACAATTGTTTGCAGCATTCTGTGGTCCTATGGATCCTGTTATATGACAGTTTTCCCAAAACCAGAAGTTACTTGGGTTTGCTTGATGACTGCAGCATTCATTTTACAGCTGCCACATTCACTTAACCATCACAAAAAATCAGATTGGTTATTTGAGTGACCTGATTTACGACCATCACAACATTTGACAGGAATTGGCAGGTTCCGTTATAGTTGTAAGTCAAGAACTGTCTGTGCTGTATTATCCCACTACATTGCAATTAAAGTCTACAATACAGCAGTATTTTTCATCTGTGTTGTTATGTTCTGCTGAAATGTCAGTTGCACAAGGCAGTGCTTCACAACAATTTCATAGCTCAAATAGTTTGAGAAGACAATTTCTACATTGCTGATAAGGAGGCAAAAGCTTTGCGCTTTATCTGGGTGCACAAAAATTATGCCCTTGCAACCAGGTGAATATCCAATTTACCATCATAACTTTGGAATTGAATTGCTTGAATCAAAATAAAGCTGTTATTCACATTCACTAGGCTGTGGGTTTTAATGATTTGTTATAATAGGAAGTAAAATGAATACTGGATTATAAAAAAGATTATCTGCACTTTTTCTATATTTGAGTACATTGCTAATGCACCTTTAAGTTTTGAGAAATTTAAACATTTAAACATTTGGAGTTAAATGCGTTCAGTAAACTGAACTGTTCTTTAAAAAAAACCTAAATATTGTGTAAACTGTATTCTCCCCAAATTGCAAAAATTGTAAACACCTTTATTTACAGATTTATGGATGGCCCACCCAAGCGACTATGACCATCAACATAAATATTATAGAAATTATTCATACATGTATGCTTAATATATACATGATCATATATATGAATCCAATTCATCAATTATTCTTTAGATTATATTTTATGAACATAATTAATGCTTGGTTAACAATTTATGAAGGCTTATCAGAGCTAAGTATTGGGTTCATATTTTTTCTCAGAAAATATTTTGCTCGAAGCAATAAAAACCTGAGGTCATTTTTGCTGTTTTCTCCATCTCTTCCTCCTCAATTCCCAACTTTACCCCTCATGTTTCTGTTATTGATTTGGGTTTGGTTTTGAATATTCAAATTATATATGGATCTGAACTATAGCTTCAGAAATATCCTGTTAGTTCTAAGGCTGTACTGTAGATATAAAAAACCAGCAGTATGCAAAGGCGATTTTGGATTCTAGTGGTGAATAAATAGTATAAATAAAAGATTGACCGAGAAGTGTATTTTTCAAAGTGTGATATTTCTAATGTTTCCTTTGTAATTTGGGCAGGGTATCTACTTACTTTACAAGTTAAGAGCCACGGTGGCGCAGTGATTAGAATGCAGTACTGCAGGCTACTTCTGCTGACTGCTGGCTGCCTGCAATTTTGCAGTTCAAATCTCACCAGGCTCAAGGTTGACTCAGCCTTCCATTCTTCTGAGGTCGGTAAAATGAGGACTCAGATTGTTGGGGGCAAATATGCTGACTTTGTAAATTGCTTAGAGAGGGCTTTACAGCACTGTGAAATAGTATATAAGGCTAAATGCTACTGCTATTGCTATTAATATATGACTGTAGCACGAGACCAGTTTGATTTTGCAATTAAGCACTAGGCTACAAACCAAGGGACTGTGAGTTCTAGTTGTGCCTTAGGCATGAAAGCTGACTTTGGACCAGTCACACACTTAGCCCATGATGTCAAGCTCAGGTGACAAATTAGTCAGTCAATTCCTATTGCAACCAAATTGGTTGACATTTGATTGATAAAAAAGAAAGGGGTGAGGGAGACATCCTGCACTTGCAAAAAAATGCTCGGAAAAAAATACTGCTGCAGCACTTTCATGCAATGCTACAAACTTATTTAAAATTTTGCATTTGTTACAGTTTTTTTTCCGAAACTGAATGCTGCTTAATTTTCTTCAAAATTAAGAGAGAAAAGTAATAACTGATTGTAGAGATCAGGAAGGCTGATACATGTGATTAGTTCTTCTTTAATCCTTTGGTTTTCCATATAGGTTGTTCCGGTGTACTTTGACAAACATTCCTCAGACTCAGGCCTTACTGAATAAAGCCAAACTTCCCTTGGGGCTTCTACTTCACCCTTTCAAAGATTTATCGGTATGTTATTTTTGTTTGAGAATGTTAGGGTGTTGATTTTCAAAAATACATAGCCTGTATTCAAATCACACTAGTTAATATTCTTCATAATATAAGAAGTATGGCACTCAACTCCCCAAATTTCCAGGCTGCAGCAAATTTCCAGAATTCTGGGAGTTGAAATCCACACATCTTAAAGTTGCCAAATTTGAAAACATTGTTCTGGATAATAATAATATTCTGCATGTATGTATTGTCCATAATTGTCTCAGAGATGAATTCCACGAATTTTCTTTGATTTATGTAATCTGTCATGATGGCCAATTAACATGATGGTTAATTCTGGCTATAGCAGTTTCTACAAATACAAATTCTAAAATCTAGGATTGTTTTTGGATGATTCTCCTAAATTTTAGGAATTTTAGTTTATCGATTTGGATATACTATAAGTTATTTAAAGAAATTAAGTCCTTTAACCAAGAGAAGAATTACAAATTAGAAAAAATTCAGATGAGATGACTTTACCAAAAATAGAATTTTATGTAAGTTGCCTTTTCAGAGTCCAGTTACAACAGCATATGGTATTTTAAATATATTTTATTTAACTGCATGTATGAATGTGCAGTGCTGCAACATTGATGAAATTTTACACAGATTGAACTAAAGATTGATTGAATAGCGATATTGAAGCTTTCAGTTTTTTATGTTTAACTTTTAAGGCAATTCAATAGATAATATTTAATCAAAGCTAAGAGCATCTTGGTATCTTTTCTTCCCTGGTTTTAATCTGTTGTGATGGTTGTGTTTGCAAATAATAAAGAGTTACTAGGCTAGGGAATAACCTTGTGGGAAATGGGACATCAGTTGTTACAAATTAAACGGTCTATCTTGTCTCCTCATAATATATTTCTTTTTTACATAACTGTCTGCTTGAATACAACATACAACATTTTATATAGGTTGTTCTCATCTTCTGGATAAACATATATTGTTAAGTGTGTTGCACTTAACACATCTTAAGTGTCCAAGTCCAAGTAATTTAGCATTTATTGAAAATGTAAGATATTTTATAAAAATTCAGTTTTTTGTTCCTGCTTTCAAAATAAGACCTGATTCCTTTATCAGATGAATATTTCAATGTTATCTGCAAATAAGAAAACTGCAAAGCCATGTATCCCACTGGTACATGACTTGATGACAAATGTTCTTAAACAAATGACTTAAACATTCTTCTTTTCAGCAATTGCCTGTAGTAACCTCTAGTACAATTGTGAGATGTCGTAGCTGTAGAACGTATATCAATCCTTTTGTCAGCTTCCTTGATCAAAGGAGATGGAAATGCAACTTGTGCTACAGAGTGAATGATGGTGAGTTTTTTTTAATGAGTTTAAATCCAATAATCAGTTGACTTCAAGATAAGTTCTTAAGTGTACACGTGTATACATACACATAAGCTATTTAATTCCAGTAAGATACATTTATGGCATCAATCTCTCGCTACTTTTAAGTCATTGAACATATTGTGGGAATAAATGTTTCTTTAAAAGACTATTAGGCTGTAAAATATTATATAAAATATTGTAAACCTTGAGAGTTACACTGGTTTATAAAATGTATTTTTCCTCCTATAGTACCTGAAGAGTTTATGTATAATCCTGTGACAAGAGTTTATGGAGAACCTCATAAAAGACCTGAAGTACAAAATGCCACTATTGAGTTTATGGCTCCTTCTGAATACATGGTAAGATCTCCCTCTCCAACTTTCTTTCTCTTCATTCCTCCCCTCCCTCCCTCCCTCCCTTCCCAATCTTATACACTGGGTAGTCATAACAAACACAATTTGTGCAGAACTACTGTATCTCAACATTTTCCTTCTTTTATTTGACTTTCATTTATCCATTCTTGCATAGTTGTTATAGAAAAAATAGACAGTAGTACTTCAGTTGAGACAAAGTGACTGGCTATACTTTGTACCATACATCTTAGAGAACTGTGCTACATCTTAGAACTTTCAAGTAGTTGGTTGGATTCTCAAGCTCTTCATGAGCATCTTCCTTCTGTATTAAAAACTGCTCTTAAGTTTCCAAACTTCCAAAAGCACTCTTTCACATACTGTGAAGGATTATTAAAAACAAAAACAAAAATCAAAGAGTGTGCTCTTGCTTATGAAACAAATCAAGCTCTATGGAATTCTGTGTCTTATTCCATGAGTTTAGTTATCTCATTTTCCCTTTTTTTTGTTGATGCTTATGTACTTCTAGGAAAGCTTATTGATCTTATATTTCACCAGAGAAAAGGGTATCTTTCATTGGAGAAACATCTTTCAAGTCAGTCTACAGGTTCATGTACTCCCAAAAATTTGGGAGTAGTTTGTCATTACCTTCTTTCAGACTCCACCAACTTCTGTGGTTAAGGAGGACCAAAAATTAGATATCTCTGCTTCTAATCTAGCACCTCGACCTCCACACTGTCCAAGATTTGAAAGAAATCTTGACTCTAATGTATTGCATATTTACAATAAATATATATGTTTATGTCATAGTGGTTCTCAGTTTTCTAAATCTCTGAATCCACTATACTACCATTTGCTGTTTTTGAAAAATGTGTGGTGTGCATACTGTGATTTTTCTTCCATTTTGTAACACGAGTTACAAAGCTCAGTAAACTTGCTACAATGAAAACTTCTCATTTTCACAATAGAGAATTAATCAAACATGGATTATAATTTGTAAAAGTGCATTATATTTACGGTATTAAAAATACAGACTACTTTACAGCCAAGTAAAAAAGTCAGCAGCCCTAGATTGACATTTAAATGTTTATAATTGTGTCTTGTTTTTTCAGCTACGTCCACCTCAGCCTCCTGTGTACCTGTTTGTGTTTGATGTGTCACACAATGCAATAGAAACAGGATACTTAGACACTGTCTGCAAGACTTTGTTGGACAATTTAGATCTGTGAGTCCTTTGCATCTTTTCAATCTATCAATGTAATCTTTAAAATTAATATCTCTCCAGTCCTGGACCAAGCACACACAAACACACAAAGGGGTGATTTTATTCTGTTTACTAGATGAGAGTTGGAAAAAGATGCACTTGCAGTATAAATTGTCATCTCTCCCCCTCGCCCCCTGAAGTTCAACAGTTTTGCTTTAGAAGTGTTTCAAATCAAAGCAACACACAGGAGAGTATCAGTGGAGTCCTCTGGTCAAAGCATGTAGCAGATTCGTCAGCCATTTTAGGACCAAAGATAGTCGGGGTTGCAAAGTTCATAAGACAAGGCACATGGAGGGGGAGTTAGGGTGGTTGTCACCAAGGGACAGCTTATGCTTGCTGCTCCTTTTAATAGAAGCAACCCCAGTGCAGCTCGTGGTAGGGCGAGCCCCCTTCTGTGTGAGCAGTCTCAAAGAGCACAGAGGTTCTACTCTCTCTGCAGCCTGTCAAGCTCTTGTGTTGAGAGGAGGGAGGTTATTCTGCACTCTCATCTTCAGAGAATGACAGCATCTGTGTGTGCTGTTTTAAACCTACCTCCTTTGCTTGCTCAGGTAGCGGTCGGTCTGGTGGTACCTGGGTTGGCTGCTTGTTGTTTGTCAGCACTTCAGGAGCTGGCACTGGCTGCTCATTGTCTGTTCCCTCCTCTAACTCAAATCTGAGTCCACCATGACAATATCATTAAGTTGGGTTGGAATATGTCAATGCAGAATGTATAAAATTATACTTACTGTAATATTTGAGGAGTGGGTATTAAGGAATGTTCACTGAATTGAAAAACAGGACAGCACAAGAGTTTAGCTCATTGCATGATGACATTAGTATACAGATAACATAAATTTACACAAACCTGCAATGATGAAAGTTTATGGACGTTTTAGAATTATTGGTAATCCAAGTAGCATGACTCACAGTGTGATTTGAGGCTCATCTTTTAATAAAATAGATGGACTATTGAACTGAATACGTTATTTAGGAAATGTGTGCATAATCTGAAAGGATAATTTGCTTAAGGAACTCTGTATTTTGCAATGTTTGTGAGAAACAAAATGTCTTTTTCTGTAATGAAGGTAGACTTTTTCTCCATTTCAAAATATCTCACCTGGGCCATTTTCTGTCTTTCCTTTTTTTTTTTTTCATATTATTGTCACAATGAAGTTCCATTCCACTACTTTGAAACTTAATAAAGAACTAAGTTCATGGATAATAATTTATTTACCTATATTTAACATGTTACATGAAATTTTTTTTTTGGAAAATATATATGTTCAACTTACATGTGCACACCTTTATGTATTTTATGCCTGGTGCTTAATTTCTCTGCTTCATTTCAGGCTCCCAGGGAACACTAGAACAAAAATAGGCTTCATAACATTTGACAGCACAATCCATTTCTATAGCCTCCAGGAAGGTCTCTCACAGCCTCAAATGTTAATCATTTCAGATATTGAAGGTAAGAAGAAATAATATTAAATACCAAATTTATGAAGTATACTTTATGACTTCTCATATACTCCTTAACTGGAACATTAATCCAAAACATTTTCTGTTTTCAAAGAGAAATAAAACAGTTAAATAACAAATCTTCGTAGTTTGCTATTAAAGATGATTCTCAGTCATACTGTAAGCTAGGAGAGCAAGAAAGGAAAAAGAACAAATGTCCTCTAGTCAAAGATACAGCTAGAAAAATGCTCCTAGATAGAATATGCCTCAGTCATTCGTGTTGAAGACTGCGCGTCAGTCTTCAAGAAAAGTAAGGTCTCTGCTGTTTTCAATTTTTGTTTTGAGGGGGAAAAAAAACCTAGGATTTAAATTTGTTCATTGCAGATTTTCTTTTACACACAGCCTTATGATAGTTGTCTTATTTACTATAGGTGTTTTAGGGTTACCTCTTAGCTCACTTATAAATTCTGTCTTCTCATATTTTCATAATAGGAAATGACAACGAAGCAAAGCACTTCACACACAACTCTCAAGGGTCCCCCCCACCCCAATTTCAGAGTCACTTTCTGGCTATAAGTCCCGGAAATAAATGCTATTATTTCTGTAGTTTGTACAATGTCTCTCATGACTGTAGTAGTTTGTATTTGGGGTAATGTAAAGGTTTTTCCTTCTTAGATTTATTCTGGGAGATGAGGGAAATTTAAAGGTCACTTTTCTCAGGTTTTTTTTTCCCACACCCTGCTTGCTTGCTTCTTGCCCTGCTTGCTTGCTTCTTGCTTGCTAATTAATAAATTAATTATTTTACTTTATTCATTCAGCTCACATGCCGCTTACTTTTTTTGGAGATGACTGTAATAATTGAAAGCCAATAAAAACATTCAGCCAATAAATAGTAACATTAAATTAGTTAAAATTAACAAAAATGGGGAGGTAGGAAGCAAAATGCATGTAGGTTGAAGATGGGGTTGTAGTCAGTTAACCACGTCCAGAAAGATTGCCCCCATGGGGTACTAGGCCATTTGGCAGAAGCAAGGCTTCAGGCCCTTTCAGAATGTCAGAAGGATGGGTATGGCTCTCATCTTGGGGGGGCTTTTGAAGTAGAAATGGGGTACTCTTGAGTTTTAATCACAGGTAGCTGTGATTAAAAGATGGCTGGGTGTCTATGGGCTAGTCTTTTAGTCCATCTCACCTCAAAAGGTTGTATTTTGAGGAGGGAAACAGGTGAAAGTATTAAGGTAGTCCTTGACTTACAACCACAAACGGGACTGGAATTTTAGCTATAAGTTCTTGCAGTTGTAAATTGTGACATTACTGAACCCATTGTTTACTGTTTTTATGCCAGTCATTAAGCAAATCCATTCTCCTGAATGAGCGCTTTTTGCTGGAAACTGTAGAAAACTTTGCGAATTGTAGTCCTATGACTGTGGACCATTACAATTAGTTGCCAATCACTGGGGGGGGGGGGGGGGGGGAGTCAGCTTGATTTTTATCATGGGTGGAAGGGCTTCATAGGTTGTAAAACAGCCTTTCCAAGGCTATCATAACTGAACAGTCATTATATCCAGTGATAAATAATAAATTAAACACTTTGTTATCTATCTTGTAGATGTGTTTATACCCATGCCGGAAAACTTATTAGTAAATTTAAATGAAAGCAAAGAGGTAAGAGGAATATTATATGTTGTAAGTATAAGCAAAAGTACACTGCTCAAAAAAATAAAGGTAACACAAAAATAAGACATCCTAGATCTGAATGAATGAAATATTCTTATTAAATACTTTGTTCATTTCATAGTTGAATGTGCTGACAACAAAATCACTCAAAAATTATCAATGGAAATCAAATTTAGCAACCCAGGGAGGTCTGGATTTGGAGTTACACTCAAAATTAAAGTGGAAAAAAACACTACAGGCTAATCCAATTTTGATGTAATGTCCTTAAAACAAGTCAAAATGAGGCTCAGTAGTGTGTTTGGCCTCCACATGCCTGTATGACCTCCCTACAATGCCTGGGCATGATCCTGATGAGCGGATGGTCTCCTGAGGGATCTCCTCCCACACCTGGACCTCCCACACCACATCCCCCAACACCTGGACAGTCTGTGGTATAACGTGGCATTGGTGGATGGAGCGAGACATGATGTCCCAGATGTGCTCAATTGGATTCAGGTCTGGGGAACAGGCGGGCCAGTCCATAGCATCAATGCCTTTGTCGTGCAGGAACTGCTGACACACTCCAGCCACATGAGATCTAGCATTGTCGTGCATTAGGAGGAAGCCAGGGCCAACCGCACCAGCATATCTGGGGTCTGAGGATCTCATCTCAGGATCTCATCTCTGTTTCTAAGGGCAGTCAGGCTACCTCTGGTGAGCACATGGAAGGCTGTGTAGCCCCCTAAAGAAATGCCACCCCACACCGTTACTGACCCACTGCCAAACCGGTCATGCTGGAGGATGTTGCAGGTAGCAGACGTTCTCCATGGTGTCTCCAGACCCTGTCATGTCTGTCATGTGCTCACTGTGAACCTGCTTTCATCTGTGAAGAGCACAGGGTGCCAGTGGCGAATTTGCCAATCTTGGTGTTCTCTGGCAAATGCCAAACATCCTGCATGGTGTTGAGCTGTAAGCACAACCCCCACCTGTGGACATCGGGCTCTCATATCACCCTCATGGAGTTTGTTTCTGACCATTTGAGCAGCCACATGCACATTTGTGGCCCGCTGGAGGTCATTTTGCACAAATGTCCCTCCTTGCACAAAGGTGGAGGTAGCAGTCCTGATGCTGGATTGTTGCCCTCCTACGGCCTCCTCCACGTCTCCTGAAAAATTGGCCTGTCTCCTGGTAACGCCTCCATGCTCTGGACACTACACTGATAGACACAGCAAACCTTCTTGCCACAGCTGGTATTGATGTGACGTCCTGGATAAACTGCACTACCTGAGCCACTTGTGTGGGTTGTGGACTCCGTCTCACGCTACCACGAGAGTGAAAGCACTGCCAGCATTCAAAAGTGACCAAACCATCATCCAGAAAGCATAGGAACTGAGGTCTGTGCTCACCACCTGCAGAACCACTTCTTTGTGGGGATGTCTTGCTAACTGCCTCTGCTTTCCACCAGTTGTCTATTCAATTTGCACAACAGCATGTGAAATTGATTGTCAATTGATTGTCGATTGACAATACTGATTGTCAATTAGTATTGCTACCTAAGTGGACAGTTTGATTTCACAGAAGTGTGATTGACTTGGAGTTACATTGTGTTGTTTAAGTGTTCCCTTTATTTTTTTGAGCAGTGTATATTTTAAGCAATTGACTTTTAAATATTTTCTTGTTCCATGTAATAATATCTAAAACATATTTTGGCCTGAGAACAAAATAACTTCAGTTAAAATGTTCATTACCTAATAATGGGACAAATCACAAATGGCAGACAGCAGTGTGAAGAGTAACTCCAGCCCACTTCTCAAGGGCCACCTAAACAAACTCTTTCCACATAATTGGACAAGAGGGTGCCTGAGTACACAAGATTAGGACAGTCAGAGGGCTGCTACTGATCTTTCTGGTTCATTTGTGTAACCTACACTCTCACCCTCCGTTCTGTATAACTAACTTTTAAAGCTCTAAGCATCTGATCAGCTATTATACTGATAAGCTTGGAACCTGAAATTTTGAAGCTTTCAGTTTTATCAGATGAGATGATGCTGTTACATGTTCTTTAATAAGTAAACAAAATAAACAACAGCTGAGTGATTAAGGTTTCCTCATTGGAGAAACCCCAAAAATGGATGGTATTTCCAATGGTGGTACATTGGTATATAAATTTTTAACATTAGACAAAAAACTTTCACTTAGTACTACTATTGATTTTATTTCAGTTTATTTTTTTTTAATCTGCAGAGTGGGCTTCAAATATTGGATAATATAAAAATGGATAAACATAACAAATAAAAAGATGGAAATTTGATTTCTTTCAGCTGATTCAAGATTTATTGAGAACTTTGCCTCAGATGTTTATTAAATCTTTGGAAACCCAAAGTGCTTTGGGACCTGCACTACAGGCTGCCTTTAAACTTATGTCACCTACTGGGGGTCGGATTACTGTCTTCCAAACTCAGCTTCCATCTTTAGGAGCAGGTGCACTCAAACCACGGGAAGAGCCTAACCAAAAAACATCCACAAAGGTTAGCAAAACAAAATTTACGCCTGATTTTTAAGTGACTCTTAAAATCTTTTTTTTTATTGTAACAGTTCTTTTTAAAAATAGTTATAGTCTGCAATGGGGCTGCAAAAATGCAAATTTTTCAACAGAAGAATATCTTCTAAACCACAGGAAACTATAGTTCTCCTTTATTCTGCTTTGGTCAGATTTAGCATTAAGTTCTGGATAGTATTCTGAGTTTTATAATTTAAGAAAGATTCAGAGAGACTGGAACAGGTTCAAAACATGGCAATGAGAATGATCAGCAGAACAGAAACTGTTGTGTGAAGATGTATTTGAAGGCACTAGGCATATTTAGTCATGAGGGGAAAAACTAAGGGAAAATATAATACTATTATATTCACATATTTGAAAAGGTAATTTGCAGAACATGTTCTGTATCACTACAAGAATTACAGATTTAAGTTATGGGAAGGTAGAGTTTGACTGCATATAAGAAAATTTCTTAAAAGTAGAGCAGTTCAGCTATAGAATTTATTTTTAGACAGGTGTTTTTTGGGGGTGTGCATGTATACCCTTCAAGTCATTTACTCTGGTAACTGTCTGGACAAATCCCTGTAGTTTTCTTGGCAAGATTTCAGAAGTGGCTTGCCATTGCCAACTTCCTAGGGCTGAGAGAGATTGGCTCAAAGTCATCCAACTGGTTTTGTGTCTCAGGCAGGATTCGAACTCTCACAGTCTCCTGAGTTTTAGCTTGATATCTTAACCACTACACCAAACTAATTCTTGAACATCTCTACAGGATGAATACAAATATAGACTGTTACAGATGATTTAATTTCATTTGCTATAATGAACAGGCCATTGACCCTAATGCCTAAATGGCCATTTTCAGTTTGACTACTAGGAAACCTAGACTCAATTCATTTTGTAACAAAATCCTTGTGTTAGTTTGAACATTAGTAACATTTTTAAATATTAGACAATAGCCAGTGTAAATCAATATTTGAACAATGCTGTCCTTACAGTAAGGCTGTGAGGAAAACATCACTTTTCAACCAACCACACGCTGCAACTTCCCTTTACCCAGCATTCCTGGTGAAAGCATCTTCAGTGCACACACAAGCATACAGAAGCAATTTAGCACAAAAAGGCTGTGCTAAACCTTTGGGAGGATGCAGCTGCTTCAGTGCTTTTATGAATATTGCTTTGTTGGTGGCATGAACGTGAGTGAAACACCCCTTCAAGTGCATATTTTGCCTTTTACCAGGATGTTCCTCTGACACCATCTACTGACTTCTATAAAAAATTGGCCTTGGATTGCTCAGGACAGCAGGTTGCAGTTGACTTGTTTCTTCTTAGTGGACAGTACTCTGACTTGGCTTCATTAGGTAAGACATTCTTCTTGCTCGCCATTTAGGAATGCTTTGTTTAAAGATGTAGATTGCGCAGGGATGATTATAATAAAATATGGTCATCCTTTATATGGTCATCAAAACTGCTGCATAAAACTATATGTATTCATGAGAAGCCCTGTTCTACTGGTTTGCTTTCTTTCCTGCTTGATTAATAAAGGTATACAACTGTAGTAAAGTTGTAATAAACTTTGTAATGAACTTTGTTTTCACAATTACAGATTTGAAATTGTAAAAACTAAAACATTACAATCAAAAGGTGGAGCAATAAATTTCAATAATGTATTTTATGATATTTCCAGTTCATTGTGTTTAAAAATCTGTTCTTTAGGAA
Organism: Laticauda colubrina; assembly: GCA_015471245.1. Taxonomy (NCBI): domain Eukaryota; kingdom Metazoa; phylum Chordata; class Lepidosauria; order Squamata; family Elapidae; genus Laticauda; species Laticauda colubrina. Next base: position 80,202,891 of record BLBF01000003.1, on the reverse strand, counting down.
AGAAATGTATTCCACTTCAATAGTTAATCTAATGCTTGAAAAAAATGTGCATCTTTTTCTTACTGTAAAACATTGTTTTTTTACTCTAAGTCCAAAAATGAAATAAATTTACTTTTTTTAGGATGTATATCAAGGTATTCTGCTGGTAGTGTCCATTATTATCAAGCTTACCATCATCAACACAATCCTCTTCTGGTGGAGAAATTACAGAAGGAACTAAAGCGGTATTTAACTAGGAAGATTGGTTTTGAAGCTGTCATGAGGATAAGATGTACCAAAGGTCAGACACTTTGTATGCCAGTGTTAATTGAAGTATTGTCAAAACTGCTTAAATAAGTGAAAAGGTGCATGTAAAAATCTGAAATTCTAAGTAGCCTGAATTTGGAATTCTGATATTATGTTTAATGCTCAGCATTGCTTCAGTTACTATTCTTTCTTTATAGTCTTAATGTATGAGCTTTTAGGAAAAAGTTGTCACAGAATATTATAACCTATTGTATAATCAGTGAAGGCTATTTCCACATGTGTAAATCATCTGAGATTGTTGATTCAAAGATCATAGGAACACGGCATCCTGTTCCCCAGGAGCAAGGTATTGGATGGTTGCAGTGGAAGCAGCTCTCACCCCTCCCCTCCCCTCCCCTTTCCCTGGAGTTTCTTATATTCTTAAATAAATTGGCTCAGGTCTTTGGAGAATCTGGTCTGCCTATCAAAGTCTGCCTACTTCTAGGAAGATTTTTAAAGAATGCATTGTAAATCCAAAGGTAAATTTATGCCTGAAATGTTCTTTTTTGGTAAAAGGGTAGATTTTGAAGGGTTGGGGGGAAGAGGACATCTTGAATCAACAGATAATGCAAAATGAGTTGCACACATGAATGAGCTTTCTTTTGTATTTATGAATGAGATGATTTTTCTAAATGTAAGCTTATTTAAAGCCCATGTCCCACTGCACCAACGGATGCAAAGAGGATGTAAAACATTAAAAAAAGCTTGCCATCCGTTGGAAAACGCGATGCATCCGTTGTGTACTCACTGCATACGTGTTTCATACGCTCTATCCCTCCAGCATCCGTCCACTGCGATTTCATCCGCGCAAGAAGTTTTGAGCTGCACAAAACTTTGTGAACGGATGAACTTTCCGCTGTGTACGATGTAAATCCGTGACATCCGAGCAACAAACGTTCTATGTCCGTTTATCATCTGTTAAACGTCCGCTGTATCCTCTCTGCATCCTCTGGGCATCCTCGCAACTCAAATCCGTTGCAGCTGAAAACGGAAAGAGGGAGGAAACAAAAGGTACACGGAACGTCTACACAGCGTTAGTAGCACGGAAATAGAAAGGATGCGCAGTGAACGGTTTGCATCCGATATACATCCGCTAGGCTTCCTATGAACATCCATTTAACATCCCCGCTACATACTACCCACGTCCGTTCTTTTCCGTTCTGTTTATGCAAATTTTCACCACTTTTTGGAGCGGATGACAACGGATGGAGCCACCCCCGAAATTTTGCTCATCCGTTGTGTCCTTTATGCATACGTTTTGCGTCCATCGGCCAGTGGGACAGGGCCTTTAACCACAGTTTTCAAATGTTTTCATGATTCAAAAGAACATAGCCCTAAGTCTATATTTCTTCTTTATTGTAAAAAAAAGTTACATATTTTAATTTTGATTCAGTTCTGTTATTGAAAACATAACAGACTTATAATGATAATGCTGTAGTATATTTGCAAAACTTATTTAAAAATATTTTAATCAACTTAAGCAGTTCAAGAGAGACTGGCTACATTTAGATTGCCCTTTTATGTGGTAAAATCCTCTCTGTATGCACAAAGAAAAAGTGTTCCTCACTACACTGAGAATAATACTACAAAACTTTATGACAATGGGATGTGTTTGCCACACAGAAATTTCATTTCCCACACATTGCTTCTGCTTTGATGCTTTGAGCTGAGCTTGACACCTTATAGAAGTACTTAGTGACAGTGCTTAAACCTAATATGTGGAAAATTGAAGAATGAATATTAGTCATTTTAAACTTAATTATAATGTTTTAAACATTATAATTCTTTTCACAGGCCTTTCAATTCACACCTTCCATGGCAACTTCTTTGTACGGTCAACTGATCTATTGTCTCTGCCAAACGTGAATCCTGATGCAGGCTATGCTGTCCAAATGTCAGTAGAGGAGAGCTTGACAGATATGCAGGTGGTCTGCTTTCAGTCAGCCCTCCTGTATACATCTAGTAAAGGTAATCGGCCTGTGGCATCCAGTATACATTTCAAGGTGACACCCTCCATGCTCTTAATAACACAAATAAGTTGTTATTAAAGTCTTTAGGCTTTTGCAGTTTCCATGATTAAGAACTTTATAGGTTATTGGCAGATACTCATGCCTTTCAGTGTTAAATGGCACTTTGGGTTTGAAAAAAGCAGAAAGTAAAATGTCTTTTACATAAATTTGGTTAGAAAAGAGCAGTCTCTATTTAAATTTGTAAGAAGAATGAGTTCTAATAATGCATCTCACCCCATGTCCGCAATAGAATTAATTTATTTTAGTTTTTGAAGCATATTCTGAAATTATTTTAAATGCTATTAAAAACTACTTTTTTAACAGGTGAAAGAAGAATACGTGTCCACACACTGTGCTTACCAGTTGTAAACCAATTGAGTGATGTTTATTTAGGAGCTGATGTACAAGCTATTACGGGCCTTTTAGCCAATATGGGTATGTGCTGAATTGTTGGATTGAATTGCATGATATTTTTTTATTCCATTGATACTAATCATTGTGCAAAGTTTAAAGATTGGTGGTAATGAATGTTTTGGTTGAGATTGTTCTAGAATGCATAAATATGCTTTACAAAATGTATCTATCGAAAAAGCTTGGCAATTGTGCCACAGCAAAAAGAGCTATAGTTACTATACAGTGTTGCTTTGTATTCTTTTTAGTAAGTTGGATATCTGTGTGTGTGAGAGAGATATTGAGTGAGTCTTTATTATCCATTGATAATACTTTTTATTGCGATTGTCTTTTTGATAATCAAGTAGACTATGTTATTTTCCTTTTCAGCTGTTGATCGGTCAATTTCTGCTAGTTTGAGTGATGCTCGAGATGCACTGGTGAATGCTGTAACAGATTCTCTTTCTGCATACCGCTCATCTGTCCTAACCATTCAGCAACCAGGTCTTATGGCTCCTGCATCATTACGTCTGTTTCCATTGTTTATCCTGGCTCTCTTAAAACAGGTAAAAATAAAAATAGAAATTGCCTTAGAAATAAGAAGTTGGCTTAGAAAGAAGTTGCCTAAGTAAAATTTATTAAAATTAATAATAACCATTTGCAGTATTAGTGTTATTTTTTTCCAGATATTTCTATGCAGTAACAAATTTAGAAAAACTATTCTTTATTGAGAATAAGTTTCCAGACTTCCTGCATGCATGAAATAAAAAAATGTATGGTTGGAACTGATGGTCTTGACATGTGCATAACTCTTAAGTTGTCTTGTTTTTCTGTTGTACTTTTGTTTACAGAAAGCATTCCAAAGTAAAACAAATACCCGTTTAGATGAACGCATCTTTACAATGTGTCAAGTGAAAAGCCAACCATTAGTGTACCTCATGCTTATTATGCATCCTAATCTGTATAGAATTGACAATCTCACAGATGAGGTAAGTTCTTCATCTGAATTTGTCATGAAATCATTGGATGTATCTTCCCAATCTCAGATATTATACAAAATTGTACTAAAATGTTTAATTTTTGTGCACATTTTATAATAAAGGCATGCATTTCCATGCTTTTCAGATTTAGGGAGCAGTTTTCTGCAATATTCTGTGTCAGTCTTCTTTTTTCTAAACCTCAAGTCTTGGAAGTTTGGAAAAAGGAAAACTTTTTCCTTTTCCCTATCAAAGCCTTGAGGATGATTTACTTATATGAGTATTGACAATCCAGGACATTGCAAATAGGGACCAATATTTGACATGATAGGTGAAGGCATCAGTTATGAAGGTAGCAATTATGACAGACTTTGAGAGTAGATATAAATATAACAGCTTTCAAGATACAGTATAAATTGTGACATTTATGAATTGGATTATTAGTTGGCAAGTACCAGAAATGTTATACACTGTTTCTATTTTTGTATGTAGTTGTCTAATTTTGTGCTTGATTTTTAAATTATTTAGCCATCAAATTCAGTGTTTTCATATGTGTTTAAATGGAGATATTGAATTATGATGGATAAATTGCAAAGGACATTAAAATTGAATATATGCAAGTAGAATATCTGATGTTACAAACAGATATGAAAGAACTAAATTTAAATGGTACACATTCCTGTACTTTAACAAATAGAACAATATTATATGCAAGTAATAAAATAATAAAATTTAACATTGTTAAATTTAAGTTTCTTTCAAGAACAACTATTGAATAGTTCCTGCAAATGAAAACACCTTTCATAGTGCAAGGAACAGAAATTGTGTGCAATTTGCAAACCACTTCATCTGGAAACATTAACAATTGTTTAAAAAATAAGGTTGGAAATTATTTTTCTCTACGTCATAGATATATGATAATGATGTATGTTTTAGACTTGATATTGTTCAGGTGTTTTATTTGCCTATTAGAAATAATTTTATCTGTTTAGGGAGCCCTCAACATTGGTGACAAAACAGTACCTCAGCCACCCATTCTTCAGCTGTCTGTAGAAAAGTTAAACCGGGATGGTGCTTTTCTTATGGATGCTGGCTCTGTAAGTAGGATTTTATTTATAGTACAAGCAGCAGGAGGCATCTCATTCTCCATAAATAAAGCTTTATAGCAGTACCTTATTAGTTTGGCTTGAGGTAAAGGTTTAATGCATACACTATTTATTAATTCCTGTGTTTGAATATACAGGTCATGTTTTTATGGGTTGGAAAGAATTGTGGACAGAACTTTATAAGCCAAGTACTTGGAGCCCCAAATTATGCATCAATACCACACAATATGGTAAGAATATAACATGGTAAGCAAGGGTAGACAGCCTGAGTCCTTCATAATTTTGGACGACAATTTTCATCAAGCGCAGTGAATATGATAATGACTTAAGGATTTACAAAGTTGTAGGACAATACCTTTACAGCAGATGGCAGCATCTAGTCAAACTGGTCTTGAAAATGCTAAATAGGGTCAGATCCAGCTGGATGGGAGATCATAATGAAATCTTAAGAATAGACTGTGCAGTAAGCAAAGTTAAAAAAAATATCGAAAGGTGAGAACATGGCATTCCCATACTATACTGCTGCCAAGAAAACAACAGGAACATACTTGCCAAGACCTGACCTTGACTCAAGAAATTTAAGTTGAAGTATCAGTCGAGGTCATGTTACCTACTTCTATTCCTTGAGGTAATGTGAACTACCCAAAAGGATTAAGGCATGGCCAACAAAGTACCAGTTGTGCAAACTAAAATGTTTTTTCAATAGACCCGCAGAAAGTTTTTGTGATGATGGCTTTTAGATACCCTGATGAATGCTTGAGTTTGCACTTTATAATTTAGAAGAACTAAAGTCAATTTTCAAAAATGTTATCATTAAATAAACAGTTTGTGCACTATATGCTTCAGTCTAGTATAGCATCCCATTTGCCATGTTATGTACATAAAAATACATGAAATTCTGTTCCCATCTTGTTTGTGTGTAATATCCCATTCAGAATGAACAGACTTTCTGCTTTAGATATTCCTTTCCCACTTAATGAAATACATTAAGGTTTTCTGTGTAGGTAGATCTTGGCTTATGACAGCAGTCGGGACTATAATTACTGTGGCTAAGCTATGCAGCCATAAAGTGTCACCTCTTGTGACTATATCACCTAGCAATGGCAATTCTGGCATTCTGAGATGCTGTCAGTCAGCAAAGATCTTGCCTGACTGGGACTTCCGACTTTCCCATTAACTTTGCTTGTGGGAAACCAGCAGGGAATGTTGTAAATCATGGTTCTCTGACTGTAGTCATTGCAACAGAACTCCAAGAACCTACCATTAAATTCCCTGTATCCAGTGTCACTGTAAGTTTGATTGGTCAATGAACATATAGTCATAGTCGAGGACTACTTTATCTTAAGTTTGCTTAAGTGTTCTCCCAGTGCTCTGTCTCACGAAAAACGCCAGAAACACTACGTTGTGTTCTGATAGAGAGAAAAAAGTATACTCTTGGAGAAGTCGCTTCATAAAGGTGGAATCAGTCCATGATGTATACACTGCTCAGTATTCTGAATAGAGAATATATTTTATAATATTTTTTGCTCCATCATTCCCTACATTTTTGTTTGTTTTTGACAGACACATCTTCCAGAATTGAACACAGCTGAATCATCTAGAGTGCTTGCTTTTATTTTCTGGCTAAGGGAGCAAAGGCCTTTCTTTCCAATATTATATATTCTAAAGTAAGTAGAATGCTTGTGAAATTTGATTGAGAGATTGAACAAAAAATTGCATGATTGCCTTTCTGAACACTAATAATTACATGCATGTAAGTACCTTAAGTTGCAGACTTCCTTCATTTCATGTCTGGTACAACATGACACTTTTTTTTGCAGAGACAGAAAGCATATTCAGTGCAAAAAAACAACTACTACTACTAGCCAAAAGTATTAAGTAATGCCATGGAAAGGAATAAAAGAAGGGCAATGAAGATGATGCAAATGGAATTATGAAATCATTAACATTTATTTGCAGGATTGTTAGCAATTTAGACTGTCTAAAGTAGACAAAGTTCTTTTAATGTAAATATTGAACATTAATTCTATGCATACAATAAATGTTAACTAAATATGATCATTGCTAGTCAGTTACCATGATGAATAGTTCTAAAAGGAATAAAGGATGTAAGATGTAGTTATAATGGCCTTCTGTTTATTTTGAAGGGATGAGAGTCCGTGGAAACCAAGTTTCTTACAAAACATGATAGAAGACAGAACAGAATCTGCATTATCATATTATGAATTTCTTTTGCATATTCAGCAAAAAATGAATAAATGAGCTCTTTTCTTAAATGGTTCATCTGCTCAAAGGAATGTACCCACCGTGCAGAACTCTTATTCCTGTAATGCTCCTATAAGTTGTTGGCCTGGTGCAGTTGATGAAAATCTCACTGTGATTTCCCATCTTCTTCCCCCCCCTCCAAAAAAAAAAGGAAAAAGAAAAGCAAATAAAGGACTGTGGAATTTTTAAGTACACTATTGTGTAGTTGTACGTTAAAACTTTAAAATAAATATGAATATGTTGGATGCGTTTAATTTACTGCAAAAATGTTTCACAGTAAGTAATTGTGGCATAAGGCAATATTGGAGAAATGCTTATAAACTAACTTTTTTACCTTTCATTTTTATTTTTCTGCTTTGTGTTTTGCTGCTAGAATTAAAAACTCCAAGACTTGAGTTTCCAGGAAACTATATTGTCTTGTTTATACAATACATTATTTGTTAAAAGTTGCCTTTTTAAAGGAACAATGAAAAATACATTGTGAACAAAAATACTTGCAGTTTTAATGAGTGTAGTTTCCATTTCTTTTAAACATTGATTATGATAAGAACAAAAGTAAACTTGAAGTAGTCTACTTGGGTTTAAAATGAATATCAAATAATTCATTTGAATACCTTTAGGATGTGTCAGTATTCTAGGTCTTGAAAGATTAATGAAATTACATTATATTCAGTAAGAATTAAATTTAAAAAGATCTGATGCAGCTGAAAAAAATAGTGAAAAATAATTGATCCTAGTCTTGGCTGTTAGCATGATGTGTTTGGTCTTAATTCATTGAAAGTAAATAGGGGAACAGACAGTAAACCAAAAACCATTATTTTCATATTGTTTTATTTTTCAGTCATCTTTTTGTAATGGGCTGAGGTTTTGATAAAATGCTTACTGGTTAATAATACATTGGTGGTCTATTTAATAGTTTGTTGAGATCCAGAGGAGCATCAGATTTAGTAGTAATAATTTTGCTAGTCAAACATTTTGAAGCTTTAATGGAAAAACTATAGACAGGAAAGGAACCCTGCTCAATTCAGAATGTTCAAATAATGGATTTTATGATTCCCTGGAAATTGCTATAACTTAAGTAATATAAGTGTATTGACATTTGTAAAACAGAAGGAAGTGTGATGGTATATTATGGCAATCATTGTTTCTACATTGCTCTTTACTTCACTCACTCCCCCCCACCCACCAAAGAAAAATTGAGTATTTTTCTGCTACAAATCCTTCCTGGTAGTTTTTGGTTAGAATCTTTTGCATTGATTTGTTGGTCATTGCTTTCATTTATTTAATTTCACCCCTCTGAAGAATTTCTGCAAAAAGTCAGTGAAGTTTTTTTCATGAACTATGGTATTTATCAACTGCCACTGAATAGCAATTGTAACAAATGTTATAGCGATACTGTCTGCATCATGACCGATTTAGTTTGTTGGAGTGATTTATGAAGATTTTTAGAAAATGGTTGCTGAACAACTGAAAGAAAGGGGGCATTTCTTTAAAATGATTCAGATATCTAAAACAAAATCTACCTGCCGACTTCAGGAACCTTATAACCGATTTCACTGTTTTAATTTTTTTTAGTTCAGTTATTTTGAAATGTTTTTTAAAATATTGGTAATCTAATTCAGAACCATAAAATCATGATGAGATATGCACTTGTAATTATGGAAATCAGTCAGGTGCTTTAAAATACAATATGTGGTGGAGGATTAATTAGCTCTTCTCCAAAAAATATACACAAACCTTTGTGTATAAGCCAGCTTTCTGAAAAGAAGGTATAGGCAAAAATTAGATACAGGGAAGTATGTATGTAGCCCCTCATGCTGGCTATGGATTCCTCCTTGCTTCAGACGTTCAAGTTGAAGCAGAGAATTGGTCTAATCAGATTCTGTAGAACTTTAATGGTAAAATCCTGACAAGTAGCACCGTGCCTAACTTTTCTGTGTGTAAAAATATTCTTCTGCATGGAGAGGAGGGAAAGGTATGATGTAGACATGGCTCTATTTTATGTAAGATAAAAATAATGGGGTTTGAATAAATTATGGAACCTGATAAACATATTTCAAGAGTACATCCCTAACTAACTCTAAAAAAAATGTTAAATGTGAGCATATTATGCTCTTTGGATAGAATACTGTTTAGAATGCTCAGGCACTTTGAAATAGAAGTGAATTTTTGCTAATTCTTTCTGAGGAGAAAATTGATATCCTCCTCAACTTCTTAAGAAATCCAGGGCAAATCCATGTATAAATGTTAAATCACAATTTATATGTATCTTAGGTTCTTTAATATAACATAAGTAAGCAAGAGCAGCCTCGATGCTCCCATCTCGGCATGGCAGTCACCAGCAAATGTTCTCTATTTTTCTAGTTCGAGATTTTAAAGAATAATTAGTATGATTTACCAATATTCTAGATTTGATCGTGCAACAACATATTAGCATTTACTTTTCTGTAACTTAATTTGCATTTGAATAAATCCTGATTGTTTTGCAATAATGTGGAAAAACTTGTTTATTCAAGGTTAATTTAACATGTTAAGGGACCATCAAATGTGACAAGCCTTCTCTTCACTACATATTAAATTCTTAGTCAATTTGATTTTGTAAAGTAGTGTAAAATATTGTAATATTAATCCTTGTTTTCTGAACTCAGACATTGATCTTTAGTGTGCAATTTGTAAACCTTGCTCTTCTGACTTGAAGGCAAGGTTTTGTTCCCCTTTTTACAGTTTGTAATTTTCACTGTTTTATTCCTGTAAAAAGTCATTTGTAACACATGCAAATGCTTATTTTAGCTGTGCTAATTTATCAAATTTGGCTACTCAATAAAATTAATTGAAAGAGCTTGCATAGAATTTTATCAATGTTTTTATAAACAAAATGGAACATGCAGAGACTATCTGACCATTTAATGAATAAAATGATTTTCAGTACATAGATACTTCTATGAATGATTAGACCTGGGGATTAATGCTGTTTAAATGCAGTGCAAATTGTGGATTGAAATATAAACAATTTAATGTATTTTTACCAGAAACAAGTAAGATTCATTCTTCTGATGTGGTAAACTTCACATTCAGCAAATAGTTTAAATAAATATGCAGAATTATAATGTAAAGAATCGCTGGATCATTGACTAAAACATAATGGTCTGACCATTAATTACAATGCTTCTCTGAGAATTGCAATTAATCAACTTAAACTAGTTAATGTATTTTTTAAATTTCAATAATCACATTAGGCTCTTTTATGAGGGATACACAACATCAGAAAATATATCTTAATCTGTCCACAATTCTAACCAGTACATCTGTGTACATAAAAACTTTGGAAAGTGAATTAAAAACTTCAGTATTTATTTGGAATAGTATAGTATCTTGTTAAATTAGCTCAATTAATTTTTCATGAAAGATTAACATTTTTGGAAGTATTTTTTCAAAGGAAGTATTTTTTCAAAGGTAGCTCAGCCAGCTTTTTCTGACTGCATATAATAGCTTATTCATTATTACTTAAATCATCTTGTCCTGTATCCAGGAAACACATTTAGTTATAAGCAAAATATTATAGCTACTGTCAATCAAGTCTTAGCACTGAAAGCATTTGGGTAACTTTGACTTGGTTGAGAGGCCTGACTCTGATTAGAACTGGACAGGGAACTTTAAGGGAAAACAAGGGCTAAAAGGGAAGTTATCTCACAAAATAGCAAACCACTTCTTTGTTATCAACGCATATCTATAAAATCATGAATTCAGTTTGGCTTGGAGGATTTTTATCAGTTATATGAAGTATATTATTTATGTTCACTGTTTAATGTGGAAACTGGGGAAAATTTAAAAAATGGAAAGTAATAAAAACTACATTGAATGACATTAAAACAGATCATTAATTTTGCCCTTATCCTATATTTTTGGAACATAATCTCTATTATACCAGTCAAACAATTCACAACCCTTGGCTAAAAATATAATTGTACACAGATCTTTAAAACCAAATCATTAAAGAAAATAATTAAAATTAGAAGACACAGAATTGTTCCTACTGGTATTCCAGTTGATACCTCAAAATCTAAAGAACAAAATTTTAATAAGCATTTTCTGAGTACAATTTTCAAGTCAGCTTATTTTCATGCCATGGAGCCCACTTTAAATTCGCTTGCTGTTCATAATGTGGGAGTCTTTATCAAAAACTTCCTTTAACTCAAAGCATATTTTCTCAACAGCATTTTAATAATCTATAAGGAAGTTGTTAGATTGGAATTGATTAGTTTATTAGAGCAGAATTTGTTTTTATCAAATCCATGCTAGCATCTGGCAATTACCACAGTAGCTTTTTATTATCTACTCTAGAATCTCAGCATTGAAATAGTCCATAATATGCTGATTTTTAAAAAGATAAGCAATATTTATTCTGCAACCATCTGGCACTTCAGTAATTTCCAGATTTTCCAACAGAATAAGCCAGCTTTCTGAAAAGAAGGTATAGGCAAAAATTAGATACAGATACATCTAGCTCAGGGGTATCAAACTCATGGTGTCATGGCTGCATCATGTGATCTATCACAACTTTTTTTTCCTTCACTAAACCAGGTGTGGGCAAGGCCAGTATGAGGCATCCAGCCTGTGGGCCATGAGTTTGACAGCCCTGATCCAGATTGTAGTTAGTTTGTTCAATAACCTTGGATGCAAACATCTTTTTTTTTTTAATATACAATAAATCCATTTCATTTCAACCATGTGTTGATTAGGTACATGTTTTATGTGCTTACAGTTTATGGTTAATTTCCTTATCAATAAAATAACAATCACATTTTCATATAATATCCAATATATTTATTTTTAACAATCTTATTTTTTATATATTCATCTAACCCATTTCAATTTATTTTGTTTTCTAACCATTGATAAAATAAATCCCATACCATGTAATATTCAGATTCTTCTTTCCCTTTAATTTCCAATGCTAATTTATTCATTTCTGCACATTCAGATGCAAACATCCTTTTTCTGTTGAACTCAAACTTCAATTTTGCCCATCAATTTCTTGATGAAACATTTTTTTTTGTTGAGTCTGATACCAAGTTGAGCAGCTTTCTTTTCTATCTGTTAATATCTGAACTTCTTTACTGAGCAGCTATTATAGTGAATGTTATTTTGAAAGCATCCAAAAAACCATTTTTGTTATATGTATCTTTTCCTCAGCTCATTCTGAAATGAATTTTTTTGGTGTATTCTACTATTCTGAGTTACCTGACCTTTTTTGTGGAGTTTATTTTTAACAAGCCAAGATTTTGTCAAAATAATGAAACATAAGATGTGATGCAATTCTGCCTTTCCGTATGTTCGTGCAATCATATTAATACCAAAGGAGCAATGATTAATGTTATGATACATCCAAATGCCCTTGATCCTAACATAGTTTAAGGGGAAATAAAGCTGAGCATAGCAAAGCATGTTATCTAGGATTCTAATCTAGGATTCTAGGACAAATTTTCAAATTTGTCTTTTTCTCTTCATTAGCCCCACTGACTTAATTGTCCTCCCCTTTTTTTTTCCAATTTTTTTTTTTGAAATTGTTTGCCAAATTCTTTTAAAACCCTTTCCTGCAGAAATTAGAAATAATATGTAAATAAGGATAGGTCATACACACAATATAACTGCATTGCTTTCATTTTGAAGGTGATTGCAGTTTGTTTTTCAATTTATGTGTGCCTATGCACCTACACATTCCCAGTTTCTCATGTAGCCCATTGAGAAAATTAATTTCACACCCCTGTTCTAGGCTTTGAGCTTTTCCCCATTAGCTCCTTCTGACACGGGGTAACACTTATTATTGAATTTATTAAAATCCTAGATAACATGCTTTGCTATGCTCAGCTTTATTTCCCCTTAAAATCAAGCATTCCAACATTAACTTTTTCTCCCAACATTCCTACTTCCACTTCCTCTTACTTTGTCTCACCATTCTTTGTTTATTCCAAATCATGCCTTTATATTGGATCTTATTTGTAGCACTCAAAATTAATAATAAGCCATTCCCAATCACTTTTGTCCTAAAGTGTTACAAAACATTACATTTGTTGCATTTTTATTTAAATGACAGCTCAGTAAAAACATAAAATTCAATTACACCAAATAAATCTAAACCATTTTAATAGAAAACAACTCCAGCACAAAATCACTTAAAAAAAAGCTCAATATAAAAGATGTAGAATAATTAAAATAAACATGCAAGCCAAAGGCGCGGAAAACAAAATCCTTGCCTAAATACTGACAAGACCATAACTAACTGTTTATTAAATTCTGAATGGAGTTCTTTCATAATTGGGTCGCATTATCAAAAATCTCTAATATCTATCCATGGTGTCTTATTACATTAAAATAGGTCTTTAATATTTATGTCCAGGCCAAGGAATGAGATGTATCTATGTATCTTTCTAGATTCTAGAGAGATAAAAATCAGCTATACGGTATTTGGAAGACACCTTGTGGTTTGACTTTAGCTTAGCGGCAATGTTGCCCGTTCCTTGCAAATATTTTTGGGATTAGAATGGAAAATAATTTTGGTGTTTTCTTAATTATTTTGGGATAAACCATTAACTTTCGCTATCAACTGGCTGCCAATGGACCTACGCGGAGCCCCGTCGAAAGCAGCCCGGAGCTGATCGTGACGGAACCGATTATGATTTTTTCCTAACCGATGATATCATATTCAACCTCAGCCCTTTTCATCCGCTTCACTCACGAAGCCTCTGCCGCCATCTTTGCTAGGGTCGGCAGCTTCTGTTACAACGGCTTTAAAGTTGCCGCCGTCACCGCGCTGCCGTTTTTGCTCGAACAGGAAGACCCTCATCTAAGATGGCGTCGCTCGTTTTAGCGTCTGAAGGCGGTCCTCAAATGGCGTTAGTTGCGCTTGCGCGTTAAAGAGCGGCTGTCAGAGCGGGGGGCCTTGGTGATTTCCATTGTATTACTTGAGGAGAGAAAAGCCTGGAAGGTAGTTGCGGCTCTTTCGGCGAGCGGCGGGTCATGGAGCCGGATCCTTTGGAAGGGGAAGGGTGTGGTATCAGTCACCACGAAGGACCCGGCGGGTCTTCCCCACCGCTAAGCGGACTCACAGCCTCTCAGCGGCGGGCTGAAATTCGCCGCCGAAAGCTCCTGATGAATTCGGAGGAGCGGATCAATCGCATCATGGGCTTCCATCGGCCGAAGGCGGGTGAGGACGGGGCGTGGCCTGAGATCGGGGGGCCCCGGGCGACGAAAGCCCAGGAGGCCTCGGCCGGAGGGAGGCGGGCAGGCCTTGTCCTCCGTCTTCTCAAATCCTCCCGCCCGGTTCCTCGCCCCCTGCCCCGAGGTCAAAAATCTGGCCTTTTTGTTGTTGTTTTTTTTGCAGCAAAACTTGTTTCCAGCAACACTGGAAACGGCTGACTTCAGGTAGCGGCCAGCTATTTGGCGCTTTGAGCTTCTCAAATTTAAAAGGTGTCGCCATTCTTGGATAATGGAAATTTCGTGAAGTTGCTTTCTGATACGTTTTAAACCCATTATTTGTTTCAATGGGACCGTCACAGTCAAATAGTTATATTGTGTCGGTTGTTCGGGAACCGCATTCTCATTTTGGGAAGAAAGTCAAATTTGAATGGAAAACGCAATGTCTGAGTTCACCCAAAGAAGAAAACCTTACGTTCATGAATAGCATTTTTTTTATAGCGTAATTAGAGGTATCTTTAGTTGCTATGTTAAATTTGGCGAAGGAGTTGAGATTTGTAAGAGAATTATTACATTTTTAGCCTTGCCGGTTGCAATGTATGCTACCGTGAGGACGCTGCCCTTGCAGCTGAAAATGCAAAGGATCTGCAAGCTCTAATAATCAAATAAGTCCCTGACTTAACCACAACTGAGGCTAAAATTTCCATTGCTAAGCAAGACATTCGTAAAGTGACTTTTCCCCCAATTTTACGATCTTTTTTTGCTATAGTCACTTAGTGAATCACTGCAGTTGTTAAATGAATCATGAGCTTTAAATGAATCTGGCTCCCCCCCCACTTGACTTTGTTGGGAGCCTGTTAGGAAGGTTACAGATAGTGAACAAATGTCCCTGGGACAGTGCAACTGCCATAAATACATGCCAGTTGCCAGGTGTCTGAATTTTGATTGTGTGACCAAAGGGATGCTACAATGGTTGTACGTGTGAAAACCAGTCATAAGTCACTTTTTAGTATCGTTGTAACTTCAAACAATCACTAAACAAATGGTTATAAGTGGAGGACAACTTGTACCCGAGTAGAAAAATGAGATTAAAATTAAATATAAAGAAGACCAAATGATATCAGATAGAGTAACCAGCAGTGATGCAATAATATTCAACCATCAACAGTAAAGAAATCAACAGTAAAGAAGATCTTGGAAAATATGTTCATATACCATGATCTGTCTATTATCTATACAGATCAAAATTATGTAACCCAAGCAAGTATTCTCTGACAGAATAGATATCATTTTAAGATGACTTCATTGTGGGCTGCAGATGTATTAAAGGTGACCATGAGGTTTTCTAAGCATGCTTAGAGAATATCTTAATTCTGTAGTTAGTAGAATATGGGAATGAGTGACTAGTCCATCTCTCTAGGCAGTACAATATGATTACTGTTGATATTTTAAATATTTTTTCAATGCACAAATAAGCCAATGTAAAACTGTTATTAAGAGATGATTATTACAGGGAGGATTTATTCATTTCTTTTGAGAAATCGAATGCTATGCACCACTATATTTTTGCATACAATATTGCTTTATAATGACATTTAAGATGTACAAACAGATAACGTCTGTAGCTTCTCATTATTCTTGATAACGGAACATTTACTGTAGGGCATATGATTCTATGAGAAGCAAGAGAAAAATTGAGGGAGTTGTAAAAAAAACCACCAATGTTTATGAGTGTATATCTGTGTTCTTTTATATTTCAACAGTTGTCATCTTTTTCAGATTGGGATGCACTTCTAAAATTTACTGCATAAATATATTTGCTAATGTCTCTGAGAGCTATAGATAAATGGATGAGAAAAAGCTACATTATTAATGTCTAAACGATTCATCACATGTGGCACAATTCCCTATTCTATGCAGAAAATATTGTTGAACATACATACAAAAACAGTTCCTAATTTACAACCACTGATTTCACAAATATTTGAAGTTATGATAATACTGAAAAAATATGACTGTTCTTCTTACTTATGGCCTCAGTGATCAAAATTTGGGTACTTGATAATTGCTATATATTTATGCCTGTTTCAGTGTCCCTGCATCACATGATCACCATTTTCCACCTTCAAATCAAGGACCTCCTGGACTTTGCTGAATCTGTTGTGATTATGGGGAATTTATAATGTATTTATATTTTAAAGAAGTGCACATGGGAAAGAATGAATTTTAAATGTGGTTATGTAGAAGAGGACTGGTTAATTGAAGCCTCATATCATTTATTGACATCCTATACTTTATCCTATGTCTCTAAGAATTTATCAACTTCAAATTTGTGGTATGATTTCGGTTTTTGCTCTGTTCTCTTTAGATGATGACACTCATTCAGAAACTAAGCTTCAATTGGAACAGGATAAACCAATTTCCCTTCCTGCTCCTGTTTCCAAACGGATTGTGCTTGGTGATACAGTCTGCAACTTATCAGGAACAGCTGACCATACAAGCAGTTTAGCAGAGCATAAAGGAGAGAAGATAGACTTATTTAGCAAAACTCATGAAGTTGGTAGCGATGGCAGCAGTGAGCTCCGGCAACGCAATAGAGGGGAACTATTGGACGTTCCACAGAGAGCACCACGGCATGGATTAGATCAGTATTTATCAAGGTTTGATGAAGCAATGAAGCTTAGAAACCAGCTGATGAATGAGAAGCCAAGTCAAGAAAATGGAAGCGTTGTGGAGGAATTTGATTCCTTTCACATTTTTAGATTGGTGGGCTGTGCACTCCTTGCCATTGGTGTTAGAGCTTTTGTATGCAAATATTTGGTAAGTTTTAAAAAAAATATTAACATTTATTTTCATTTTTCTCCCGCTTTTTGTCTTGGTTGCCTTGCTGACAGGCTTGTAAAGTAGTACATGTATGAGGTATTTATGCCAAACAATTGTTTTCTCATGGCTAAATAGATTCAGGTCCAAATCCATAAAATCAACTATTGTTTCTAGCAGTAATTGTTAAGAACTGTGTGAAAGTCTATTCTTCAGAGCATCTTTAATGTAATTAAGTACAGGTAGTCCTCAATAACCACATTTGAGATTGACCACTCCATTACTAAGTGATGCTGTCGTTCAGCAAAACATCAGATGATCATGGCAGATTTACAATGTCAATTCTACTATGATTAAGCAAATCACTTGTGGTCCACAACTTGCAACTTACTGCCAGCTTCTCCATTGTCTTTCGTCAGAATCTTGCTGTGAAGTTCACCATTGTCAATTGCATGACCATGGGATGCTGTAGTTTTTATAAATGAACCACCTGTTGAAGTACCTGATGATGATGTAATTGTACTAGAAACAATGTCAGGGAATTGGAATTTATTACAGGTAGTCCTCGACTTACAACAGTTCATTTAGTGACCTTTTGAGGTTACAGTGGCATTGAGAAAATGATTTATGACCATTTTTCACACTGCAGTATCCCCATGGTGGTGTGATTGATATTTGGATGCTTGACAACTGGTTCATATTTATGATGGTTTCAGTATCCTGAGATCATGTGATTATTATTTGTGAACTTCTAACAAGCAAGGTCAATGGGGAAGCTAGGTTCACTTAAGAAATGTGGCTAGAAAAGTAAAAAAATGGGGCAAAACTCACTTAATAAATTTTTCACCTAGCAACATAAATTCTGGGCTCCCTTCAAAGTAATCCTAACTAATGCATTTTAATATTATGCACTGAATGCTCAAAGATCTTTGGGTTGGCAATAAGTGATAGGCCTGGTTTAATTAGCATTAATATATTAATATTTAACTTAACATAGATAACAATCCTCCACCCATCTCCATGGCTGTGACTAAATATATTTAACACCTATGAGTTAGAATAGAATAAAGGAATAGAAAAGAATTATTTATTGGCCAAGTGTGATTGGACACACAAGGAATTTGTCTTTGGTGCATATGCTCCCAGTGTACATAAAGGAAAAATATTTTTTTCTTTCTTTAAATAAAAAACATTTTTTTCTAAAACAAACACAATATGTTTGATTAGCAGCATTTTAAAAAGTGCTTTTTTTAGCCAAATCATTGAAATATTACAAGAAATAGAAGCTTTCCTTGAAAGCATCTATTTGGTATGATTTCTAATGATTATTTGCTAAAGTATATAATTTTTTATTTTATTTTTTCTCTGCAGTCAATATTTGCTCCATTCCTTACTTTACAACTTGCATATATGGGACTGTCAAAGTATTTCCCGAAGGTAAGCATTTTATCAGAAAAAACAGATCCTTAACATTTCTAATTTGTAGTGACCAAGGATGAAGGATTTACTTTAATGATGTGATAGACGTAGACCTGGGAGATTTATGTTCTACATCAACTGTAGAGTGTTTTTGGTGATCCTAGGCTAATTGTTTCCTTATTTGGAACAAATTGTGGGAGAAGAAGAAGAAGGTTCTATAACATTTAAAATGAAATAAGATGCTTTAAGATGAAGGTTCTGAAAAATTAAACTTTTTTTTTTTTTTTTACAGAGTGAAAAGAAGACAAAAACTACAGTATTAACTGCTGCTCTTTTACTATCTGGGATCCCTGCAGAAGTAATTAGTCGTTCCATGGACACTTACAGCAAAATGGGAGATGTCTTTACAGACCTTTGTGTTTATTTCTTTACTTTCATTTTCTGTCATGAACTGTTTGTGGTTTTTGGCTCAGAAGTGCCATGATAATAGCTGAGAGATTCAGTACATCAGCAGGACTATTTTAGTCTTGAATTCATTCACACCTCTCTGTAAATATACAAACAGGGTTAAATGTTGTTCTTCAGTTCTTTCTGAATTCAGTGTACTTTAATCATAGTTATGAAGGAAAAGCTGCATTCCCAACTATGAAGGTGAATTATTACAGGTTAGGTATCATATGTGTAATCTCAAACATGTTTCAAAAGTGGGCCTTTCCTGCTACTAAGGAAGGCATTAGTTTTCCCACTATTGCAGATGCCACCTTGCTATTTTAATATTTCTCTTTTGGACACAAAACCCCAAGACAACTGAAATATTGTGTGGTTGACCGAATTACATTTTATGGCTTTGTTCCAGAATTCTTATCTTGAGAACTTATATTGAAGCTTCTGTTGAGAAAAAGATGGGAAAGCTATTTTGGCCTATTCCTCCATTTCATGTGCCCTTCAAAACACTGTGATAAGTACCTTCTGCAACATCATATAAAGGGCACAGGCAGTTGAAAGGCATGGTAGGTTCTCTTTCTTCCTCCCATGCTTGAAACTTGATCTTTTCCACTGTGGATCAATCCAGAATGATTTTTTTAAGGTCATTCCTCTGTGTTAATATTTGTCATTTCATTATACTAGTTCATACTTTGAGCAAGTGGCATATACTGATAAAAATGTTGATAAAATTCAGAGGCTTCTGGCTTTAGGAATGTAATTAGACTGGGTTAAATTGGTTTTTCATCTCCTTCATTACAAGTGATAAATTCTGTTGAAAATGTAGAAAGATGGATTTTAAAATAGCAGTGTAATTTAACTTGACGTTTATGTACATTCCCATTTGAATTGGAATCTTGCTACTCTTGTTTACATGAATTATGAATATGCTGCATTAAATGGACACTGCAGATTGAAATACTGGTTTTGGATTATTATCCCTTTGAACAATTGTCACTAGTTTTATTCATCTCTTTGACATTTCAATTAATCTTAGATTTTTTTTTCTTTGTACTACAAGTTAGGTCAAGCCTCAGTATCTTTCTTTTCAAGAATATGTGCATGGGATTTTTAGTATCTCTACCTAAATACCAAGGTACACTGCAGCGCAAGAAGGTGCAAATTAGTATTTTACCCCAATGTTAGTCAAGCGTTTAATATGCATAATATTTTAGAAAACAGGTATTAGAGAATATGGTCTGTTTCTAGTAGAATGCTAATTTTAAAATATATAAATTAGTTCTTATAAACTCATCTGAAAACAATTACTTGAAGCATCTTCCACTAAACTTAGCAAATCCTGATGTTCCTTTTTGACCTTCTCTACAGTCAAGCCTTAACTTAGTTATAAAATTTAAAATTTTATAGTTTTGTTAAATACAAGCAATTTCCCATGTTTTCATTTCATATTTATCTAGCCAATCACAATGACTATAAATAATAAAATATGGCAGATTTTATTCATTGATCTTAATTTGCATTAGATTTTATGACCATTCCGGGCTGAAGGAGATGTACCATGTATTTGCAATCCTTTCTTATGTTACAGTTCTTCCCTATCTTCATCTTGTCACTGTTATGTATATTTAGCTCATTCTCAGTATCTGTAAGTGGTTCTATCTTGCAAAGATTTGGAAATTAATCAAAGATACAAATTATACAATTGAATATTTTCATTATTCTGATAAGATCATTTTTTTCTTGGATTTTAATTTTTGAAGTGTCTGATGTCAAGTAGCTTGACTTAACTGAAAATGTGTTTTGCTTTGCCTACAATTATTACAGATAATTTAACAGACTAAATTAAAACACAGGTTTTTAAATACTTGATAGAAAGTTAAATCGGTTCTTCCTTTATAATGGACTCATAAGTTTCCTTACATTGTAATTTCAGTAATTGCATTTACTGAAACAAATTTTACCACTGTTCCCTGGAAAAAGTGTTTTGAAAAGTAAGTCATGGCTGAAATACACAAAGAAATGTGCATATTTTGGCAATGCAGTTTAATTTGGTTTAAAAAACAAATTTGTCTCTTTACAACATGAACT
Organism: Laticauda colubrina; assembly: GCA_015471245.1. NCBI lineage: Eukaryota > Metazoa > Chordata > Lepidosauria > Squamata > Elapidae > Laticauda > Laticauda colubrina. The sequence continues at coordinate 80,181,894 of BLBF01000003.1, read as the reverse complement.
ATAATACTACCTTGAGAAAAGTCTATTTTAAGTTTTTACATTGCATATTTAATTTTTCTAAATTCCTATAATTCATATTTTTGATGATGGACTTCAAATATTGATAAAATAGCATAAATCTAAGATCTTGTTTGATATATTTTTACTTCAAAAAGCAAATGTAAGGTATAGAATTATCAATCCCAACTCTTGATATTTTGATAGTATCTGAGCCATTTTTGCCCAATGACTACGATGGTGAATATAGTCAATTACAAAAACTCACTTCTGACAGTGAAATCTTATCGAAGGGATAGACAGGATAGACTGTTTTTAGATAGTGATTCTAGAAAATGCAAAGAAAAAACCCCACTTATTCCACAGAAGATAAAACAGATAAAAGTAGGAAAATTAATGACCAACACCTTAAGATGGACATTGCATATTTTCCCCAAATGTTTGCTCCATAAAAACAAATATTTGATGTTTTAAAACCCACTATGACACTTATTTATCCATCTATACTTTTTTTTAAAAAAAAAGGTGGGGTAGAAAACATCATAAACAAGATTTAAGTTTAAAAATAAATATTGGTACTGCATTGAAAAATGTGCAAAATATCTTCTTTAAGTATGGGGCCTTTCTAAGAAAATTGCTAATATTGCCGTGTTTTTTTATCCTTATGTTTAATATTTTTCACATATTTAAATGCAAATAGAAAATAATTGGGCAGAAAGCCTGGTGGTTTAAAAGTTTCTCCAAGCACAAAGAAGGAACAGCTCTCCTGTGCTGTCTAAAAGTATGTATATGATGAAATAAACTGCTTTTGTGTGTTTCATTTTCCATAATTTGGACTTTCTCTGTAAAAATCTTACATTGTTGTAATAGTTGCATTGATTCTGTTAAATGCATTGAAGTTATATATGTTGCAATTATTTATGTTTTGGCATTACTTGAATATACATTAAAATATCCGCAAAGGTCAGATTTTGTAAACTTTCCTTATTTCTGAATTAATAATTTAATACAGAACGTTCTGGTTCCAAGAGGATTAAGAAAATAAATCAGACCTTTGTAGCTGAATTTAACAGTGCCCTTGCCTACTATCTGCTGGATAGAACACTTCCTGGATCTATAAAACAAAATGTTTGGAAAGTCTGGTTATTTCCACATTTCTTTGGTAATAAACTTGTTATATAAAAACAGCTTTATCCTTTATCCTCCATATGATCCATAAGAATTCATTCCTCAAATCCGCTATCTCCTTTGACTTGATGATCTCTTAATGTGAATACCATGAAGATTCTTGAGAATATGACACAGATATTGTCTTGTGTCATGAGAATGTCAGAAATTTCCAGAACTGACTATAATGGAAGATTGCATTCATAAAGATAGCCTTATCTTTAAATCAGGTAAAACAGATGCAATTAGTTTTTTTAGAAAACTGGTTCCTTTGATTTTGTGCCACTTTAATACCAAATTTTACCAACTCTGATTTTTCCTGTCTGCCTATTGGGAAAGATGGTAACATAGCTTGGTCTGGAGAGTTGCACACAATAATGTCCAGTAGGATTTGTGTGTTGAGTTCAAGTTTTTTGTATTATATTGGTAAAAATCCTTAGATCCTATGATTTGGTTCCATGCAAAAAGTTCTGATTTGTCTATCAATGTTGATTTCAGCTAGGTTAGATGTAAAATCATATGAAGCCATGCATCAGATCCAAATTTTAGCACCACTTTGGGGCCAAAAACGGAATCTAATTACAAAACTTCATTGCAAGTAAAAGAACTATGATTTGTGTTTCATGCGGATACATCCATAGTAACAACTGAAAGCAACCTGATCTCAAATCCCTCACATATGAACCTAAACTGTGTTTGCAGTGGTTCACTAGGTTCAAACGAATGTATTCTGTGAATTGGTCCAGATTAGGATCCCATCAAAAATTAAGAGGACATTTCTTTTGCATTGTTGCAGGGCCCCAAGTTGCCCAAAAGTAATTTGGTAATTCTTTATGCTCGAACACATGGTTCGTAATTTGACTGAAATTTTGTACAACCCTGATATATTTTTAATGGGACTAAGAAAAGTTGTTTCTGATCCACATTTATTAAGCCACAGTGGAATCAAAACTGGACAGAGAAGAAATATTGGGATGTATGCCACGCCAAGAGTTGTCATGAGAGATGGTGATTCCAGGCAAATCTCTCAAAAATATGAAATTGAGAGGATTCATGTTTCATGCCGATGATCAAACGTCTGTGCGTTTCCATTGTACAATAAATGTGACCATTTGTCTATGGAGATTCTCAGTCATCCAGGTCATGGTTGTGCCAAAGGTGCTTTTTCAAGAAGCAACTGGAATTTCTGGGTTTTTATTTTTATTTATTTATTTATTTTGTCAAGCATATATTTGATAATGTATATATAAGTATAAACATGATTATTACTACATTAAAATAGATACAAATAAAAGGGTACATTAAGACAGGGACAGTAGGCATGTTGGTGCACTTATGCACACCCCTCTTAGGAATGGGATGAGGTCAACAGCAGACAGTCTGAGGTTAAAGTGTTTGGGGTTAGTGGAAGAAACCACAGAATCAGGTATTGACTACTCTGTTGCTGAAGACATTTTTCCTGCAATTGAGTTTTATGCAGTTTACCCTGAGTTTGTATCTATTGTGTACTCGTGTGTTGTTGAGGTTGAAGCTGAAGTAGTCTTTGATGGGTAGGACATTGTAATGGATAATTTTATGTACTACACTTCGGTCAGACTGAAGATGGCATAGTTCTATGTTCAATCTAAGCCTAACATTTCAAGTCTGGAGACATAGGGCATTCTGTTGTGAGTAGAGGAGTGGAAAACTCTTTTTGTGAAATATTTTTGGACTCTCAATTGTATTGATGTCCAATATGCAGTGCCGATTCCAGACAGATGAGCTGTATTCAAGAATTGGTCTCGCAAATGTTTTGTATGCTCTAGTTAGTAGTACAATATTACCAGAGAAAAAGCTTCATACGATCAGGTTAACAACTCTTAATGCGTTTTTGGCAATGTTGTTACAGTGGGCTCTAGCACTTAGATCATTAGAGATGAGTACTCCAAGGTCCTTGACATAGTCAGGGTCATCAACAAGGTCTTGACTAGTCAGCTTGTGTTTTATTTTCTGATTTATTTTGCCAATATGTAAGACGGAGCATTTGTTTCTTGAGATTTGAAGTTGCCACTTGTTCGGCCATTCTGACACATAGTCAAGGTCTTTTTGAAGCGTAGCACCCGTTGGTGGTGGTGTTGAATAGTTTTCACATCATCCGCGAAAAGAACACAGTTGCCTTTAATATGATCACAACGGTTATTTATGTAAAGTATGAAGAAAAATGAAAGTATTTTTCTTTCCTTTTTCCTCAGTGAAAAACCAGAAAGTCCAGTTGCCTCTGGAAAAAAAGCACCTTTGGGATGTGACCAGGTGGCAGCAGTCTGCGAATAAATATTAAAGCAGAGATATGCTCAGTTTTCTTCTGAAAAACACCACGGGCTCCCGTCGTTCGTCTGCGAGTTAGTCACTGTACGCCAAGTACTCTTCGGACAAAGTTACCATCCGGCGGTATACGCACCTGCTGCGGAGAGCGCCTGCTGGTCGCTCCTCCGGGCAGAAGAGGATGCTGTGGGCCGGTTGTAGGACACAATCCGGGCCTTCTTCTTCTTCTTCTTCTTCTTCCTCCCCTTTCGGCGTCGGTGATGCATTTCCGCTTTGTTTGCTTCTCGGAAAATGGTTGCAGGCGCCGCTTGGCTTTGAAGGGCCGAGGCGGAAGAGAAAGCCGTCCCTCTTCGCTACTTCGAGGGTTGCTGCCATGGGCCGGGAATCGAGGTAAAGGGCGCGAAGGGGCGGCGGACTTCAAGGAGCCGACTTGGCTCTCGCGTGACTGGGCTTGGTTTTTCCGCCGCACCTGGGGCCCAAGGGAGGGGATCGTGGGGCGCGTCTCGGAGTGCCCCATCTGGGAGAAGGCCGCGAAACCTCGACGTTGGGATGGCCGCCGGATTGAAGAGTGGGCTCTTTTTGTAACACCGCCAGTTTAAACTCTGGAGCTTCAAAATAGGAATAAGCCTTCACGAGGCGATTTGCAACATGGAGGATAAGGGCGGTCCGTGTTGCCTTTAGATTTAGGCCTCTGGCTTCTTTCTGGGTAGCCTCTGGTCTGTTCTTTCTTTCTTTCTTTCTTTCTTTCTTTCTTTCTTTCTTTCTTTC
>BLBF01000003.1:80109057-80177651 GCA_015471245.1 Laticauda colubrina | reverse complement strand
TTCCTTCCTTCCTTCCTTCCTTCCTTCCTTCCTTCCTTCCTTCTCGACGTTAAAGTCCAATCAGGTCATCGGTCTAAATGCGACTTTTATTCGGTCACGTTTCCCCCGGCGTGCCTCGTACTGATCCTTAAAAGGCTACGAGTTGTGTACAGGCGTGATTTGGGCTTCAAAATATTCTCTTATCGCAGATTTTCTTTCATTTGGTTTACCAGTTTGACTGTACAGGATAGGCGAGTTTGGATGGCATGTAGACAGATTTATGGGTGACAGTATTAAGAGAACAACACATAAGAGCCAAGTTGAGGAAAATATTGTCAGATTGTTCCTGGTGAAAGATGTAAAGATGCATTATTATTTAAAAAATAATTTAAAAAATCCATTATTGCAACATCTTGATTCACCAAGATTCCTCAAGCCCTTTTGCTAACATTATTATGACATTATTGCAATGCACTTTATATACATTTGAATATGGGGGGGGTGTCATTCATAACTGCTTGCCAGAATAATTGCATACATAAATTTCAAAACAATTGGATCAAATATCTCAGAATACAACTGTCCTCTCCACCATTTATGTTGTCCTTCTAATAGTGAGATCCTTCTTGAACAGTTATCACAATGAGGGTTGTTTTGTAAATGTTGGAGCTTGTCCAAATGGGAAATGGCCATTAGTGAAAAGTCAGTTTCATAGCACAATCTTGAAAAAAATCCATGATTTTCACAATATGAGATTTGGTCAATCACATAATAAACTTGCAGTGGCTTGCACAGAAAATTTCATAGGGGAAGCTCAGTATTATACAAAATAAGCAGAGCCCAGCTGTGGCTGGCAGGTTTTGAAAGGTTTCATGCTGAAATCATCCCCAAAATACTACCTTGCTTACCTAATCTCTCTCATTTCCTTAGATCAACAAAGCAACAGTTATCCAAACAAAAACAGTGAGTTAATCTACTTAATAGTTTTTCATCTCACAATTTTTAAGCGCAAATGTACTATGTAAATGATTAATGATTGCATTAATCAAATAGTTGCCACCCTTTTCAGTATACATGTGTGATATTCAATTCAGAAGTTCATTGGGATTTCATGATGCTGTTTTTCCTTCAGTTGGTTTCCCATTTCCTTCAATGGTTTCCCATTTTATATGAAGTGCTACTATAGCATAAGATGTTCCAACATTGTTCTCTTTTCTATGGCAGTAGCAAATAACTGTCTTTAATTTCTAAGCACTCTGTGCTTTGCAAAAGGCTTTAAGAGGATAGTTAAATAGGAAAGAGGATGGTTTTTATTTATTTTTACTTGTGTAATCCTATACTTATAATTTGGGTGCATTGTGCTTAACAAACTTGGTTGTACTTTAGAATCTGACTGTACTTTATTTGAGCATTGTTATCTTATATATTCAAATATGCTAGAGGTAAAATACATGCTTTGACCAACACCTCAATCACGAATGGCTGAAAATATATTCTTCATTTTGGAGCACATCACTTGTCACTTGAGTGGTGAGCAACATTTATTGGAGGTTGTATTGAGGAAATTGCTAACTATAGAATTGTATTTTCTATACTTCTATCGGTAACCAAGAGCATATTGTATCCTTCCCCAGAAATTAACAGTATTTATACAAAGAGAAAAGAATGGGGGAATATATATACTTATGAACTGACAGGAGATATATTTGTTTGTTTTGGTTTGTCTTGTCTTTGTGAAAAATTCATAAGCTATTTCCTTTCTACTACTGTTGGACCTTTTTAACTCTTCCACTTATTATTTTGAGTCCAAAGATTAATAGAGTAGAATGTATGTAATATTATCCTCTGATTAACAAATTTTATTTCATTTTATTTACCCCTTCTAGAAGAATTTAGGACTTCCTTGCGAGTATTTCCCATTTAGTATTTTAACAGTTACAATCAAGTGGATTCCCAGAAAACAGCTATCCCAGAGAATCTCAGAAGTTTGTAAAGATTCCAATCTTGGACTCAGACTAATCTTATAAAACCACCACATCAATTCAGTAGTGAAAACACTGAAAATGAATGATCTATTTTCACAGTCTAGTTTGGAAGCATTTTGAATAATTTTAATTATAGTCTTGGGTAGTTGTTTATCACATCCTTTATACTTGGATTTCTGTATTCCTTGTCTTCACCCTTCTGTTGTTATATGACTGTAGACATTATCGGAAACGCTCCTCATCACGCGGGCGCTCTGGTAGCCGTTCCCGTAGTCGTTCTCCATCTGACAAAAGAGCAAAACGTGGAGATGACAGACGTTCTAGGAGTAGAGACAGAGACCGCAGGCGTGAAAGATCGCGCAGCAGGGACAAGAGGAGGTCTCGATCACGTGACAGAAAACGAGTGAGGTAAGTCTCAGTCTTTAATAGACTTCTACAAGAAAAAAAAATCTCAGTAAATGCTGAACATTTTTCTAAAAAGGTTGATGATATGGAGAAGGAATATTCTTCATGCTTTTACAATTTGCCACTGTAAAAATTGGCTTTGGTTGTTAATTCATTAGAATTAATTATTCCTGTATTTTAATTTGGTGTTCTTTTGTTTTCAAAATGAATATTTTCTACTTTCTCTTGGGGAGTGATATCTTATGAACTAGAATTTTTTTTTTACTTAAGATTGTATTTCAAATCTGCTTTATAAAGGCGCTCAAGAAGTAGAGAGAGGGAAAGGAGTAGAGAGAGAAGACGATCACGCAGCCGAGAGAGAAGACGATCTAGAAGCCGGAGCAGAGGCAGACGGTCTCGATCTTCCAGCCCTGGCAAGAGCAAGAAAGTAGAAAACAGGTAATTGAGTGTATGCATTTTTAAAAAGTTTGATAATATAGATGTTATCATATTCAATCTATGTAGTTATGACTTTTATTGTGGAATGCTCTTTGTATATAATATTTTCATATGCCAAAAATGTCTTTTTGCTACACCTTATTCACTACATGAGGATATCCTTTTAGTACACCTAGTTTTATGCTTATTGTGAGTACAGTAATACAAATCAGTGTTTGTCAACCTTTTTTGCCTGTGGCCCGTTCCAACCTTCATTTTCTCCTGTGACTCTCCTGTCCAGCTCCCATTGCCAATGAAGAAGTTCATCACTTGCACACTTGGTTTGTAAATAGAATATGTTTTTATTTATAATAAGTTTAGTACTGCAACATGCTCCCTTGTCATTTGCTTACTGTGGGCTTCCACTAACTGCCACATAAATAGGCTGACAATAATGCACAATTCCATGTCTCAGATAAAGACACAGGACAATAACTGGTGTGTTTTCACTGTCAAAAAGACAGTATTTACTTTGCTTTATTGTGGCCCATGTCATGCCTTCCTTTACATATTTTTCCCCTGAGGTTTCCTTGAAATATCCTGCTGCCTCTAGGAGTTACCTGGTGAAAACCACTGGTATAATTGAATAGACTAGAAAAAGGCCATGATCTTACTCATGTACTGCAGTTTGGAGCATTGCTCTGCAATATTCTTTTGATCTTTGGAATAACTGTTTATGAAAAGAAACTTAATAAACTAATCTGTGTATTGTTAGACTTCTTGCTTACACTAATCACATGTTTGATAGTAAATCTCATTGAACTCAGTAAACTTGGGTGGGACTATAAGTATACATAAAGCTGTTTCTATGCAGATTTTGATGCATTTTAATTCTTTAAAATTAGTAGACCCACGTGTGTCTAACTCTGCATTAGATAGAATGGTCACCTTTTTGATTCCTAAGAGCTAAATTTTGCCTTCAGGAATTTTTTTATCTACTCAAAAGAGAGAGATAGAAATTTCCATTCATTTTCAGTTTTTGATTAATTGCAATTTAAGATTGCACCCAAACTTTAGGAACCTATTTCACAAAATGGTTGAAGGGAACGGTATGTATGGAATACAGGAATCATGTGACTGAATTGAAAGTTATTGGGTTGTTAAGCAAACATAGTGATCATAAAGCAAATCCATTTTCAGTAATGGACGTTTTTTGCCAGGAACCAAAAGTAAATGCCAGGAACTAGCAAAACAAAATCCACAAATTGTAGCCATGTGCTCTTAGTGCTTCAAATAACCATAAAGGTGATCTGATTGGCAAGTGGTCAAAATGCCATCACAACATTACAGAAATGTGCAGTTGGCTGAAGTAACACCAAAACTGGGTCATAACTAGCTCTGGGGAGATCTGTTGTAACTTTGAATCATCATAAAGCAACTGGTCATAAATTGAAGACTGTATTTTCCAGTGCCTACAGATTCAATGTCTGCAATTTTTTAAGCATGAGTATGAAATTGTCCAAAGGTTGTAAAGATTGTGCTATACATAAAGAACTACGAAATATTTGGGCAGCTGTATTAGGCCATGAATATGCTGTCTAAACACTGACAAAGGGAAACTAATTTGTTCTAACTTTAGGAAAGCACAATTTAAAATAGGGTTATTTCTCTAACCTGGTTTATAATAAATGAGTTTGTCTAGGTATGGACATAATAGTAAATCTCAATTAAAACCTTAAAAGTATCTTGCCCGCATGTGCCAGAAGGGCAGAAAAAGGAATTCAGAAACTTAAGACTTGTTTATTATAAATTAATTTCATTCAATGAAGCATTGTATGATAAAAACAATTATTTGTATTTATTATATTGATCAGAAAGCGTTCTGCAATACACAATGCTTTCTATGTGTTTCAGATCACGCTCTACAGAAAAGATAGAAGGTGTGGAAGTTAACAAAGACAAGAAAAAAGAGAAAGAGGACAAGGAAGAAGAAAAGGATAAAGATGTAAATGTAAGTACAGAAAGAGTTCTCTGTCTATAAAGAGTAACAAGCCATTTTTAAAACCATAATTTGAAGGTTCTGCAGAATTTCTTAAGTTTTAATGATAAATAGCACAAAAACATTTAAGCAATGATAATATGTGCATCTATTTTAAAGGTTGCTCCTATTTGATGTAGACAGACAGTAGCTGATATAATGATTATATATTTTAAAATCTGAATAATTTGCATTATAAGTTCCTCAGTGGTGCAGTGGTTAGAGTGCAGTACTGCAAACTGCTGCTGCTGCAGCCAGCTGCCTGCAATTTAGCAAATTGAATCTCACCAGACCAAGGTGGGTAAAATGAGGAACCAGATTGTTGTGGGAAATATGCTGATTCGGGAAACTGCTTAGAGAGGACTATAAAGCACTATAAAGCGGTATATAAGTAAGTGCTATTGCTATTAACTACAACCTCTTTAACGTATTTGATCTTTCTGGCATTTGTTATTTATTTTTGTTTATCTGTCAACAAAACCATGTAGACTTTTAAGAAGACAGGTTTTTCTATCTAGGTTTTTCTAGCATGCTGCTACCCATACTAGTTCATTTAACAAAATAGTTGTATATTCATATTTCCTTTTCCTTTATTATCCACTGGTCTAGAATGTAGTTTTACTACATTTTCGTTTTAAAGAAAGTTTACTTTCTGAAAAAGTCGTACTGGATAGAACTGATAATCAGGTTTTCACTAATTGTATGCTTCCAGGATCTAGATCAATTTCATTTTTCTTTAAGCTATGTTAGAAATTGGATACTACCTTTTGGATGATTTTTTTTCTGTAATAGAATTTTGATCAAAATAAATTGGAAGAGGAAATGAGAAAACGAAAAGAACGAGTAGAAAAATGGAGAGAAGAGCAGCGCAAGAAAGCTATGGAAAATATAGGAGAACTGAAGAAAGAAATTGAAGAGATGAAGCAGGGGAAGAAATGGAGTTTAGAAGATGATGATGGTATTAATGTCTTTATATTAAAATTATTTGTGAAGAAAGAAGCTATGTTCTTTTGAACATAACTGAAGAAAATAGCCACAGTGGTTCTTAAGGTTGTGCATGAGATGGGGAAAATATTTTGTTTCAATCCTTTTGCTTTCTAGGGGTTATACTAAATTGTTTTGGATCAACCCTGGTTAGACAACTGAAATTTAAAATCCTTTTTTGTTTTTATGGATTTAGAATGAAATAAAATCCAGCCTACACATCCCTCACTAATTTCCCAACTCTTCCTCTCCATGCCTCCCTGAAGCTGCTAAAACCTTAGAGTTTTTATGTGCTTCTCTCTGCTATTACTGTACAGAGCAAATCAGTCCTGCACAAATGAAAACATCCCAAAGATGCAAGTTTTGGTTCTCAAACCATCTGAAATTATATGTTCTGTCCATAGAACAGTTCATGCATGTTGTTTTTACACTTTATTTCTTACGCACTGAGTCTATATTTTGTAGAGAATTTGAAAAGGAGGGTCCAGTGTTGAGACCTTCTTGATTTAGTTTTATTGGATGACAGAAATTTAAACAAGGAACTACTGTGAATTTTTTGGGATAGGGACAAGAGGCTCAAGTTCAAGTCCCAAAAAACTCCTTGGTTGACTTGAAGCCAGAGAGACTTGCTCCTAATTCAATCTACTCCGTAGGGTTAATGTAGGAAAAGTTGGAGGAGGGAATGTGTTCACATTACTTTGAGTTCCTAAAGGAAAAGCAAAACAAAAGCCCCATTTGGATTTAAAATTTTATTGCTCACAAGCAGAAATGAAAATAGCACAAGAATTTGATTCAAAAACATGCAGCAGAAATATCTTTACAGAAGCATGCACATAAAAATATAAAATAAAAAAGATAATCTGGAAATAAACAGAATGGTTGGGTATCTATGAAGAGAGGAAGGTTGAGTCTGTTCATTTTAAAAATATTTAGTTTTATTGATAGAAACAAATAAACAACTTCCACATTCAGAAAAAGTTAGACTGTGCAGAAAATCAGTGTCATTGTTTATACAGAAAAGAATCCTCTTTTTTACCTATATTTAGGAAAGTATGAGTTTTATATATATATATAGGAACAGATTGTATCCCAGTATGGTTTCAAAAATATCTTTCACATTAGATGATGATGAAGAAACTGCAGAAGGAGAAAAAGAAGGTAATGAAATTGAAGATGAAGAGTTAGATCCACTAGATGCATACATGGAAGAAGTAAAAGAAGAGGTCAAGAAATTTAATATGAGAAGTGTAAAAGGTGGAGCTGGAAGTGAAAAGGTAAATTGGATTTGATTCAGGTTTTCAAATAGTTTTTTGAATATTATGACACATAAATTCAAAATTAGAGTATTAAAGTAATACATGTTTTTGATTTGCTATGCGTGCTTCCAAACTCAGTAAAATACCCCTCTTCCCTTTTCATTTTAAAGAAATCGGGTCCAACAGTTACAAAAGTAGTAACTGTAGTGAAAACCAAAAAAGCTTCTCCAGAGACTGAAAAGAAGAAAGGAGAACTCATGGTGAATGATCAAGATGCAATGGAGGTAATTAAATTGTGTTGCATTATTTCATGTGAAACTCCAGGAAATATTATGTGTTTTAAAAGTTAGTTTAAACTAATTTTAAGTTTTAAGAGTTAGTTTAAATTTATGGGGATAATTTTATTTTGTGCAGTTTCCCAGTGTGTATAATAATGAACTCATTTGCATTGGAATCAGATCATTTGTCATTACTTTGGTATTGTGAATGCTTAAGACTTAAACTTTTTTCAAAATGAGGTGTCCCTGAAAGGGAGCAGAAGGAAATCCAGTGAGATTGCTCACATAATCAGAAATGCTGTTAATATGGGAAATGAGATTTTGCAGCATAGGAAATTTATGTTCCTCCATTCAGCTAATATAAATTTAGTGAGGACAATTGAAAAGCTTGTATTTTCCTCTTTAAAAGGGGAACATATGTTGAGTGTTTTCACCACAGCTGCTTGGACAGTTCTCCTTACCTCAACTTAGTGTTATAATAGTTAATAAGCAAAAGCAAAACAAATAGGTAGGATATGTAGCTTTTGTAGTAAAAGTACAGATACCAGGGAAGAATAAAGTTTGTAAATGTGTAGATTTGGAGGAAAAGGAGCATGCAAGTTACCTTGGTAAAAGGTACATTGTGAAAGGTGACATCTGGTTTTATCTGGTTTTATGATGTGTGTGTAGCCTTGCAGAGTTTCAGACATTTTTTTAAAATATAGAAATGCTTTGTAGAAAAGAATCTTCCTAAAGGTCACTTTTCCTGCTTTGTAACCCACCAGTATTCCTCTGAAGAGGAGGAAGTTGATCTCCAGACTGCACTAACAGGCTACCAAACGAAACATAGGAAATTGCTGGAACCAGTGGATCATGGAAAGATTGAATATGAGCCTTACAGGAAAAATTTCTATGTTGAAGTTCCCGAGCTAGCCAAAATGACTCTGGAAGGTAATCAGCCATATCAAAGAAACTGCTACTAAATTCAGTAAATTAAATTGCGAGATATTGTGAGTTGGGTTAATCTAAAAAAATATGATACTTCCTCATTAAATTAATTCCTCATGAATACAATAGAATAGAATAGAATAGAACAGAACAGAACAGAACAGAACAGAATAGAATAGAATAGAATAGAATAGAATAGAATACTTTATTGGCCATGTGTGATTGGACACACAAGGAATTTGTCTTGGTGTAAATACCCTCAGTATACATAAAGAAAAGGTACATTCGTTAAGCATCAAGAATCATAACGTACAACGCTTAATGATAGTCATAGAGTACAATCAACAATCAAATCACACCAGGAAACAGTCAAGTGGGAGGGGATGGGTGATAAGGAGTGGTGAGAAGATTAACAGTAATAATAGTGTACACTTTGTAAATAGTTGAACAGTGTTGAGGGAATTATTTGTTTAGGAGAGTGATGGCTTTTGGGAAAAAACTGTTCTTGTGTCTCGTTGTTCTGATGTGCTGTGCTCTATAGCGTCGTTTTGAGGGAAGGAATTAGAACAGTTTATGTCTGGGAAGTGAGGGGTCTGTAAATATTTTCACAGCCCTCTTTGATTCGTGCAGTGTACAGGTCCTCAATTGAAGGCAGGTGGGTAGTAATTGTTTTTTCTGCAGTCCTAATTATCCTCTGAAATCTGTGTCTGTCCTGTTGGGTTGCAGACCCAAATCAGACAGTTATAGAGGTGCAGATGATAGACTCAATAATTCCTCTGTAAAACTGTATCAGCAGCTCCTTGGGCAGTTTGAACTTTCTGAGTTGGTGCGGAAAGAACATTCTTTGTTGTGCTTTTTTGATGATGTCTTTGTCCATTTTAGGTCATGTGATATAGTAGAACCTAGAAATTTGAAGGTCTCTACTGTTGATACTGTATTGTCTAGTATTGTAAGAGGTGGTAGTATGGGAGGGTTTCTTCTAAAGTCTACCACCATTTTTACTGTTTTGAATGTGTTCAGTTCCAGATTGTTCCGGTTATACCACAAGGCAAGTTGTATAACCTGTCTGTATGCAGATTCATTGTCGTCTCGAATGAGACCAATTACAGTTGTGTCATCAGCAAACTTCAGTATTTTAACAGATGGATTATTTGAGATGCAGTCATTGGTATACAGGGAGAAGAGAAGTGGAGATAGCACACAACCTAGGGAGGCCCTTGTGCTGATTGTACAGGTATCGGATGTGATTCTGCCCAGCTTCACCTGCTGTTAGGAAGCTTATGACCCATTTACAAGCGTGTTCAGGTACCGCTAGTTGGTTTAATTTGCTTAGCAGAGTGTCTGGAATGATGGTATTGAATGCTGAACTGAAGTCTACAAAGAGGACCCTTGCGTAGGTATTTGGAGATTCAAGGTGTTGTAGGATGTAATGCAGAGCCATGTTAACAGCATCATCTGTCAATCTATTGCTCGGTGTGCAAACTGCATGGGATCTAACAGCAGATCCGTGATGGTTTTCAGATGGGACAGCACAAGCCTTTCAAATATTTTCATAACTACAGATGTTAGAGCAACTGGTCTGTAATCATTCAGTTCCTTGATGGAGGGCTTCTTTGGAACTGGGATGATGGTACTGGGATGATGTTAGAACGTTAGAAGCAGGAAGGAACATAGCACATCTCTAGTGATCTATTGAAGATCCGGGTGAAGATGGGGGACAATTGGTCAGTACAGACTTTTAAGCAAGAAGTTGTTATCTTGTCTGGCTTTGGTGCTTTTCCTGGCTTCTGTCTGTGTGGTAGATCTTGCACTTCTTTTTCTGTGATCACCAGAGGTTGTGAGCCCAATGGATTGGGGCCAGTGCTTGGCTGTTTGTTGGTGTGTTTGAGATGTGGGTTGTGGAGATACGTGGCTGTAGTTTCTTTTCAAACCTGCAGTAAAACACATTCAGATCATTTGCTAGTTGTTGATTTCCTTCTGCCTGGGAAGGGGGTTTGCTGAAGCCAGTGATGTTTTTAAGAGTTTTCCACGTTTGCTGGTTCATTTGTTGAGAATTGATTCTCTAACTTTTCAGAGTAGCTTCTTTTTGCTGCTCTGATCTCTCTTGTTAATATGTTTCTGGCCTGGTTGTATAGCATTCTGTCACCTTTTCTGTAGGCTTCCTGTTTGGAACGACATAGCTGCTGAAGTTTAACTGTGAACCAAGATTTATTGTTACTATATATTTGCAGGTTCCTTGTTGGTACACATAAGTCTTCGCAGAAGCTAACATGATGTTACAGTATCTGTGAGCTCATTTAGGTCTGCAGAGGCATCTTCAAAAACATTCCAATCAGTGCAATCAAGGCAGGCCTGGAGTTTCAGCTTTTCCTCATCCAACCAAGTCTTCACTGATTTAATTGGTTTAATGGTTTTAAATTAAATGAGAAAGTGGCAATTTCTTTATTCCACTACTCTAGTACCTCTTAAATTTTTAAGGCTGAATGCTCCTTCAATAGTATAGGAGGCTGTAGAGAATCCTTAACGCTCCTCTCAGCTGCTGTCTTTTCTGGATTATCTTGTCTTTTTCTTGTGTTGTAATACAGTTTTTCTGTGGCAACTCTGAAGTACATGGTGTTTAACTCCCAAAGTTCCTCAATCAGATAGCATGGCAGCTGGGAATTCTGGGAGTTGAAATCTACATATCTTAGAGTTGCTAAGGTTGAGAACCATTGGTCTAATAATAAATGCATCTTACTTTCTACACCACAACTACAAATTCCTGCTTTTATATCTGGAAAGATTATTGAGAGAATAAGAAGCACCTGATGAAATTACAGGGTAACAGGGTAACAAAAAATGAGAAAAATAAATTTTCTCCTACCCAGGAAGCAGAGATTCATATATCTGCATAGTATTTGATTCTTTTTCAAAGCTAACAGGAAAACAAATTACTTCTATTGAAAAACAGCCAGACTATTTTATGAAGTCATTAGTTTGGATTCAGAAGAGCCATTCCACCAACAGGCTTCTTTCTTGTGTACAATGAGCCATCTGTTCATTTGATTTGTAGCCTTTAGCTCCTTTTCCCATAAGAATCAGTTTGAGATCCTTGCCCACAACTTCCTTATTGAAGAGCCCAGAGTAGGTGCCTTGTCTCCTGCCTAAGTGCATGCTGCCCTAATAAAAATCTTCAGTTTTCTTTCATGTTAAAAAATACAGTATGGAGAGAGAATTATTATTCAATGGATTTGCCTCGTCTCAGAGTTTGAAAGGTTCCAGGAGTAATTGCAGTCACATGAAATGCAAAGCCAGGATTTTTTTAGGCATTGCTTGTGCAAGCCATAGTAAGAGTGTATCTACTTATCCAGAATCAATCTAATCAGATATGGTTTACTGTGGTCTTAACCAGGCTAATAGGCTTTCTAGCTAAAAAGCTGATAATTGTATTACAAAAGAAGATACACAGTAGTTGTGGATAACGATGCTGATTTCATGATTTTCACCAGTTATGCTTAAAACTTTGTTTTATATTGCTTATAAAGATACCTGAATATGCCAAATTGTAAAAAAGTGATCAAACATTAATATTCTTCATATAGAAGACATATTAATAAATGTCAACAAATGAGTGATTCATATATTAATTCAGGTTGTATGTTGCAGAGGTAAATGCATACAGATTGGAAATGGAAGGAATTACAGTCAAGGGTAAAGGATGTCCCAAGCCAATCAAAACCTGGGTACAGTGTGGCATTTCTATGAAAATCCTGAATTCCCTGAAAAAGTAAGTAGGCAATAAGGAAATAGATAGTTTATATATTTTAGCATTTGGAAAAATTGTGAAGAGATTTGCAGTGTACAGCAAAAATGGGAGATGTAGTGCTTTTTATATTGCCAAAATGTAAACACCAATTAGCTCCAGTCAAATATAAGGCAGTTTCTGCTGTACATGCTAGAAATCAGGAACTTGTCATCCTTCAGGTGTTGCTGAAGTATACTCATCGGGATCTCCTAGACTTGGGTGCAGTTACTGTGAATTACAGCTTAACATCATCTAAAAGTGTCAGAATATGTAATAGCTCCCCGTATTTATAATTTCTTCACTAATCTATAGCTATATTTTCTAAAATACATTAAATGAAATTAAAACTGAAAATCAGTACTTATGTAGAACTATATATGATAATGTTCATGTCCATAAAGTATCTTTTTATTTCCTTTTTAAGACATGGCTATGAAAAGCCCACCCCTATCCAGGCCCAAGCTATACCTGCAATTATGAGTGGACGTGATTTAATCGGCATTGCTAAAACAGGAAGTGGAAAGACTATTGCATTTCTGCTGCCCATGTTCAGACACATCATGGATCAGAGATCATTAGAAGAAGGCGAAGGTCCAATAGGTATGGATGATGTTGTTAATACAATCACTCATGTAGAGAAACAGGATTATTATGCACAGGTTCCTAAAATGTTCCTAAAAGGAAATAAAATACAGTAATAAAACAGCTTTTGAAACAATGCAGAGCATAAACTAATCAGTTGAATACAACCTTATTTTTAATATCATGCTGGAAAAAGCTTCATGCTGAAAGATATTGATCATGGTCTTGCTTTAGTAGAAAGTTCTGTAAAATATAACAAAACAAGATATTTTTTTCTTGTCACTGCATAATATATGAAAATCTTTGAGGAGAGTCTCAGTTTTATTGAAACTTCTGGTGTGCACATGATGAGAACATTTGGATTAAAATTTCTAATTTTTTTCCAGCTGTCATTATGACACCTACTCGAGAACTAGCTCTACAGATTACAAAGGAATGTAAGAAATTCTCAAAGACTCTTGGGGTTAGAGTCGTGTGTGTATATGGAGGCACAGGAATAAGTGAACAGGTATGTTATCAAACATATCATATTGATAGGATCTAGGATTGTCAGAACTTTGGATTCAGTCTCCAAAAAGTGCTTTGAAGCATGCATTACCAGTGCAGCACCTATTTTAAACAGTCATACCTTTTCCCAGGATGAACAGAAAGGTAGCCACCTGAACCTAGGAAAATAAGGTGATGCAGACATACTGAAGCATCTTCCCTAGATTGAATCTGTAATGCTGAAGAGCTATAATAGGATTGTACAGTATTTCTACCAATGTGATAAACAACTATTTTGGCAGCTTAAACAGCTTTGGCAGTTCCTTCATAACTTAATTATTAAGTTTTTCTGTATTTAAAATTACTGGATTAATAACTTCTGCAGTGAATTTTCCTGATTTCCTCTGTTGCATCTACCATATTCCTCAGGCTGTTTCTGATGGTTAAAAGATATAGGAAGGTCTAAATAGTGTTTCATTAACAGAAAAATATTTTTTCTAGAAACAAAAATAAACTTTGTGCCAGATTATTTTTAATCTGATTCAAAAAAGATACTTCAGTGTTACAAATATTACAAATATTGGGCTTCTCTGCACTTTTTAATTGATTCTGGAGGAAGACCCAGTTGCTTTGTAGACAGGTGTAAATGTTTGCATTTCAAAGTACAATTTTCAAACTGAATCTAAATGTACTTTGTACATTGATTTGTTTTAGCCAACTTTCTGTAGAGAAAGAATACGTAAAACTTTACAATATTTTAAAGAGCAAAGTGGACTTGAATTAGTCAGTTGTCTGACAGGTGCTATAAAACCTGATTAGTGAGGTTTTCTCAGTCCAAATTAATATTTAGTGGCTAATTTTTCTGGTAACAAAGTAATGTTGGATATAGGTCTACATATAACACAACAATTATATTTTCAAAGCAATCCATTTGAAACAATGTGATGGCAGTGCACAGAAAGTAGAAAATTCATCCTTTCCTCTCTAGCTACTTTTACACATTTTTTCAGAGTCAATTCATTTTTCTCTGTGTTTAGGAAGAGGGTGGGATAATAGATGGATATTATCCAAAATGTGGGTTTTGGTAAAGGGGCCCGATGGATGTGAGCCCCCAATCCCCTCTCTGTGTGCTAGCTCTATATTTTTCTGAAATTATGTATCAATTTAATAATTGAGAATAGAAGGATTCATATTTTAAACCATATATTAATATTGATAATTTAAGTATTGTTATAAATGTTATACATTAAAATAGTTTCTTCTACGTATTTTATATTCAGATTGCTGAACTGAAAAGGGGTGCGGAAATAATAGTTTGCACACCTGGTCGTATGATTGATATGTTAGCAGCTAATAATGGTAAGAAAATAATTTTTATTTGTAAAGAAATTCTGACACATTGTTTCCCTCCCCTTCAATAATGAAATTCATAGATATGTTGAAGCTGTGATATCTAATGTACAATGTAGTCTTAAAAATGACTGTTCAATATTTTTCATTAGAAATTTCAAAAGTATTTGACGAATGGAAACCTTTGAAGCATTTCTTAAAATAAACATACTCATTCTGGGATTATAGCTCAATTTTAGAGTTGACTTTCTAAAAAGGCTGTTTGATACTTATCATTTATGCTGAAATCACGTTCCCTATCTAATGGTTATTAACACCGATTGCTCACCTTTTGCACAAAGAAGTTTTCATTTCTAAATTTGGGAACAAAACAACAGTTTGAGTGTTTTTTTTAAAATGGCTTTTTTCCTCAAAATGGTTTGGTAACGAATAACCTAAACAGAGATATTGCAGCTTTAAAGTACATTTTACCACAACATTATGTGCTAATCACATAATATTTGATTGTTTGTTTATGTATTTTACTGTAAAAACTCTTACTAAACTGTTGACATTTAACTTCTGTGGAAAAAGTTCCTTCAAGAGTTATAGAACTGAGCTTCCAAAGACTAAGTCATCAAAGGTAGGTACAGCAATGTTGTTCCAAAATAATGTACAGTTGTACAGTAAGAGCCTATTATTTTTTTAAAAAGTGTTGCAAAGTTCTTTTTTTTGTTTATTAGAAATAATATACTACATAATATGTTTAGAAGTAAAGGAAAAATAAATAGAAATCTTGTGTTTACTTTGAGTTACTTATTTTACACCACATTAAAATAGCATTTCCTCCTTCAGATTTTTAAAAATTGCTATCCATTTGCTTGAAGATACTGCAGTAAGGTCTAACTCAATCAATAAGCATCAGTAGCTGAGGTGAAACTTGGACCTCCTGTATATATTCACTAAGTGAAATAGAAGTGACATGGCTAGGGCATCTCTGCAGATTTTTTACTTGTTTTTAATACATTCACTTTGATTTTATTAAAATTGGAGTAGCAGTTTGTATAAAACAGGGGTGTCAAACTCGCAGCCCACGGGACGGATGTGTCGCGCTAGCCTTGCCCACCCCCAGATTAGTGATGGGAAAAGTTGCGATATGTCATGTGACAAAAATGTGTCGTTGTGAGTTTGACATCCCTGATATAAAGTAATAGAAAGCAGGCTGTTGTGGATTGTAACTTCTTGTTTGTGCTAGAAATGACTCTGCTTTCTTGGGCTAGATGTATTCTTGAAGTTACTATAAACTGTCACTCTATATGCAAAAGTAGTAAAGAAAGTTTTCTGTATTCTCTAGCTCCATCAAATATTAGAGCAATAGAAACCCACAGTAGAAATCTATAACTCTTTCAGTTAAAGGGCTCATGGCTTCTCAAGTCAAATCCTCAAACTGCTTTCTACTGTTTAAAAAGAATCATAGAATTAAATTAGAAAAGAAAAGCATATATGTATGTTAAATATGTATGTATATTCTCTCTTTTTTGCCATATACACCAACAGGGAGGGAATGCAAAATACATTAACTAGTGATGGAGAATCACTGATGTATGCACATTGTGCTTTTGGATACAAGATTTAGTATAGAATTGCTGATTCTCAAACAATTAAGTGGGATTTAGGTATACTTTATACCAACACCTTTGGAAATCTTTAGTTTAAATTTTTAAAAATCTTTTTGGTCTAGATCATTACACAAGGCAAAGAAGTCTTTTGCATAGGTCTATTTGTCACTGTGTGTGGGATAGCTATTCTTAATATTGAGTTCACTAATTTTAAGCTATATTTGTAGATGAGAAAATATTGTGCAGTTCTATTTATGTCAGTATGATGGTAGTTTCTATGAATAGGTTCTGTGAACCAGTATGAGACTTTCTGCTTAGAAAATTGGAGATAAAGCTTTCCTGGATTTCAGTGTAATTAAATTTTGAATCATAAGTATTTCCAGTAGTGACACTAAGATTTTGTAAGGTTTCTTCAGTTATCACTTGAATTTTGCTTTCCACACATGCGCTGTAATCTCTAATATGTTTTTTTGTAGGTGGCGCTCACAGATAATGGCTGATGTGGCTCGTTGCTTCACCTTAGTCTTAGTTTTATGATGTGTTTTGGTGAGGGCTGTTTTCTGAATTTTGCAGGTTCTTCTGGCCCTGTACTGATATACAAGAGAAGTAATTGACAAAATAATGGGCCTTGTGCATCAGTACACAATTGCCAAAACATTTGCCAGTACAAGAGATAAGGCACTTAGTGAATTGTTTTTCTAAAATAAATAAATGATTAAATCTTTGTTTAAATTCTAGTCAGAATATGTACCATTTTATTTAAATATTTTACAAAGAAAAATAGCTTTTAGATTTATTTTTGTTTTCTTTTGTTGTTTTCTCTCCTTTCCATAGGTCGGGTGACAAATCTTCGGAGAGTGACATATGTTGTCCTTGATGAAGCAGATAGAATGTTTGACATGGGCTTTGAGCCTCAGGTAACCATAGGAATGACTAGTTTTTACAGATTTCCTAACAAAGGTTTACACAGTATATTTCATGTTCTGCTCTTTGATAGCATAGCTATTGATTAGTAGAAAGTTATTTTTGTCTAGTAACTGTTTAATCTCTAATGTAAGTACCAAAATGGACATGGAAGAGTCCAAAGTATTTCCTGATACCTACTTATACTACATTGCTGTCTGTTAACCAATTCATTAAATTAGATACAAGATTATACAAAGTCGGAAAAAAGAATGGAGTTTATATATTAACTGCCTGTAAATATCTTAGTAGTAAATAATTGCTTACTACTGGTGTGAACACTGAATATTGTAGAATTTCTTTCCACAGGAAAGCAGTATGTAGCTGATTTGGGAAATTCACCATTAACCCATTTTTGTTAACAATAGGTTATGCGCATTGTAGACAATGTGAGACTTGATCGCCAGACCGTGATGTTTTCTGCCACTTTCCCTAGAGCCATGGAGGCTTTAGCTCGCCGTATTCTCAGCAAACCAATTGAGGTCCAAGTTGGTGGCCGGAGTGTTGTCTGTTCAGATGTTGAACAGAGAGTGGTAAGATGTAGAAATGTAACCTTTGTATTCCCTGTCTTCATGACAGCTTTCAAAGGATAGCTTTAGAACAAGTTATATATCCAAGATAGCTTTACTTGTAAATATTTTGCAGACATTGACTTCTGAAATATATTCATTGTATAACAGAGAGTAATTCTTGTTGTTTTGTGATTCTTCGATGAGGCAGTTTATCAAAGCACTAGTGATAACATTTATTGTCCTGTGCTGCAGAGTGATAGCACCTTTATGCAATTTTTATTGTAAAGTTTATCCAGTAATCTGTTTTTGGAGAAATAATAATTGCTTCTGTTATGCTTAAAAGTTCATACAGTATAGTTGTCAAAGGAATCCATATGCTACTGTAAAGGAACATATTCAGATTGGAACTGGCACTTCGGTATCACAAAGTATCATACTCAAAGAAAACTGGCATTATCAAAGAAAAAGTTGAACCCAAGGCTATTTTTCTAAATATTATCCTTAGTTATTTTTATTAGTCAGAAGCCAGAATTTACATTTTTGGTTATATGAAATACAGTTTAAGGCTTACTTTTTAAAAACTAGTAGCCCATAGTGAAGTTTACATAGTAAATTGCCTTAGAAATTGGAGATAATTTCAGAAATTATTTCAAATATGTTGTGGATGGCCAAAATACATATTCAGCATGGGCTAATACATTTGGCCAGGGTGTTGGGTAAGGCTGGTTAAACAATCAAATTATTGTAGACTTCAGTAATTTCTGTGTCCTTGTTTTAGTATATTATGCAGTTACAGTTTTAATTTGAGTTAAGGTTAATCTAGATATTGTACAATTTTGACATAATGTGAGCTGCCTGAAGTTCCATGAATGAAATGGCAGCCCTAAAAATTATTTAATGAGTAAACTAATATTTGTATGGGTTGGAACAGGTCTTTGATATGTCCCCAAAATAACGGTATATCTTTGTTGTATTCACTTTGTACTTAGGCAGTCTTTCCCCCAAAGAGAAGAAAAATGAAGTCAAATCTTGATCTTTGCTAGTTGCAGTTATAGATTATCTATAAAAAAATATTTTTATTGTAAAATTAAAGTAAGTTTCCACTGAACATTTGTTACGATGTTTGAATCAGGTATATTGCAATTATAGACCATACTGATATCTCCAGATGTTCCATTGGGGATAACTGTACTGCTTCTTTCACCAACTATTCCGGTATTTCAGGTTGTCATAGAGGAAGAGAGCAAGTTCTTGAAGTTGCTTGAGCTACTAGGACATTATCAGGAAAAAGGAGCTGTCATTATATTTGTGGATAAACAGGAACATGCTGATGGATTACTGAAAGATTTGATGAGAGCTTCTTACCCCTGTCTTTCACTTCATGGAGGTAATGAGCATTACTCATCTTTTAATTATTTGACAAAATAACTGAACCTTATATATTCATCAGCATCCTTTGCATATATTTTCTTCTGCAGGTATTGACCAATATGACAGAGACAGCATAATCAATGATTTTAAGAGTGGAGTATGCAAACTGCTTGTGGCTACGTCAGTCGCAGCTCGAGGTCTCGATGTAAAGCATCTTATGCTTGTAATCAACTACAGTTGTCCTAATCATTATGAGGATTATGTGCATAGGGCAGGCAGAACTGGACGTGCGGGCAACAAAGTATGTAAATATTTTTTCCACTGATGACTTAAAAGATAAAGGCTCATTTGGAAAGGTTATTGCTTTGTTGATTTATATACTTTCTGAGCAACCACTTGATCTAAAATTGTTTTACGAACAATAAAAAATGTGCTCATTTCCAATTAAACAGAGCAGTGGTGAATATCCTGAAGCTCTCAGATGGTGTAATCCTTGATGTAATATTCTTCAGTCCTTGGCTTAATTGTATTGACTCAGTAATTTGTATCTTTCATTTTCAACTAAATAGCAATTTTGTGATTGAAACCAAATCGAAAACTGTTGACCATGTGCTTAATACAACTGGGCTGTAGAATTATAATGTCTGATAGTTTGCATATAGATAAGATATGTGCACATGCAAAGATTCTGAGCAAATCGCTTTAAGGATTCCATTCTGTGAAACCTTGTTTGGAAATGTCCCATTGAAACAAAACTCAGTTCTGGATTATACAGCCTGCAGGAGGAAAAAATGTAAACAAAATTATATTTTTCCTCATTACACATTTGAGCAACTGAAGATAGGTTTCACTTTTTCATTTACAGGATATACATGCTCTGTATTTTTGCATTGATTTCAGGTTTATTTTAAAATAAAGCTTAAAAAATAAAAGTAAGATTCGAAATATATTATATCCTATTGTTTAAAGCTAAACATATTTAATCATTTCTGGAATGTTGCTTAATAGTTCAGAAACAAATGCTTAAAATGTAGTTGATCTCACTGGCTGTATACAAATATGAAAATATTATTTATTCTTCGAGGAATATTTTGCATAAAAACGAAAAAATATACTTCTGATAACCAATATACACTGCTCAAAAAATAAAGGAAACACTTAAACAGCACAATATAACTCCACGTCAGTCACACTTCTGTGAAATCAAACTGTCCACTTAGGTAGCAGTACTGATTTACAATCAATTTCACATGCTGTTGTGCAAATGGAACAGACAACAGGTGGAAAGCATAGGCAGTTAGCAAGACATCCCCAATAAAGGAGTGGTTCTGCAGGTGGTGACCACAGACCACTTCTCAGTTCCTATGCTTTCTGGCTGATGGTTTGGTCACTTTTGAATGCTGGCGGTGCTGTCACTCTAGTTGTAGCATTAGATGGAGTCTACAACCCACACAAGTGGCTCAGGTAGTGGCTCAGCTCATCCAGGCCTGCACATCAATGTGAGCTGTGGCAAGAAGGTTTTCTGTGTCGGCGTAGTGTCCAGAGCATGGAGGCGCAACCAGGAGACAGGCCAGTACATCAGGAGACATGGAGGAGGCCGTAGGAGGAGGAGAGCAACAGCCCAGAATCAGGACCACTACCTCCACCTTTGTGCAAGGAGGGACAGGAGGAGCACTGCCAGAGCCCTGCAAAATGACCTCCAGTGGGCCACAAATGTGCATGTGGCTGCTCAAACGGTCCAAAACAGACTCCACGAGGGTGATATGAGGGCCTGACGTCCACAGGTGGGGGTTGTGCTTACAGCCCAACACCGTGCAGGACATTTGGCATTTGCCAGAGAACACCAAGATTGGCAAATTCACCAATCTGGCGCCCTGTGCTCTTCACAGATGAAAGCAGGTTCACACATGTGACAGACGTGAGGGTCTGGAGATGCTGTGGAGAATGTTCTGCTGCCTGCAACATCCTCCAGCATGACCAGTTTGGCAGCGGGTCAGTAATGGTGTGGGGTGGCATTTCTTTAGGGGGCCCACACAGCCCTCCATGTGCTCGCCAGAGGTAGCCTGATTGCCATTCGGTACTGAGATTAGATCCTCAGAACCCTTGTGAGACCATATGCTGGTGAGGTTGACCCTGGGTTCCTCTTAATGCAAGACAATGCTAGACCTCATGTGGCTGGAGTGTGTCAGCAGTTCTTGTAAGACGAATGCATTGATGTTTTGGACTGGCCCTCCCGTTCCCCAGACCTGAATCCAATTGAGCACATCTGGGACATCATGTCTCGCTCCATCCACATTGCACCACAGGCTGTCCACGAGTTGGAGGATGCTTTAGTCCAGGTGTGGGAGGAGATCCCTCAGGAGACCATCTGCCACCTCATCAGGATCATGCCCAGGCATTGTAGGGAGGTCATACAGGCATGTGGAGGCCAAACACACTACTGAGCCTCATTTTGACTTGTTTTAAGGACATTACATCAAAATTGGATCAGCCTGTAGTGTTTTTTTCCACTTTAATTTTGAGTGTAACTCCAAATCCAGACCTCCATGGGTTGCTAAATTTGATTTCCATTGATAATTTTTGGGTGATTTTGTTGTCAGCACATTGAACTATGCAATGAACAAAGTATTTAATAAGAATATTTCATTCATTCAGATCTAGGATGTCTTATTTTTGTGTTCCCTTTATTTTTTTGAGCATTATACAAAGAAGAGTAATATGTAATTTTAGAAAGAGAAATTCAAATATATTTCTACTTATAACTGCTAAGAAGAATATTGGAAGCTACTTCTTTATATCTTTTTCTTTTGAAATTTTCTTCAACTTTTTTCTCTCCTGGATCTTTTTTCTTTTTCTTTGATTTTTTTTCTTTTGTATAACTAGTAATTGAATTACTTTTTATCTTGTTAAAAAGTTTCAATACAACATGCGGGTATGCATGTATTTAAATTGATCAGACATACAGTAACTATACATGTTGATATGGATCTATTTCTTTGAAAATAAAGATAACATCCCAGCATAGTGGAAACTTCACAAAAAGAAAAATAACTTGAAGTCAATGTACTTTCAGTTATATTATGTTTATGCTTAATATTTTATTACAGGGTTATGCCTATACTTTCATAACTGAAGATCAGGCACGGTATGCTGGTGATATAATTAAAGCCTTGGAGTTATCAGGTACCATAGTTCCTCCTGAGCTAGAGAAACTTTGGATTGATTTCAAAGATCAGCAGAAAGCTGTGAGTTACCCATTTTATAGTTGTCCTCTTCAGATTGCTTCCTTAAATCCTGTTTATGTATGTAAATAACAGTTCTTAAATAGTTGGGTACCTTAGGAGTGCAGTTTGTACCTTTTCAGACTAATTGAAGAAACTCTTGTGTAAACAGTATATTCTGATCATAGAAGGCCTCTTCTACACATTGTATTAGAATGGATTGTGCTAGAACTTTGAGTGATGCATTTTTTTTAATTTCTAGGAAGTTAAATTTGCCATGGGTGAATAGGCAGCAATATAAATTCAATGAATCAATCAATCAATCAATCAAATAAATAAAGTTGTCTTCATGTGGGAGCACCAAAGAATGGTAGTTCCTCTGGTAACTGATAAATCATTGTACATCATTAACTACATTTAGTATTAACAGCTGACTTCTCATTTTCCCCAACACTCTCTTTAAGTTAAGATTTCCTGGTCTGGTCTTGAGAAGATTCTCTCGTCCTTTAAAACAGATTTGAAGAGTAATGGAGAGGATGAATTTGTTCAACTAATATATGTTGTTCTTTGAGTGGTGGTTAAATTTTTGAACATAACTTAATTGGTCTCTTAAAATTCCAGTTTTAAATATGATGTTTTAGTTTTGTGGTAGATACTAAATTCTCACATTTCTTTATCTATTTAATAGTTAGTCTTCAGGAAATTAATACTGAAGTACTGATCAGTTTTTTTCCTAGATGTATCCCAGTTGGGAGGTTGTTAGGAATCTGTCACATAGGCAACTGATCCAAACCAGACATAACAAACAGAGGAAGTGAACCGATCAAGTTTCCAGCAATCATTAATCAATCGTTCCCAGGAAACCTCCAATCACCAATCAACCCTCTCAGTTCATTTCTTACAGCCTGCAAATACTGCAAGGCAAATATCCTTGTTTCTATGGAAGATTCTCTGGGATGCGGTGCAAAACATTGGCAGAGAATCTCATCAATACTTCAGTATTCAACTCCCAAAGAATCTGATTTATGTTAAAACTTTTGCCAGTAAACATTTAGAACATTTTTATATTTGGTGGCTGACATTTGAATATTGCATATATAGGAGGGGAAATCGATTAAAAAAAGTAGCGGCTTCTCTGGTAAAGGATTCAAGTTTGATGAAACAGAAGAAGCTTTGGCAAATGAGCGGAAGAAGTTACAAAAAGCGGCACTTGGCTTACAGGATTCAGATGATGAAGATACAGCAGTTGATGTAAGTATTTCATACATTTCTTTTAGTTAGACATTTCAGATATAAAATGTGCTGACCTGACACTTTTGTTTTCCTGTCCTCTGGCTGATCTTATATTGGAGTGAATTTGTGAGCCCAATTTCTTTTAAATTGTAGTCAAACACTAGTATTTTTCATTCATCAGTAGCTGTCTATCACATTCACAGTTTGTGAAATATTTGATCTTGCTACAAAAGTCAACCACATTTTTTTTTACTTTTTTACTTTGGATATTTTTGAACAATTTTTATTTTGATGATTTTTCAGGTTAGTACTTGAAAAAGAAATCAATTGCTTAGGTATCTAAACCATTAGCATATTTCTTCTAATCATTTACTGTGTTTACCCTAAAAATATGAACTTTCCCTTTTCTTTTTTATTAGATTGACGAGCAGATTGAAAGCATGTTCAATTCAAAGAAAAGAGTGAAGGACATGGCAACCTCTGGTGGTTCATCTAATGTTCCTGCCCCTACAGCAGGAAATGCAGAGAAATTAGAAATTGCTAAGAGATTGGCATTGAGAATCAATGCACAGAAGAATCTTGGAGCCGAGGCACAAGTATTGGTCTCTTTTCAGTTTAAGGTGATCCTCTTCTACAAATCAATTTTTATAGTCTTTATGTTGAATGCTTTATGTTTGCTAAGTTTATATAATACAATCTTCACTATCCAGACAGCTCTGTAGACATAGACATTAGCAAGAAAGAGGGATGAAACACTTTTATTTATTTCATTTAAGAAAAAAATGTTGCAGTTGAATTAAAAACCCAATTTGAATTTGTATTCAGAAAAATATGAATCAGTCCATTATAAATTTCTCTTAACTGTGTACATGATACACAAAATTATCACAAATAATTCAAAATATTTTGAATAACATCTGTGTAAAGTATTTGGTATAATAGCAAAGGGTTGGTAGCAGTATAGAAGCTATAGTACACTAAACCTAGATAATATTCACAAACTTGGATATGGGGGATCCAGATAACTGAAATTTTATTATGTATTTATTGCCAATGTTTGAAGTGCTAATGATCTAATCTGTAAATTCAAAATATGATTTTATTAGTAACAAGAAATTTATATGGATAGTTTAATAAATATTTTAGTGCTTTGCAAAGACATAAAAAGATCTAATAAACATTATTTGATTGGCATTAAAAGTGTTTGGAAGGGAAAGTATTTTGATATAAAAAGAAATGAACATTATTTCTGCATGAACATTTTTTGTAGATGGCTGTTTACAACAAACCATTTTCTGCTCCCCCCAAAGTCACTGATAGTTATTTGGAAGAAAAGTTTTAATTTTTCGTTCTGGTTCTAGTGAGGTTGAGTTTGGGCCTTTCATTGGAGCTGTTTAGTTGGCAGTGTAAAGCAAACAAAAGCTGTGTTCCTCCGGTTGATCTTCCCAGCTCAGAGCATGTGTGGTCATGTTTCATAGATTGTACATTTCTGGTGGCCCCACACCAGATTTGTTATTTGTCCTATGCTGTGCTTGTTTTTTGTTGCCTGAAAAAAATGCCAATTTGAATGCTGTAATTATCTGCAGCCCTCTAGTTAATTTCTAACGGGATGGTAATGTCTGTTACAGCAAAAACAACAAAGACTCTTGTAAAGGCATTTATTTTAGTGAAATAGACATCATTTATGCCAGAATAAATTGGTTGGTTTCTAAGATATTGCAAGCCCTTTTTTGTTTGTACAACTGGTAATTTATTTATAATAAATATTTTGTTTTATCTCTGTCTTCGTATCTATTTGGAGACTGCAAAATTAGATTATTGGAATAGAAAGAAGAGTTGGCAATTGTTGCTAAAAATGTTATATAAAAGTTCTGAAATCAGATTTCTGATTTGAAACAATCATTGTGATAGCAATAAGAGAAGGGAGACAATTGACTTTTCCAATTTTGCCTGCTCTTTACATCTTCCTTCTGTGTACTAGACAACATGTGGGAACTGATGCTATGGTTGCAATACAAAGCAGCAATCTGCTTCCTATTCTCATCTGCCAGCATTGACAGATCGGCGACTGAAGTATCACACTTTAAAATCACAGTGATTTTTGAATAATTAAGAGACTGAAACATTGTGAAGGCCTTCATTTCTGGAAGCAAAGTCATATTATCATCCCCTTAGATAGTATCTATGTCCAGTTTTGCTTATTTGACAAGCTTTTCATTTCTCATTTTGTTCTATTGTTTTATGCTGTACATTTTTACAAAAATCTTGATATATTAAATTGCAAATGATATGTTTCTGAAATTAGTTTTTTTTTAAAAAAATACCTTATTTCAGGATGTGATGCAGCAAGCTACAAACGCTATCCTGAGGGGTGGCACAATTCAGGCTCCCACAGTTTCTGCAAAAACAATTGCGGAGCAACTCGCTGAGAAGATCAATGCCAAGCTCAATTATGTGCCCATCGAAAAACAAGAGGAGGACAAGCAGGAGGGACAAAATGAATCTTTTAAGAGATATGAGGAAGAACTGGAGATCAATGATTTCCCTCAGGCAAAGATTGCTTTTCTCATTTTCATTTAAATTGCAGAGGTTTTTAATTGCTATAGCTCTTCTTATAATAATGTTTTTCTGATCCCATGTAACTTTTTTCTGTTTCTGTTTTTTGTTTTTATAATTCAGTTGCACATTTAATTTTTAAGGAATGTTGTTGCTTACAATCACATTGAATTTTTAAAAGCTTATCAGAATAAAAATTGATGTGTAAGGCAGTGCAAACTATAGTCATAATACTGCCTTTGGGTTTTCCGCCTGCCTTTCTAGATGTATCAGGATTGAGTTAATCCAGTAACTATCTAATACCATCTCTGATATAACATAGATTTCTTACTGGAGAAGAATATCAATGTGATGAATCCTCAAATTTATTTTGATCTTTTAATGATACTGACCAACCTGTAATATTCCAGGAAAAAAAGTTTGCATCATCATTCAGGGCCAGTCATATTGCTTGATTTTCACAATCTAGTGATGTAAAGTTATTGTGATGATGTGATGACCCGGGGCATGGCGCAAAGGCAACACAGTGACATAAGTAAGAAGAGTCCCTTTAATACCTCCAACTTTTGGCTCCCAATGTCCAGGTTACCTTCAGTTAGAGAAAAATCTCTCCCAAGAACAGTTTTTAAATGGAGGAAATTCAGTCCAAAAACGAAGTACATACAAACTGTAAATAAAAATCCATGTAAACCATGCTGCAGTAATTAACTTGATAGGGCAGGATAAGGAATTGCAGACTTAAAAGGCCAGCAAAACACACACAGTTGGGAAGACACCAGGACCCCAGATAAGCCTTGACAATACCAGATAATTCACGATTTGCTTCCAATAACTTTGCTGTGCATATCTTCCCTTTTTAAACATTGTGTTCCCAGCTGCAGCTAATGAAATCAGGGCCCTTTCCTCCCCCATAGGCCATGCAACTCACATTGCTCCCTTCTCCATTCCTCCTTGTGTGCCCTAGGATGAATAGGGAGTGGCCCTGAGTCTTCCTCTGAATTCCCTCTGCCTTGCTCTACCTCTTCCCTGCTCTGCCCAGCCAGACTTTGCCCTTCCCCAGTTTCTTCCACAGCCAACGGAGCCACACTCCCACTCCCTATCAGCTGCTTGGCCTCTCCCTCCAAATCAGATTCCAAAAGGGGCATGACAGATGATTTTAAAACCAGCGACAGGAAACCAGGTCTCTACCAAGGGTTATCTCATACAAATCTTGCATCTGTGCCTGGGGATCTTGACTAGGTAATCAAAATTAGCACCATCCAATGAGGGTTACCTTGAAGGATCTTTTATTTAATCAACAGTTCTGCAAACAATGTCACTAAATTAAGAAAACATCTGAGTTATATGGATAGCCTGACACTGTCTCCACATTTTCCTGTTGGCTAATGAGGGTCTGCAGAGCTAAATTTTGGAGAAGGATGTCCTGCTATTCCCTTCATTACTGAGGGGAAATCATCTATGTTAGAGTTTTTATTTACAAATTGTATAGAGTCACATAGGTGAAATGAGCAATATAAAAAATTGGTAGTTGGAAAGAAAGAAAGAGAAAGAAAGGAAGGAAAGAAAGAAAGAGAAAGAAAAAAAGAAAGAAGGAAGGAAGGAACTATAAGTGGCTCAGCTGTAGCAATTGTACTTCAGTTTCCTTCAGATTTTCTAACTTAAGTAGAATATTGTCCTCTACTTTTCCCCATAAGAATAATTCTGTTTGATGGGTTGGGCTGAGAAAGAGTGACTGGCCCAAAATCACCCAACTCGCTTTCTTGGCTAAGGCAGGAATTGAACTCACAGTCTCCTGCTTTCTTGCCTGATGACCTAACCACTGAGCCAGACTGGCTGTCAATATACTCTCATCCTAAATAAAATATGGAGAATGGTGGGGTGTTTGAAAGACAAAGGATTTTATTTCCAATGAGGGGCACTTGGATGCCATTCAATAGCACATAAATCATTTTGGCTATATTGGTAATGAAAATGTTGTCCTTGGAAATTACAATTGCTCTCCTAGAATTCCAGCCTCCAGTGTTATATGTATTCAGAAAAATATTGCAAGGAGTCAAGTGTGTTTGTAATATGCAATTTAGAGATGCTTATTTAATATCCAAAGAAACTTGGGTATGTGAGTGGTCCCTACTCTTTGCATTTTTTAGTATGGCAAAATTATTAGTGTGCGCCCTACATTACTCTGGCTCATTATCAAGTTGTTTTACTTTATTTTGCCTTTTGACAGCACACATGCCCAGAATATGGCCGTTAACCAGACTGTTGCATAAACTTTAATAGGAATACAAAGTCCATTTTCATGCATTCAAGCATAAAGCTCTATAGTGCCTTTTAACACTTCCAAATTGTGTTGTTTGGCTGCAAACTGCTTAAATATATAATAAATAATAAATAATTATATAAATAAAGTCTGTCTTTAGTAAATGAAGCCCACAAAACCTGTGGGGGAAAAATTTATTCTTTGAATTGAGATGAAGCCATAAAACAACATGATAGCAGGATATTGATGAACTCTGGCATAGAAAAAATGCAAAACTTTTAAAAGTTAGCTCAAGACAGTGTTTCCAGAAAGATAAATTTATTAAATCAAGCTTTCTTAATGGTTTTTATAAAATGCTATGTATACATATCTTATTTAATTTTCATAGTGAATAGAACCTAAATATGTAGGTACGATTTTAGGTATCTGATGATTTTATCATGCAACTTTAGGGAATTCATCTTTTTGAGAATTTCACTTGACTTTTAAATTTAAATTTCTTTTGCAGACTGCTCGATGGAAAGTGACTTCAAAGGAAGCACTGCATAGAATAAGTGAATATTCTGAAGCTGCCATTACAATCAGAGGAACCTATTTTCCTCCAGGCAAAGAACCCAAGGAGGGGGAAAGAAAAATTTACTTAGCTATTGAGAGTGAGTATGACTAATATTTTTGCATATTAGAGCTAGTTGACTAATACCCCATCTTTCTGCGAAGGAAGTTAAGAAAGTTAATCTATATCTTATATTGCACCAAGCTTGAGAAAGAGATTTAGGTGTGAAAAATCTGCAATTGAACATTGCTTTGCATATTTCCCGATTTACATGTTAAGATGGCTGCGCACATGGATGTTGCGGCTGGCCGCTCCTTCTTTCAGTGTATGGTGTGTTATGATTTGTATGATTCTGTGTGTGTTTTGGATCCTTTCCTTGATTGAATCCTGTGGGGCAAGGAGCACCTATAATCAGCAAGCCTTGTTACGAATTGAACTGAAATGTGAAAAGGCTATTATGGACGATTTTATACATTCTCATAACATACCGAAGGAAGCAGCTAGGACTTTGGGGAAGCCATGGATCACTATCCCTGTAGGAAGGAGGAAGAGGCAGAGAAAGTGGAACAGGAAGAAAAAGAAAGGATGCATGCTGGGATTTTCTTTAGGCTCAGTAAGTTTCCACACAAGCCTTCAATTCCAAGTATATTTCTTACCAATGCAAGATCTCTGACAAACAAAATGAATGAATTAAGGCTACAGATTGCAAAGACTAAATTCATCAAGAACTGCTGTGTTTTGCTAATCACAGAAACTTGGCTTCATTTACTCATTCCAGATGAAGCTGTTGAGCTGGAAGGCTACTTAGTTCACCGGCAAGACAGGAGTAGAGATTCTGTCAAGAGCAAAGGGGGTGGCTTAAGCCTTTATGTGAACAAAAGCTGGTGTATCAATACAAAGACTGTAGACAGCCATTGCTCCATAGATCTGGAGTATATGACTCTTAAATGTAGACCCATATATCTTCCATGGGAATTCAGCATGGTTTTGATTACTGCAGTCTATATCCCACCTGATGCCAATACCACCATAGCTTTGGGATTCTTGTATAACATTGTTCGTAATCAATAGAATAAGTATCCTGATGCTGTGCGTATCATAATGGGGGACTTTAATGAAGCTGATTTAAAAGCAGTGCTCCCTAAATTCTATCAGCATGTTAAGTGTGCTACTAGAGGAGCAAACATATTGGACAAAGTATATCCAACATCAAACATGGCTATACGGTTATACAGTTACCACATTTGGGACAGTCAGGCCATATGTCACTGCTTAGCACTAGCATACATCCCTCTTAGGAGACGGGCTCTGCCTATAATAAAGACAGTGAAATCTTGGCCAGAAGATGCTTCCCAATAACTTTAGGATTGTTTTGAGAACACAAATTGGGACATCTTTTACCACCCTGACCGAGAGGAGCACACTGCAACTGTTTTGTGCTATATCAAACACTGCATAGATACTGTCACTGTGGATAAACATATTAGGATCTATCCCAATCAGAAATCCTGGATGACCAAGGAAGTCCAGTGAATGACAGGACCAAAGCCTTTAGGTCCGGTGATGGGGCAAGATACCGTGTTGCCAGAGCTAATCTGAAGAAAGGTATTTGGAAGGCCAAGACTGATTATAAAGGGAAGATTGAGGATAAGTTTTATAGCGATAACATGAGGCAGGTGTGGCGAGGGATTCAACAAATTTCTAACCATCAACCAACCAATGTCATCCCTGCTGAAGGGGATGCTTCATTGGCCGAGGAACTGAATCATTTCTTTGCTCACTTTGAAGTGGAGAACTCAAAGACAGCTAAAATACAACCACCAGCCAAATGTAGCCCCCACCTCATTGTGGAGGAACAGGAGGTGAACATTCTGAGGGCTGTGCACCCTAGAAAGGATGTCAGTCCTAACGGTATCTCTGGCTGAGTTCTTAAAGACTGTGCTGATCAGTTGGCTGGAGTCTTTACCAGGATCTTCAATCGGTTTTTATCCCAGTCCAGTATTCCATCTTGTTTGAAGGCTTCCACCATTGTTCCACTGCCAAAGAAGTTCCCTATCAATAACCTCAACGATTACAGACCAGCGGCACTCACTCCTATCATCTTGAAGTGCTTTGAGAAATTAGTCTGCTGGCACATCATTTCTGGTACATAGAAATGATAAACATTTGATAAACACCAATTTGCATACAGAAGAAATAGATCTACAGAGGACGCTATAGCCATCACTCTTCACAATGCTCTGACTCATCTAGAACGGGGGGGGGGGGCTATGTGAGGATGCTTTTTGTAGATTTTAGTTCTGCATTCAACACAATTATTCCACATAGTCTAGTGTCTAAACTTCTGGACCTTGGCCTGCCTTATTCAATCTGCCTTTGGATTATGGCTGCTCACAGAGGATCAGATTAGGTAATCATACCTCTTCAGCCCTTACTCTTAACACTGGTACACCACCCGGGTTGCGTGTTGAGTCCCTTATTCTGTGCTCTTTATGTGCATGGCTGCATTCCCACTCACGCTAGTAATACTATTGCTAAATTTGCAGATGATACAACAGTGGTGGGACTAATCTCCAGGGGGATGAGTCTGCCTACCAAGATGAGGTGGACTGCTTCCATAGTATGGAGACAATAACTTGGTCCTCAACACCAATAAGACCAAGGAGCTTATAGTGGTCTATAGAAGGAACAGATCAGACATCCAGCCATTGCTTATCAATGGAGACCGAGTGGAGCAAGTGGCCATTTTTTAAGTTTCTGGGTGTTATCATAAAAGAGAACCTGACCTGGGGTGCTCATATTGCAGCCCTGGTCAAAAGGCCCCAGCAGAGATTATACTACCTGACACTTTTCAGAAAACAACAACTGAATGAAAAACTGCTGGTGACCTTCTATCGCTGCACCGCAGAGAGAGTATTTTAACTTACTGCACCTTTGTATGGTTTGCCAATTGTACAGTGGCAGATAGGACAACACTCCAGAGGATGAATGTCATTGCCCAGATCATTGGTTGCCCTCTCCCCTCTTTGAAAAAGCTTTATAGCTCCCGCTGCCTTAAGAAAGTTCAAAACATTCTTAAAGATCCATCTCATCCTGGGAGCCCTTTTTTTGAACTATTACCATCTGGCAGACAGTACAGGATAATAAAAACAAGGACAAATAGGCTGAAAAACAGCTCCTAACCCAGGGCAGTAGCTCTGTTGAATTCTGCAGTATTGGTGCGGTGTTGGGGGTTTTCAGTTCAATGTGTGGAGGGTGAAGGATGTGTGTTTGTGTTTATTTTGATGGTCATGATGTGCACTGAAG
Organism: Laticauda colubrina; assembly: GCA_015471245.1. Classification (NCBI taxonomy): domain Eukaryota; kingdom Metazoa; phylum Chordata; class Lepidosauria; order Squamata; family Elapidae; genus Laticauda; species Laticauda colubrina. The sequence continues at coordinate 80,145,607 of BLBF01000003.1, read as the reverse complement.
ATGGCATTTGATTTCATTGTATGAGGTGCAATGGCAATAAACTAAATGAAACTAAACTAAGTAAGCTGGTGTTCAGAACATTGTTTACGCTACTTGCCCTCCCCACCAGGAAAAGGTCCCCTGCTGCTAACCAGAATCTTAAAACTGTGGCTATGAAGAAAGAAAAGTAGCAAATTGAGCAAAATAAACAATAATAGCTCCCCCTTGCAATCGTGCCCCAGATTCTATTTCCCTGTTGGTTAATCTTTTGATGATTCAGTTTGCTCTTTTAAAGAAAAGTACAGGGTTTCCGCAGATACAACAGAAACAGAGAGAGACAGAAAGAGAGGGGGGACAAAAGTCACAAAAACAGGCAGTTTTACATTTCAGCAGAACAAGCGTGCATATTTGACTGTAAGAGAACTGTCTTTGTCATTTTTGTTTAAGCTCTGTCCAGCTGAGCAAACCAAAGAATAGAAGCAGGGCATTGGGCTTGGTTTGTTTGTTTTCTTCATTCTTGGCACTGGCTACATTTGCGATCTTATGAGGAACTAGTACCTTACATAGTGATTAATATTTTCTCAATTGTTGATATAGAAAGATCACGGGGCTCGTCTCTCCACTGCCTACCTGCCCCAAACATGCCTATGAAAATCAAAATCCAGCCCTGCTGGCCTAATTGCTGAAATAATGCATGGTGCTTTCAACAGCAGCTGTCCTTTTCATCTTCCTGTACCAGCCAAGTTACATTCCACTCATAGAGTCTTAGGGAGCAAAACATATCTTTTCCCGGTTCTGTTGAAAGATAACAGAATCTGGCTTCCTGCATGGGAGGCAGCTAGGGATTCAGCTGTCTATTTTTGCAGAAATTGTTTTTGTCTAGAGTTTACTTTTTTTTCTGTCTCCTGTGATAGCTTGGTAACAGATTATTTTATTTCTAGCTTGGACACAAGCTATATCTAGCTTATAACCTGATGTATAGGTTATTCTGTCTTGGTGTCATGAACTACAGCTTTTATCCTTGAATAAGTCTGTGGTTTCTGTTCATTTTTATCAATTCTGATTATTTTTAGCCTCTTGAAGTAACATGTAAGAGGCATGGGGATATTTCTTATTTGTTCCTTGTACATTTCCTTGTTGCACTTTAATGAAATTATTTTTTGAAAAAAGGATAATGTGTAATGGCTGTTTACTAAAAACCTGTTCCAGATACATTATGATTTGTATTCAAGTATGAATTTGATACAAGCAGAATAACTATACCTCACTGAACTCAATAGATTTAGTTGTACCTTCCCGAGAGTAGGATTTGACTGTAAATACAAAGAAACTGAACTTACCGCAACAGGAGAAATCTTTCTGTGCTTATAAGCCAGCATATAATATTTTTATGAACATATAATTTTTATTTTGAAAGTTTTATGGAATTGTTGCTTTTAATCTGTTTGGTTTAGTGCTTTATTTTTATGTTTGTTGATTGTAAAATAAACAAAGTCAATTTGGAATTGGGTAGTATAGAAATACTGTAATAAATAGGGAAAGTGGCTATTTGAAGAAGAGATTTCAGGGATTTTCACATCCATGTGTGCGCATGGCACACAGTCTATTTTATAGTATGAACCATATGGTATGGAACATTTTTATGTTTTATTTACCCTCAAACGGAACTTGGCTCATGTTAATATTTTTAATTGCCTTGATTTGGTAGAATTTTCTATCAGTATTTAAAATGACCATTCAATATAAAAAAGCATGATATATATTTATTTGTATAATATTTGAAACATTTATTTTGATGCCTTTCAAGAAGGACAGCTCTTATCATTTATTCGGATATTGTCCAATAGTTGCAAATTCAATTAGCATTGAGCTCTGTGTTCTTTAAAATAATTCTAAATCTACCCGTCACTAAGGAATTAATATCTGCAATCACAAAAATATTCTTGTTTTAAATATTTGGAGAAAAAAACAAACAATCTCTGCCTCCTGGCTTTTCTCCTTTTCTCTCACTTTTCGGTCAGAGTAATGTATTCAGTAAAAAGAATGGAAAGAGTATTTTATGGAATGAGGTAATTATTGATGGAAAATATATGACTGCTGAATATATTTTGCAAAAGTCTATTCCTTTAAAATAAAGTGAATCTTATAAATAAAACAATTAAGCACTGTAGGCTATTTTGAAAACTTTAACAATTCTAAGAAAGTAGCTTGCAGTGTTAAAATGAATTACATACATGTTCTTTTATGCCAGGCAATTAATTTTCACAAGGAGCCACATAAGAAAGTAGGACTCTTGTGGGAGTCCAAACCAAAAGTACATAGGCACACACGCGTATATGTAAATTGAAAAAAAATAGCAGTTGCCTTCAAAATAAAAGCAATGTAGTTCTATTGCATGCTTGACATACACTTATTTACACTTGATTTCTAATTTCTGATTGACCTTATGCGAGCCGAACAGGGACAATCAAGCAAGATGTGGCTCTAGATCTGTAAAATGCCCAGGTCTGTGTTATGCAATAGTACAGTGGTCCCCAACCTTTGTTGCTTAGTAGCCCAGCTGGTGGAGGGAATGGGAACTAGGTTTGTGAGTGGCAGGCTGGCGCATGCATGCATGCTGGCAGCCCTTACATGAGTTGTGGGGTAGCATGCACGCATGCAATTGAACTTGCAAAAGTGGCAGTTCAGTGATCCACCAGTCCATCACTTATGCAAGTTGAATTGCATGTGACTGAGCTTCAGCCAGCCACTCACACAGCCCAATTCCGAATAGGCCCCAGCTCAGTAGTGAGCTGCAGCCCAGAGGTGGGGGATCGTAGTAATAGTATTCCCTAGAAATAAATGAAAATATTTTTAACCCATAGATAATGTACCTGTAAAAATGTAAATTGCAACCTTGCTATGTCATGGTGGCAGGTTCATAAGCAAATTAGTATCTATTTTCCTCTTTGGCAATGCCTGACTAGTCAATCATTTGGCTAGAAGTTGTTTTTTTTTAAATTCTAACAATTCTCAATTTGATTATTTTCTATACATATGACAAATGTAAATTTGAACTGAGAACTAAGGTTTACACTCTCTTTGAACATGATCTGAAACAGCCAATACACCATCTTTCTGCTTTTAAAAGAGTCTGAATTTTTTTAGGCTTCCATGCTGTGGGAATGTGAAAAAAAAGTTGCCAGAGATGTATAACATTAGGGAATGTGCTTTTTAAAGTTAAAGAGACTTTTAAAGCTGCATAAGAAACTTGGTACAACTGTTGCTTTATATCTGTTATTTATATTTACTTAGATGAGTACACCCTAATACAAAAGAACTTTTGATTATTTTATTTATCTATCTGTATGTTTGCACACAGTGTAGGCTGCCTAACTTCTAACAACTCTGGCCAACTATTGTGAGATAGTACAAAATGATACTAATCAATTTTAAAGCATACTTTTAACATGTAATTTATGAATTATTTTAAAATCTTTAAGACTATTTAAGATTATGTTTAAATAATCAGATGTTTTAATGGGGAGTTCCTTTGCATTTCCAGGTGCCAACGAACTGGCTGTTCAGAAAGCAAAGGCAGAAATCACTAGGCTTATCAAAGAAGAGCTTATCCGATTGGTAGGTAAAATATGATTTCATAATTTCTGTATGTAATGTTAAAAGGCTTCCGTATGTATGAGCTCCCAGTGATTATATGCCCCAATACTAATATTGTAAGGCCTGCACTGGCTGCTGATCAGTTTCAGAATTCAATTTAAGATAATTATTTTGATCTATAAAGCACTTCGTGGCTTGACACCTGGGTACCTGTAGGACCACCTATTCCAATCAGAATCAGTTTCTAAGATTTTGTAAGGAACAGCTGCTGGAACAGCTGTTTTGGCATTTCCAGTGGTTGAGGGAAGTTGAAATTAAAAAATACTATTTTTCTGTGACGATGCCGTCACTTAGAAATTCTCTTAACACATTGCACCATTTTTACTGACATGGTAACATAAATCTATCACAATATCTTAAATTTAACTTATTCAATATTGCAAATCCTGAAGTCTTTAAGTAATGAATTTCTACTTTAAAATTTATATTAACCACTGTTATCAGCAAGATATCAAGAAAAAATTATTACAGGATGCCTTTTTTTAAATATATTTTTCAATAGTTAAAATCTGGGAAGTTTTTTTAGAATTATATTACATTTTTCTATAAAAGTGGAGCAATTTTCATTCTGTATATATTTTAAGTAAAACATGCTTATTTTATGTATCATTGTATTTCCAATTCACGTGTATACTGTTATTTTGAAGGAGTCTTTATCTAAAGTGATGATGCCATAAGCGAAATCGCTTTCACACAGTTAAATGCTTATTGAACTTTGTTTTATACTTCTTTCATAAGATTGCATTCAGAATTGTCTATCTGAACAGAAGGGTCCTTCTAATGGCAGAGGGATATTCTGCATAGGAAGAAGATAGCAATTTTTTCCTAGTTTATGCTAGGAAGAAACAGTATTCCCCACCCCCAGATGCTAGTTCACATATAATTGTTTAAAGACGTTTCACCATTTAGTATGGATTTTCAAGACTATTGGGAGGAATTAATGAAAGCTGCATTCCCTGCTCTGCTTCACAATAATCCAATTTATGGATGTCTGTTCTGTGCAACTCTGAATTAATTATGTGTTTTGTTGCTTTTTATAGTCAGATTGACTTACTGTTCTCTTAATCATTATCAATTGCATCTTTGATTAATAACATACTCATTTGTTCTCTTGCAGCAAAATTCATACCAACCAACCAACAAAGGAAGATACAAAGTTTTATAAATATTTGGAGCAACTTTCTCTCTACTCGTTTTTCATTTGTGAAACATTTTTGTTTACCTTTGTTGTTTATTGCTTATTTGTATATTGCTTTTTAAAAATATTGTAATTTGATTAAAGATCAAGATCAAAATTATTTTGGTGAGGGATTGTTTTCTGCATATAGAACAACAGTTTCAGATGGGCATATTTTTTTTTAATTTCTACTGTTTTCATTTTCAACTTAATAAAGTCAGTTAATCTTCATGAACATTATATAGTACAATCCCAGTTCAAAATATTTCAGGTAGGAGTGGGATGTTGCAGCTATTTTTTTGCTCATTTTTAGGAAAAGAAAAATGATTTAGAATGAAGATTAAAATTTCCTCTGTTGTATTTTAGATTTCCCCTCCTCCTTTCCTCCATTTTCTGGTGATATTAAGAACCTTTATGATCTTCTGGAATGTCACATCAAAAAAGAGTTGAGTTGACTGATGGATAACAGTATTACATTTTAGAAAACAACCAAGTCATACAAATGTATTTTTAATTAAGGGAAATATTGTTCTTCTGTAATATGAGAACTCTTGGATAGAGAAGTATAGATTTAATCTAGCTCACTGTATAGAAAGGGTAGTTTATTTTCCCATTATTTCCCAAAAATAATTACTCAAACACCTTCAGCATTGATTACTGTTTTCTTGGAAGACAGCAACCTGTTTGAGCATCACATTTGATTTCAAAGTGTTTAACTGTCGGTACCCATATGAATTGGTACAAAATAACTTTCAAATTCCTGCAGTTTTAATTTTAGTATTATTCTACAATTGGAGGTTTCGGTAGGTATGTAATATTCCAGTTTAGAAATGTCCTATGAAAAAGTGTGCCCCTCTGGACAAAAATCAATTTTCAATGTAAAATTTGAGCAGAGTTCTAAATTAAAAAGCATGTAGACCATTCCCAGAAATTGGAATAATGGGGGGGGGGGGTTTCCTATGGCAATAGGGATGGAATTACTGATAAAGGAATAGCCAATTCTTAAAACTGCTTGTCTCACTAACCAGGAGTTAAAAAATGGAAGAGAAGATTAATGTTAGGTAATAATTTGCTTACTGGCTTTTAAAACTTTCTTTTCTTTAGATTTTAATGGAAGGAAGAAAATATGTCAATTCTAGGGCTGTTCCAATTTTGTACCCTATTCCAAGTGCTAGAGTGTCTGGGGAATCTGGAAGTTGCATCCAATGGATCTCAGACTTTTTTTTCTCTATTACCTATAGGGGATTGTCAGTGTGGCAGCTTTTTCAGTAAAGTTTTCTGTTGCCAATTCATCTTCTGATGACCCTGGGACATTCTCTCTAAAATGTCAAATACTCATATTTTTCAAAACATTAAGTTGAATAGACTGAGAGTTATTAACTGTTTCATTTTTAGACAGTGACATCTTTCTTTGTGCTATATTGTGGCTCTTTTATGTTTTTGTTTTAAAGCTAACATTTAATTTTGAAGTACTGGAAAGAGAAAAGAGTATGGTTTTGATTTGAAATACTCGTGTTGGGAAATTTCTTAGAAAAGCCCTGATGACACTTTCATATAGGGAAAAAATAATTCTTACCATATTTAATAGTGTGTTGCAATGGTTTAGTTGTTGGCTAGAACCAGGGAGAAACAGATCAGATCCACCCTCCCTCAGCTGTAGAAGCTCACTGGTGACTCTCCTTCCTCCTCCCTGTCTTGTCTCTCACAGCTCAATTTTCTTCACAGGATTATTGTTGGGGGGAGAAAGTTGGAGATGAGACTATTAGCTATCTGCCTTGAGTTTCTGGAGAAGAAGTTGAATATGAAGCTAATCAGAAAAGCACTTTCAATTTTAGAAAGAATGCAGGCCTTTGTTTAAAAAATGTGTTTCACTATATACATGTTTTCTAACTGCTTCATTAAATAAATAGAATTGTCTAATTCTTTTCTGTACATATTGAATAAGAAAAAAAATCATCTGCTTTCATGGCCACAGACTATTATTTATACATAATCATTTCATTAAAGAAGTATGTTGGTTTTAAAAACCTTCAGTGATAAATTTGTATGCACTGCAGTTTTAAGATGTGTCCAGTTGTGTCTGTTCTCTAAAGGGGAGGCTCCGATTCAGCAGAGATTCTAGTGAGATACAAGGAAGCATTTTTGCTAATTCTCCTTTGGTGTTTCAACCCGTCAAACCTTTTTCTCTCCAAATGCACTCCAAAGAATTAGAGAAAACTTTGGAACAATGTAGAAAGTTAAATGGGAGAAGAAATTTGCAGAAAGCATGTATTTTTTCTGTTCACGGAAGCTTCCACTTAATTAAAAATTTGGGAGAGGTGTTTGTTTTTACAGCAGAAATAAATTTACTGTTGTCATTCTACTTACAAACCACTAAATCAACAGACTCAATGGTTTACAGAATAATCAGCTTAATTGGATACAACCTGCAATCTAGAAACCTTAAACTATTTAAACTGTATTTTGTTTCATCGTCTGCAAATGAGTGTTTGAATGCAAGACTTTGTTGACTCAATTGATTTCGCCTCTTTGAATACTTTTTAAGTAGAAAAGTGGAATAAAAATATTTTAAATAAACATCAAAATGTCTGCTTACAGGAATTATTTGCATATTTATGAAAGGTAAGAGCCACATCCAGAATGGAAATTTTATGTGCATAGTTAGGACAAGGCTTCCACAGAAAGCTACTGGGTAAGGGCATGGTGTGTAATTTTTTACATAAATTAAATCCAATTTTGGAATCTTCTTTACAATGGCATTTTCTAATTAATCCCACTTATATATCCTTTTGTCTCCAGTCCCTTTCCTTGCTATGTTTTGCCTAAGATTGTAATTCAGCAGACAAGACTTTTGTAAAGTGATTAGACTTAGAAGCTTCTGCAGATATATTCTCATGTTATTCTGCTTCCCCTTACAGGGATCATTTGACTTTTTAAACAGATTGTAAGAGAAGAGTATGGTAATGGCGATGCCTGTGTGCATGCACACTTGTGATTTGTATGACCTATTTCTGCCCCACCTTTTAAGACAAGTTTGCTTGCTTACTTTTCCCAGTCACATGAGTGAAAAGGAATGTGCTGCTCTTGTGATTATTTTTCTTGACCAAGATCATTTCCAAATATGGTATCTGCTTAAACAACTTTGTGTTCTTAAAGGGTAGGTTTTTGTAGAAGAAATTCTAACTGCTGGTTCACCCTGGTTTAGGACAGGAAGAATGCCTTTCTGTTCAGCACAGTTAACTATATATTTCAACGAGAGTTGGAAAAAGATCATGGAACATTTGATACAATATTATACATTTCAGAATGCTTTTAAATAAGTGGTAATTATGGAGATTGTAACTCTGGATCCATATTTTTGTCATTTAGTTTGATAGCATGAAATGAACAGCAAAAATATCTGTGGGTATTCCCTGTAAAATACAGCTAATAGTGTAGTGTATGAATTGGATTTCACATTTAATAAATATTCTGTAAATTTGGACATCTGCACTGTCTTACTAGTTAGAAACATCTGAAAATAAAATTTCATGTGGAAAGCCTTACTTGTCTATGAAACTTAGTATATGTAACTAATTATTTCAAGGTAATCCTGAGTAAGAAAAAGAAGCAGACAGAAGAGTTTCCTTAAGAAAATGCATTTTGACAATATCACGAAATCCTGGAGAAACTGGTGAATAAAGAATCAACACTCATTTCAAGGTACATAACCAGTATTACTGTAGGTAAACAACTGTTCAAAACTAAATTGTATGTGGTATTCAATGTGGTAAATTGAAGGTCAATTCAACATCTGGTTGTAAAGAGGAAGGCCCTCCCCCCACAAACCCCAGGCCTAGAGAAATTTGCAGAACGATGAAGAGATCACTTTTTTTACATTGAAGAAGCTGCTTTGATTTTCAGTAACTGGTATTGATTTTTCATTGAAGTTTGAAGCACTGAAAAGCACATTTTGTTTAAGAAAAGGAAGAAATCTGTATGTGATTATACCATAACATGCAAGATGGTCCAAATCTTACAAGAAAGGAAGAACAGTTAAAAGGGCATTCAGCTTACAGATTTATGTTTACTGTAGGAGAGGGAAAGCGCCTTTCTAAGCAGCACGGTTGTCTATCTCCACATTCAACCGAAGTATGATTTGAATACTTGCTATTTTGCTGCAGCCTTCAATGGACGCCAGAGATGAGATTAAAATCAGTGAGGCAGAAAGAAATCTCATACATAATTAACAAAATCATTATGGAATACAAAAGTAGGTTTTGCTGAATCCATTTTATATTGCTTCTATTATTTAGTGGACCAATATAGGTAAGGCAACCATGGCATTGCTATTCCAAATCTTTTAATTTTTTTAAATCAAGTATTTGGTTTAGATTACTGTATTACAAAGAGCAATTACACACACTTAATAATATGGTAAAAAACACTGCTGGAACAATTCTTCTTCTTAGTAAAAACTGGTACATTGATGAACTACAAGGAGTTTTGGAAAAGAACCCAGTTTGAAGAAAAGCCAAATGGTTTTAATAGGTTCCAAGAATGACCTTTCTAAATGAAGATTGGAAACTGCAGTACTGATTGTTGGACCTTGGTAAAAGTCGTGTATATATAGCAAAAATTATATTTTCAAAGTCATATTTTTTTATCGAAGCAGTAGGCATAAGCTTGTTGATAATTCATCCGTTCTTCCTTGAAATTTTTAAAATAACAGAAAGGTTCTGGTTCCTTTTGTGTGTCCTCCATTTTTCTCAAGAATGGATTTTCTGAACTGATATCTTTGCTTCAATACAGAAATCACGTATGAGAAGAAAAACCTCTTCTCTGCACTTCTTGGATAATTCCTACTTCTATCTCCATCCATAGCTGAAGCCTTGTAAACTCAAGAGGGCAGCCAGATTTGGGTTCCCTCACTTGCCAGCCTTTTTGCTTACCTGAGAAACCAACTTCTTTGAGTATTCTGAAGTCAGGCATGTCCCCACATTACACTTGACCCTAGTGTGTGACCTTTATTGAGGTGGTAGCCTACCAGTGTCTTCTACTGAGTTGGCTTGCAATATGGCCCTAAAGAAGCTGAAGTCTTATACAAGCTGAGCAAAACCCCACCGGTGACACTTTGAAAGCACAGTCTTTCTCAGTCCTTATAGCAGTTTTGAGTTCAGCTTTACCTGATGAGCTGGATACAGAATCAGATGAAGTAGCTTATGAACTATGCTGATTCAAGATGAAGTGTTGCAAAATTTGGAGATTCTACATCCTTTCTCTTCTGTATGAAAGTATTTCTGCATTGGCTTGATAATACCATGTAGTTATGAGTTGGTAATCACTCCCCTCTACAATTGTCCATAGTTTTAAGGAAAATGAATTCTACTGATGTAAATGCAATTTGGTGTTCAACCAAGTCAATTTATTCAATTCAGTGTTGACTACTGGCAACTGCCTGGACTAGACCTGCACTTTTAATGGCAAGATTTTCAGAAACAGTTTGTATTTGCCGTCTTCCTAGAGTAGAAAGAATGAATGAGTGGCCCAAGGTCACCCACTCAACCAACCGGCTTCTTGTCTAAGGCAAGACTAGAATTCACAGCCTCCTGGTTTCTAAGCTGATGCCAGAACCACTACATGAAATTAGCTCTGGCAAATAAGTATATTGTACCGGATTCTATATTTGTATAAAATCAGGAGCAGACTGATAACCCTTTCTCAATGTAACATATTTTATTAAAAGTCATGAGCTTTCATGAGCTCATCGCATCATATCCAGATGGCAAAATTGATCAATTTACTCACCCCATACATCTGGTGAAATGAGCCACAGCTCATGAAAGTTAACGCCCTTTATTAAAATATGTTGGTATGAAAAGGAGTACCAGATTCCTCCTGATTTTTGGTTATCATAAACTAACATAGCTGTCTATTCATGTAAAACCCACCAAATTCTTTTGAACAATCATTTATATACATGCCCATTTCTATCTAGGTCATTAATTTAGGAACAGAGATTTTGTAAAGGTAAATATTTGTTTAAAGAAACATAAATATTAAAGACTTATTTAAAGAAACATAAATATTAAACTGCGGCTGCCACCAGGAATGTGCATAAAGAAATTAGCATTTATACAATCTTTAAGGAAGATTTTGATACTAGGTTGAAGAGTTTAGCATTACTGATTTTGTGCTTCAGCCAATTATCCTAAATAGTTGAGCAAGACTAGGAGTCCATTTTGTAACAAGCTTCTCTTAAAAAAATAGTAAAGAAACTGCATTCTGGCTCCATTCAGCTACAAGCATTATCATGAAAAGTGCAGTAGATTAATATTTAATTGTTTGTTTGCTACTGCAGAGACTCCACTGTCTCATGCTGTATGTATCCAGCTACTTAAATATAAAGTGTGCCAGCAGGGGAACAGATGACATCTTCTCTATTCAAAAGCACAAGGTAGTTTAAAAAAAAACCCTACAATCTACAATGAGTTGCTTTAAAATAATCTTAATGCTTATTTATATTGTATTGTAGAAGGGGAGAAAAGGAGTTTCTTTTAAATAGATTTATTTAAAACAAATGTTATTCCAAGCTTGGTTTTCCATTGAATTGAAACCTTCATGTGGCTACATCCATGAGACGAGTTTTAAATTTGTCTGTAGCTGGTGCTGTTAAAATCAACATATTGATATATGCCTAGAATCTAGAAGCTGAGTATAACACAAAACAAAAATGTACACTGGGCAAACTAAAAATTCTAGAGACACTTTTAATATTAATTGACACACCAGATTTGTGAGTCAGAACCAATATCACTAGAACTGACTGAAAAAAAGGATTGCCAGAAAGGATTCTTATTTTTACTTTAACAGGAAAACCTAAATTAAATAGTCTCTCACAGTACAGGGGATATGCATATGCTGAGCAAGCCAAGAGGCATAGGATGCACATACCTGGATATACTATTATTAGTTTCCTATACAGAACTTGGCAGATTGACATTAAGCAGGGCTTTCGATCTAAAATCCTCCCAAGTGCTGGAGGAGAATTAGTTCATTGGTCTGAAGTTCATCAGTCTGCAAGACTGAATCTTTTTCATATATTGTTACAAGTCTCTAAAGCAGTGCTTCTCAACCTCAGCATCTTTAAGATGTGAGACTTTCAACTCTCTGAATTCCCCAGATGCCATACTGGCTGGAAAATTCTGGGAGTTGAAGTCCACACATCTTAAAAGTTGCCAAGTTTCAGAAGAACAGCTCTACTAGGTGAAAAACGGAAAGTATCTCAGTGCGATACCTAGCAATATTTTTTAAACCAGAGACCCTAGACTTGGTTTTATTACTGGGTTGTTTTCCCCCCAAGATTTGCCCAGAATGAATGACTAGCAATCTAGCAAATCCATCAAACAAGGATGATGAATCCCATCTTTCCTGGCTAAGCCTTGCCTTCCTCTGCCCTTGCCCAAACACCCCAGACCAGCCTCAGAAACATTTACTTTCTCAGAACAGGTCTCAAGGCACCAACTCTGAACCCAAGTCCCTTTGGGATGAATCTGGGTGAGCCACTCAACCCCTGACCCCAGGCCCCTCAGACCCCTGGTATGGTTCCATGGCCCAGCCTGTGCATCTTCCAGGGTATCCTGGCCTGGCTGGACAGCACAGATACAAAGTATGCATCAGCCTAAGAAAATAACTTGAGGCTGCATGTCCTACCATAAAATCAGTCTAGAGCTGGGGTTTGCAACACATTGTCATCATGTGATGTATCACAACTTTCTTCCCCTTGGCTAAAACGGGGGTGGCCAGCATGTCACGCATCTGGCCTGTGGGCTGGGAGTTTGACACCCCTGGTCTAGGCTCTAGAGGATACTTGAGAAAACTGACAAGGTTCAAAGCTGATGGGTGCAAGTTCTGATCCTGGTATTAATTATAATATATCGTATGATGGATTCATTATAATATGTAACACCAATAACCACAAATAGTATATGCACATATAAATATTGATGATTTTTTTGAACATTGGAATCAGGCTCCCCCCCCCCCCGCCACCGCCTTTTCAAAATTATAAACCACCCAACTAAAGGAGGAAACACTGCCCTGAGTGATATTATATAGAATCTGAGAGACCTGTTCTTGAATCTCCTCCAGCAAAGAAAAAAAGTTCTATAAACTAAGGATGCATTAACTTTTGTGGTATATTTGTTGAACTTTGGGACAAGTTCACATTCAGCTTATCAATTGTACAGAAACGGCCTTACCAGCCCATGAGAATTGTATGCTTGTTCATTGATTCTATATTGAAAGGATGTGGGATATGATAACCTACAAAAATCGTATTTATGAAGGGCTTTCAGAAACACAACAGATTAATTTCAGTTGGTTGACACTTCCACACATTGATATTGCTGCCAAACTCATAACAGCTGAGTCTGAAGGTGGCAGCTTTATCATGTATAAAGATTTCAGGGCAAGATACTCCAACTGGCTGACAGCTCATGAAGTTCAAGCACTTTGATAGAAACAGATTTTCTAGCTTTTAAGTGAAGCCTAATTCTGACTGGACTGGTTGTAATTGTAATTGCCTCTCAAATGGGTGGAAATACAAATGTTGTTGGGTATTTACAATCTGCAGAGAAATCTCTCCTCAGTTTTTTTCCAAGCCTTGAAATTGTCATCTGAGACTCGAATGTTCTCACTTCCTTTAGTCTATTTGCTATGGAGCCTCTCTCCAAAAGAGATCCACGTAAAGCCTATCTACTCTGCTAGCAGCAGATCTTTTGTTTTTTTTTATTAGACCAGTGCCCCCTTTCATATAGTTCTGCTCTGTTTTGCTATTAAGCAGTTTAATTTCTGTGTTCTGTTATCTTTTCATCTGATACCTTGGCTTCTGCAACCTTTGTTATGGCTTACTCATATTTGATTTAGTGTTTTTATTATCCATCACCCAGGGAGATTTTAGCCATAGGGCAGCTCATAAATCCTCAAACATAAACGAAAAATGCATTAGGATGTGGTGATATTTAAGCACTGATTAATGCATATATGCGGTTTCCTTTCGCAAACACACGTAAGAAAATAATTGAATATTGAAGCACATGGGTCAATTCGCCTCATGGTTTCGGGGAGCAATTGGGGCTTCGCTCCTGCACCCCAACCCTTATAAATTACAACCCTTATCACATTCTGCGGCGCTGAGCGACCTCCGCGCTTCTGGGCCGGGGCCCTGAAGGTCACAGCCTGTGGCCCCTCTTCCCCTCGGGCCCCGTCTCGCTCGCCCGTACCCCCGCAGAGATGCCTGCCAGCTGAGGCCGCCCCCAAAGCGGAGGACATAGCTCGACGGCTCCCCGGCTCCGCCATTTCGCCTCCCCAGGCACATGTGACGCCGTGCCGCGTCGCCCCCAGGACGCGCCAGGCCAGGTTCTCCGGGCGGCTGTTCCCTCCGGCGACCGCCCCAGCCAGCGGCCTCTTTCGGAGGCGTCCGCCTGCCGCTCCCTTCCTCCGCTTCGAGCCGCCGCCGCCGCCGCCGCTCCTCCCCTGGCTCAGCCTCAGTCTCCCCCTCTCTCTCGCTCGCTCGCTCGCTCCCGCGGCGCAGAGACCCAGACCCGGAGCGCGCACGCTGCCGCCGCGGCTCCCTGCAGCTGCTTGGCCCGCTCGGTTCGGCCAGGCCCGCTCCCCCACCGGTGGATCTTCTCGCCTTCCCTCTCGGCCTGCCCGCCTGGGAGGAAGGCAGGAAAAGCGGGGGCGGGGAGGGGCCGCAGCGCCCCGCAAGGACCGGCTCCGACCCTGCTTCAGCTCGCGTTTCCCGGACCAAGCGATTCTTCCCCCCCCCCCCCACCCTCCCCAGCGTCACCTCTCTCCGGATCCCACAGGTAGGAGTCGCCCACGGGCCTGGCGTCGCCTCTCCGCCCGCTCCTTTTGCACAGGCGAGCAAGATGGAGCCTCGCCCAGTTGGCTCCGTGCGAGAGAAAGAAGGGAAAGGGCCGAGCGGCGCTGCTTGCCTGCCTGCCTGCCTGCCTTCCGCGGCCGCAGCTCCTGAGCTCGGGACAAGCCCACCCCAGCATTTGTCGCTGGAGCCGAGGAAGAGGAGGACGGAGCGAGACGCTTTCCTCCTCTGGGCCAGAGCGCGAGCCCCTCTTCTCCTTTTCCTCTCCACCTCCAGGGAGGAACCGCGACATCCGCCGTCTGGAAGAGCTTTCGAGCCTCTTTTTTGTTTGTTTGGTTTGGGGGTGTTTTTTTTTTTTTTTTTTTTGTTTTTGCGCCCCGTTGCATTGAAGAGGGAGGCGGTTTTGCGACACCCCCACCCTCTTCTCCCGCTCCGCTTCTCCGGGGCCCGGAGCGACTGACTGTCCTTTCCTTTGGGGCCGCGTTATGTTCTTTCGACCGGGAGACAAAGTACCATTTTTGAGGACTTCGGTCCACTTCGAATAACTGTTGCCATTATTTTGAATCCGGCTTTTTTTTTTTTTTTTAGAGGAATTGGTCAGCCCGTTTGATAAGTGGAGTCTGGAAACACCCAGCCCTCGCTTTAACTATTCAATTCGAAGTAGCAAAAAAGGGAAGGGTGAGAGGACAGGTTAAAAAAAAAAAAAAAAAGGGGGGGGGGAACTTGTTTATTGGGTGAATTGCTTTGAATCAAGCAGATGGCGAGTCCTCGTGGTTTTGATCTGGTGGAGTGGGAGCAAAAAACTCATTAAGTCCTCTGCCCCCATTTCCTGATTTATTCTTCCCTCGAGCTTATAATAAAAAGCTCTCAGTCTGTAGCACATGCTGGCACTCACATATCCCAATGCAATATTCCCTGTAAATATCTCAGGAAGACCGCTGACACTCCGATGCTTTGGGGGGCAGTGGTGAGTGAAAGAGAAGGGCTAAAAACTGCTGTCGTTCTTTGTGTTACTTATTGCTTTTTGCACTCAAGCAGCCATGGGGACTGGACATCTTGCTGCTCATACACAGCCTCTTTCTGCAGTTTGTTTCATTTTCTTAAATGGCCTATTTGATTTGTCTGTTGCAAACGGCCGCATATTTTTTTTTTCTCTGTTTATATTTTATATACTTCTCTAAGTGCACAAATAAGGCTATGAATATTAACGTGCTAATTAAGGGTTTTAATAAACACAGCACATGTTTATTAAAACCGATTAGTTACATATCTCTACCCTTGACTCATATCTAGGATGTGCTTTTACTGTACTTGGAATCCTTTGGATTATACATGTGGCCTGAGTCTTTGTTTTTAAATATATAGTCTATAGCCCTGAGCACATTCCAGAAATAGGTCCCATATGTACAGAATTACATTGTTGTTTTTCCATTGAATTTGTATCTGTTGTGTTTTATTTAATTGAGGGGGCTGTGTATTACTTTGTACTATGAAAAGAAAAATGAACTCCTGCTTATTTCTATTCAAGATATGGCTGCAGATTCACCACCACCACCACCACCACCCCCAAAAAAAAAACATTTAAAATTTCAAGATGGCTTTTGGCTTCCTTTACAATTCTATGTTTTTTCTTTTTCTTTTTTCAAGTTCTCTGTAGAATTAAAGAGACAATAGCATCTGCAGAATACAGTCGTCCACTGTGCATCAGGTCTATTTTATCTCTTAACACCTTGTTTTTGTGGTAGTGTAAATGATAAAAATCAAAACATATACAGATAGATCAACCTTTTTAGGAAAATAAAACATAGACTAGGTCACAAGATAGCTGTTGAGAAAAAGTGATTTCCATTCTTTGGTTCTTTTTTTAATGCAAATATTCCAGCCCCTGTCTGTTTACTACATCTAAGTCCCAGACCTAGGATATTGTCTGAGAGTTCAGGATGTAGCTAGAGTCTAGACAGATCTAGATTTAATTGATGGCTAAATAGAAGACATTTAAGAATCTTATTGTCAACTTGTCAAGCATTCCTATGCCTGTTTTCAAGTTGCCATGGGGGGGGATTATATTCTTCCCCTTGAATTATATTATGGAAAAAAAAGAAGGTATAGAAGTATACATTTTCCCTTTTCTTTGAGTCAAGTTAGCTTCTACTGATTTAATGGAAACATATGTACAAGGATGTCCAAAATTATTAGTTTTAAATGTAATCCCTTTTCAAAGCAGTATAATTAATATTCCTTCCTCTTATTCTAGCTTCGTCATCATATCTTATAAGGTATGTATGATGGACAAATAGTAAATGTTCAGAGCAGTTCGGTGAGTTTCCTAATGCTAATTCAGAATTATATTGTACTGCCTATGTGTTTTGTCCTTTTTATGAACCTACAAATATAGAAGAGTCAGTTTAGGAATATTCTAAGGCGAGATGGGAATATTATATCCCCTCTTGTTTAGGAAGTAGTTTTTAGAAATAACATTGCTAAACTATAAAAAAGGCAGATTATAAAACAAGTTTACAAAGTTCTGAAGCAAAAAAAAAAAGTAAATTCTGATGGGTTTTGGATCCAGATTATGATTTAATGAAATTCTGTTTCTGCAGGATAGGAAATAGGTAGATTTTTTTCCGCGAACAAGTTGTCTTCAGCTTATGACTGCAGTTGAGCCTACAATTAGTATGATAATTTGTACTGGTCATTAAGGAGGTCATTATGGAACTGCATCCAATTTTAATATATTTTTTGTGATGGTCATTAATGGACGTCATAGTCATTAAGTGAATTCATTGTTCACTACTGGCATTTTTTTGCCCTAAACTGAAAATAAATGTTGATGTCCGGCAAAAATTTCATGAATTGTGATCATGGGACCATGGGGATCCTGCAAACAACAAAAAATGAGGGCCAGTTGCTAACTACCCAAAATGCAGTCATGTGATCTGGGGGACTGTCAAAATTCAAATATGGGTCATAAGTACTTTTTTGGGGAGGCCTTTGTAACTTTGACCAAGTGACCAGTTGGCTTAACTTTGGCTAAGTGACCAGTTGTTAAGCTGAGAACTACCTCTGCTGCATTTTCTGAAGAGCTGCTCTGGAAAACAGTTTCTTTGGAATAGCCTGATAGATAATATAATGAATTGCCAGAGCAGAGGGGATTACAGTAGTCAAGACTGCCTTCATCTCTTCTTTTAACAGGAAAATTTATTGGATACAGTGCTTTCCAATAAAAGAAAAAAAACATCTTTATTTAGTGCAGAGGTATTTTTTAGATAATGCAGCTGTATTGTATTTATTAGAAAGGAAAATAAATCCCTTCCCCAAATATTTAAGTTTAAATAGGTGTTGATTGTAATATTTCTGAGAACATCATTAATAGAGACTGATGATTTGTGTGGGTGTGTGAATGTTCCCTTTTGTATGGATGTCTTAATTTAGAAAGCTGCTTTTCTTTTGAGTAACATTGCACTGTATCAGACATAATTTTAGAAGAGCTTTTATTTGTTATCGAAATAAAAATAGGGAATGCTTATCAAAATGTTTACCAGCTGTAGTTTGTATAAGTCAGGGGTGTCTCGGCTTGCTCAATATGGATTGTATTGTTGTCTGTATTATTTTTTAAACTTGAGGGAGGGAAAATTGAGAATTGGCAAAAGGTAGGGCCAAATTTTCATGGATAGATTTCGAATCTTCCATTTTGGGAATAGACTAGAGTTATTTTTGGCATATTGCCTCTGCCAAATCTGTTTCAGGGATTACAGTACAGGTAGTCCTCAATGTACAACAATTTAGTGACAGTTTGATGTTACAATAGCACTGAAAAAGTGACGACCATTTTTCACTTATGACCATTACAGCATCCCCATGGTCACATGATTTACATTCAGATGCTTGACAACTGGTGTAAGGGTTACAGGATCATGTGACCATCTTTTGCTACCTTCTGACAAATAAAGTCAATGGAAAGCCAGATTCACTTAACAAGTTACTAATTTAAGAACTGTAGTGATTCATTTAACTAATGTGGTGAGAAAAGTCATAAAATGGGACAAAACTCGCTTAACAGATTTCTCATTTAACAACAATTGTGGCTGTAAGTCAAGGACTACCCGTATTGTTTTTGTGTGTTTTTGATTTAGTTTGGCAGGAAATCATACTGTTTTTGGTTATTGGATTGAAGAACTGTAATGGAGACAGCCGCAAAAGATAAAATTTAAGGAGTTGAGATAGTCGTCTCTGATATAAAAACTTGCATTATAGCAGCCTGCTTAATATTGCATGAACTCTGATAATCATTAAGGCTGCTACTGTATACTATTAAATATGAGTAAGCTCCATCCAAATCAGTGGGAATTATGTCTGACTAGAACTTAGTCTGCAATTCTGGATTATCTTTTTCCTCAAATTTCCTCAAGTAACATCGTAGACAGATGATACTAATCTCTAGATGGAGTCAAACCTGATTCACTAGACCAATTAATGAAAACAATAGCTTTTCTAGGTGGCACTTTGTGGGCACAATGAATGCTTCTTTGCAGCCATGACTAGACTATTTTATATTTAAGTGCAGTTTACATTTATCAGAAAAGATTAGGTTGGAGGGAATTAAGACCAGTTGTGCTAATGTCTGCTTTTCTATTGGTCTCTCTTAACTTTCCAGTAGACTACAATACAGCAAAGTGTTTTTCAATTTTGGCTGCTTGGAGTTGTGTGGATTTCAACTCCCAGAATGCTAACTTGGGAATTGAAGTCCACACATCTTAAATTCACCAAAGTTGAAAAACACTTTGCTATAGTGGGTGAGAAAGATAGAAATGAAAGGATTTTTGCGTTCAGAAAATTAAAAAAGTGTTTTCTATCTCAAAAAGTCTCAATAATTGAGTAATTGAATTATTCTTTTCAGAACAATATAAAAGCTAAGTCTTAAATCCAGTGATTGCCCTTTTTTATTTGGTTGAGTTTCTGATAGTGGTACAGGAAAGGAAATAAGTGGCAAAAAATTAATGTTCATCCTTGTTCTTGTAATATTTTCTACTAGTTCAAAATTTGCCTGTGGAATGTCATCAGTGCATGCAAATCTGGGGTTAGATTGCATTAAGCCATAATGTTTAAACCGAACAGTAGTGGGATTTTCCCAAAGGTGCTTTTTCAGGACGCAATTGGACTTTCTTATTTTTTCTTTGAAGACATTTCACTTCTCATCAAAGAAGCTTCTTCAGCTCAGACAGGATAGTTGGGAATGGAAGTATTTATATTCCTTGCACACAAATGGTCATTTTCATTATTTTGGAGGGTCCTTGAGGCACTTGGACACAGTAGTGGGTTTCAAATTTTTTTCCTGTGGGCGTGGCTTGGTGGGTGTGGCAGGGGAAGGGTACTGTAAAATCTCCAGTCAGGTGGTATTTGCCGGTTCTCCGAACTACTCAAAGTTTCCACTACCAGTTCTCCAAAACTGGTCAGAACCTGCTCAATACCACCTCTGACTTGGAGGTTTATCTGTGTCCTCAGAGTCACCTGAATAGTGCTCCTGGTTCCTATAGTCTGCAGCTTTTACCTGGAAATCCATTCGTATGCTCACTCCATTTAAGGGTGTTCATCCCAAATTGTATAGCTAAAAGTCTGTAGAGATTCTCAGTCATCCAGGTCATGGTTGTTCCAAAGGTGCTTTTTCAGGAGACACCTTTCCAGGATACAATTAGATGAGAAGCAAAACATCTTCAAAGAAAAAAAACAAAACAGGAAAGTCCAGTTGCCTTCTGAAAAAGCACCTTTGGGACAACCATGACCTAGAAGACTGAGAATCTCTACAGATTAGTAATGGGGTTTGGTTTTGGTTCAGCATTTTGTATAAATAGAATCATACAGCTTGAAGGAACCCTGGAGATCTTCAAGTCTAATTCCCTGCCCAAGGCTGAAGTCCTCATATCATCTTAGATAAACGGTTGTCCAATTTTTTTTTCTTGAAACCCTCCAGTGACAGAGAATCTACAACTCCAGGAAGAGTTGTATTGTTCCATTGCTTAAAAATTCTTAATGTTCTTACTGTCAGTAAATTCCTTTATTTCCAAGTATAATATAATTACAGGTAATCCTTGAATTATGACCATGAATGAGCCCAACATTTTATTTGCTAAGAAAACAGTTGTTAAATGAACTTTACTCCATTTTACACCCATGTTGCCATAGGTATTAAGCTAATCACTGCAATTACATATTAAATAAATCATGCGGTCATTGAACAAATCTGGGTTCCCCCATTTACTTTGCTTGTTGGAAGTCACCTGGGAAAGTTACAAATTGGGATCACATAACAACGAAACAGTGAAACTGTCATAAATACATGCTAGTTCCAAGTACCTGAATTTTAATCAAGGGACAGTGAGGATGCTGCAATAGTGTGAAAACTGGTCATAAGTTAGTTTTTTCAATGCCGTTGTAACTTCAAATGATGAATGAATGGTTGTAAGTTGAGGACTACCTGCATTGTATTTTATATAATTATAATTATATATTAATTTTATATTAATAAACATACATGATTCATATATTGGAAACATATGTGATTTATAATTGTTAAAATATAATTATATTTTGGAATTTATTTCAAGATTTGTTTAAATAACTAATGCTCATTTTAACAGTAGACTTCAATTGTACATAAAAATTCTTCAGATTTAGAAGTTCAAAATACAGTGTTGATCATAATTCAGGAGTTCTGGATTTTGCTAACTGACCTGAATTAAATTACTGTACTATATTAGCTGTTTCAATTGAAAGCTACTGCCATTCTATGTGTTGAGATAATCCAGATTTTTTTTGAAAATTGTTTATAAAGTATGATTGATGCTTAGCTGATATGAAATATTAATAGCCCTGCTCACAATTGAAAAAAAATTATCTGCTATTTTCAGACTATGCTAGGATTAACCCAAAGTGTAAGTCAAAACCCCAGAACACTTGTTACCTGGCATCTTGTTACCTGGCATCTTCCAAATGTGTGTTCAATTTTTAGCAGTTTTTAGTAGAATTTTAACTGACAAAGGAGCCCAAGCCTTTGGCAGGATTTAGAATTTCGACTTAGATTTAGAATAACTTTATTGTCACTTTGAATGTACACTAATCAGCATACATTAAAATTAAATTGTGTTGCATACTGCTCTAAGGGTCTCCACCTCTAATATACACTACATAAACATGACTAAATAAATATAAAATTATGCATATATCCACATATATTATATGACGTGGAGAAACCACACAGTTTAGTTTGGATGTATATGGGAAAGAAACAAATCTTGCGAGTTTACCAGACAGATGTCATAGGGAACAAAGCAGTTATAGAATCTGGTAATCCTGCTAAACCAGGGATGTTAAACTGGCATCGTCACGTATCGCAACTTTGGTGGGGGTGGCCAGTTGTGATGCATCCGGCCCGTAGGCCACGAGTTTGTCACCCATGTGCTAGACTATTTCACAGGGATCACATAATAACTTACTGGTAGTGCCCATAAGAAGCAATTGCTTGATTATGAATTATTGTTTGCATTTTATAGTGCCGAAAAAAGCTTCACATGTGTGAAGCTTATTTTGATTTAGAATTTTGCTATGAATTTAAAAGAATTTTCATATAAAAGGTTGAGTTCATGTACTACAAACATGTGAACTGAACATAAATACACATTGCAAGTATACACTGACAATGGTTTGAAATGGTTTTGTTTTAAATAATGTGTTGGGCTACTTTGCATCTTAATATGATGTTTCTTAACCTTGGAAAGCGTTCATAACACAACAGACACAATTTAATGCAAAACCAAGTTTTTTTAAAAAAATGTTACCTTGATTTTAAATGTTTTTTTTTTTTTTTTTTTAGCAGAAAATGATGCATCCTGTTGCCAGTAGCAACTCCCCTTTCTGCGGGACTGGAAAAACATCTTGCCTTAATGATGACAATGGGACACCCACCGATCAGTTTGATTTATATTCCACACAACAAACCAAGTATACCCACACAGTCGGGCACAAGCCAATACCTTGCCAGAGACAAGATGCATTAAATGAACCACATTTGCAGACCACAAGTAGCAGAAATTTAGAGATGAAAGATGAACTTAAAAAAAAGAAAAATCTCAACAGATCTGGAAAACGTGGAAGGCCTTCGGGGACGACAAAATCAGCGGGGTATAGAACGAGCACAGGTAGACCACTTGGGACCACCAAAGCAGCTGGATTTAAGACAAGTCCAGGTAGACCCCTGGGCACAACTAAAGCTGCAGGTTACAAAGTCAGCCCTGGGAGACCTCCTGGCAGCATTAAAGCTCTATCACGGCTTCCAAATCTAAGTTATACTTGTAGCAGTGCGGCTTTTCCTTACTCTGTGGTCCATAACAGAGGAGTACATGCTACTGGTGAAACAAGTAGCAAAATCAAACAACCCACTGAATAATATGTATAGGTTGATAATATTTCTTCAATAATCATTTTTAAATTATCTGAGTTGTGGCATGTTTTTTCACTTCTTTTGTAATTTTTTCACAACTTCCTTTCTTATTTTTTTTAAAGATGGCATATATCATAACCATATAATGTTTCTTTGTTTACAAGTGGAATCCCCAGTGATGCACTTGTGTGTTTTCAAAAAGTAATTGCAAATAGTCTGAGCAACAAAAATTATTGGTGAGTCATTTTGGTTGAGGAACTATTAATTCAAATAGCAGATTTCCAGCTCCCTGGTTTTTGAGATCGCAACAGAGATTTGATTAAAACACATCAGAATAGACTAATAGAAGCCAATCATTCAGGATTGTCTTATGAGGAACAGTACTTCTATAAATTTTGCAATGTATATGATTCCTTTTTTTCTTTCTTTTTAAATAGGAATGAGTAGAAATGATTTTTTTCCACAATTGCTGGAATTTAACACGGACCTCAGAACTTGTAGATATGTCAAAACTTCGAAGCTATATTTTTAGGAAGTTATCATTCCAGGCAGCCATTCATTGAAGTGCTATCAGTTACAAGTAATTCAAACACTTTGTTAAAGAAATAGTTTGTATACAGCACCTGATCTGTAGTCTTAAGTGCTTCTTTTCCATTACAGTATGGTATCTCTCTTGGAAGTGCTAACTATTGCACATTGAGTTACAGTTTATAAAGTCTAAGACTATACATACCAAATTATAAATAATGAAATATCAGAATTTTATTAATAAGCTCTTAAAAGTGCTATCAAATATGCATTTAATGGGCATAATAAAGGTTATCTTTGACATTTTGTTCCCTTATTAGCCCAATTAATTTGAGTGATACATAAGCAAAGTTCTAGAACTGCCCTGTATTTTTCAAAATCTATCAAGAAATACAACTTCAAAATAACTTTATAATATCTGCATAGCTGGCAGCCTTTTTTTAAAAAAAAAAGTTAAAATATTTGGTATAATTGAAAATTATACTTTTCAGATAAGTGAGCTTCCCATTTTTAAAATAATTTTGTCAGTACAAAACTTCTGGAGCTAAGTGAGCATATATTTACCAAAGGAAGACATTATGGTTCATAATTGGAAATGATACAGATGATGCACAAACAAGTTGTGATTTGATGTGTTTATAGACACCCAGATATATATCAGACTTTAGGAATATATCTATGCATGGAGGTGCAGAATGATAAATACAATTTCTGATTTTTGTGCACCTAAAATAAATGTTCTGCTTTGAGCTGGGTATGTGTTATTATTTTTAAGGATTGTAGATGAGTGTGTACGTTTGTATGTATGTGTGAGAGAAAAAGGGGGAAAGACAGAAAAAGATGACTGTATCTACAGTATTACACAAATTGCATTGTAATTGATCAGAAAACACTCGATATTAAATAGATTTTATAATTGTTTTTCCAAAACTAAGTTGATATATAATTAATACTTAAATGTTTTATCTTCAGATTCACTTGAAAGAGGTTGTAAATATTTGCAACTTTCATTTGGAATAGACCTCTTTCACAATATGTACAAGTGAAAATTAACAGTATTTCATTTTTTCTTAATAAAATCAATGTTGTAGCCTGCTGATGTTTTGATGACAGCTCTGATTCCAGTAATGACAACTTAAGAAATGGGTGCCATTTCATGCCTTTTTTATCAGGAAAAAAGCAGCAAGCCTTCAGGTGTTCCAGTGATGCCTAACTCATAATGAGCTGGACTTTATCCTATATTTTATAACAGAGTATTGAATTGCTTTGAGGGGACTTTGTACGCAACTGGCAACCATGAACCTCAACAGTACTGGAAGGCTTTTTAGTCATATAAGTTAAGGCAGCTAAACTGCTACTAAATTGTTTTGTATTATTTTTGCTCAAGCCATGTTTCCTTGAGAAACTTTGGAATTATCAGTCTTTTTTTCCACAGAGGTGCAACTTTTGACACACAGTGCTAATGTGAGCTAATTCTCCCTCAGGACATATATTGTACTATATTGTCTGTTTTGTTACACTTTCCCCCTTCCCCAAAAGCTGCTTGGAGTGAAGCTGAATGTAAAATCTAAAAAAAACAGTATACTCTTATGGCAGGATACAAATTTATCTTATGCCAGAAGTGTATTTTTAATCAACTATATTTCTTACCTCCTGTTTTTCTTGTGCTATACTTTTTAAAAAAACTCACAAATGAGTTTGTTTGGTGATGCCATACAGTGTATTGGGAGGTAAGGCAGGTGCATTATTGTTCTAATGTGATGAATTATGTATTTTGAGAAAATACATGCTGAGAAAATAAGCAATTTATGCTCATCTATAAAATGAAAAACACATCCATTAAAAAGACTAATACAGTTTAAAAAAGGCAGAAAGGGTAGTTATATACTCATTGGATTTATTAACCAGGCCAGGAGAGCATTGTTGAACATTTCTTGATTCCAATTGCTTTTACCTTCTACTGCAGTTCATAAGGGCCTTGCTATAGAGAAAACAGAAGTCAGCGATTTGAGATGTTTGAATGATAAATTCAAATATTTTTGCTACTGCTGTATATAATCTTCTGAATACATTGTGCTTTTTTGGTACACTATCTCGTCATGATAAACACTGCAACAGCATGTTAATTCCTATGCTTTGTTATTACTGGGAAGGAAGAGTATCCTTTCTTTCGATAGTATTGATACATGATTTGTAAAGCAAATGATAATTTTATATTCTATAAATTGTACTCTACATACATAAGCTAGGATTGTTAATGTGTATTCACACTGCTCAAAACATCTACATGTTGTGTTTTATCTTTCTTTTGGTTAAATATAGATATTTGTTGTATCTTTTGATAAATAATTAAGCATTAATAGGGACCTATACTACTTAAAAGACATAAAAAATGCTGTTTACTTTCTAACTAACTTTACATAAACTATAGAACCAAATAACTTTACTACTATTTTTTAAGTCTTGCACTGGATATGTTCAAAATTATATAAGTAGTACTTTCTAAATACAGCTTTGTCTACTACACCAAGAATCACTTTTGTTTCATAACTTTTATTATTGATCAGGATCTTTGTTCTGCAATGGCCATTTAAAATAAATTGCACATTTTTTTTGGTTTCACAAGAAATCCAGGAAAATAATGTATATGGGATGGGAAATTCCATGACCAATGAGGCAGGAGGGATTACAGTCAGGGCATTAAAAGAATTTGAAAGGCAAAAACTTTCAGAATGAGAACTCTACAATTATTACCTAAATTGTCATTCTACTTTATATTACTGTATATACAGCGCAGCATCATGTAGTTCACCAACTACAGTTGCTTGCAATCAAAATTTCTAGACTTGCTTATACTCAAAATGCTTCTTATTATACATATATTAAATATAGTTCATTATTATAATTAAAATATTAGAACAAGCCCTTCCTTTTGGTCTCCTCTCCCAAATGGATAAATTTAAGTTCTGCAATGTGTAATCAATTTCATCTTGAAAATTATGATAGCATAACAATTTTTAAAAATATATATATTTAAATACTGTAGACTATTTTAAGATTTTCACTTTCACGACTTGTTTTTCCATGGACAGGTTATTTTATTAGAAATAAAATCATTAATATCATCCTGTCTTCTGGTGTAAAAAGTCTGATTAGATAACTGTTTGTTCTTACATCCATGAACCTCAGCTACTCATGTGCAATTGTCTGTATGGGAATGGAGTAGTATTCATGAACTGTACTTATGTCATCATTTGGATGTATATTTATTAATAAAGTAATTACTTTAAACACAAAATAATGTTTCATTTTTTGCCATATATTGCATCTGTCTTTCATAAATTTCATGTCTTAAATTTATAAAATAATGCAGTACCATCCTACTTAAGAGAATGAAGAACTTTTAATTGCTTGATGTTTTCTTTGTTTTATCCATAAAAATATTGAACTAAATTCTTTTAAGTTTTTCTTTTGCTCTGTTCCCCATGTATACTTACAATGTCTGATTGAAGGGCAGTGTCCACAAATGTTACTAGCTATTGATTTTAGAGACCATCTAATTAATATTTGTATGTACATGTGTGAGACTAGGTGTGCATGACAGCAAAAGTATGAATGAGTAGCTTGTATTTTGGATGTTTGAAATGACTTATTTTAAATGTTATTTTAGATCAATTGAGTGGCAAGGGGGGGGAGTATCATGGTAAATTTGTGATAAAAATGTAATGGTTGATTATTTAAAAGAAATGGATCAATTAATTGAATATTAATCTTTCATTTTAAATCTGTTTTCACTTTTTAAAAATATTTTGAATAGGCTGTCAATTGTCAGTTCCATGGCTAATATGAACCTTTTGCTTAAAAAAACTGTGCACTGTGGTTACTGAAACCCTTCCAGAAATATTGCAATGTCATAATAGAGAGTTTTTAGTGGTATTTCTTTTTAGATTCTTCATTAGAATAAGATGGATAATTTTAATTTAATTTTTATGTGCCTTTATGTCTTATATTAATAGATGGGCCCTGTAACTTTTAGAGGTGCATTACATCATTTGGAGAAAGGAGACCTAGCTGTTCATTGTTTTGAATACATTATTTGCATTCGTTTTACATTACATTACATCCTGGGTTTTATTCCTGACATTTCCATTGAAGACTGGATTCTCTCCTATCTAAAATGCCAGAGCTACTGCTCAGTATATTCCCTAAATAGATGTATCCTTGTTTGATTTGCTACACAAACCTATGAAAAAGCCTCTTGCATTTAAAATCTGAAATACTTCAACTGAAAGTGTTTCTTGTGAAATTTTATATAAGATTGTTTGATTTTGATGACCTATTTGTGTGTTCTGAACTGGATTCAGAAACCAGTTGGTAATATGTGTAAGCTCTTCTACTAGAGCAGATAGAGGTAGAATTAAAATAGTGCAGACATATATTAAACTGTATGCATTTGTATGCTTAAGGTTGACTAGACCTGAAAATTGGAATTCAGAAAATAAATTAATACTTTTCAAGCCTTTCTTGTAAGAGAATCTCTTTATTCTGTCTCATAAAGTACTGTGTGTGTCATTTAATGCTGAATGCTGACATGGAATAATTCAGGTGTTTCATCAGTTGAATACAGCTCATACATAATGTTTGTTTGTCCAAGGGACATTTGCAGTGGGTCAAAATAAGCAATCCCTGATATAAATTGAAACCTATTTGCCACTGTTAGCACTTAAGAGGCTAATCAAGATCAACAAAATCTGGCATTCTATTGGGGCTACTGCTGAATACAAGGTGCTCTTCTGCAGAATTTCACTTAATCCCTTCCCAAAGGTGCTTCCCCCCCCCCCCCCCCCGGGCAATTGGACTTTCAAGTTGCCTCTTGTAAAAAAATCACCTTTGGAACAACCAAAGTCACTTAATTTCCTCTCCTGTCAAAAAACAAAGTTTCAAATATTCAGAATATTGTATCTTCTCTTTTTCTTCCATGCTAAGCAGCTTTTGAACTTTTGTTTTAACTTGCAATTGGACAACACACACACACATACACACCAACAGCCTTGCTGCACAAGTTGCAGCAGCCATGCATCCCATAATCCTAAATTTACACATTTTCTTTCTTCTTTCCTTCCCATTTTTTTTTTAAACAATTGGTGTAGAGCAGCAGTCCCCAACCTTTTGGGCACGAGGGACTAATTCTATGGAGAGAGGTTTTTCCACAGAACGGAGGGGGTGTGGTTTTGTGTGCTGCCTGCATATTATGGATGGGGCTTCATTAGTTTGCATGGCTCAGTTTCTGCCAGTCCATGGACCAGGGGTTTTTAACTAAAAAATGTATTTTCCTCTGTATATGTTAAGACACTGACTTTGAAAGAAACACCGCAAGCTTAGCTCTGGTATATACAAAGGAAGAGTTGTCCACTGGAAACACCATAGCAGACTGTTCAGCTGGTGGTGAAAACCTTTGCTGCATTCCAAATGAATAGCAATGTGTTCCTTTGGTTTCTAGACAGGGACTTCTGCCCAATGAAGAACTGCTATATAACTTATTCATGGGGCAGACTCCAGATTTGCCACCTATTTTTATTCTGTTCATCACAACCATTTTTCTGATGACCAAAGAACTTATTGGGAGTCCTGTGAGACTTTGGTAGGTAATTACTTGGGTGCTTTATTAGTAGTAATAGTTGCTTATTTAATGAGTCAAATACTAGTTTTACATTCTTTATGTTTGTCTAATGTTTGCTCAGTCATTTATTCATTCAAATGTTAATGCTGTACAAACACCAAGCATTTCTGGGTGGTTTATAGAACATTAACATAACAACAGCTGTGAAAGTGCAGAGTCATGTCCCAAAGGTGCTTTTCCAGCAGGCAACTGGACTTTATTTTTTTCTTTTGAAAATGTTTCACTTCTCATCCAAGAAGCTTCTTCAGCTCTGACAGGATCGTGGGGAATGAGAGGATTTATATTCCTTGCAGACAACTGGTCATTTGCATCCTTTTAGAGGGTCATTGAAGCAATTGGAGGTTTATCTGTGTCCTCCAAGGTCCCCTGAGTAGTGCTCCTGGTTCCTGTCGTCAGCAATTTTTCCTCTGGAAATCCATTCCTACTCGCACTCCATCCAAAGGGTGTTCATCCCAAATTATATAGCTAAAAACTGAGGCTATACAACTTTCAGCTATGTCACTACCTGAGCTGTTGCATTCTGGACCAACTGTAGTTTCTGAATGCTCTTCAAGAGCAGTGTAATGTAGTCCGGTGAAGATGTGACTAAGGCCCAAGTTGCAGTGAGTAATATTTATCATTGTAGGAAAGTTTGTGATTGGTATACAAGATGTTTTGGCCATAGGTGTTACCTGCTGCTCAAGCTGGAGTTATAGACCCAAAGAGAGCCCCCAAATTCCAAACTAACTACTGAAGAGAGTGAATAATGGAATCTTCTGGACAGCATCATGAACTTAGTCAGAAGTTAAGATATACAACTCGATATCAACATGGGCATGTTAATTAATATCAGCACATAGGTGAACCTTGACTCCATGCCAATGTCTGATTTCATCCAGTGATTTTATATATAGCTGATGCTGAATAGGAAAATCATCTGGCTTTGTAGCATCTCCCTATTAAAATCCAAGACTTGCATCTCTCCTCATGATTGGAACCCTTTCTTCAGAAAAGACAACCAATATAATAGAGTATTCCCTGCTTCTAAATCTTGGAGAAGGCTTGAAAGGATATCATGACCAATGGCACTGAAAGCCACTGAAATATTAAGCAAGACCAGGAAGGTTTTACTTTTCCTATAGGAACTATTAACTGTCAGTGCTGTTTCTCTGCTGAACATGGTCCTGAAACTGGACTGGAACGTAACTTCATTTTCTCAGGTCATTTTAATTCTAGACCAGGAGTGTCAAAACTATTTCACTGAGGGCCGCATCAAGGTTGCTTTTGACCTTCAAGAGGTGGGGGGGTGGGGGTGGGCAGCGTATGCCCGTGGTGGGCATGGCCAGCTCATTGTCACTTGTGTCAGGACACTTGTACCCAAGTGCTAAAGTAGTACTTGGGGGGGGGGGGGGGGCTCCTCACTTTCATTATAATCCTTCCTTCCTTCTTTCCTTTTTCCTTCCCTCTTCATTCTTTCTTCTTCCCCTCTTTCCTTTTTTTTCCTTCCTTGCTCTCTTTCCACCTTCCCTTCTTTTTCTTTGTCTTTGCTCTTTCCCTTTCTCCTTTCCTGGCCCTTTGCATGCTCAAAATGCAAAAGGAGAAACATTTTTGTTTTTAGTTTGTTTTGATAGCCCTCTGCCAGCGAAAACGGAGTTACAGGAGGCCTTCGTAGCAGAAAACGGGGGTGCGGGGTGGCCGGATGCGGCCCCCTCTGAGCTGTTTTCACTAACAAGAGGCACCGCAGGCCGATCCTGTGTTGTTTCCGGGCTGGCCCTATGGGCCACATCTAAGTCTTGAATTTGAGATTCCTGTTCTCGGGTCCTTAAGACCACATCCCGCAGAGTGAAAATAAAGAACGAGATTCACTGCAGGGTTTATAAAGTCGAGCCACTCGTTTCTCCATAGCAATTGTAATATTGAGAAAAGAAGCGCTTTTTACGAGGAAAATAAGTTATGACAATTTTTATTAAAACTCCCCCGGGGAGGGGAAGCACAGGAGCTCCCAAAACATCGCGGAGACAACGGCAGACAATTCCCCCTTTGCTTCCTCCCAGGCTACGATATCCGGGTTGCAGACAAAAGAAGAGCCAGCCCAGCACTTTCACACAGGCTTTCGTTGGCGTTGCAGAACCGGAAGCGGAAGTACAACCGGAAGCACTCCTTTGGTGGCTAGGTTCCTTTTGCAAGGCGGTGGTTGTTTTTCTTTTTTTTTTGGGGTGGTGGGGGAAGAAGGGGCCGGCCCCCTCCCTTGCGATGAGGATGCTGATAGCCTCGCGCGGGTGGGGGAGGCACCTCCGGGTGGTCTGGCTGCTCGCTTTCCTTGCGGCAGGTGAGGAGGGTTCGGTTGCCATGGCAATATTGAGTGGGGGGGGCAGGGAAAGAAAGAATTGAGGAAGAACTGCCTTTCAGACGCACCTGCCGTCCCGACGACCGTTTGGTTGAACGCGTGTCGGGGCTTCCTGGTGATTTTGTTTGCTTGTTTTTCCGTGGGTGGGGAAAGAGGCAAAGGAGCCCCTTCCTCGGCGTCTCTCCAAAATAGGACGCGGCGGGGTGAACCAAAGAGCAAACATTTATTCCGCTCTCTCTTGCATTTCCGTGGTTTTCAGGTTGCATTGTTCTTCTCTCTCCTGAAATAAGGGGCTGTTTTCATTTCTGATGTTAAAGAGAGTAAAGGCAAAGTGAATGTGTCTGATCCTACGTCTCTTGCTCTATTTAAATGCTGTTGAATCATGCATTTGGCAGAGATGGACACAAAACGGAAATCCATGACCATTATGGATGAGTAAATTCATAATAGTTATAGCTGGATTCTCACTTTGAGCAAATTAAGGATGTGTGGTTATGCTGCATGACACTTTAAATGATGTGTATTTCTCTCTATATGTACACATCTGTATGTATGTGTATTTTGCAGCAGAAACAGATGAAACTTCTGACCTGCTATCAGAAGAGCTAAGTGAAACTTCCTCACCATTAAATCTGGAGAGCAGCTCTGTCCGTTCAGACAGTGATGGACACAGAGAATCGGTACAGTATAGGACTGCAGAAATTGCTGATGCCATGATGAGTGGTAGCCGCCTTGCAGACCATCATGTTGTATTGTCGGTTATTCCAAGCACCACAAAGGAGACACATCTCTCTGAAGCAGACACTGGTACTTGCGATGCATCCGCAGATGGTGAATGCCTTACAAATAACATGGCATCTGTATCTCAGCAAGGATCTCATGCACAAGAGCCAATAGTACACCCAGCAGTAGTGCTGGAAGCAGTGCATCCTTCATCAGCAGAGGACTCAAATAACACAGATGGTATGAAAACCCCAAAAGTGAACTGTGAAGAAAGAAACATTACAGGAATGACAGGTTTCACATTACAGATTTTGAATGTTTCCCAAGTAAGTGATAGTTATTCTGACGTATTTCTCCTTAAGCTAAAAGTTGGCAATTTGGGCTGACATCAGTGCCTAGGTGCAGCTAAAGTAGGGTCTGAATAGGACGACAGTTGTGTTCCTTAACCTTGGCACTTTAAGATATGTGGACTTAAACTCCCAGAAGTCCGTTGCTGGTTGGGGATTTCTAGAGGTGAAGTCCACACGTCTTAAAATGGTCAAGGTTGAGAAGCAGTGGACTAAAAATGTGTCTCTTTATGCTATTATAGTACTTAATTTGTATGACAGTACTTGTTTAATATGCATGATGTTGAATCTAGTTTTTTTTTTTTTTTTAAGATTAATGGAACGGCAGTATTCCTATTAAGAGAAGGAGCTAATGAACTGGATTGTCAAATTGACTTCGCATAATATAAACTGAAATGGTTATTCAGTTAATCCTTGTTGTGAATAAAACATTGAACAATCAATACCCTAACCACATAACCTGATGGGGTTTTTTTTTAACCACATCACAAAACAATAATCAACTTTAACTTTAATCAGCTTACATAGAGAAGCATGTTAACTGAGCTAAATATTATCCTACTAATTTTGGATATATGTTTTTTTTCTTCTTACTGTCAGCAATCTACAGAACACAATGCTATACAACTTGTATAACTATGTAAAATGATTCTGAGAATAAAGATGATGGATTTTATTTTGTTTTTTTCTGAACTTTTTTTCATCAGATCTGAAGATTGTATTTCAACTGATCCAACTTTTATCTCCTAGGAATGCATTGTTGTTCCTAAAATTGTTAAGAAAAATGTTTATGAAGGATAGTATTTATTTCATAGAATATTTGAGGTATCAAAAAAATGAATGTCATCTGCAATATTGGAGGCAATATAGTTCTGCATACTGATTGCTATTCCAAAGGCATTTTGTTACCTTCTTTGTGAATTGACTGCATTACTGGATTTAGATAGCTTTTAATTTGATAAAGCACACTTCTTATGTTCTATTATTTGGATTTAAGGAATATGGATTTCCTGTTATGTGTTTACTCTTGAAGGCTATTGTCAATATCAAATTGTCACAAAATTTTTTGGGTTTGATTGTGTCTTTCTTCTTGCAGGAAACTATTCAATAACTGATATTCAAAATATATAATAAACTAGCTGGCCAGTATGCATGTTTACTTTTGAAATTAGGAAACTAGAGCTCTCAAATTCATTCTACATATCATGAAAAAATCCATGTGGTCACTAAAAGTTTACAATGGCATGTAATCAATTTAATGAATTCATACTATGGTTATTGTTCAAGTTTGAAACATGTTTTATAATAGAATGGTTAGTTAGAACTTTCATGTAGAGGCACTTCTTTGCTTTTCTGAGTAGCACTTGGTTTTTAAAATTAATTTTTAATCTCATTTTAGGATTTAATGGAATTTTTAAATCCAAATGGCAGTGACTGCACCTTGGTCTTATTTTATACCCCTTGGTGTCGTTTTTCTGCGAATTTGGCTCCTCATTTTAATTGTCTGCCACGAGTGTTCCCAACACTACATTTCTTGGCCTTGGATGCCTCCCAACATAGCAGGTAAATTTTATTTTTTTCTGAATGATAATTGTTAACTTTGTTTTATACGTTCATAATGTGTCTTTACAATAATAATGTAATGTGTCTTTACAATAATAATAATGTAATGTAATAAAGTAATAATGACATGTAACGGCAGGGAATACTTTCTGACCATCCACTACTCCCTACTCCAGGACCTTCACTTTTTTTGTTTTGGTTTTACATGGTGATTCTAGTTTAATGAAGAATAACTGAGAGCTAGTTTTTATAAATTTTTAAATCAAAAATTTAATCAGCAAAATTGATTCTTCTGCTTTATTGTTTGCAGTTTATCAACTCGGTTTGGAACTGTGGCTGTTCCTAATATCCTCCTTTTTCAAGGTGCTAAGCCAATGGCAAGATTTAACCATACAGATAGAACTCTGGAAACACTGAAAGCATTTATTTTTAATCAGACTGGTAAGATGAACTATAAATTGGGAGAATTGATACAGCCCTGTCTAACTCCAGTAAATACTTATTATTTCCAGGAACATTATTGTTTTGTCTCCAGTTAGGAAGGTAGTGGCAGCAGTTTTATGGTCAAGACTTCAGATTTTGGATGAATACAAAATAAGGTTGCAGTCCTATCTGGACAAATAATATTCTACTTCTGGTGATTTTGGCTCTGCTGAAGATCTTGACATCCTATCATTTGCTTCTCAGAAGCCTTATTTGGATAATATACTTTGGCATCAAAGATCAGTGTGAATATCATACTATAGTATTGGTTACATACATATATTTCAGTTCCTCTGTGACAGCAAGGAGTTATTGCTTATGATTCTTTTGATTATTTTGGGATTGCATATTTGAGAAATGAGGGTGAATGCAAGAAAGGTATTTTTTTCTGTAGATATTTCTCTTCATGTTAACTAGGAAAGAAACCAGGTTTTCTCAGCTTTCCTTTATCCACAAGAGAGGATAAAACTACTGCTTTCTCTACATGCTGCAGCAAATAATTGGGAAAGCTAAGATAGAAGCAGTATTTTTGATCTGGAGTTGGTTGAAAGATGGGTGACTATTTGAATGTTTTAAATAAATATATAAAATATTTTTCTTCACTGCCTCTTGAAGGAGAGAAAAAAATCATGGCATTATTCCCTTTATTGATACGATTTTAGACCAGGATGATTGCCTGTTTATTTTCTTTCACCTTCTCCCCCTGGTAACACGAGATAAAACAAGTTAATCAAGTATATATTATGGAAATTATGAAAACACAAACTTACTGTTCTTGAGGCTGCAAGAGTTCTGAACAAATGAAATGGATATAGAGAAGCCCACAAAGAATCAAATAGGTAACATTAATAATTTTACTGGAAATATATTTTTATTTCAAACATAGATAAATTTTAAAGTATAGTAAATGTCTTGGCGGATGATAACAAGTATGCTATTTTCAAGCTAGAAAATGGAGTTTTACACATGCAAATAGCTAAATATGTTTTATGGTGCCTCATCTTGCATCAAAGTAATAATTAGATATTTCTTTTCAGGTATACAACCTAAATCTGATGTGATGGTGAGCATGGAAGATCATGTTGGTCCCCTGCCTAGTACACAGAGTAAAGGAATTGATTGGCTCCTCTTATTTTCTTTATTGTTTCTTATCAGCTTCATCATGTATGCTACTATTCGGACAGAGAGCATCCGTTGGTTAATACCTGGTCACGATCAGGAGCATCAAGAATGATATGTGATTTGAGTACTATCTGCTTTCAGAATAAGTTGATAAACTAGTGAATTCCTTAATATCTTATGAATTCCAGTCCTGTTAAGTTTATTGCATATTAAAAACAGCACATTATCATTCAGGAGAAATTTCTTAAAGTACAACAGTGAACACTGCAGTTGGTTACTTAAATGGTGATGGGATAGCTTTACCCTATAGAATCTATACTCTGCAGAATCCATTTTAATGGCATATATATATATATAAGTTTTCGTGGGTACTTACATGAATGCAGTTCAG
This sequence comes from Laticauda colubrina, assembly GCA_015471245.1. NCBI lineage: Eukaryota > Metazoa > Chordata > Lepidosauria > Squamata > Elapidae > Laticauda > Laticauda colubrina. The sequence continues at coordinate 80,109,332 of BLBF01000003.1, read as the reverse complement.
CTTCCTTTGGGTATTATCCCACGTCATTGTAGTGCTTTTAAAGTTGTAGCAACGTTTCAGCAGAATCTCATCTGCCATCATCAGGCTTCTGTATTGAGTTCGTATGTGGGTCAGGCTATCACAGCCGTTAGTTTTAAATTTGAGGCTAGCCTACTGTTGTTCCAGGATGGTTTCTACATCCTGATTGGTTGGGAGTCTTGGTCTGTGTTTATTGGACTTGGAGTTTGATTGGTGTTTCCATATGAAACATATGAAACATATATGTTATCCCATAC
>BLBF01000003.1:80094022-80108176 GCA_015471245.1 Laticauda colubrina | reverse complement strand
ATTAGGAAGCCAGGTCTCACCTGGGTGCCTGGTGGGGGGGTGTTCGATGCCTCCAACTCAAACACCCCCCCCACCAGGCACCCAGGTGAAACCTGGCTTCCTAATGGATAGCAGCCGTCCTTTCACACGAAGCCAAGCTGCACTGAAAGCCTCCAACACAGGAACAGAGTGTTGCCAGCCAATCAAAGCCACAAAACAGACAGAAGAAACCAGAAACACCAATCAATCAAACTCCAAGTCCAGTGAACACAGACCAAAACTCCCAGCCAATCAGAATAGGCCAGCCTCGAATTTGAAACCAAAAGCTGTGAGACCCACATCCATACAGAAGCCTGATGATGGCAGATGAGATTCTGCTGAAACATTGCTACAACTTTGAAAGCAGTACAATGACGTGGGATAATACCCGAAGGAAGCTAAGCAGCACACATGTAAGTACCCGCGAAAGCTTAAAAAACAAAACAAAACATATATATATATAATACCCGAAGGAAGCTAAACAGCATATATATATATATCACACACACATACATATACATATGTATATATACATATACACACACACACACACACACACATATATATATACCTGATAATCTTGATAGAGTGAGCATATCTCTGCTTCCTATTTTAGAAATTCTTATACACCTTCAAAATAATTGCAGGTGTGTACAATTGTAGAATGAAAATAATAGATTTAAGTGTCAATTGGGTTTAGAAACAATCCTTAGCTTTAATGAGATACACTTTTTGAAAATTTTATGTAATTTGATAAATGTGGAAGTTACTGACACCTTCACATTTGTGCTTTGATCACAGTATTTGATTAAAATGGTTAGAATTAAGAAAACATTTAATAGATCCTAATCTTCATGTCATTTATAGTAGAAATGGAGGCATACTTTAGTATTTTAAAAGGATATAAAACATATAGTAGGTTGGAAAGAGGAAATATAATTTCATGCACAATATTGTGATATTTAATTTAAATATGGGTGTAAATGTATGTATAATTTCATGGACACTGCCTTTTTAATGGTGTTTTTTTTGTTGTGATGTTTGTCAGAATTTGAATCAACAGAAATTAAAAGAATAACCTATAACATGGATAGTTATGGCATTGTGGCTACATTAAATCTTTAGAGCTGTTGTTTCATAATAAATCCATTCGTGGTGGACTATTATAACTTTTAAAAGCTTCATTGGAAGGGCAGCATTAAGAGACCAATATAAAATACCAAAAATGTGCATGAGACAGAAAACAGAATCAAAAGCGAATCGAGATCCGGAAGAGATGACACAGGCATATCTTGTTTTCCTCTTACATTTGATAACTAAAGTGCTTTTTTTCTCATAGCCGAACATTTTTGTACAAAGACTACATGAACTGATGGAATGGCTTTGTAAAAGTGATGACCGTTTCCTTGTGCTCCTTGAGAATATTACGTTTAAGTCAGCAGCATTTAGTACAAACAGCAGAGTACTAGATCAAGTATATTTTCTCTGCTTCAGACGATGTTGCTTCCCGCCCTTTTTCTCTGAGCTTTCCTTGCAAGCGCCACCTGGAGCTGCCGCCGGGGAAGGTGCCAAATGATCGTTCCCCCGAAAATCAGCGTAAAGACCCAAAGAGATGCAGGCATTTTCAGTCCCTACCAACTCTTGAGAATACCCAAAGGCTGCCGCCCTTGAAATGAAAGCCGATCATTTCGGGCATCCGAGAAAGGCTCAAGCCAAAGCGCTTTCTCGGGGAAAACCAGGGAGCGCCACGCTTCCGGGGCCCAGCCTGGTATAGGATCGACTTGCGCTTCCCAGCAAAGGTCTGCGCAGGTCGGGGAGCCCTGGCGCGGGATGGGGACGAGAGGCTTCCCCCCCCCAGCCGCCGCCAAACATTTTGGGGCGGCCGCGGCGCAGGCGCTGGCTGGAGAGGGCGGAGATGCCCGCTGAGCCATGCTGAGTCCCCGCGGGTCAGGGTTGGGGCGGCTGTTGCTGCTGCTGCGAGGGGGCCTGGTGGCTGTGGGAGGCCGGGGCTGCCGTGGCGGCCGGAGCAACTTCTCAGCTATGGTGAGCGGCTGAGCAGCAGAGGAGAAAAATCCTCCTCGGAACGATTTGACAGATTATTGGGGGGAGGGGGGGGGAGAGAGGGGGGGAGGGGCGGCCGGCGGGAGGGGTGGATCGGGATCGTCCACGTAAAAAAACGTGGCCCGGTGACCTTTACTCGTGTTGGTTTGCTTCCTTTGAAGCTCTTAACTGCGGTTTGGAAGCTTTTACGAGGACAATTTGGGGAAGGCTGACTCTGGAAATCCAGATTTGGGCCTCTGGGCTCCCTTTTTTTTTTTTTTGCAAGGGAGAGAAGCTCAAAGAGAAGGTTAATTGATCCTCGCACGTGGAATCCGAATATTTGAGTTTGCAATTGGCGCTTTTCCCTTTTTTGCCCTGACAACGATCTTCCTCACAGGAAAGCTCTTTTGCATGAAACCTGGATCTGGCTGGGACTGCTTCAGATTCGGGGTGGGAGGATCCCACATCGAAATACAGGAAGAGTAGGTAGCTCAGTTCCCCGTATGGATTATCCTACCAGCTTAATTCTTGGATCGGCTTTCAGGTTCGGCTCCTAGGCCTCCGGGTGAAACGAGACAGTCATCGGGGAGTGAGCGGTGTACAAATTTAAGACGTAATCCTAATAATTTGGGTATGTTAACCAGTTATCAATAAAAAAGGCAGCACAAAAGTATCTTCACAACAAAGGCTTTTTGTGTTGTTGATTGGCTCCCAATATTTCTCTACTTAGTAAATGGTGGTTTGATCTTACAAAAGCTTTCATAGGGATAATCATTACTTCTTGCAGCAAAAGATATTGGAGCATCTTAAATGAACACATTTGTTATGAATGTTTTTGTGGAAAATAGGCCAGATAAAATTATGATTAAAAAAAAAATTAAATGCCAGGTTGATTCTTTTTTTCCTGATAGATTTTGTACATTGTTTAATGAAGGCTAGTATTAAACAGCAAACTAGTGCTACAGGTACTATAACTTGTATCTGTAGCATCTCATCTGTGATGGTCAGTTTTCCTACAATCAGGTGACTACCAATTGCTTTGTTTATTATGACAAATTATGCATAGTAACAACAGATTAGGAAAGTATAAATTTGTTCTACTTTGGCAAACTAATGAGACTTTTTTTACATAGTGATCTAGTGCTTGTTTATACAAAATGAAATCCCACTTAGAGCTAATTCCCAAGTAAGCATCTGGCAATGCACACAATTTGCAATCTAACATGTGCTAAAAAATGGAATATGATTCCGAATAAAATTATTTAAAAGTAACCTTTATATGTCTACATTCTTATGAATCACATCTTTAAGAATCTGTTAGATTGTCCCCATCCCCCAATTTTTGGATTGGCATTGGGCCATGGCATGCCAGAAACCGGGCCATGCAACAAGCAGAGCCTCTGTGGGATGCAGGCAGCACATGAAACCATGCCTCCTCTAATCTGTGAAAAAAACCTCTCTCCACAAAGCTGGTGCCCAAAAAGTTGGGGGTCTCTGTGTTAGATGGATGCAGAGTTCTCACATATGGCCATATAATTTGCTTATTTGTCTAAATTATTATATGGTTAATGTAATCAAGGTCAGTTTTTTTGCTCATTCAGTATATTGTCTGTTTTACGCACACATACACACACACAAATCCCTTTGAAGATTGTGCATCAAGTAATGTGATAAACTTTAACTGGAATAATCACAGCTTGTTTTCCAAACAGCTGAATAGAAATGGTGAAGTTGGGATATGACACTTTTTGTATTAATGGCCCAATAGTTACTTTAAGTAACCTTGAATTCAGGAACAGATTGCAAGCCTATGTGTATTCAGCTGGCAAACAAACAGTGCATTAGTGTTGAAATTCAAGAATGCAGTTCAAGGCATGCATTGAACAGCAGACATTGAAGTAATGACAATGTAGGAAGCTATTAATAGTACATAATAGCTAGCGTACAAACCCAAGAATTTCTTACATTTTCTTAAATATCTCAGAGTGTGAGTCTAAGACTTGCAATTGATGGTTCTGAAATCTAATAAGATTTATGGATTATTTGATCTGTTAATCTAAGTTACATATTTCAAACTGAAAATTTGATTTTGCTCTATATTTTATACCAGGTTATTCTTAAAAAGGAAATACTGCTTTTTTATTTCACATTTTGCAAAATGTACTGACTTCTAAAAATATGTAGGAGAAAACATCCAAATAAGCTTAGACCCAAAATAAGCATAGAGCCCAATAGTTTGACATGGTTTTCCAGGAAAGAAGCTAAAGAGGAAATGGAAATTACAACATAAAATGGAATGGTGAGTGGACATTGAAATGTCAACAATCAACAAAAAGCCATATATGACCCATGTTCTTTGATTGCATCACATAACTGGTTAAAGATGGTAAATAAATAAAAGTAGACATTTGAAACCATCCAAGAAAAGTAAAATAGCTCCATAGGCCAATCAATTCTATCTCCATTATCAGTTACTCATGTAGAATTAGTAGTTAATCTTAAATGGCATGCAGATGATATGTCTGGAAAAATTAAAAAAAGATAATGGCCCTATCTTCCTTTCCAAATTATCGTTACATTCTTAACAATTGTCTGGTTTTTTATTCTTTATTGAAAGTGATATTGTGTGATATTATTTATATTCAGGAAAAACACACGGACTTCAAATAGTCCTCTACTTATGATTGGTTGCTTAGTGAACATATGGTAGATTCCCCCCCCCCCAAAAAAAAAGCTGCTTAGGAACCAGTCCTGAAGTTACAGCCGCTGCAGAGTCCCCTTATGACCAACTACTTAACTCCCTTCCACCAGTGACCTCCACTTCATCGTCCTCACTTTTCCAAGAGCACTGGAGTTAAAGTTAGGGAAAGGGGGCAAGCTGCAGAACAACTTGTTTTGCTTCCCTAATGAAGCCTCACAGCATTCCACCATGCTGCAGAATGCTCATAGAATAGAATAACAAGAGTTGGAAGGGACCTTGGAGGTCTTCTAGTCCAACCCCTGTTTAGGCAGGAAACCCTCTACCGTTTCAAACAAATGGTGGTCCAATTTCTTCTCAAAATCTTCCAGTATTGGAGCATTCACAACTTCTGGAGGCAAGTAGTTCATGTCAGGGAAGCCTTCTGGAATCGGATGCCATTTTCCTAGTGGCCACAATTCAGTGTGCCTGCTTCCAGATTGTGCCACCCTGCTCAGCAAGAAGCAACCTGACCGCTTTCCTTAACCTGAGCTCCAGAGCTCTTCAAAAAGAGAGGAGATGGATGTGAGGCCCTGTGGGATGGGAAGCAAGCTCAAGGCCTGCAGAGTCTCAAGAGAGGCAGGAAACGAAGCATGAAGCGCCTCAAGGTGGAGAGGCTTTGGGAGGCCTGTGGCACAGGCTGGGCTGGACTTCTCAGGTTGCCTCTGAGGTACCCCATGCTCTGCTTAACAACCTGCACGCTTGTTTAATGACCGAGAATAGGGATGGGGGCTTCATAAGTGAGGTGATCATGGAGCTTCACTTAACAGTTGTCACAATATGTGATTAATGGGCAGACTCTATCACAGTCTTGAGCTGAAGACGAGCTATGTGTTAAAAACAATCAAACTACAAAAAGATCCCAATACTTTATTCCTTAATAAATAGGCATTATTTTCTTAAAATAAATGCTAGTATTTCAGCAACATCTAATATTAACGCTATTTATGTTATATAATAATTAAAAAATAGAAATAATTCATTTGTCATTTTCAGACTTTAAGCTTGTTGATTATTACTGTATTGTTCACCTTTTAATATGCAATTAAATTGTTTAATAGTAAAGTATTACTGCACATGTTTTCATCATGTATTTTATTCTATGATATTTTAATCATATAAAAATAATTGATTCTTTTAACTTTGAAAATATGAAGAAGCTTTTCTATTGTATCTTGGTAACTCATGAAATTTATCTTTTTAAATTGATTCATGCTGAATTTCCATCCATCAGTAAATAGTAATTGCAAATATAAATGTGGGATATCGACATTATACAATCAGTAAAAATATTATTAATTATATAAATGTCTTTTCAGTTAGATTAAATAAAGAATTTACTTGATATATAATTATGTTAACTGCTGCTTTCTTTGTTATATTATTTACCATATGATTATTCCTAATTTTTGTTTGTATAATTTAACATCTCTATTATTTCTTGTTTAGAAAGTTTAAATTCTATCTCACCTTGAATAAGAACTTACATTTGAAATATAGTGCCACCTAGTGGACAAAATGTTATTTGTGTACAACAAATGTAATTATTCAAAATCATAGGATTAGAGTTTCTAAAATTGTCCACTTTACATGTCTGAAGTTTCAATCGAATTTCAGAGATTTGTGATGTTTAATCTGATTTATTTGAAATGTTTAATTTGTTTGAATGCCAGATTGTGCTGAAGAAGTGCTGTTAGTATTTTCCTTTGAGAAAATTGACTGATGGGAAGTTTATTTACTGTTTAGTGTTTATAAACTGTAGAAATAGAAGGTAGTGAATTACGTAAAATGAGGTGTTAAAAACAAATTAGAATACATATTAAATATAACTACTCCAGGCATTCTTCTTTTTTTTTTTTTTTTAAAGTTTTTATTAATTTTCTACAAACAAACAAACATACAAAACATTAAAAACATCTACTCTCATGTATACTTCCGGTGTATCGGTTGGTTCATCAGTTTTGTGCATTCATTTTATAGCGTCAATTACAATTATATTGCATAACCACTCATATTGTCAATCCATATTCTAATATTACTAAGAAAAAAAAAAAATCTTTTTCTGACTATACTTTTAATCATTCATGCTTTGCGAGATAACAATACTTCAAACAGTTTATTCTATAATTTGTCGTATAATCATAAGAAATCAATCCTAAAAACTCTTCATATATATAATATTAATGCTCTATTATTGTATTTTATCATCTAACCATTGATAAAAAAAACCCCAAATTGCATAAAATTGTTTATCTTCTTGTTCTCTAATTTCAAATGTCAATCTACTCATCTCAGCACATTCCAATATTTTCTTAATAATTTCTTCCTGCAATGGTATTTTCTCATTCTTCCAGTTTTTAGCAAATACAATCCTAGCCGCCGTTAATACATTTACAATCAAATATTTCAAGTCTTTATTATATATATCAGGTAAAATTCCCAATAAAAAGATCTCTGGCTTCAAGTCTATGTGTTTCTTTGTCATTTTTTCCAACCACATGTGAATTTTAGTCCAATATTTTCTAGCATTCTCACAAGTCCACCACATATGATAGTATGAGCCAGGTATCTGATGACATTTCCAACATTTTTCCGATTTATTCTTGAACATTCTTGCTATTCTTGTCGGGGGGAGGTGCCACCTGTAAAACATCTTATACAAGTTTTCTTTATATGCTATTGACATTGTCATTTTATAATTTTGAGACCACAATTTTTGCCATTGTTCTAAATCAATTCCATATCCAAAATTCTTCCCCCATGCAATCATAGTTTCTTTAACTTGTTCTTCCTCTAGCTTAATTCCCAATAAATAACCATATAACTTTTTAATCACTTTCTCATCAGTACCCATCAATATCTTATCTAAATCAGTCTGTTTATCATAGAATCCTTCCGTTTTAAAATCTTCAAGATATCTTGAGTGTATTTGCGCATATGAAAACCAATTCATCCTTATACCTTGTTCCTCTAAATTTTGGATCGTTTTAAGTCCACCCTTTTCATCCAACAGTTCCCCATATCTAACTGTTTGTTCCTTTTTATAGATCATAGGATAAGAAAATGCTTCAATAGTCGATAACCAAACTGGAATTTTCAAATAACATTGTTTTTTTATCTTCTCCCAATTTAACCACAAAGACTCCCGTATATAATGTCTTCTGAAATACCCCTGTGTTTTAGTTCCCTTGTACCATAAAAAAGCATGCCAGCCCAACAGTAAATCATGTCCTTCTAATGTCAACAATCTATGTTTTCTTAATGTTATCCATTCTTTGACCCACATCAAACTTGCAGCTTGATAATACAATTCCCAATTAGGCAGGCCAAAACCTCCTCTATTTCTAGCATCTTGCAAAAGTTTTAACTTTATTCTCGCTTTTTTACCTTGCCATATAAACTTCAACATAGTTTTATTTAAATCTTCAAAATAGTCTTTTCCAAGTCTGATTGGTATTGTTTGAAAGAGAAATAAAATTCTAGGTAAAATATTCATCTTAATTGTTGAAATTCTCCCTATTAATGACAATTGTAAATTTTCCCATTTCTTCAAATCTGTAATTATCTGTTGTTTAAGTTTAATATAATTATTCTCTTTTAATGTGCTACATCTTGCTGTCAAATATATCCCCAGATACTTAACCTTGTTTGTAATTTGAATTTTCAAAAGATCTGTCAGTTCTTCTCTTTGTCTCAATAACATGTTTTTTGTCAAAATCTTTGTTTTATCTTTATTTATTTTCAAGCCAACCATCTCACCATATGTCTCTACCTTTTCCAATAACTTTGGAGCGGTTTCTAACGGGTCTTCCAGAATAAAAGCTAAATCGTCAGCAAAAGCTTGTAGTTTAAATTCTTCCTTTTTAATTTTCATTCCTTTTATATTTTTGTCATCTCTAATATTTCTATTCAACACTTCCAAAGTTAATACGAATAACAAAGGAGATAGGGGACATCCTTGTCTTGTACCTCTTCTTATATTAATAAGATCTGTAAATTCTCCCTCCATCATTACCTTTGCTGTCTGTTTATTATATATGGCTTCTATTGCTTGAATAAATTTTCTGGCAAAGCCCATCTGTTCCAATAATAATAACATAAATCTCCAGTTCACGTTGTCAAATGCTTTTTGAGCATCTAGGAATATCAAAGCCATTTGTTTTTCAGGATGAGCCTCATAATATTCCAAGGTATCCAAAATTACTCTCATGTTGTCTCTAATTTGTCTCTTTGGTAGAAATCCATTTTGATCTGGATGGATAAAATTATTTAAATATTTTTTCAGTCTTTCTGCTAAGATTGAAGCAAAGATTTTATAATCTGCATTCAATAAGGAAATAGGTCTATAGTTCTTAATTTGCAACGGGTCAGCCTCTTCCTTTAAAATAAGTGTAATATAAGCCTCTGACCATGTTTTGGGTGTCATCTTTTTTAACATAACTTCATTCATAATTTCTAACAATGGAGTGTTCAATGATTCTTGAAATTATTTATAGAATTCTGCCGGAAGCCCATCTGGACCTGGTGCTTTCCCATTATTTTGTCTTTTAAATGCTTCATTTAGTTCCATCATTGTTATATTGCTTTCTAACATTTCTTCAGTCTCTTTAGGTATCTTCGGTAAGTTAACATTCTGTAAATACTGTTTAATTTTTTTCTCATCAATATTCTCTTGATTATATAGTTGTCCATAATAATCTCGAATAATTTCCTTTTTCTTCTTATTACCACAACAAACTTGACCTTGATCATCTATTAGTTTCAATATTTTTCTTGATTCCTTCTCCTTTCTCAGTTTATATGCTAGCCATCTACCTGGTTTATTTGCGTCTTCAAAATAATTCTGTTTAGAATTTCTAATTTTCTGTGCCAGTTCTTCTTTCTCTATTAATTCCATTTTATGCTTAATTACATCCAGTTTCAATTTAATATCTTTTTTCTGTGGTATTTTCTGTAATTCTTTTTCAAGTCTTATATATTCATCTTCCAAGGCCTTAGAGGTTTGTCTTTTTCTAATATTCTTTTTTCTTGTATAGTCTATTATCAAACCTCTTACATATGCCTTCATTGTATCCCAAACATTCTGTATTGAGGTATCTTCTTTTTTATTTTCTTTAAAAAAAAAGACCAATTCCTTCTCCATCCATTGTATAAAATCTTTCTCCTTTAAAATGGTATTGTTTAATGTCCATCTCGATCTTTTTCTTTGTCCCTTCCATTTAATTGTCATTGGACTATGATCTGCCCAAGTACTTATTTCAATATTTGTTTCTTGAATAGTAGATATTAGTTCTGTTGAGATCCAAATCATATCTAACCTGGACCATGATAAATGTCTATTAGAATAAAAAGTATATTGTTTAGTTTTAACATTTCTTTCTCTCCAAATATCTTTTAAGGTTAATTCATCTGTCATTTTAAAAAAAGATTTAGGGAGAATCTTTCTATTTTGTTTTGTTGTTGTTGTTATATAGTCCAATTTATTGTCCACAATTCCATTAAAATCTCCCATCATGATTATGTTAACATAGTCCAGTCTAATTATTTCCATATGTAGTTTTTTATAAAACTCTTCTTGTTTATCATTCGGAGCATAAATTGCAATCAAGAGTATTTTTTTATTATTATCCATTATTTCCACCATTAATACTCTTCCATCTTCATCCGTGTAGATCAGTTTTGCTAGAATATCTTCTTTAATGTAGAGAACCACTCCTCTTTTCTTACATTGAATCAAAGAAGTAAATATTTTCCCTAATTTTGGCTGTACTAACAAATGCTCATGTTGCTTTTTAATATGAACTTCTTGTAAGCAAATTATATCAAATTTTAATTTCTCTAATTTGTGAAAAGTTTTCCTTCTTTTAACAGCTGAGTTAAGTCCATTTATATTCATTGTAATCAGTTTTTTTTCTTCCATGATTATGCTTTATATTTAGGTCTAACAGCTCTCGTAGCTCTCACTTCACGTTGTTCTTTACTGTCTACCTGTCCACCTACAACTCCTTTCTCTTTTTCAATCTCCAGTTGTTCCTCCAGAAGCTCAATTAATGAGATCTCTTTCTCTGCCACCTCTTTTTTTCTTCCAAAAAATTCTCCATAAAAAAGTTCTGCTTTTTCAATCGAGTCAATTCTATGTCTCTGCTCTTGCCACGTAAAAATTAGTCCTTCTGGTATCAGCCATCTGTAGTTCACTTCATTTTCCAGTAGCACTTTGGTCAGAAATCGATATTCTCTTCTCATCTCTCTCACTCTTCTAGGTATTTGTTTTAAAACTACAATCTCTTTGTTTTTATATTTCAATGCTTTTTCTCTTGCCACTTGTAATATTTGTGTTCTGATGGATTTTTTAGTAAATCTAATATGTACTTCCTTTGGTAGTTTATTTCTCATCGCATATCTTGTATAAACTCGGTATTATCTCATCTACTCCGTCCATCATTTTTTCCTCAGTAATTTCCAGAAGATCTGCCAATATTTCTATCATTATCACAGCCAAGTTTTCTCCTTTTTCCTCTTCTATATTTTGAAATCTAAGATAAAATTCTGATCTTTCCATCTCCCACCTCAACATCCCATTTTTTTCTTGTTCTATCACTGTTAATCTAGTGTCAATATTTCCAATCTTCTCCTCTCTTTGTTTTCCTTCTTCCTCAATTTTTTGGAATCTCTCCTCATACTTTCCCATCATTTGTTTAAAATTTTCATCAGATTTCTCTATTTTTTTGTCCATGGTATCTATTTTTATCTTAATATCTTGAATTCCTTGCATAATCATCTGTAAATTTACTTTTTCTTGTTCCTTATCTTGCTTCAGCATTGTCTGAATTGAAAGTTGTCCTTCAAGTGGTGGGGAAGCAGAGGTAGAAGCAAAAACGCCGAATGGTTTTGGCTTCCTGCTCATTTTAATATTTCCAAGTCTTCAAGCTCTCTTTGACTTTAAATCCAGCTGGTATAGTAACCAAATATAGTCCAAAAAATCAAAAAGAAAAAGAAAAAATCCGATAGTAAAAAGCCCAAAGCCAAAAAAGAAAAAAGGAAAAAGGAAAAAGAAAGGTCTTCAGGTTCTTCTAGACCCTAATCCAATTAAAATAGATGGAAGAAGCAAAGAAAGAGAAGAAAAAAGAAAAAACTCTGAGGTTTTTCCTTTGAAATAAAAAACAAAAATGCTAGAGTTAAAGTTAACCAAAAAGGCTGGCGAGTGGGAGTTTCAAAAGTATATATATATATATATATATATATATATGCACTGTACACTGCACTTTATTTCTTTATCCAAGGCTCTTATTATGACTGTCTTCTCCAGCAACTTCAAAGCCAAGCCTCAAATGTTAAGATATTGATAAGAGTCCAAGAGAGCACCTGTAATAATATTTTACTGTATTCTCCCTCTATCTTATCACATTAAAATGTCCTTGAAAAGAAGTGCTTTTCTCCCCAATTCAAACAAAATATCTTCAAGCCTCTAGTTGGCAGTGTTACAGCATCTCTAAATACTCTTTCCCCCCCCAGCCAAAAGAAAAAATGTTTATAAAGAACTCAAACAAAAGAAAAAGATAGTCAAAGGGAGCCTCTATCCTAAAAAGAAAGTTAAAAAGATAAAAAATAAAAATCAAGTGAAAAATAAAAATATATATAAGAGAAAATTCAATCCGGTTACCTACAAAGTCACCTTAAAGTCCTCAAAGAAAATAAGAAAAAAAAAATCCAAGTCTCAATTTGACATCACTTAAACGCCGCTCAACCCAGGTTCAGTCAAAAGAAAAATAAAGTCACAGATTTCTTCTTTGTTCAGGATGTCCTTTCAAGTCTTAATCGATTTATAATACAAAAGAATTTCTCACCCAACCGATACACGCTCATTTAAATCCCTTTCTTTCCGGAGTTGTCCCGACTTCAGCAGCTTTAGAGGCTGCCTTTCTGCTTCCAGCAAAAGGGCTTCTCCCGGATCAAACCAGAGATTTTGCGATATCTCTGGGATCCTGGGACTATGCCCTTCACAATCCCCGTCTCTACGGGACGGTTTAGGTCCATTAGAACCGACCAGAGGCAAAAATATCAGCTGAGATCTCAGAGCCCTGAGATCGCAGCTGTAACACCGAGACGTAGCTCCGCCTTCTCCTACTCCAGGCATTCTTCTTAAATCATTTCTAAATTCATGGCTGAATATGAATTCTAGTTTGTTCTATCATTTTATTTTTAACTTCATTAAATAAGCTAATTCTCCCCCCCCCCAAAATGTTTAGTTTGACTTCAAAAGCCAGTTCAAAATAAATGATTCTTCTGTAATTTAGGAACTTAGATTTGTTTTTTCTTGGTTTCTAACATTACAGTTTTATTTACTTTCACTTACTCCAGCAGTAAGAAGAGAGAGAAGTAAACTCTCTCTCTTTCTCTGTTGAATTGCAGACTGTGAGTTCTGCTAATCCTTAATTCCACCACATGTGCAAAGCATCTCTGAAGATATGCATGTCTTTTTATAATCATTGTTTTTATCCTGCATGACTGGCGAGGATAAATTATTTGCAAATAAATTATTCTTTGCAAATGTTTTTTTGCCAAGGATTACAAATAATGCTTTCAGGCATCACTCCTTTCCAGCTACCCAGTAGCTGAGAAAAAAAATGGCAGTTCAACCTGCCTATATTTTTCTTTCAAATGTTATGTGTTGGTAAAACCCATGTCACACTGGCCAACGGATGCAAAAAGGACACAGCGGACGAGCAAAATGTTCCATCCGTTGTTATCCGCTCTCAAAAGGGGAAAAAATTTGCATAACCGGAGCGGATAACACGGACGCGGGGAGGACGCAGGGCGGATGCAAAGTGGATGCGGAACGGAAGCCCAGCGGATGGAAGTGGATGGGAGCGGATGGCGCAACCGCAGGGCTTCCGGGGGGCCTCAGCGAAGCGGACGCGGAACGGATACAGCGGATGCAGAGTGGATGCACAGCGGATGAAGCGGATGCACAGCGGATGAAGCGGATGCAGAGCGGAAGCCTAGCGGATGCACAGCGGAAGCCTAATGGATGCCTGGCGTTAATTGCGCATGCGGGGAGGATGATTGCGTCAGCCCCGCGGATATAATGAAAGCAGCTCGGAAGCAGGTCGCCATTCAGAGGAAAGACCTTCTGCCGGATGGATTGGCTGCCTTGCCTGCCCTGCCTGCATGTCTGCCTGCCAGCCTCCCTGCCAGCCTCCCTGCCAGCCTTGCTGCCAGCTGGTCTGCCTGCCAGCCTTGCTGCCTGCCTTTCTGCCAGCCTTGGTTCATGTCTGCCTGCCTGCCTGCCTGCCAGCCTTCCTGCCAGCCTTGGTGCCTGCCTCCCTGCCAGCCTTCCTGCCAGCCTTCCTGCCAGCCTT
>BLBF01000003.1:80010968-80080405 GCA_015471245.1 Laticauda colubrina | reverse complement strand
ATATATATATATGTGTGTGTGTGTGTGTGTGTGTATGTGTGTGTGTGCTGTTCAGCTTCCTTCGGGTATTATCCCACGTCATTGTAGTGCTTTTAAAGTTGTAGCAACGTTTCAGCAGAATCTCATCTGCCATCATCAGGCTTCTGTATTGAGTTTGTATGTGGGTCAGGCTATCACAGCCATTGGTTTTGAATTTGAGACTAGCCTATTGCTATGCCAGGATGTTTTTTTCTACATCCTGATTGGTTGGGAGTCTTGGTCTGTGTTTATTGGACTTGGAGTTTTTTTGATTGGTGTTTCTGGTTTCTTCTGTCTGTTTTGTGGCTTTGATTGGCTGGCAACACTGTGTTCCTGTATTGGAGGCTTTCAGTGCAGCTTGGGTTTGCGTGAAAGGACAGCTATTATCTATTAGGAAGCTAAGTTTCATCTGGGTGCCTGGTTGGGGTGTGTTTGAGCTGGAGGTATCAGAGGGAGTCTGTTTGTGCCCAGGTGTTTGCCTGGCTTGTAGTGTGGAGATCTTTCTATTTGAGAGTGCAGGCTTCCAAATGATTGACAGTCTGGTGGAATCATTTCTTCTATTCATGCTTTCAGGTCTTTTTTCAATCCCTATGGCTTCTCTGATGATTCTGTGGCTGGGGTTTTCTATAGTGACTAGGGTTTTGGTGCCGTTGAAGTTGATGTTGTGACCTGTGGTTTTCATGTGTTGGACTAGTGAGGAGGTGTGTTCCAGCTTTTTTACTGCATTTTTGTGTTCATCCAGGCGCGTACTTATTCTTCTATTGCTCTGCCCAATGTATGTGGCTGGGCATGATGCACAGGGAACTTCGTATATGCCTTGGTTTTCCAGGTCAATTTTGTCTTTGGGGTTTCTAAGGATGGCTGCTATCTTTTTGTCTGTTTTGAAGGCAGTCTTGATGTGATGCCTGTGTAGTATCTTACTGATTTTGTCTGTAGTACCTCTTATGTAGGGCAGGACAGCTGTTCCATAGGTCTGTTGATCTTCTAGGTCTCTATTCTGTCTTAGTGTGTTTTTGTGGATCAAGCTGGTGATTTTGTTTTTGTGGAAGCCGTTGGCTGTCAGTACTTTAGTCAGGGTGCATAGTTCAGTCTTTATATGTGTTTTGTCTGCCAGGCGTTTGGTTCTGGTGATTAGTTTTTTGGCCACGGAATTTATCTATGCTGGGTGGTGTTGGGATTGGCCGTTGAGGTCGCGGTTGGTGTGTGTTTTCTTCTTGTATACGATGTGTCCTAGTGTGCCATCTGTTCTTTTGTAGATTAGTACATCTAGGAATGGTAGTTGTTTGTTTATTTCCGTTTCCATGGTGAGCTTGATTTTGGGGTGTGTGCTGTTTAGAAGTGTTAGGAAATTGTTTTGGTTTTCTTTTCCATGGGGCCAAATCACAAATGTGTCATTGATGTATCTTAGCCATAGTTTGGGTTTGTGGGTGGCATTAGCCAGGGCTCTGGATTCGAATTCTTCCATGAACAGAATAATATATATATTCTTAATATATATATGTGGATCTTTGATTATTCGGGTTTTCTCCCGCATAAAATTAGAAGTATTTTGGCAACGTTTCGACGAAATCTCATTCGTCATCTTCAGGCTTGTGTCTTCAGCTTTGTGCTTCTTGGAGTCGTGGGCTTCCACGTTTTTTTCCTTTTAACTGCCAGTGGGGGTGCGACTTGACTGGGTGAGGGCTTGGCTGTGTTCTGATTGGCTGGGGGTGTGTTCTCATTGTTTGGGGGCCTGGGTGTGATCTGATTGGTTGGGGGGTTGACTGCGTTCCAATTGGCTGGGGGTGTGTTCTGTTCAGGTGGGGGCTTGGCTGTGGTAGTTGCATCTTGTGTGGCTCTCGTGGGTGTGGGTCTGGTGTCATTCTTCATGTTAGGTATTCGTTTGTTAATGAGGGTGGGTTTCCAAGTGGCTGGTCGGCGGGAGGTGGCTTCTCTGATTATTCTGTTGTTGAAGTGTTTGGTTTTGGCGATAGTTCTAGTATTTTTAAAGTCAATCTCATGTCCTGTGGCTCTGATATGTTCGACCAGGGAAGAGGTTGGTTCTTCTTTTTTGATTGAGTTCTTGTGTTCTTCAATGTGTGCAGTAATTCTTTTGTTGCTTTGCCCGGTGTATGTGGCAGTGCAAGTGGTGCAAGGGATTTCGTATACTCCTTGGTTTTCCAACTCGATTCTGTCTTTAGGGTTTCTTAGGATGGTGGATATTTTTCTGTTTGTGCAGAATGCTGTCATAATGTTGTGTTTTTGGAAGATCTTGCTGATTTTGTCTGTACTGCCTTTTATATATGGGAGGAGGGCTTTGCTGACGGGTGACAGTGGTGATCCCATAGGGGCTCCTTCAATGTACTTGTATCTTTGTTCTTTGTATATGAAATATGTGTTGGTTAAGCAGTGTTCTGTTAGTTCCATGAGGTGTTTAGCTGGTTGGTATTTATTTTTGATGATTTCGAGAGTTTCTTTTATTGGGACTTGAATGAATAATGAAACCACGTCAAAACTTACAAACAGATCTTTTTGTTCCACGTGTAGATCTTTGATCATTTCTAAGAATGATGTTTTGAAACATGTTTCATATGTTTTGTGCATATGAAGCTGCGGTTTCAGCATGGGGCTCTAGTTGTTTTGCTAAATGTTTAACTAGGTTTTGTAGTGGTGCTCCTTTGGAAAGCCATCCTTTCACGCAAAGCCAAGCTGCACTGAAAACCTCCAATACAGGAACACAGTGTTGCCAGCCAATCAAAGCCACAAAACAGACAGAAGAAACCAGAAACACCAATCAAACAAACTCCAAGTCCAATAAACATAGACCAAGACTCCCAACCAATAAGGATGTAGAAAAAAACATCCTGGCACAGCAGTAGGCTAGTCTCAAATTTAAAACCAATGGCTGTGATAGCCTGACCCACATACAAACTCAATACAGAAGCCTGATGATGGCAGATGAGATTCTGCTGAAACGTTGCTACAACTTTAAAAGCACTACAATGACATGGGATAATACCCGAAGGAAGCTGAACAGCACACATGTAAGTACCTGCAAAAACTTAAAAAAACATACATATATATATATATGTTTTCTGAGGTTTTCACGAGTATTTGTATGTGGATCTTTGGTTATTCGGGTTTTCTCCCATGTAGAATTGGAAGTATCTAGGCAACGTTTCGATGAAGTCTCATTCATCATCTTCAGGCTTGTTTCTTCAGCTCTGTGCTTCTCAGAGTAATGTGAGCTTGCAGCTGCTTCTTCCTTTTAACTGCTAGTGCGGGTGTGACTTGATTGGGTGGGGGTTTCTTTTTGGATTAGGTGGGTAATCTTTTTTGGGAATCCATTGGCTGTAAGTATCTTACTGATTTTATCTGTAGTACCTCTACATAAGTAGTAGCCCTACATAAGAGGTACTACAGATAAAATCAGTAAGATACCACAGAGGCATCACATCAAGACTGCCTTCAAAACAGACGAAAAAATAGTAGCCATCCTTAGAAACCCCAAAGACAAAATTGACCTGGAAAACCAAGGCATATACAAAGTTCCCTGTGCATCATGCCCGGCCACATACATTGGACAGACCAATAGAAGAATAAGTACCCGCCTAGATGAACACAAAAATGCAGTAAAAAAGCTGGAACACACCTCCTCACTAGTCCAACACATGAAAACCACAGGTCATAACATCAACTTCAATGGTTTAGCCACTATAGAAAACCCCAGCCACAGAATCATCAGAGAAGCCATAGAGATTGAAAAAAGACCTGACAGCATGAATAGAAGAGATGATTCCACCAGACTGTCAATCATTTGGAAGCCTGCACTCTCAAATAGAAAGATCTCCATGCCACAAGCCAGGCAAACACCTGAACACAAACAGACTCCCTCTGATGCCTCCAACTCAAACACCCCCCCACCAGGCACCCAGGTGAAACCTAGCTTCCTAATGGATAGCAGCCGTCCTTTCACACGAAGCCAAGCTGCACTGAAAGCCTCCAACACAGGAACAGAGTGTTGCCAGCCAATCAAAGCCACAAAACAGACAGAAGAAACCAGAAACACCAATCAATCAAACTCCAGGTCCAGTTAACACAGACCTAGACTCCTAGCCAATCAGAATAGACCAGCCTCGAATTTGAAACCAGAATCTGTGAGACCCACATCCATACAGAAGCCTGATGATGGCAGATGAGATTCTGCTGAAACGTTGCTACAACTTTAACAGCACTACAATGACGTGGGATAATACCCGAGGGAAGCTGAACAGCACATATACACACACACACACATATATTTGTTTTTTTAAGTTTTCGCGGGTACTTACATGTGTGTTGTTTAGCTTCCTTCGGGTATTATCCCATGTCATTGTAGTGCTTTTAAAGTTGTAGCAACGTTTCAGCAGAATCTCATCTGCCATCATCAGGCTTCTGTATTGAGTTTGTATGTGGGTCATGCTCTCACGCCGTTGGTTTTAAATTTGAGGCTAGCCTATTGCTGTTCCAGGATGCTTTTTTCTTCATCCTGATTGGTTGGGAGTCTTGGTCTATGTTTATTGGACTTGGAGTTTGTTTGATTGGTGTTTCTGGTTTCTTCTGTCTGTTTTGTGGCTTTGATTGGCTGGCAACACTGTGTTCCTGTATTGGAGGCTTTCAGTGCAGCTTGGCTTCGTGTGAAAGGACTTATGCAGTAAAAAAGCTGGAACACACCTCCTCACTAGTCCAACACATGAAAACCACAGGTCACAACATCAACTTCAATGGCACCAAAACCCTAGCCACTATAGAAAACCCCAGCCACAGAATCATCAGAGAAGCCATAGTAATTGAAAAAAGACCTGAAAGCATGAATAGAAGAGATGATTCCACCAGACTGTCAATCATTTGGAAGCCTGCACTCTCAAATGGAAAGATCTCCACACCACAAACCAGGCAAACACCTGGGCACAAACAGACTCCCTCTGATACCTCCAGCTCAAACACACCCCAACCAGACACCCAGTTGAAACCTAGTTTCCTAATAGATAATAGCCGTCCTTTCACACGAAGCCAAGCTGAACTGAAAGCCTCCAATACAGGAACACAGTGTTGCCAGCCAATCAACGCCACAAAACAGACAGAAGAAACCAGAAACACCAATCAAACAAACTCCAAGTCCAATAAACACAGACCAAGACTTCCAACCAATCAGGATGATGAAAAAAAAACATCCTGCCACAATAATAGGCTAGCCTCAAATTTAAAACCAACGGCTGTGAGACCCTGACCCACATACAAACTTAAACTTAAAAAAACATACATATATATATATATGTTTTCTGAGGTTTTCACGAGTATTTGTATGTGGATCTTTGGTTATTCGGGTTTTCTCCCACGTAAGATTGGAAGTATCTAGGCAACGTTTCGATGAAGTCTCATCCATCATTTTCAGGCTTGTTTCTTCAGCTCTGTGCTTCTCAGAGTAATCAATTACTCTGAGAAGCACAGAGCTGAAGGAACAAGCCTGAAGATGATGAATGAGACTTCATCGAAATGTTGCCTAGAAACTTCCAATTTTACGCAGGACAAAACCCAAATAACCAAAGATCCACATACAAATACCCGCGAAAACCTCAGAAAACAAATATATATATGTGTGTGTGTGTATATATATATATGTGTGTGTGTGTGTGTGTGTGTGTGGTGTGTGTGTGTGAAGTTTTCGCAGATACTTACATGTATGGTATTCAGCTTTGTTTGGGTATTTTCCCATGTCCTTGTAGCTGTGCTTTTAAAGTTGAAGCAACGTTTCATCAGAAACTTTCATCTGCCATCATCAGGCTTCTGTATTGTGTTCATATATGTGTGTGTGTGTGTGTGTATGTGTGTGTATATATATATATATATATATATATATATATATATATATATATATATATACATATGTATGTATGTATGTACGTGTGTGTGTGTGTGTGTACGTGTGCGTGTGTGAAGTTTTTGCAGATACTTACATGTATGGTATTCAGCTTTGTTCGGGTATTTTCCCACGTCAAATACCTGAACAAAGCTGAATACCATACACACACACATTCACAGACACATATATATGTGTGTGTGTATCTTTGGTTACTCGGGTTTTCTCCTGCATGAAATTGGAAGTATCTTGGCAATATTTCAACAAAATCCCATTCGTCATCTTCAGCTTGTGCTTCTTGGAGTAATGTGAGCTTGCAGCTGCCTCCTTTTAACTGCTAGTGGGGGTGTGACTTGATTGGGGGGGCCTGGCTGTGTTCTGATTGGGTGGGTGGGTGTTCTCATTGGTTGAGTTTTTTTTCTGTGTTCTGATTGGTTGCGGGTGTGTTCCGTTCAGGTGGGGGCTTGGTTGTGCTCAGGTTAATCTCAGTTTCTGGGGGATTTGAGCTGGTGAGCTGTGATCCTGTTGTTTGGCTTCGTGCTCATGGTCGTGCCACATCTTCATGGTGGATGTCCATTTGCTTCATGTATGGGTCGGATGGGTTTGAAGCGGGTAGTGATGTAACTGCTGGTCCGTGGTTGTGTCTCATCTCTGTGAATGTGAGTCTGCTTTCTACGTGGAAGTTTGGTGGTAGCATCTTGTGTGGCCATCGTGGGTGTGGGTCTGGTGTCATTCTTCATGTTAGGTACTTGTTTGCTAATGAGGGCAAGTTTCCAAATGGCTAGTAGGCGGGAAGTATCATCTCGCTTATTCATGCTGTATGGGCATTTTTCTATCTCTATGGCTTCTCTGTTGTTGAAGTGTTCAGTTTTGGTGATAGTTCTGGTATTTTTAAAGTCAATCTCATGTCCTGTGTCTTTGAAGTGTTGGACCAGGGAAGAGGTCGGTTCTTCTTTTTTGATTGAGTTCTTGTGTTTTTCAGTGCATGCTCTTATTCTTCTGTTGGTTTGTCTGATGAATGTGGTGGGACAGGCGGTGCATGGGATTTCGTATACTCCTTGGTTTTCCAACTCGATTCTGTCTTTAGGGTTTCTTAGGATGGTGGTTATTTTTCTGTTTGTGCAGAATGCTGTCTTAATGTTGTGTTTTTGGAGGATCTTGCTGATTTTGTCTGTAGTGCCTTTTTTATATGGGAGGAGGTGGTAATTCTCCCATGAGCTATTCAGAGCATCCAGTAGTGGGAGGTGCTTCAGTCTCTGCATTTGTAGACTGGGATTAAATTGTGGAATGCTCCTCCTCCACAGACTCCTCAGTGTTCCCCAGTTTTTAGCTCAGCCTCATGAGAGATAGGCAGTGCTTGTGATTGTTCCTTGACTGAAACAGGAAGATAATTCTGTGATCAGCAGGTTTGATTGTATTCGGTTGTCTCTAGCCTTCTATTCCAAGTTGAATTTTAGCCTGAGGGGTTTGTTTTAGGGAAGGACCGATTGTGCCCCCCCCCCCAAAAAAGGCGGGAGGCTTTGGCGCTGTTCCGCGCCACCTCTCCACAGCCGGTTTTTTTACCTCTTCCTGTTTGATTGCCGCAGCATTTTTTCATTCGCTTATTCCCTTACCGGCGTGAGCTGTTGCTCAAAAACAAAAAAACTGAGTCATATCGATCTTCCCCCTTTCTGAACGCCTTATTTGACGTGGAAATTTTGGAATTCATGATATCTTCCACTAATTCATGCCATTAGCTTAACAGACATCTCCGGCCATTTTGTCCACAGGGCAGGAAGTTGCCGCTTTAAGAAGTGCGCGAATACTCTAACAGCTGGAGGCCATTTTGAATTGTCAAAACCTCGTGGCTGCGCACCTGCTTAAAATTTCTGGTGCTGTGTGAGGTAGTTTTGCTCGGAGCAGCAGGTTCCCTTCAAAATTCTGGGAACGATTATACCCTCATCCTGGCTTGTCTGCATTCGAGGATATTTATTACGTTTGAGAATTGTTGGCTCAACCCTCACAGCCTCATTATCTCAGCGGCACGACAGCAAGCAACCAGGCCTGTGTCAGCCTGTGCAGGGAAGCTGTTGAAGGCCCCTTCAATCATCAAGCCGGGCCTTAGGTGTTCGCAATTTGGCTGTTTTAGCCTTTTTTACTATATTGTGTGACTCTATATATTAATACTTTCAAGAGCAATGATTAAAATAACCATAATATAATAACAATAATAATAATGCATCTTCTTACAGTATAATATTTTAATTTAAATGAAATATTTTACTGAGATATGACTCATTTTACAAAAAAATTAAAAATAAAAAAGGGGGCAAGAAGCTCATTATCAGGGCAACCGGTCTTGACTCAGATCAGGTCCCTGGGCGTGCCAACCGCCTTCTCTGTATCTTATACCAGACATATTGCAATTCTAATTTGAATCAAAATGGCAGATGGTAGCACCACTCAGAAACCATTCTTAAAGGCAAAAGCCAAATCCCACCACAAACCCAGGCAGGCTAAAGCGATTTCTAAGGTCTCAAAAAAGCCTTACAAAAGGAGATAGATAAGTGCGCTCAGGAGACACAGATTGTACCTCACCACTTCCCCTCCTCCAGTCCATCTGTTTCTTCACATCCTCCCCCCACCAGATCTTTCCCTATCATCCAGGTGCAGTTTGGCTCCCCAAGACCAACAGGTCCAAGTGCCTGGGACACAGACCACGCAAAGGGCTCCTGAGGCCACATTCATTCCGACGGCTGCTGGCCTTCGTCAAGGCGATAGTCTTATTGAGGAAGTCCCAGATAGGATGAAAGCTTGGATGGAGCTGGCAATTCACCAGGGAATCGCTGCGGAACAACACGCTGTCATGGCCAAGCAATACCCTGTGATCACCGATCACGAGTCCCAATCGCTGAGGTTGGAGCAGCACCACTCCCAGGCACTTTACAGGGGGAGAGCCCCCTCCAAGTGGAGGAGGAGGAGGAAGAGGAAGAGGAGGAAGTGGATCAAATTAACCGAATGGAAGAGTCTGAATTAGAGTCAATGCATGATAGTGAGGCCCTGTCAGATGCAGATTCTTTGGAAAGGGAAATGTTGGAGGATGAAGATCTTATTCCTGACCAACCTGTTTTTACAGGATTATTCCAGCCACAGCTTTTTAGATCTCTCTTGTTTAAGGCAAAAAACATTGCAGGCCTAAACAAGTCGACTACGTCCACCACACCTGATCCTTCAGAAGAGGGGCCAGGGGATTTGATCTTCAACCAACTGGTAGTGGAGGCAGAGGTGATCCCGGTTCCACCTATGTTTTCGGACTTGGTACGGAAGCAGTGGGCCTCTGCAGCGGTGTACACACCCTTCACCAGGTATGACAGGAAACATTTCAATTTGGCACCTGAATTCTCAAAATTATTAAAAACTCCCAAGATAAATGAACCTATAGTGGGGTTAGCGTCCTCTCCCATTTCCAGTGATGCGCTGGAGGCATTAAAGCCGAAGGAAAAATGGGTCAAGCTAGCCCTTCACAGAGCCCACCAGTCTGATGCGTGGGTCATCAGAGCAGCTATGGACGCCTCCACCCGTTCCTCTATCAGATAGCTCCACCTCTTACAGAAACATATCCCTAACTCTAACCTGAGAGCGCTCCAAGATATTGCAAAGCTTATTGCAACTGCAGAATTCTCAGCGGATGCAACTTATCATGCAGTCAAGTTTTCAGCCAGGGCCATTACTTCACACGTCACAGCGCGCCGCTCGCTATGGTTAAAGCACTAGCAAGCTGACTTCAAACACAAATCCAAGCTGGCCTCATCCCCCTTCGTGGGAGACAGACTGTTTGGTCCTTCCCTTGAGCCACTATTAATCGAAACCCGTAACAAAAAGAAAATTCTCCCTTCCCTTTTTCAGAAGTCAGATCCTCGAAACTCCCAGTCCTTTCGGAGGGCATCCTTTCGACCCTTTTATCTGGGCTCCTTCTCACCCAGATATCAGAGACCCCCCCAGCATTCAGATCTGAGCAGCAATCAGATAGGTCCGACTCATCGGACAGAAGCAGAAGGGATGGGCAATCCAAAAAGACCCTTTTGGGGAACAGGAAACAGGTCCTTTCAGTGTCCAAGATAACTTCCTGAACCCAATTCCCATTGGCGGATGCCTAAATTATTCGCTGACAAATGGGATTACTCTACTTCTGATGCTTGGGTCAGAGATACGGTTAGATTCGGCCTGGTGCTGGAGTTTCAATCCGCTCCCCCAGATTTCTTCATGTCATGCCCTCTCTCCAGAGACCTCATCAAATGCAACCTCATGGATTCGGCTATCCAGCATCTACTGGATATACGAGCCATCCAACCAGTAGCCTCCAATCAACGAGGGCGAGAGTTTTATTCACACCTTTTTGTAGTGTCCAAAAATTTGGGGGGGTGGAGAGCGATATTAGACCTGAAGTGTCTCAACTGTTTCTTTTTATCGCAAGTTCAAAATGCATATCCTCCAATTGATATTACTGGGCTTCAGGAAAGGGGACGTCCTCACGTCCCTAGATTTGACGGAGGCGTATCTGCACATTGCTATTCAGCCTTCCCACTATAAATTTCTGAGATTCTGCTATAATAACCACCATTTTGAATATGTGGCTCTCCCTTTCGGTCTAGCTTCTGCCCCTTGGACCTTCATGAAGGTTCTCGCAGCGCTAGCGGCTCATCTCAGAGACATTCCTGTACGACTCCAGTGTTGACGATATCTTGATTTTATCACCTCCCGTCCATCAAGCAGTCAGGAACACGCAATACACAGTACAAGCCCTACAAGACCATGGCTTCTCAATAAATTGGAAGAAAAGTCAGTTAACGCCATCGACTTGGCTAATCCATTTGGGGACTGTCATAGATACCGAGGAAGGCAAGGTTTACCTGTCACCAGATAGACTAAATAGCATCCAGCAGTTAGTGAAGGAGATCAGGGCTATTAAGAGGGTGTCCCTAGCTGACCTATCAAAATTGTTAGGCAAAATGATCTCATGTATTTCTATCATACCTTTGGCCCGCTTACACACGAGATCCCTCCAGTGGTTCCTGCTACCGTATCAGTGCTCCGGCTGAAACAACTCCAAACACAAGGTCAGGGTGCCACCGAAGGTTCTCATACCCCTCCTCTGGTGGACCAGACCACTCATCAATAGAGGCTGTCTCTTCAAGGAGCCACAAATACTCACCATCATCACTGATGCCAGTCTGTTTGGATGGGGAGCTCACGTGCAGTTGTTTGCAACCCAAGGCCGCTGGTCCAACATAGAACAGTCATGCAGCATAAATTGGCTGGAGCTTCGTGTGGTACATCTAGCTCTCCACAGCTTCCTTCCCCAGGTATGCGATCAGCACATACTGATACTGACTGACAACGTAACAGCCGAAGCTCACCTAAACAAGGGGGCACACAATTGAAACAGCTAATACGGGAAGCGGAGCATCTGTGTCGTTGGGCGGAAAACAACCTCCTTTCCATCAGAGCAGAGCACATTTCAGGTCTGTCCAACACACAGGCAGACTGGCTGAGCAGGACCAGCATTGATCCATCGGAGTGGTGCCTCCATCCTTCCGTGTTTCAACAAGCGATCAAGACATTTGGTCAGCCGGCTGTGGACCTGTTTGCTTCCCCCCTCAACACTTAGCTCCCGAGATTTTTTCCAGCTACCCATCACAAGGGGCAGAGAACTTCAACTCCCTCCACTGTCGTTGGCCCCCGGGGCTCCTGTATGCATTTCCTCCACTGCCACTGGTGCCCAAAGTCATCCAGAAATTACTCGACGAGAGGGTGGAACTACTTTTAGTAGCTCCTTATTGGCCCAGACTGTCATGGTTTGCAGACCTCCACAGCCTCTCTGTATCACCCCCTTGGAGAATCCCACCAGACAGGATTTCCCTAACTCAGGGGCCCCTTCAACATCCGGACCCTCATTGGTTGCACCTGGCCATCTGGAGGTTGAGCGGAGTGGATTGAAGAGCAAAAACCTGCAACAGAGTTATCGCCACTATCCTAGCCGTCAGACACCCATCAACAACATGCATTTACAATTGCACATGGTCCATCTTCTGTAATGGTGCACCAGGTGTCAAATTAATCCCACCTCTCCTTCTGTGGCTCAAATTCTAGAGTTTTTACAAGAGGGACTTGACAAGGGGCTATCACCCAATACGCTAAGAACACAGGTGGCGGCCTTGGCATCAGTTCTCACCTGCGAAGGGTTAAATTCTCTTTCCCGTCACTCACGCATACGGTCTTTCCTCTGAGGAGCCACTAATTTATGTCTTCCAGCGATGCACCGTTATCCCACCTGGGACCTTAACAAGGTCCTTATCGCATTCATTAAGAGCCCTTTCGAACCCTTGAAAACATCAACCCTCCAATTCCTAACGTACAAAGTAGTTTTTCTTGTAGCAGTCACTTCTGCTCATTGTGTTTCGGAGATTGCAGCCTTGTCTATCAGACAAGACCTTTGTGTTTTTCATGCCGACAGGGTGGTCCTCCGTCCTGATCCCACATTCATACCCAAAGTCAACTCGGCCTTTCATAGGGCACAGGAACTGACCCTTCCAAATTTTTGCCCCGGACCATCACAAGAGATGGAGTGGAAATGGAATAGGCTTGATGTGAATCGGGCATTATGAATTTACATTAATCGTACTGCGCCATTCAGAAAAACGGAGGTCTTATTTGTGTTCTTTCAGCCCAATACTCAGGAAACCAAAGTCTCACCCACTACGACAGGCCGTTGTTTACAGGCCGCAATAGCGAAAGCGTAGCAGACTCCAATCCCTGGAGGTGCCGAGGGGCATTACAGCTCATTCAACAAGGAGTGTCGCTACATCGGCAGCATGGGCCACACAGGCACCAATAACTGAAATTTGTCGAGCTGCGATTTGGATTTCCCCATCGCCATTCATCAGACATTATAAAATTGATGTGTTTGCATCTGCTGAGGCTTCCTTTGGCAGAAGAGTTCTGCAATGGGTCCACAGGGACCAGGAGGAGATTCCAGGCATGGAATAGGAATAGGGCATCTGGATGATTTCTCTCTGGGTATGATTCTTTGCTGGATTTCTTCACTGATGGGGGAGGCTTTTATTTTGGAGCTGGTGGTTTTTTTTAGGTAGGTGGTGGGGTCTGTGTTTAGAGGTTTGTATGTGGGGTCTTGGAGTAGGTTGGTTAACTTGGTTTGGTAGTCAGATGTGTTCATAACCACTGTCACATTGCCCTTGTCTGCTGGCAGGATTATTATGCTGGTGTCTTCTTTCAGGTTAATGCAGTTTGTTCTTCTTTGGATAAGTTGCTTTTGGGTGGTTTGCTGGTGCAGAGGATGTTGGTGATTTCGAGTCTGATTCTGTTTGCATCATCAGGATTGGTTTTGGTCAGACTGGTTTCAACTCTACATATAATGGTTTCTGTGGGGATGTGTTTGGGAGTGACAGCAAAGTTGAATCCTTTAGAAAGGACATTGGTTTCGGCTTCGGTGAGGATCTTGTCTGAGATGTTGTGCACTGTTTGTTTCGTGTGTGGCTGTGAGGGGGGAGGAATTTGCTTCTTGCGGTATCTGCTATCCCACATCAGATGGGCGTCTCATGATAGGGAGCGAAGGAGAGAGAAACGACAGGAGACGAAGTTCCTCGCGATGAGTGCGCCCAGAATGTCTGGGTACATGCTCTTTTATTATGCTCATTCAAAAGGGGGTGATTGTTTATTCAGAACCTAGGTCAAGCCTAGGTCAGACGGAATATACAGAATTAACAATGGCTCAAACAAAGCAAGATACCAGGACAGACAGGATGGCAAGATTTATAATTTGATCAGGATATTCCTTCTTCACAAAGCTGCATGCCAGACAATGTAATCTCAAAGTGAATAAACTATTTCTGCAAATGTTTGACTCCTTGTCTCTGTACGTGCCCTGTAAAAGGTCACTGAGAAGACAGAAGCTCAATGATTACACGTGAATGATACAATGTTGCAAATGCCTGAATGATACATAGTTGCAATGATACACAGTTGCAAACACATAAATGATACATAGTTACAACATCTCCTCTGTTTTTATTATTTATGACGAGTCTTCTTCCTTGTCCAAGAAGACAGGAACCTTTTTTCTGAAATGTTCACTGTCCCAGTCATCTAGGCAGGAGTGCGACCCGTAAGCATCAGGGTTGTCCAAGGAGCGGTAACTCAGCAATGACATTTTTTCATCCGGTGTTAAGGACTTAACATGAGCTTGCAATAACACATTAACATTAGCAGTATATGGAGGATAATTGATTTTTTAAAAATTGCAATATTCTATTAAAACAACAAGGTCCTATAATACATATCAATATAATGATTATTAATGGTCCTGCCAATGCAGTTATAAGGGTTGTAAGCCATGGTGAAATAGAAAACAAGCCTTGATACCAATTATACATGTTTAACCTTTTGTTTTAAAATCATCAGAGTTATACACGTTAATTTTTGGTACAAGCCATACTTGAATGCAAAATGATTTGGATTTAATAAGTTCATCCCCATAGACACATGCTGTGAGACCGGTGGAACAAGCCCAGACAGAGTTATTGCCAGGGATAAAATACATTCCTTTCAGGCGTGATGTTAAATTTCCTCCTGAAGTGGTGTAGACTGCAGAGTATCCTCCGATGGTGTGGGTGCGGCCAAGGCGGTTCTTAGGAAGATATACATTACAATGATAGCCATTAGAAACATTATGACAATATTGTGAGTAATTGGATGGAATATTTCCCAAGCAACAACCAACCCCAGTGATGGAAGAAACAGTAATAGTGGAGTTCCTCCAACGGCAACGTTCGTCTGATGTGGAATTAGCAATGGATTCTTGGGAAGCGATGGCTTCGTAAAAAGGTGGAGAGGCAGAAATACAAAGCCAACATGTGGAGGCAATTGATGAGTTTGAAGAGTTCAGCAAAGCATAGGAAGCTTTGATCTTCTATGAGAGAAGAATTGGTTGTCGAGCTTAAATGAATGCCTTGAAAGTCTTTTATAGTCCAAGTAATATTATATTTTCCATGAGGCTTCTGAGGATCGTCATGGACAGTTCTTTTGAAACGTCGTTTGTTGACAGGATCAGAGTTCGGGTATATAAAAGTATCACAAGTAGGAGAGAGGACTATGGACAAGTTAGTTGTAGAACATTTACGAAATGAGAAGGGAATGCAATTAGTAGAAAAAGGATAATAATTACAATAATGACAATGAAGATTAATTTGGTCATTCATCAAGGATGTTAGTTGGGTTGGAGGAACCCGTCATACAAGAGAAGGACATTTAGGTCCCCCTATATCTAGCTTGAATAGAGGAAAAGATTTTAAGGTTCTTTTCCATAGGAAGAATAAAGAAAGAACAAAAGAGCGAGTGATCGAGTGTTCTGTAAACAAAACAGAAGTGACAGAGTGAAAGCTATGGGTAGCATTTTCATGACGTACCCACATGGAACAAGTATAATACAAAGAGAAAGTCAGCGACACCAGGAAGATAAGTAACAGTTTCATTAGCAACAAGATCGTAAGCGAAAGAAGAAAAGTTGCAAGTTTCAGCAGCCTTTGTTGTGGGGCTGGCTGGCTGCCCCGTTTCTAATTCTGACTCCCAGACCAAAAATTGTCCTCATCCATTTCTCCTTCAGAAAAGGCTTGTTGAATGGCTTTTACAACACCCCCCCCCCACTTCGGGAGGGTGGTGGAGGACACGAGAGCTCTCCTTTTAAAGAAATGGATTGGATGGAGGGAGGCTCTCGTAATGACTTACGATCATTGGGAGCGGAGGGTTGAAGGACAGAAAAGTTATCATAACTTGGTGGAGGAGATTCTAATACATTCTCTGCTTCTATTTTATAATGGACTTTTAAAGCCTCCATAATTTTCCTCCAAGTGACCAAAATGCCAATAGGTGCACGAGGAGGACTATGGAGATAGTCACCAATTTTTTGCCAAATGGAGATTTTTAAGGACCCTTTCTCTGGATAAGTGGGACAATGTTGCCACACATAAGTCAATAATGTAGCAATAGGTTTAATTTTTACAGGCGAGCCCTTTAAATTAGCAGAATATTTAGAAGAAGAGGCGACTAACTCCCTCAATTCCTTCAGATGCTCTGTCTGTTGTTGAGAAAAGTTTCCGCCCATACTTACGAAAGTCGAGACCGTGTTTCAGATCCGATGATGTGCAATTCGTTTCAGGCCTGGCGAAGCACAGCTCCCATCGAGCGGGTAAGATATGAGCGCGTTGCGGCGTATCCCCCTTAGGGAATCACGTCGGGGTCACCAGAATGCGGTATCTGCTATCCCGCATCAGATGGGCGTCTCATGATAGGGAGCGAAGGAGAGAGAAATGACAGGAGACGAAGTTCCTCGGGATGAGTGCGCCCAGAATGTCTGGGTACACGCTCTTTTATTATGCTCATTCAAAAGGGGGTGATTGTTTATTCAGAGCCTAGGTCAAGCCTAGGTCAGACGGAATATACAGAATTAACAATGGCTCAAACAAAGCAAGATACCAGGACAGACAGGATGGCAAGATTTATAATTTGATCAGGATATTCCTTCTTCACAAAGCTGCATGCCAGACAATGTAATCTCAAAGTGAATAAACTATTTCTGCAAATGTTTGACTCCTTGTCTCTGTACGTGCCCTGTAAAAGGTCACTGAGAAGACAGAAGCTCAATGATTACACGTGAATGATACAATGTTGCAAATGCCCGAATGATACATAGTTGCAATGATACACAGTTGCAAACACATAAATGATACATAGTTATAACAGCTTCTGGCGTTTTTGTAGTTTTCTGAGTTTGTTGGTGTGTGTGTCTGTCTTGATGGTGGTCTGTGTTTCGGCTCTCCAGACAGTGAGTTGTTTGGATTTGTCCCAAAGTGTGGGGTGAATCTTGTTGCTGAGTCTGAGGTGAAGTGTGAGGAGATCTTTGTTGATTTGGTCTAGGAGGAATCTTTTTGTGTGAAGTTCATTTCTAATTAGGGCCAATTCTGTTCTTTTTAGGATGCGTTTGGTGGCTGCTGTGTCGGTGTGGAATTTCAATTGGAAGCTTATGGGGATGAAATTTTGATCTCAGCAGTTGCATAGGAATGCGAGGTCACATAAAATGGAAGCTCTTTGGGCTTCAAGTTTTTCATAAGTCCTGGTCAGATGGTGGGTTTCCTCCCCGTAGAGATGCAATATTTGTTTTCTAAGGTTTTCGCGGGTATTTTTATGTGGATCTTCGGTTATTGGGGTTTTCTCCCACATAAAATTGGTCTCAGTTACTGGGGGATTTGAGCTGATGAGCTGTGATCCTGTTGTTTGGCTTCGCGTTCGTGGTCGTGTCACATCTTTATGGGCGTCTGTTCACTTCATGTATGGGTCGGAGGGGTTTGAAGCAGATAGTGATGTAGCTGCAGTACGGCTTTTGGTCTGTGGTTGTGTCTCATCATCTGTGTGGGTGTGAGTCTGCTTTCTACGTGGAGGTGTGGTGTAGCAAATGAGTACATGAAGAATGACACCAGACCACACTACGACGGCCACACAAGTTGCTACCACCACACTTCCACGTAGAAAGCAGACTCATACCCACATGAAGAAAGCAGACTCGCACTCACATGATGCCCACCAGGAAGATGTGGCATGACCATGAACGTGAAGCCAAACAACAGGATCACAGCTCACCAGCTCAAATCCCCCAGCAACTAAGACTAACCTGAGCACAACCAAGCCCTCACCTGAACGGAACACATCCCCAACCAATAAGAACACAACCAACCTCCCAACCAATGAGAACACCCCCCACCCAATCAGAACACAGCCAAGCCCCCATCCAATCAAGTCACACCCCCACTAGCAGTTAAAAGGAAGAAGCAGCTGCAAGCTCACATTACTCTGAGAAGCACAAAGCCAAAGACACAAGCTTGAAGATGACGAATGAGATTTCGTTGAAACGTTGCCAAGATACTTCCAATTTTATGCGGGAGAAAACCCGAATAACCAAAGATCCACATACAAATACCTGTGAATTTGACTGGAACTTTATGGTCTAATTGCTATAATTTTATATACATATAAAACTATAGCTTTTCAAATGTTGAAAATGTCAGAAGTTTATGGTCTTGTGGGCTGCATTACTACCTGCCCAGGTCCACATGCAACTTATAGGCTGTGGGTTAGCACGCCTGATTTAGAAATAGTTAATTTGGTTTAAAATGCTAAGGAGGAATCTTTAAATTGAAGGTTAGTGGATTGCACTACATTTAATCTTCATTTAAAAACTGAATAATATAAGTTAATTGTATTTAAAAAGTGAATTGTAGAGACTTATATTCACACCTAAGTTCAAGACTTGTTTATTTGGGAAGCAAAGATAAAGTCTTTATATTTTAATTTTGTGTATCTGCACAAAGTTATCATATTCCACTTACCCTAATGTTATCTTTGATGATTTGTTTAAATGCATGTTTATCTCAGACATGAATCTTGTTAATTCATGGTTGTTCAAATTGACTGTATCATTGTACCTAGCATTGAGTAGGTTTTGTTATATATTTTTAGAATTTTCTGGTAAATTCTAAGAATATTAATTTTCATTTTTAGCTGTAATCCTAAAAAAGCCTATGTGCTATGTCAGATTTGTATTCCCTATTACAATATATAATATATGAATGGAATTTGAAATCAAGACCACCTGGTTTATCCTCTCATGTCACACATGGATGACATTAACAATGGCTTGTTGAAGAAACCATGGTGATTTGGTTTATATACAGATTATCCTCTATATTGTTTTATAAACCATAGTGCATTTGCTTGACGTGGGCATATTTAGAAATAATTTGCCTAAAGCTATCTTGTGAGCTTACGATATAGACTATTACATAAGCATCTGTTCGTAACCAGGCCAATATGATAAAATATGGTAAGCTACCCTATTTGTACTTGAATTGCAGCAATGCTTGCAAGTTGCAGAAGTGATGGAATGTGCACTGCAACATCTTAACCCATACTGTCATCTTCTCAACTTTCCCCTTACTATGGAATATCTGTGGGAAGCAAGGTTTAGGGGCTTACTGATTCTTTACTCAGCATGTTAGCACAATGCAAAGAGGTCTTTATTGATTGACATCATAGTTGAAAATATATCACTAAAAAGTTATATATTAGTTCTAGTTCTATTTTGTGGAATTCATTGTTGTCAAGTATTAAATAGTTTTAAAAGAGCATGGAAAAATTCATGAAGAATTAGGCTGTCAGTGGCTACTCGTTCTGATATCTGTTTGCTACTTCTGGAATCAGTGGTGTATGTGTTAAATGCACCTGCCAGGAAAGTAGTAAAAAAAAAAGGGGGGGGGGTTGCTACCGTTTTTTCATCAGTTTTTGGTGAACTTTTGGAAAACATCCAATTGACCCTTGTAGTACAAAGATTATTGGATCAGAAGAATCCGGCCTAATCCCTGTTAGGAAAAGTGACTGGTAAAAAGTTGAAAATATAATTTTGTTTTGTTTCTTTGATGGAAAAATGGAAGCAAATTGTCCTTATGGTTAGCATTTTAAACAGCCTTTTCTTCGGAAAGAAAAAAAAAAGCAGAAATAGTTGTTAAGGGGAAAAATAAAATATATCATGTTTCTTAGTTGATTTGATGTAGCTCTGCATTGGCACTTATGTAATATGAATGTAAGTTGAATGCACTATTCTTTAGAGATCTTTTAAATCCATATCTTATGAAACATTAGGCTTCTCAATTTAAACAGTAAAATTTGGCTGTGCAACATTCATTAATCCCACTCTGAGATAAGAAATTAAATAGCAAGTTGGAATGGTAGTGTATAGTATACAGGTAGTCCTTGACTTCAGACTACAATTGAGCCCAAAATTTCCTTTGCTAAGCAAGACAGTTGTTAATTTAAGGCCCGATCTCACTGGCCGATGGACGCAAAACGTATGCATAAAGGACACAGTGGATGAGCAAAATTTCGGGGGTGGCTCCATCCGTTGTCATCCGCTCCAAGAAGTGGTGAAAATTTGCATAAACAGAATGGAAAAGAACCGAAAGGAACGGATATGGGTAATATGTAGTGGGGATGTTAAACGGATGTTCATAGGAAGCCTAGCGGATGGAAGTGGATGACACCTCCGAAGGGGTTCCGGGGGAGAATTTCAAAGCGGACACATAGCGGATGAAGCGGATGCATCACGTACGCCTAAAGGAAAGAAAGGGGATGCCACGCAGATGTATATCGGATGCAAACCATTCACTGCGCATCCTTTCAATTTCCGTGCTACTAATGATGTATAGACGTTCCATATACCTTTTCTTTCCTCCGTCTTTCCGTTTTCAGCTGCAGCGGATGTGAGTTGCGAGGATGCCCAGAGGATGCAAAGAGGATACAGCGGATGTTTAACGGATGATAAACAGACATAGAATGTTTGTTGCTCGTATGTCGCAGATTTACATTGTACACAGCGAAAGTTCATCCGTTCACAAAGTTTTGTGCAGCTCAAAACTTCTTGCACGGATGAAATCGCAGTGGACGGATGCTCTACGGATAGAGCGTCTAAAACATGTATGCAATGAGTACACAACGGATGCATAGCGTTTTCCAATGGATGGCAAGTTTTTTTTAACGTTTTATATCCTCTTTGCATCCGTAAGTGCAGTGGGACCGGGCTTTTAGTGAATTTTGCCCCAGTTTACAACCTTTCTTGCCACAGTTGTTAAGTAAATTGTTGCAGTTAATTTAGTAACATAGTTGATAAGTGAAACAGGCTTCCCAATTGACTTTGCTTGTCAGAAATTTGCAAAAGGCGATCAGATGACCTTGGGACACTTGCAACCGTCATAAATATAAGTCAGTTGACAAATGTCTGCATTTTGATAACAGCAATAGCTGCAATAGTCGTAAGCTGAAAATGGTCCTAAGTCCCTATTTTCATTGTAACTTAAATGGTCATTAAATGAATTGTTTTAAGTCAAGGACTACCTGTAGGCATAAAATATAATTCTCTGGCCCTGAGGGGTATCCATGGATACCATTGTGGCATCATCTGGGGAATGTTGCATGGAAATCACAAGTTTTCCAAGTCCTTTTCTAGAGTAGGAAAAATGTAAATTTCAAATTTTTTTAGAGATATGGCTATTGTGCTATTTATTTATATCCTTCATATCACTCCTATTTATTTTGAACCTCAGCCTTCCAGTTTGAAAATAACTTCGTTACTTAAGTAACTATCCTCTCAAAAAGATTCCCTTTCAGAATGATACATTTGACTAGATGTATTTTTTATTTTTTTTTCTATTTTCTATTTTCCATTTTTTCATTTTTGAACTTTTATTGTATTAAAACACAGAAGATAGAATCATAGTGCTGGAAAGGTCCTTGAAGATCTTCCAATCCAATCCCCCACTCAAGGCAGGAGGCCAGTTGAAAAATCCTCATAAAAATAAAAATAAATAATTCTACACTCAAAGTTGTATTCCCAAATCCTAAGAGATAGTCTACCTAGCGGACCATTTCTGAAAACTTGGAAAACCAAGGCGGCATCCACCACCACCCCCATTTCAGACTTAGCAAGAACGGCATTAAATGGCCTGTCACTCACTCACTGTTATAATATTCTTTTGGCTTTTTTAGGTGGAACTATAAACTTGAAAGGTCAGAGACATGATATTCCTTATTTTTGTATTCTCTTAGGAAGTTTCCTTTTTTCTGGTGTATGATCAGCTGGGTTTCCTGTTTATTTTGGCCAAATGGCAATAAAAGAGGCAAGGATATTTAGAAATTCTTCATGTTGAAGAATTACAGGACTGGCTGGAGTACTTGAAAACTGTTTACAAAACTACTATGTTTATTAAATAAAAGCTTCAACTTAAATACTTGACTTAGCTTTCTGTGCAACTTTTCAAGCTCTTATAACTAAAAGTGAGAAAGTAAACTCTACATGGGTATCAGGGCTGCATCTAATATCTGATAGTAGAACATGCATGATTATGTGAATTTGTGAATATTCAAGGCAATCTTGGTTCATGACAACTGACTTGACAAATCTATTCAGTTTTCTTGCATCATTTTCAGAAGTAGCTTTTAACTGCGTTCTTCCTGGGAGAGGGTTGGGAAAGAATGAGTGGCCCGAAATCATACAGCACGCTTCATACCTAAGGTAGGACTTGAACTCAGAGTCTTCTAATTTCTAGTCTGGTGCTTTTAACTATTACACCAACTAGCTCTTTTTCAATAAAAGAATAGGTTTAGGGAAGGAAGAATGCTTGTAGATTCCTAATAAAACAGAACAAAATGATATATATGGAAAATTCTGCTTAAGCAGATAGGACTTTCTGGAAGAGTCTTTGGCAATTATTTAAAAATCCTGAAATAGTAATCAATGTTCTTTTACACTTATTCATGATATGCAGGGGTGTGATTCTACAGGTTCTATCCAGTTCTATAGAACACCTTGTTAACTTTCTAAGCAGTTTGGAGAACCGACAATGAGAAGCAATCTCCTTTTGGTTTTTTTCTACCCTTACTACATTCTTGGCAGACAGCCTAGACTTCCTGTCTCCAGAGCTTCTGAGGCTTTCTTAAAAGGGAAGGGTTGTTTTAAGATTTTTACACTGCTGTTGGGAGGAAATACTTGCCTGGACAATCAGCACTTTGAAGAAATAATTGAATAATGAAGCAAAGCTTTTAGTGACAGGGAACCAAGATGAGTGACATTGAACAAGGCTTCTTGGCTAGCTAGAAAGATTGACATTCAAACCTTTCTTTGTTTTGGTCTAAAACTGGTTTTTGGTGAAGGTTAATTCTGTGCTTGGTGACATTTAATTCTGTATTTATTGATGGAATAATTTTCCCTATTCAGCTGCAACAAGCAACAGCTACTGTTGTGATTTAATTATTTGTATTGTGTTTGAATTTTTTCCTGCCTCATGGTTTCTTTTTCTTTCTGGGGAGGGGGTCTTCCTCACTGCTTTAGTACTATCTGGAACTGTCCTTTTGGGGTATACTTCCAAGAGGCAGGATGAAAGCTTGGCACTGCCTTTCTGGGGGGCATGTGACCTTTCCTTAAATTTGGATGATTTCCTTAGGATATCTTGTGAGGTGAGTGAGACCAGCTGGTATTTTTAAGTGGTGCAAATGGATCTAAGGATTGCTTTTCCTGGATGTGCTTTTTCTGGACAGCTTAAATGACCTCTCTGCTAAAGAGTTTCACTTTAGGAGTTAGAGATGACTGCTTGATAGTTATCACTGCATTTTAACTATTTTCATTCCTCAAGGTGGTCTGGCACCCTGCCTGATTTGTAACTCCAGCTTGTAGGTATTTTTAATCTAATGATTAGTATTTAGGGCAGCTTTTTGCAAGCAAAGAAGCTTTTGTATTTTTGTACAGGTAATCCTTGACTTAGAACAGTTCATTTAGTGACAATTCAAAGTTATAATGGCACTGAAAAAAGTGACTTATGACCAGAGGTGCTATTCACCCAGTTCTCACCAATTTGGAAGAACCGGTAGCAGTGATTTGGTGTGGGTTGCAGAACTGGTGGCAACCCATAGCTGGCTATGCCCCCGAACCAGGTCGCCCCATCACCCAGTCGCCCACTTGTCCAGGTTTCTCTCCTAGCTTTCCATACCACGTGGTGGCCATGGGGCAGCTCAAGCAGATGTGCGCATGTGCAGCAGCCCCGGGACATCTGCCTGCCTGCCCGCCCTCCTGGAGCACGTTTTCTTTCTTCTCCCGGTGGTGGACGCACTTCTTCCAGCCCAGGCCAACATAGCCTGGCCAGAAAGTAGGTGGGTGGGCAGATATATCGGGGTTCTCGCCCCCCTTGTTGCCAATCCCTGCACCAGTAGCCCTTTGGCCAGCTTAGCCGGGAGCCACCGTTCCCAGGTTTAGCGGCTGATCCTGCCCCTCACCCTCCCCTCCCTTGCCTGGCCTGAGAAGGTAAGGGCAATGGCAGGGGATAGCCAAGTGGCCGGGTCCCTATCTTCCCCTCTCTCTCCCCCCCACTCTCTCTGTGTGTGTGTGTGTGTGTGTGTGCCAGTCATGAGTGGAGGAGGAGAAGGGTCGCCTGAAGGGATTGACTGAACAAGGATCGCCAGCTGCGCTGGAAGCAGCTCATTGATTTCTATTTAACATCGTTGGTGCCTCCAGCTCAGCCGTGCATAGGCAGATACGCGTGTGTGCTTGCTACTCCCACCTTCCCACCCCCATCTGTGCATGGTGACCCTACCCTCCCAATGAGGGAGAAGACTGCATTTTTGCTTCAGCCTGCCCCCGTTGCTGAATTTTGCCACCACCGCCTCCTTGGCGGCAGCCAATCGTGGGACCTCTGTCTCCTCAAGTGCCAGCCTCGGTGTTACTTGCTGAAAGTGGAGGAAAAAAACACAGAGCCGAACCAGCGGCAGTCTCAGTAGTAGTCCCGGTAGCAGCAGCAGTGGTAGTTTCACCCCACCCCTAGCCATCAGCCTCCCTGAGCTAAAGAAGCTGGCTGCATTAGGAGAGTCGATCAACTAAACGCGTAAAACAAGGTGCCTCTGACTGCCTGCAGTTCTCCTTCTTCCTCTCCCCAATTCTCTTTCAGGGGCTTCCTACCCACCACTCTGCTTGCTCTGTGCATGGATCTGGCCAGCTGCCTCTTTCTACGCTGCCTTCCCCTCAGTGATTCTGTTCAGTGTTCGCCCCCTGTCAGCCCTCCACCCCCCCACACACATCTGCTCAATCCCCCACCCCACCTCATGTCATGAAAAAGATGAGCGAAGGAAAAGGGGGTGAGAGTGATGCTGCGGAAGACACCACCCGCGAAGACAGAAAAAGTCCTGGGAAGAATAGAAAGAGCTTTTGCACGTGCTTTCTGTTGAGCTCTACCGCCTGCAAATCTCCCCTCCTCACCTCTTTTCCTTCCCCCAGCCCTGCCAGTGTAGTCTGCAAATCCCCCCACCTTCCATTCCATGCTGCAAAGCTCAACAGCCCCCCAAAAGCTGCAGAGCTCCACCCTGCAGCATACTACAAAGCTCAACCTCTCTCCCTCCCCCTCACCCCGCCACCCCAAATACCATCGCTCGCCATGCTCTGCACGACAACCAGCAGAAAGCAAGTCAATGTAGCTTTCCTCCTTCAGGTTAGGGAGGGGGGGAATCTTCCACACGGGTGGTTCATGCCCTGTGGAAGCTCCTCTGTTTGCCGCTGTTCCTTGAAAGTAGCGAAGAGCACTTGGCCCAGCCACGGCTTTGAGAGAGACAGACAGACAGACAGACACTGACAGAGTGAGAGAGAGAGTAGGGAAGAGAGAGGAGAAGATAAGGAGAGGGGCAGAGAGAGAGAGAGAGAGATACATGGGAAACCCATAGAGAGAGGGGGGGAGGAGAGAGAGAGAAAAAAAGAGAGGAAAAGAGGAAATGAGAGAGGAAGGGAGAGAGACAAGAAAAAAAAAGAGAAAGAAAAAAGGAAGCGAAAACAAGAAAATGGATAGACAAAGAAAGGGAGAGATGGAAGGAAGGGACAAAGAAAGAAAAAGAAAGAAAGAGAGGGAGGGAGGGAGAGAGAAGACCATGAATGAGATATATGGATGGGTAGATAAATACATGGAAGGAGGAGGGAGGGAGGGAGAGGAAAAAAAGGAGAGGAAGGAAGGATGCAAACTCTGGCTTCAGAAGACTCTTTGAAGCACACATCAATCTAGGACTGGGCTGTAAGGAATCTTGGAGATGGTCTAGTCCAACCCCCTCCTCCAGCAGGAGATCCTTATAGAATCATAGAATAGTAAGGTTAGGGGTGTGTGTGTGTGTGTGTGTGTGTGTGTGTGTGTGTGTGTGTGTATGGCTGTCAAAACTCCAAGACAGGTCAAGTAGCTCTGGGAAGATCAGTCATAAATTAGAACACTTGCTAAGCAACTGGCCATTAAGCAAAGACCACTTGTATTTTGTTTGCTGGTCACATGGTTGCCTGGCCATGCCCACCCACATGGCCACAAAGACATACCCACCCAGTCACATGGCCACAAACCCATGCCCATCTGGTCATGTGACCAAGCCATGCCCACAGTCACATGACCACCAAGCCACACCCACAAATTAAGCCATGCCCACAGAACCAGTAGTTAAAAAAATTGAATACCACCACTGCTTATGACCATTTTTCACACTTAGGACCGTTGCAGCATCCCCACTGTCATGAGAGGCTAGGTGAGGAGAAGCGCTCTTTGATATGAATGATGTTGAGTTGGCCACCACCCACCTAGTCACATGACCACCAAGCCATACCCACCAACTAAGCCACGCCCATAGAACCGGTTGTTAAAAAACCTGAATCCCACCACTGATGATATGATATAAAACATGTACTACATATAGTGCCTCAGTAGCAAGTATTAAGTCTTGAAATTTCATAGCTATAAGATTCATTACTAAAATAAATCTAAAATACACAAGTTTCTCTGTTATCTACATTAATAACTTAATATCCTATCTAGCTTATTCTATCACAAAAGATTTTTAATTATCTATTTAGATAATTTTCTCCTATGTGGGAATCACCTGATTTTTATAAACATGGACCTTTTTTTTTTTTTTTTTACTAAGAATACTGCTGTATTCTTAATTTAAATAGAATACAATTTCCTTGAAAATATTTGCATTCATCTTTTTTTGGTGGGGGGGAACAAATTCTTGTTTCATATAGATGTGGAAAACTGTTTGTCGAAATGACACTGTCTAATATTGCAACTCAGGAGTTGAACTTAAAAAACTACGATATTATAGAATAAGTAATGTAAGAAAATTACAGATGTCCTCTGGATAAAATGAAAAGAAATGCCTAATGCTACACTATTCATAGCAACATTGTCCTCATCTAATTACCAGAAGCAATATCCCTGCAAATTACACCCACTACTTAAGTGGTAATAACCAACACAATTTTCTTGAATACAATTCTCACCCCAGGAGATTAGATGTTTCAAAGAAGAGCAGCCATAATAGAGAATACTTGTTTCTGAAAGCCCAGTTGGTAGAGGTCATGATATATTCAGTTTACTAGATTAGATTATATTAGGTGAGCAGTTTTTACTTGAAATAGAAAGTCTCAAATATATCCATGTTCCAACCCTAAAGGTTTTTATCGGTAATAATCAGAACTTCATGTTTCACTCAGTAGCCAGATGTGCAATTCTTATAGTAGAAGTGTTATATGATGTTAATGGTTCTCATTATTAGATGGACCACTTCTCTTTGCAACTTTCAAGTATTTTAAGAACACACTCACTAGAGTCAGTTAGAATAGTCTAGTCAAGAGGTGACAAATACATGATGACTCTTAATAATGACATCTGGACCAGGCAACATTATAACTAGCAGGGTAGCCAAAATGGCAAAGTCTGTCTTGCCTGCAGCTTGTACCTGCTATTCCTGCAGGAACTGTAAACCCAGAAACACCTCTAGGTGTATGCAGAAAGAATGCCATCACATCCAGAACCAGAACAGAATAGAATAACAGAATTGAAAGTCCCAAAGGTGCTTTTTTGGACCTGAATGACTGAGATTCTTCATTAGACAAAAGGGTTGGAAGGGACCTTGAGATCTTCTAGTCCAACCCCCTCCTCAATCAGGAGAACTTATCCCCAAAGGTGCTTTTCTAAAAGGCAATTGGACTTTTTTTCTTTGAAACTTATATATTTGCATACTCACCTAGGATAGGTTGGTCCGGATGGCGGGAGATTTGAGAGCCATAGTCAAACATACAATAAGACACCAGAGGAAACTCAAAAACTCACCACCACAACACACCACGAGGACATCGAATCCCTATCAGAAGATGAAGAGGAAGAAGAAGAGGTAAATCAACTCCGGTCAGAAAAAGGTAGATGGGAGCAAAATGAAAGGAAGTCAGAATTCCGTTGTGCCGGGTGCGGAGGAAACCATCCACGTTCCGCATGCCATTTTTTTGATGTTATTTGCAGGTATTGTGAACAGCGGGGACACATAGCTAGGGCATGCCGAACTAAAAATAACTATAGCCCTAGACAAAGATGGAATACCACTTCCAGGGAGAGGGAAAAACAAATAGGGAGCCGTTGGAGTCAAGAAAACATAAACAGGTGGTGGAAAGAAGCCAATAGAAAAGAGGAAACACATCAAACAATAACTATTGGACACTCAAACTCAATCAATGTGAAAAAGGTAGATGTGTAAGTTACCATAGAAGGTCAGCCATGCAAGATGGAGGTGGATTCAGGTTCGTATTTATCAATGGTATCGTGGAATATCCTAAAAGGACTAATACCTGATATAAACAAGAGAGAGCTAGAAATACAAAAACTCACACTAAAAGACTACCAGAGAAACAGAATTCCTGTAGTAGGAATTGCAAAGTTGAATTCAAAAAACACACTAAACTCCTTCCATTAACCATAGTCAACTGGGATCGCTCCAGCCTACTGGGACTCGAATGGTTTGCACCATTAGGAATCGGAGTAACCGGAATAAACAACATCACTGAGACAGACTGGGAAGAGAACCTCATGAAAGAATTCCAGGACATCTTTAATGGAGAACTGGGCAAGTACCAAGGGTCCCCTATCTCATTTAATTTAAATCCAAATATAGCTCCAATAAGGCTAAAGGCGAGGTGAGTTCCTTTCACGTTAAAACCAAAAATTAATGAACAATTAGATAAACTTATCGCACAGGGGTTTTTAGAACCAATAGACCACGCAAGGTGGGAAACCCCAATTGTTATCCCTATTAAACCAGATGGGTCCGTACGTATCTGTGAAGACTACAAGGTAACCCTTAACCATGCGCTACAACAAAGCGCATACCCAATTCCGGTGGTACAGCACCTATTACACTTTTTGGGGGGACGTGAAATCTTCGCAAAATTGGATCTTGCACAAGCCTACCAACAATTACCAGTTGACCCAGAAACTGCGGAAGCACAAACAATTGTGACTCACAGGGGGGCATTCAAATGCAACAGACTGCAATTCTGAGTTAGTGTGGCCCTAGGGGTATTCCAGAGCTTAATGGAATGCCTATTACAAGGAATAAAGGGGGTGGTATCATACTTTGATGATGTATTAGTATCAGCCAAGGACAAAGAACAACTGAAAGATCGCCCAAGGGAAATCTTAAAAAAATTTAAAGAGGCGGGACTTAAAGTTAAAAAAGAGAAGTGCCAATTAGCCACCGACAAAGTTGAATTCCTGGGATACCTCATAGACAAAGAAAGGATCCACCCCACTGAAAACAAAATCAGAGCAATAAAGGAAGCTCCCAGGCCCGAAAATAAAACAGATTTGCAAGCTTTCTTGGGACTTATTAATTTTTACAATGTATTTTTGCCACAGAAAGCAACAATAGCGATACCACTGCACAGGTTGCTTGATAAGAAAGTCACCTGGACCTGGGGGTGACGAGAAGAAACAGCATTCCAGGGAATAAAAGACTTACTTTCATCAGACTGTGTGCTAATACAATACAGCAAAACCCTTCCACTAACATTGGTGCCATACTCAGCCACATATTACCCGATGGAAAAGAAGCACCTATCGTATTCTATTCAAAAACTCTTATCAAAAACGGAGCGGAATTACAGCCAACTAGATAGAGAGGCATTGGCCTCAATAACAGGAGTAAAATGGTTCCACGAGTATATCTATGGCAGAACTTTTTCACTTGTCACAGATCATAAACCTCTTCTAGGAATTCTCGCAGGAAACAAAGCTACACCTAACATACTGTCACTGTGGATGACGAGGTGGTCCGAATTCCTCGCTGCCTATAACTACAACTTGATCTACCGACCAGGAAATAACATAACACATGCTGATGCCCTGAGCCATTCCCCCCTACCTGATTTAGAAGATGATCCTGCACCAACCACATCAACCTGCAAATCGAGACGTTGGCAAACCTACCCATAACAGCAACAGACATTGCTAGGGAAACCGCGAGAGACAGAAACCTGGCCCGGATCTTAAATTGGGTAGGTAAAGGGTGGCCAGACACTGCTAGTGACGAGACTGTTAAACCGTTTCAGAATAGACAAATGGAACTATCAATCTTAAAAGGATGTATACTATGGGGGGATAGGGTGATCATACCAGGCATATTGAGGGAACTAATACTTGAGTTACTGCATGAGGGTCACTCAGGTATCGTCAGAATGAAGTCCCTGGCTAGGAGTTATGTATGGTGGCCAGGGATGGATCAGGATATTGGGGAATGGGTAGCAACGTGCAAACGATGCCAAGAATCTAGACCTGCATCCCCTTCTGCACCCGCACTTGAATGGGAAACACCTGGGGGACCATGGTCTAGAATACACATTGATTTTGCAGGACCAACTAAACACATTCTTAATAGTGGTAGTCAATTACTCAAATTGGCTAGAGGTAAGGATTATGAACTCAGCTACAACAGAAGCTGTTATTAGACAACTAAGGAAGCTTTTTACGACACATGGATTGCCAGATTTAGTAGTATCTGACAACGGGCCATAATTCACCGCAATAACATTTGAGAGGTTCCAAGCAGAACAGGGGATAAGGCACACACTAACAGCGCTGGGTCGGC
The DNA here is from genome assembly GCA_015471245.1 of Laticauda colubrina. Lineage (NCBI taxonomy): Eukaryota > Metazoa > Chordata > Lepidosauria > Squamata > Elapidae > Laticauda > Laticauda colubrina. The sequence continues at coordinate 80,049,930 of BLBF01000003.1, read as the reverse complement.
TGGCTACGAACGGACAGGCGGAACGCATGGTCCATTATACTAAGGAAACACTACACAAATTGGGAGCTGGAGATTTACAGGAAAAGATATACAAGCTACTAAGTATACAACACATTACACCAAACACCACAACAAATAAAAGCCCAGCAGAACTATTAATGGGAAGAAAACTAAGATCAAACCTAGACAGACTAAATCCCACATATAGCCCAGAAAAGCCAACAGACTCCTCCAGTAAGTGCCACACATTCAAAACAGGGGACCTAGTCTATGCAAAAAACCTCACGGAGGAACCATTGTGGATACTGGCAACATATTTGGGTTTGTGGATAACCCAAATAACAGGACCCTGGTCATTCAGGGTAGAGACAGAGGACGGAAAGAGCTGTTGGAGACACATAGACCAAATCAGATTTAGGACCACACTAAGAAACACTAACAATCAGGATGAGGAATAGAAAGAACTTACACAAACAAAGGAATCCCCTCAAACATTAAACAAAAATAGCCAAACCAGAGAGGGGGGAGACCCCTCAAACACAAATGAGAGGGGAGGGGGAGACTCTCCACAAGTAAAAGAAATAACAAAACAAACCCTAACAATGAGACAACAACCAATACTAACATTAGCCCCAATCGGAAATTGCAAATACGTACCTGAAGCCATAGAAGAAGAAGACAATTTGGGGAGACTGGAGCAGGCTTCGGAGAACCATCAAGAAACCACTCCTAGCAGGAGCAGCTGAGCCGACTCAACCAGCCAGGAAAGGCCTGGCGGGAGTGGCATGGCTGACTCTACCTTCCAGGAGGCTCCACGGAAGAGAATGGGAGAAACAGCAACCCCATCCAAACAGTCCAGAGACAAACCCTTGACTGAATTACACAGGTCCAGTCGAAACCATAAGAGCCCCACCTACTTACGTGACTACGTAAAATAAGGGAGTCCTGATTGGTTGGATTGGACCACATGGGGAGGGTTGTTATATATTTGCATACTCACCTAGGATAGGTTGGTCCGGATGGTGGGAGATTTGAGAGCCGTCATTGGCCAGAGAGCCGCAAGCAGCCCGCTATAAAAAGATTTAAGATAAATCTTTGATACAGTAACTTACACAGAGTTTTGTATCAGAACAGTGATTTGAATCTTACGTGTAATATGGAGACTTTTTCATACCCTATTTATATTGTCCTAAGACTTACACAGTTTGTTTTTGTTTAGTGTGACACCTGAAAATAGTTGGAAAAAGTTAAATTCCAATTCTACCATAAAGCTCATTATCAGCCTAAAGTATTTACAAGCTTCATGTAAAGATAAATCAAAGGTTTTTAGAAGAACAACTTGATAGCAGTGAGCAAGGAAATTAGAATAAATGACCTGAAAACCTCCGTTCTAAATGCCACACTGCTTTTTGACTGTTGGGGAATTTTGAACTTGGCATTTTGTTTTTATTTAAATGAGGAAAAAGTCCTTCTAGCTATCAGTTGAAGTAGTTTTTCATTCTCAGTTTATTTTAAAGGATTAGGAATCTGAATTATAGATTTAATGTTCTGGATTTAACAGAGAAATTTAGCAGTTATTTATTTTAAAATTCCCCTTTCAGCTTCTAACAGAAGTTTGCAGATATCTCAGCAGTTGCTTTCTTACCATTCCTCATTACATTCAAAAAAAGGTACATATGGTTGAGTCAGTTGCAGAATGAAGACAGCTATTTATTCTTAATTTGAGCTACTGAATACTTTGTAAGATGACTTGATTAACTAACTAAAATTTGGAGTTCCGCCATGTCTGAAAAACCCATCAGTGTTTCTTCCATCTTCACTGTGCATTATATTCAGCTGCTTTGCTTTCACTGGGTAAGATTGAATAATACTTCCATTGTGTCTGTTTCGCAGCAGTATCTCAACTGGACATTTAAACCAAGTTAAATATTTTGTCTTTTAGATTTTATTTGGAATAAATATCTGATATTTTAGATGTATCATTTAATGCAAATGCTGTGTCTAATTTTCTTTAATCTCTTTCACTTACTTTGAAACAGTTGTCATGAACAAGTTAATAAAGATTATGTAGATTTTTTTCTTTCTTCCTAAAAACCTTATTTCAAAAATCTTACTTTGTAATTAAATGGATTCTGGCCAGTAAAAAGATATTTTTTTGGGGGGAGAGAAAACTACAATTATACCTATTTTAAAAATTAACCATTACTTGCCAAGAAGAACATCAAACCCACTTAGCGGACATCCGTTAATCCAGTGGTTAGCTGTTTCAGGCTTTAATGCACACTGTTTTACACGTTAACGGTTTTGAAGTTCCAGGCCAAGGCTGACCTTTCACATCTGCTCCTTTCACGGTAGGAATCTCCACTTACAGCTTCCTGTCAGAGCAGATTACAATGACAAAGTGCAGAACTTCTGCTGGCTGCAATTTTGTTTTTGATCAAAATTATTTCTTTCACAAACAATCACGTTTGCTAAAATGTTACATCTGCTCTGCAAAACCACTGGCAGCACCACAGTTTATCAGTTGAGATCAAGTGCAGTTTTTTCATTTGGTTTTTCAGAAAGCTGTAAATCAGCCTTAGATATGTTTGCTAGAGCTCACATTTTTTGTTGTTTCCTGCCCTTTTGTGTTTCGATATATTTATTTTGGCAAGACCAAGAAAGACAACTTGCTGCTATGTCAAAATAACATAAACATGTCTAAAATAGGGGGTGATGGTGGTGAGAAGGATTGTATTATTATTTCTTCCTCTTGAAACCGAGGATTGATTCAAAGTTATACTATTATAATTATGATATAATCTAAATCTAATGAATTACAATGATAGTTCCTTGATTCTGTTTTTAACATAATGAAGACAAAATATCTATAAATAGTATAACTAATATCCACATTTGCTGATTAGTGCCATTACATTCTTGTGTGTTGTTTTGTTAATTTTAATTTTTTGATATTTTTCTTTATGTGATGATTTGAGGTTTTTGGGAGTAGAGCAGCATAGTAAATAAACACAAAATATCATTTGCAGTTTTTAAGAGGCATTATTACTTATGGTTTGGTTCTAATTCCTTGAAGAAAATGCTACTTTAACAGTTAGAAATGGATTCAAATTGGACAACTAGAGGTGATTTAGAGTTGCTTGCTTCACAAAACAATGTATTTCTTTAATTGGTGACATCCTTTAATTTTAGTTGTATTCATTAGTTTTTATATAGCTTGATATCAATGTGATTGATTATATTCAATTATTCAATTAAGTATATTTTAGAATCTCAAAGGGTCTCTCAGATTTCTGAAAAATTGTAGTTCTTTATTTAAAGTTTCATCAACATAAAGGAGAAACTATCATGCAAAATATTTGCTGTTTATCCAGTTTGTAAAAGATTCCAAATATGCAAATTTTTGTTTATCTGTTATGTTGCTCAAATAGGATTGAAGACAGTAAGTATCAGCAGGGCTGATTTTCTAGTCAATAGTGATAGAACCATAGCTTAAATATTTTACTTGAGTAATCAAACTGATAATATGTAGAATACAAAATGAATTAGTTACAGTTAAGTCTGAAGAAAATTGGTTTAAAAATTAGGAATAACTTGCTTATGAGTGATTGATTTTAGTGAATTAAATACATGTATCTTTGAATCTAATAAAAAAATCTGCAAAGATAATGAAATGAAATCAAATATCTTTGTTTAGATATTTCTTTCCACCTTGCATTCTCAAGGCTTGTCATACTTACGTTCTGTTTACCTTGTATTATTCAGGACACATCAAATATTTGTAGAAAATCTCATTTAAATTTAGATAGGATGTTTAAAAAACTGTACAAAGCAACATCCTAAGATAGATAGACAGACAGACAGACAGACAGACAGACAGACAGACAGACAGACAGATTTCACTTAATATTTTTATGGATGCTAAAGAAGGAAAACTACACATACAATGCTGGGTTCATCTAACTTTGGCTTTCTTGGTTGCTTATTTTATTTGATCTAAAGTCTCATTTATTCTGAAATATAACTCATATATTCCATGAATTGATTAAATATTGAGTTGCATCCATACTTACAGGCAAACACATCCACTGAAATTAATACGATTTAACTAAGTTAGAAAACAATTTTATTATAATGTCTTTCAGTCAGTTTAACCCAAGTATAGCCACAAATAGATTCACACAACATAATGGTATGATTTTTTTTTACTAAGATTTTTTTGTCTATGTTCATTTGCCACACTGAATGATAAACTATTATTTATATATTACAAAACTACAGTGGCTGAGTTTTCAAGATACAGTAAGACAAAGTCAAATAAACTATGTTATGATTTAGTGTGCTGAGTTGATCCAGCTTTGAGTATAGATTCCGTCAATTATATAAAAGCTATTCACAAGGAGAATATTGAAAAAAAAGCCCTACACTCCAGATAGTTTCTGGTGTCATTTTTGTCAACATCCAATGACCAATGTACCGTGTCAGTAAGCTGTGACACAGCAATTATAATTTCTCCCATTTTTCAGAGAGCGATCGAGGCTAGTTACTCTACATAACCTTGAGAATGTTTGAAGAATCTAAGCCAAAGATTGATTGCATATGATAGGAACAATCTCACTCTGGGAAATGAATTGCAGTCTAAGAATGGGTTTTTTTTTTTATTACTTGAGCTGAATTCCAAAAGCAGATAATTTTGGACAAACCTGCCCTAAACAGACCTGAGATCTGTTATGACCTGATAGTTAAATAATGAATTTATCACAAGTTAATTAATTTAAAAGAGATAACTGTCTTAACAAAGATGGCATTTCTCAAGCAATTCATTTTAGAAAGCAGTGGTAATAAAATATATTTGGAATAAAGGTTAAAAGAGCAATCTTTGGCTGCTATAAGTTGTAATTATCATTGCAACATTTATATTTTTAATCTTTTTTAAAATAATATTAGTTTGGTACAATCAGTTGAGTGCACTCATGTGCATTCATTAGTACTTGCCTTCAGAGTAGCAAATAGCATAACAAAAACTTAGAGAAAGAGCCAGAATATAAAATATTTGTAGAAACACAAAGAGATTTTTTTAACTACTCACTAAAAAGGGTCTACAAAGGAAGAAAATAAGTTTTTGTAACATGTAAAAATTCTGTATGGTTTTAAAGAATGCTTCCAATGAATTCATCATACCCTGCCTTATAGAGTTGGCAGCCACACAAACTTTGATCATTCTTAAACACACATACAGTATTATCTGTTATTAAGTAAAGGACCGTGAAATTAGTTTGTCAGGTTTTTAAGAATAGGAGAGTAGCGAAGGAAGATGTGTTCCATTGTTTCAGTTTCTTCTTTGCCACAAACCATAGGCATGGCTCATGAATCTGCCCTCACAGATATTATCACATGCAAAATTATGAAAACTTGTGTGAAAAATCAGTGTGGTAAGGCAGGCTATCGACAAGCAGCTGGATTAAAACATTGCTTTATTCCCAGGTGTAGATATTACTTACAGGCGGTACTTAAATAACTCTAGATCAGAATTCCATATTTTTTTAATAGTTATCTTGAATTCTTCAGATTGAGTGAGGTGGAATTTGTTACTTATTAAAGAGACAGCCGGCTTGGTGTACTGATTAAAGGCACTGGGCTAGAAACTGGGACATTGTGAATTCTGGTTCACTTTGGGCTACTTACTTTCAGCCCAAAGAAGAAGGTAATGGCAACTCACTTCTGAAAAAGTTGCCAAGAAAACTGTAAGGACTTGTCCCTGTAATTATCAGGAGTAAAGATTGATTAAAGATTCTTATTTTAATAATCTCACAGCACTCCAGAGTTAAGAAATCAACACTTAATTCTCAATTTGCTACAGTTAAAATATAAATTAAAACATCATATAAAATTTGTAACATAAGAAATAAAATAAAGCAATTATAAAATTAGCATAAAAGAACAAAATTGTTAAGGTGCTTGCAAAATAAAAATGTATTGGCAAACAATTTATTAATTCTACATTGAGTTGATTTTTATGTATTACTTTAACTCAAGGTGGCAAACATACATAATACTCCTTCCTCCTCCTCTTTCCCACAGTGAGAGAAAGCGACTGGCCCCAAAGCACGCAGTTGGTGTTCATGTCTAAGATGAGACTAAAACTCACAGTCTGCTAGTATTTGGATCAGAACCTTAACCACTACATCAAAGTAGTCTTTAAAAGAATGAAATTAAAATTAAAATAATGCATTTTTTCAGGTGCTTTCCTTCCAAGCACAAGGAAAATCTTTATAGGTTAAAACCAGCACACTGAACTGGAGGCAGAAGTGAACTAAGACCAGGAATTGTTATGATGTGTTCAAATTACCCAGTTCTAGAGAATTGTGCAGCCTGCTTAGATCTCTGAAACATCTTCAGAATGGCCCATAATCTGAAAGGGAGGTTATAAAGAGATGGATTATCATGGGGCTGTAGCTGGTGAATCAGCCTAAACTGGTGAAATTTATCACTATTTGGACATCTAGGTCTAGAAGCCTATCCAAACTATGAATAAGATTGTTTTGAAGGAAAACCAATTCTAATTCACTAAAACCATTTAGTGGCCATAAAGATGAATCCAAGTCTCTGTTCAAAGCACCCTAATTTCAAAACATAATACAATATTTTTGCACATAGGAAACTAATGGAAACTTCAAGACAGTCTAAATCTATAAGTGTGGATGTTCTATTAATTTATGGATTGGAATAAGTTTTGGATAATAATAAGTGGAAATAGAATATTTGAAAATTTGTGTTTAGAATTCAGAATTGGGTATTAGGAGTATGCTGCCTGAATGTAAATTCTGCAACCCCTCACCTTAACTCCTAGCCAGATGGAATGGAAGTGGTCCGAAGGTATTTGTGTGAATAGTTTGCCCCAAAATATGTTTGTTTATTTATTTTCTTGAGTGATATGCTTGATACTTTTCAAAAGCTTTTCATATATATCCAAATGGATTGGATGTATTTTTATCTTTTTATATATTTTCATCTGCATATTAGTACCTACCATAGTTTTTGTATGGCCTTTTAGATTTTTTTTGTTGAGGAAGGACAATATTACACTGAGAATATTGTACCTTAAGTAAGTAAATTAAGTTTAATGTCTATTAGGTAACTCCTAGTATCATGTATGTGAAATTGATGACTATATTAATTGAATAAATAAATAAAATTACATTACTTTATTTTTCTTAGAGTTCAATAATGAAATCTCTTATTATGTAAAACTATCTGAATAGATAGTTACTACCTGGAGTCTTAAGATTGAGCTCAGAATATATCTGGAATGATCGGAAAATCATTTGGAACATTTCCGGTAATGTCAGAATAGCTGATAATTTGAAATATTTTGTATGCCACTATCATAAGGACTTAATTAAATTCAACGTAAAATAATGTTTTGCTGTAACATATAGAATATGCTGGGAAATAACTAATATCTCAAATGTTTTATTTTTTCTGGAAAGATGTAACAAAGCATCCTTTGGAGTTAACTATCCAGTAAACTTTGAACTATATTTTTTTGAATTTGAAACAGACTTCATTATGTAAAGCAACTAAACAGGTGCTTTCTTGCTTAGAACTTGGAAATTTATATTGGCAAACTCTGAGATACAGTATTTTGGTTAGAAACTGAAAAGTCTAATTATTATAACAAAAATACAAACATTCACCCATTTCTTGTTTTTCTGAAGAAAAAGGTATCTTTATTTTCCGATTCTAAGTGTAATGCATGATAGCTAACATATGGAGAAATGAAATGTTGATCAGCAAGAGATGTTCTGTGACCAAACCTGGAACATCTAACGTTTGCATTTAATTTTTTTTAAAGCTTCATATGGTGTTTCCACTATTTTTGTATTAGGAGGTTTATTTTAAATACTTTTAATAAGAAAATAAACTTTAAAAAACCCTTTCCTTGAATCTGGAAAATATCTTGTTTTGAAGAAATGCAAATCATCATTTAAAAATAAATAAATATGTATTTGGGCAATAAACTTTAGACAGCATAAAGATGAATACAATATGTGAAAATAGTATTTTAGAAAATCTATTCATTTATTTAGCTTGGATGCCCTCCTGACACCCAACAACTCTGTGACTCTCAACAATCAAGAAAATTACAATGAAATCAGTTAAAAAGGAGAAAAAAGATAGAAGTTGAGAAACAAACAAAGGGGGCTTCATTCTCCCTTGCCGAAAGCCTCGAGGAAGAGCCAGGTCTTCACAACTCTTCTAAACAACAGCAGAATTTAGGAGTTCAAAATGTGGGCCAGAAAACACAAATCCTCCCCATTTAGGTTCATTCAAATATATCTGCAGACAGCTGATCTTCAAATCATACCATAACTTGTTTCAATTTTATTAAAGACCATTTGGCATTGTCATTGTTGGAGATGGAGAAAAAGAACTGTTGTCTGAATAAAGCAAATTTGAACCTCTGTTGTGTTCAAAGACTAACTGCATATGATATTTGATCTGTCTTTTAGTTGAAATTATTCATACTTTGCCAATTTCTTTTTTTGTTCAGATGATGTTTTATATCAGGTATATCTAAGTGATTGTGAAAATCCATACCTATTTATATGTTAATTAATTTATGGCATTCTATTTTATAAAGTAAAATATTCCACTTGTCGCCAGTTGTTTTTTCTGATGATAAATAAAAGGAATTTATAACTCTTCTTATGGTCTAAAATGGAACCAAAATTATTTGCAATAATAATAAAAAATAAAATTATAATTGCAAAACATTCTTAAATATATTTCTCCGCTCTTGACCATTCTGTCTATTACTCTGAAATAAAATTGCTATTCATTTGCATTCTACCTAATGTCAGTTGTGTGCTAATTGTATTGCTTTAAATACATGTTTCCACCTGATTTCTGATTTTAAATCAGTTTTAAATCAGTGAGGGACCTGGTGAAAATGTCTTATGGGAATGTCATTGTTTGGATGGCCTTTGAAATATGTAGTGGCTCCTAAAACTAACTGAGATTAAATTATATTGATTTAAACTATTTTATTCTTGAGTTACTGATATTTTTGCATAAATACTTTTAACCATTTAACCTACTTTTCCTTGAAACTCCTGAAACTTTTGACATAATGTTAATACCTAAATATAAAGATAATTCGGTGTGCAATAATGAATTCTTGTTACCCACATTTTGACTTGGCTGCATTTATTCTTCATTTCTTGAAAATTAGCAAATCATATGACAATAAACAGAAATGTCCTCAGTGAAGAGAGAAGGGGAAACTGTTGTTTATCTGGTCAGGTGGTTTAAATTAGCAGTGGTACTGGTCTGTATTATGTTACTTTAAATCACAGTGTCCCAAAAGGACAGAAATTATGAAGATTGTTACAGTATGTTTCATCCAATGTAAGATCAACAAATTGGAATAATTTTTTAGGAAAATCACAGAATTTTGGCAAGACACTTGTTGAAGAATTTGATCTAACATGAAGTTTTGTTCACATTATTTGTTAATATGTAAAACATTGTTTGAATAGCATATGAAGTGTAAACACTCTAAATATCAAAGGCAAGAATGGCTTTTACAAGATTATACAGAGTGGCAAAGTACTTAAAATAGATCAGAGTTTGTGCTTTTGCTGTCAAAATGTTTGATACAGAGCTGACTAGCTAGTTTCTTCACCAAAATAATTGTAAACAAGTATTGTAAATTGTAAACCATCGCATGTAGTTGTAGTAAAAAGAGCGAAGCCTTTTCTACGTAAGATCTTGGAAGAATATAGAAATAGAGTTTAATGTTTAGGTTAGCTTAGATGAAGTTAGGTTATGATTTGTCTGACATTCATTAGACATTAATTTATAGAATCACTCTTATGTAGTATATGAATAAGCTATGAAAATAAGGCCACCATTAGAATGAAAGAATCTGTATTTAGAATTATGAATGATTTAGTAGGCACAATAAGTTAAAATACAGTGAATTTATGAATAATTTGTATGTTTGTATGAAAGTGAAATGGAATTAAGCACCGCCCTCTATAGTTGGCAGCAACAAGCGGAGTAAAATCTGCAGGGAGTCCTTTACCTTTTACCTCAGAGTGAACCATTTAAAACATAATCTACACGGAAGCCTACAGAGCAGAGCCCAAGTTTCAGCAGTGGGCTAGTTGTCGAAATCTTAAACTTTCTTAAACTTTTTGCTGTTAGGACCCGTTTCCACTTTTAAAATTATGCAGGACCACAAAAGAGGTCCTTTTATTTGTATTATTTTATATTTATCAATATTTACCACATTATAATGGATGCATTCTTGAAATATTTATTTATTTATTCAATGTATATGACTACCTATCTCAACAAGTGACTTGTGATTTAGCATATCTACAGTAAAATAAAATGAACATGATGCAAGAATATTAAAATAGCATAATGTTAAAATGATTAGATATTAACATAAAATTAAATATTTTCACAAAAGCTTAATTTTTCATCAATAAAAATAGGAGAAGAGTATTATTGTTTTAAATTTTTGCAAATATTTTCAATATCGGGCAAATAATTTTGACTTTTTGGATCCTTGAGAGGATCTTGGGAGACCTGCATAGGTCCTCGATCTCATTTAAGAAACTCTGATCTATATTATTGTCATTTTTCACCCTATTTCCTTATGTCTTTTGTATTGTTCAAACATATCCAGAATCTGTCATTTTTAGTAATAGGCAGCCCACTTGTATCAAGATGCGGACCTGGTACTGCCTGTATAGTTTATAGAAAATTCCCATTTAAAGATTTACATAGAAAAGAAGATATTTCTGTACCTTTCATATTTTTCTTGATAATTTCTTAAAGCCATTCATTTCATAAAGCCATCCACCAAATTTTAGTCCCTGCCCAGAAGAAAATAATGGACAATATGAACCTTTGCTCTGCATAATACATTCATTTCTGTCTAATATGTTTCTTCTTATTTTCTGGATATGGTCACTGAGTAGACTTAACACTGCTGAATCTCACTGACACATTTAAGTTGTATCTGATTATTAGTTATAAAAGATATATAGTACAGTCAATATAGTACATTTATTCCTAGTATTGATATTAGGAATATTGTAAAATACTGATATTTTACAGTCTATCTGCCATTTACATAGAAACACATTTAATATTGATTTTCATTCAGTGTAACTCCAGCAATATGTTTAATCACAGTAGTTGGTAATTCAAAAAGAATATTTATATTCTAGAATATTTAGTTGAATCCAGTTTGTGAAAGATAACAATGAAATTAAGTAACTTTCTAAACATAGTATAACCTTCAGAAGAGTTGTAATAGTTTATCAGAAATTTCATTAACCATGAGATTGATTAGTATATGTGTTTCATATTTAATATGAAGTGGTGCAAATAGAGTAGTAGATGTAACATGATAGAGCATAGTTTTAAGTAAAAATTATTCTGACATAGTATGCTTAAAGACTCATGATAATATACCAGCAACTTTAATTATTTAGAAAATTATCAAGAAATTTAACCTTTGCTGTCAAAATTAATGCAACAATCAATGGCATATTGACCTGTTGGAAGCTACAGGTTAAGTAACATGGGATTAATGTATTTTTTTGCCTATTCAATGCTTAAAGAACATCAAGGAATGAGTGATGAATAAATAAATTGTTACTGTTTTTCTTTGAGAATTCTTTCTATTATAGATATCACATCGCACTTTAGCTGAGTTATTAGGTAATTGTAATGAAAATATTGGGATCAAAAGGAAAGAGGAAGACTATCTACGACTTGAGAATAGTAATGTAGAAATGTAAAGGCATGTAAGAAAGTTGCAAGCTGTAATATGTAAAATTTAAGGAACAAGGTGTGCAAAAGGGAATTTTTCTCAAGTCAGATGGAATTCTTCAAGGAGGAGGAAAGGTTTGTTCTGGTGAGAGGTTAATTTTGGAAATAAGTTACTAAGCTGAAAAAGTGTAGCAATTGTGTTGGTCAAACTTTCTGAGAAAAATGTAATTGAATGCAAATTGTATAATACAAATGTGCAATTGTTTTTTTTTTTATACATCCTATACCTTTCCTAGTGTAATAAGATTGTCCCAGAATGCTCTCCAAGACAATTTTTGTATCTTAGGGGGGAAAATGGTGTTCAAGATGTAAGCTTATTAGCTACAACGTGTGCTCTTTTTCTATTGAATTATTTTAAGACCTGTTCTATAAGTTGGGAAAAAAAAATCCAGATGTTAAAATATACTTGCGGTGGTAAACTTAACAATAGTGCTGATATGAAGGTCAAGATCATGTTGGATTTTTTTTTCAAAATAAGCAAAACACTTTCTAACATGAAGTGTTTGGCTTGCAGGTAAACAAAAACTTACCAAAACTAATTTGACTACTACATATAATGTAGGCTTGACCATGATCTTGGCTCACAGACTGCTTAATAATATTCATTATTTTAAATTAAAGTTGAAGAATTGCAGACTCTTGTTCAAATTAAGATTGGTTGTGTTGCCGGAATCTAGTAATTACTTTAATTGATCACCAGATAGTTTCCTTGATCACCAATTACACCCAATTACTGATTATGTTTCAAGACGTGAAGAAATGTCCAAACTGATTATGTAATAATGTTTTCATATATAATCAATCCTAAATAGCTATTTTCCCCATTCCCAATTGTATTTTATAAAAAAGGAAGGTTATAAGCCTACAGATACAAAAGGTGATCCATAAACAATAAAGTTCTGATTCCATTTAATTAGCAAGGGAAGTATTTAGAAGACTTAATGGAGATTGCTCAGCCGAAATTACTTCAACAGACCTGCTTTTCATTTTCTTAGTAAAAATATATATGTAAAGGGAGGCAGTTGTACAGGTTTAAAATGGACTATAAAGCTGTGAGTCTCTTAGATGTACACATAAACCTGACTGCAGCAAGGTAAATTTTTGTAGAAAAATAATTCTACAAGATCCATAAAATATTTTAAAATGTTATAGCACCTTTGAACAAGAATTCCTTCAAAAATAGTTGTTAATAAATTGAGAGACATTAGTAGTTTTATTGAGACTTTAACGTGATTAGTTTTTTTTAGCTTGCATTCAATGATCTATAAAATTAAATTTCCAAACACAAGGATAATCAAACTCCTGATACTAAAAAAACAAACAAAATACTCCACTTGTTAGGCTACTACTGTTTCATCTTTCACTTGCTTATTCTGGTTTACAACAACAATTTCCAATCCTTTTTTTTTTTTTTTTTTGAGGACCATAATATGATCTAGAATTAGCAACATGGGTCTGTGGACAGCATGAAATGCATGATTCTTTCAGAGCAATATTGGGACCTAAACGTAGGATTGAAAAAAATAAGTTGCTCAGAACTTTCTAGATCTTGCAGCTTTTTTGGCATTCTTATCCCAAATCTCATAAAATATCAGTTGAAACCCCCAAATCTAGGAAGATTTAATAATCCCATTATATTTTTGCTCTTTGTTATTTTTGGATGCCTATACTAGAGGCTAACTGGGTTGCCTTTGTTGATCACCAGTGGTCCCTGAACTAAATGTACCACCATCACAAAATGAAAACACTCCAATAAAGCTTTCCTTTGGATAACTCTAATTGGTAGTTGAAGCATTTTCTTCACCAGAATGGCTAGATACTCAAGGAAAGAGATTTCCATATTAAAGTAAAGTAAGTTTATTTATTTGTCTGTTTGTTTATTTGATAGGTAGGTAGCTAGATGATAGATAAAAATTCAATAAATGGGGATCTATATTGTAATATCTATCCTCAGCAATATCAGGGGCTATCTTTAAGACAGAGGGATATTGATTAATCCTCCCTGGACAGGAACTCAATGAGTACATTGTCCTCAATCCCAAGAATATTAGGGGGGGAAAAAGGACCTGACTTGTACTGTTGTTGGCAGTATCTTTCCAGTGTCTCAAGCAGATATAATTTTTTTATCACTTTCTACCTAATCATTTTGCCCATAAATCCGAGAGTTAAGCAAGATTTAGTGTTTGGGCTCTTGACACACGAGATTTGTTAGAACATTTTCAAATCCAAGTTAAAGGAAAAGTCCCTCAAATCAAGAATGAGGTTTGATGACTTAATGGACGCAGCCATGTAGCTGTAGTTTGTAGTTGCAATTTACTATTGTCAACTTTTGCATTGGTTGGTTGGTTGGGTTTTTCTCAAGTATCACTACTGTGGATTTTTTGGGTGAACTTTGAAGTGAAGAAACAATACAATTGTACCCTATCTATTAGAGCTAGTTTTGTTTTCTTCCATCTCTTTGTAGAATAAAGGCAATGTAACTTCAAAATGCAGGGATTAACTTCATAAATAATCTCAGTGAGAAAGGGACAGCCAGTCTGATGCTTGCTTTGTTTACTTATTGCGTTCATTTGGAGTTTTTTGCAACATAGAAGTTGATGTAGTTAATTATACTGAGAGTTATACTGATTATTTTGATTTTATCTTTTGGGGGATTGTCTTGTATTGTAGTACTGTAACCTGGAAGTGAGATTACATACACATTCTAGTAAATAAATAATCACAATGGAAACATTAGTAAATTTCTTTTAAGGAGTAATAAAGTAAAAGCTCTAAATCATGCCATTCATTAAATTGTAGAAAACACCTAAATTTATCTCTATTAAAAACTGAAGCTCATAGTGTTTCAAAAATAATTTCAGAACTTTTTAAGTTTCAAAGCTGCTTTTTACAGTGGTTTGACTTTGGAATTCAATTCAAAATCAAGTGAAACAATGGCTGCAATTCTGTGATTCACTTGAGAGCAAATAATTTCAATTGCCAACATTTTGATAATTTGTACATAAAAAACATTGTTAGAATAATTTGCTCTGATTGTAATGATTGCATTCATCTGACTGGAGAAGTGATTTGCAGTCATACTTCAGCAGAGGTAGAGGAAAAAATACTGAAACTATTATCAACTATTATACTACTTCTTGATTATATGTTTAGTCAAAATTGCTGTCAAAGGGTTGAACATGGTTTTTCCCCGGCAAATTTTTATAACGAGACTTTAGTACATTTGATAGATAGGTGGACTTTGAAAGATCATACTTAATGTATCACAGATTTATTGCTGTTAAAATAATCTTTCAATTAGGTTTTTAGTCTTATTTTGAGAGCAGTTTGTTTGGTTTTAGCAAGAGAAAGTCACTGTATAATATTAGATCCTTGATACTTTAAGCACTCATGTACTGTGTCGATATACTGTATGTAAACTATAGAATTTATTTTGCATAAGATAAAGTGGGTGAAATAAAGCACATATAATTTTGCTTTGTTTGATTTGGATCAAATCACACCTGTTCTTAACTCAGATAATTTTCTGTAACTATAGTGTGATACAAATATTTGCCAGCTTCATCAGACTTCTGGAACAATTTCTGAAATAATCTATGTGACAAACTTTCTTGGTATTATTCTCCATTACTAGTAAAATTTAACCAGGATTTTGTTTGTTTCAGAACTGCTGTACAGTATCAGGCCTACACATGTTTCCTTTTCTTTTTACAGTTACATTTTGACACTTTTCCCTTCTGGCATATGCAGAATGTAATAAAATGCTTTATTTTAAGAATTACACATGCATTTTTTTTCTTTATGCAGGCATTTGGTTTTATGACTCGGGTAGCTCTTCAGGCTGAAAAGATGAATCATCATCCTGAATGGTTTAATGTGTACAATAAGGTAATGAACTACGATTAATGAACTAGTAGTTTATCTCTTTTCATTGGTGATTACCAGGCTCCAATTATATTTTGTAAATCCCCTCCCCCATGTAGATTAAAAATCAGATCATTGGTCAGTTTTATTATTTTTGTTGGAATCTTTTTCAAATTATTTCACTTTCATTCCCCATATTTTTGCGATGATTGCTTGGTTCCATATTCACCTTCCCTCATATAGCTGAAGTTGGTTCATTGAAGTAATAGGAAAAACCCACAAACTCTTGTTTTACCGCCTTGAAAGTATAATCTATATTTTAGGCAGTGGCAACTTCATTATTTCAATGCTTTTCTCATGGTGCAGAAAGAAGCATAACACTGAAGCTCCACCCCTTTGGGGGCTTGTATAATTTAGGGCTTACATTGGCACATAACACTGCTTGTGTCACTCTGTCTCCCCCCTCTTCTTTATGTTCCCTGCAAATGTTGTGTATTCCAGTTGTGCCTAACTTTTGTGGACCATTCTTGACCTTTAAAATGTATACTGGGGCCTCACAAAGAAAGTAGCAGACAGGGAGCAAAACAACAATTTTTTTTTCTTTAAAATCACATTAAATTAAATTAATGTTAATATGATTATTCTCCAAAATGATATTTAATTATTTCTCCTGCCATATATATATTTTAATTTGATAGCGCATTTTTGAGATCTTTAGGAACTGATATTGCATATTTGTGATGCCTGTTCACACTTTGCAAACTACTGGGAGCAGCAGATTTTTATTGGCTCTCTAGATTTATTAGCTTTTTTTTCTGTCCCCAGGAACAGACCCTTTTAAAAGTAAAGAAAAATAATAGTATTAGATGTTCTTGCTTTCTGATATTGCAAGTTAATTTTCCAAATTACAAAGCCAATAAATTTTTGAGAACTCTAGATTTCTTGGTATAGTTTCAAATATATCTCCAGATTAAGTAATAAAATAAAATTTCTGAATGAGCATGTTAAGTCTGTGAGGAACCAACTCAAAATATTTTTAAGGATCTTGAAATGTTCATATCACTAGATTCGCAATTAGAATTTATCTGTGACTTTATCTTAAGGATAAATTCTTGCTTTTAAATCATTTAAAATGTGCAGACAGGAGTTTTGATAACTATTTCTATTCTAACATTGTATGTATATTTCTTGATATTCCTGATACAGTTTTAATTTCTGGGACTTAGACTAAATCTTGTTCTTCTTCCCTCAGTAGCTTGATGATACAAAGAAATTTAGCAAAGCAGAACATAGTGTTCTGCTAGAGATATGTGAATAATCCCTTGGAAGAAACATCAGAGCTGGTCTGTAAAGTATTGCCAGGCTCTTCACCTTTATTTTAAGCTGAACAGTTTTTCACTTGCAATTGGTTATAATCTACTTTTCTTGTGCAGTGAATATGTACAAGTACCTTTTAAAGAAAATATAATGTTAATTGGACAGCATCCACTGTTAAGCAAGGCAGCATTTGCATGATATATGGGATACTTTTTATCTTTTGAAACCCAAAGAAATAAATTATGTCTGTGATAGTATGAATTCTTCCACTTGTGAGTTTGATCTGTGGTCCTCCTGACTTTTTTTTTTTTTTTTTTTTTTGGGGGGGGGGGGGAGCATGAGCAGCAAGCTCCAGGAGTTAAGCAGTATCTCTTTAGGCTTAGACATAATGCCTCTTGCCTTGAAAGAGGCAGTAGTCTTGTCTTGAAGAGGTCTTCCTAGGTCTGGCTATCTTACATAATGTTCACCAAGTTTCCACCAAGCTTACGTAATGTTCACCAAGTTTCCTTTCTTGTAAATTTGGTTTAGATTAGAAAGTCACTGCAAGTCAGCTACAGAGAATCCTAAATGATACAGATTTCGGTCAGGATTCAGGACCAAAACAGTATTGGTCACCTGACTCAGTGACTTTTGTTGGGACCCTCAGTGGCATTCAGTGCTATCAACTCTGGTACCTTTTGGGACTGTCTGCATGGATTGGGAAACCGGAACAGTTTTATGCTAATTTTTCTAGAGAAGCTTTTTGCAGTCATGTTTTGTTGTAGAACTGTGTCCAAGTTCTGTTGATATCTGACTGCTGAGATACATAAAAAAATGTTCAGCACCATTCCAACTTTTGAACAGACAAGTGCTTTTTAAACTAAATTTCTTCTTCTTGTACCATATCTGTCATTGGACGTTGGCAGTCATGTTGCCGATCCTATTTTTATCAACAGCCACATGAAAAAGCACTGTTGAGTTTTGTCCAAACCAGTCCCTTAGATTTTGAAGCCATGTTCATCTTCTTCTGCCTAAACCTCGTTTGCCTTCAATCTTTCCTTGGAGGATTAAGTGAAGTATGCTGTATTTGCATCACATGTCCAAAATATTCTAGCTTTTCAGTTTTTTATGGTTTTCCCAGGTGGCTTATCACCTCCTCATTTCTGATTTTGTCAACCCAACTTATACGTAACAGCCTATAAATCCACATTTCAAATGCTTCTAGTCTCTTCAAGTGTCTTTCTCTTAGAGACCAACTCTCCATTCCGTAGAAAAGATAGAAAAGATGTAGCATCTGACAAGCCTAAATATACAATAAAAACTAAATATACAAATTAAGGTGTATTTGAGATTTTCATACTAAATCTAGTCTGCAAGGAAATAGATTAAACTATGAATGATTAGGTTCTTTTTAAAAATTTATTTGATTGCAATTTTTTGTACGTTATGAACTTTTTATCTTTCTTCTTTCTTGTTCAAAGGTCCAGATAACACTTATTTCCCATGACTGTGATGGCCTGACAAAGCGAGATGTCAAGCTGGCTCAATTTATTGACAAAGCTGCTGCGTCTTGTCTAACAACTGGGTGCTAAAATAATCATACAAAATGTCTATAATTTGTTTATTTAGTCTTCTCTCTTAAAAATAGTTAATCCTCAAATTTCTCCATTCCTGCAGAAGCTTTTGCATAGATACATAAAGTTTTTATCAAATAGATAAAATACTAAAATTGTTGCATTAAAAAGTTGAGTTTGTTTAGTCTGTGTATCAGTGACAAGTGACGATTTGGGCAGGAATTACTCCAAAGAAGAATGATTTGAGCTTATTAGTAGGTCAGGTTTGCATCTTATGTACCCTGTGCTGTATTTTATCTTTTAGATTCTATACAAACTCAATTTCATTGAGGACTTCCAGGGTTGTGTTTGACCTCAGGGTGTGTGGCCAGAGGGCATGGCGAGCTCAATATCACTTATGTTGAAGTCGCATGTAGCGGCCCAGGCGCTCGCTCTGCCAGTGAAAATTGGCTCCCGACCTCCGTTTCTGGCTGCAACGGATTCCTGCATCCCTCTGCCAGTGAAAATGGAGCTCGAGAGGGCTGCACGTGGCCCTCCCAAGCTCCATTTACGCTGACAGAGGCATCGCAGACGTCCTTCATTGTTTCCAGGGCAGTCCCAGAGCACCCTAAGCCCGCGGACCTTGAGTTTGACACGTCTGCTATAGACAATGACAATGGAACAATTCAACATGAACATCTGAATTTTTATTCAGTAATGAATGTGAGGGGTCCAATGACCCTATATTAATATGTATAATTGCAAGGAATATATCTGAGAGAAAATCTACCTTGCTGTAGATAACTACAGATGCACTTTCCACTTGTTTAAACTTTCAGGAATTCTCTGGAATAAAATGACCACAACTGATTGTGTGACAAAAATCATGTAATGTTCTTGGAAATCTTGGTCAACATAAATACAGTAATCACAATGAATGTAAAAAAATGCTTTATATTGAGCTAAGTGTATTTGTCCGATTGATTCCATATGCTTTCAACTGTTAGGCTAGATTCAATGGGGATTCCCACTCTCCTGTTTCCCGAGGCACAGATCTGGCTCTTTTTGGACAAATGAGTCTTCGTGTAGCATTTTGATCCCTTTCTTGACCATTGATCATACTGATTGGAGGACTTTGTTCCAAACATAACTCTCCCATAAACTATTCTGAAAAGGCTAGGCCATGAATCCAGGATGGACAGGATCTGAGGCTCAACAAACTTAGGATGGCACAATACCTGTAAGACGTGAGTTAGTACAAAATATAATATATAAAAAAATCACTAATTCCTTGAAAGAGCACACTAGCATATCTTGTTCTCAAGTCTGCCTTTCACTTTTGCTTTATCTTAGAGATAGATTCAACCACTTTCTCCAGCAAACTGTTTCTGACTAGTCCCTATGTCTCAAAAAGATTGCAATTTTGAATCAAAGTTTTAACAGCATTGACTCCCTAGAGATGTCCGGACAGTTGTTTGGCACTTTGTTTTACCCCCAGCCCAGAAATATATAAGAGCTCTTAGTACTGGTCTCAGATTTCTTAGGGCTGAACTGAGAACCTGTTGGACAAGCCAGGGCAATTTTCTTTGTCTGTACCCCTTGAGATTTGGATTTTGCAGTCAATATGAATTCTTCCGCCTGTCTATGAGGCATCTGGGATATGTATATTGATTTGTTTCAGGCTTCCCTGCCTGGTTTGTGTGAGCCTAGATTGGGAAAGTCTGGGTGAATGTGATGGAGAAAAGGGTCTGCCATGGTCCATTCACTATACCAGGGATGTCAAACTCAATTTCATTGAGGGCCGCATCAGAAATGTGTTTGACCTTGGGAGGCCGATATGGGCATGGCCAGGTTGGGCATGGCCAGCTCAACATCACTTGTGTCAGGGGCACCGGTTGTGGCCTGAGTGCTCTGCCAGCAAATATGGGTTCCTGAGTTCCATTTTCGGCTGTGACTGCCTCCTGCAGCCCTCTGCCAGCGAAAACGGACTCGGGAGGGCCACACACAGCTAAGCTGACTATGCCATATTAGGGAAACATAGTATATTCATGAGATCACAGTGAGTAACAAAATAGCTTGTAAGTATTGATTTCTCAAGCATCTTTGTAAAGTAAAGGCCCTGTCCCACTGCACTTACGGATGCAAAGAGTATGTAAAACGTTAAAAAAAGCTTGCCATCCGTTGGAAAACACTATGCATCCACTGTGTACTCATTGCATACGAGTTTCATACACTCTGTCCATCAAGGATCCGTCCACTGTGATTTCATCCGCGCAAGAAGTTTTGAGCTGCACAAAACTTTGTGAACGGATGAACTTTCCGCCGTGTACGATGTAAATCCGCGACATACGAGCAACAAACGTTCTATGTCCATTTATCATCCGTTAAATGTCCGCTGTATCCTCTCTGCATCCTCTGGGCATCCTCGCAGCTCACGTCCGCTGCAGCTGAAAACGGAAAGAGGGAGGAAAGAAAGGGTACATGGAACGTCTATACATTGTTAGTAGCACGGAAATAGAAAGGATGCGTTTGCATCTGATATACATCCGTGCAGCATCCCCTTTCTTTCGTTTAGGCGTACGTGATGCATCCGCTTCATCCGCTATGCATCCGCTTCAAAATTCTCCCCCAGAACCCCTTCGGAGGTGCCATCTGCTGTCATCCGCTAGGCTTCCTATGAACATCCCCGCTACATACTACTCACGTCCGTTCTTTTCCATTCTGTTTATGCAAATTTTTGCCACTTTTTGAAGCGGATGACAACGGATGGAGCCACCCCTGAAATTTTGCTCGTCCGCTGTGTCCTTTTTGCATACGTTTTGCATCCGTCAGCCAGTGGGACCTAGCTTTAAGAAGGTTTGCAGAAGAAAAACATAATTGAGTTTTGATATGTTGCTATTTAATTAAGATTTAATAAGTTCTCAAGCAAAATACACAGGTTCCTTGTTAGATATAAAGACTGATCAGTTTTGTGCATTTTTCTTTTCTGTTGACAAAATTAAGTATATTTTTGGTAGCAAGTCAAAAATGGAAATCAAACTGGATAATTTCAGTTAGAATCTGAAGAGGATACAGCCTTAAAAGTTAAGACGAAGCTCCTGATGCTATAGAATCTTCATCCAGAGATGGGCCCCATGGTTATTGATTGAATTTGATAATGACCAATTCATGTAATTTACATGCTTACCTTGTTTAATTTGCTATATTTTAATTTGAATAAACAATTCATATAACTCTTTCTAAACTCTTGTCTCTGGTTTCTGATTCTGCTAATTCCATATGGTGCCTATTTTCCATAATGATAAAAGTCTGTGAAGGTATTTTGATTGACATTTCTAAGTGGCCCCAATACCAATGCCACATGGTCCATGTTTTAATGGGTGCTATAAGATTGTTCATTGTTTTATCTGAAAGACTGATTTCGGTGATAACTTGTATATTTCTGCACATGCATGCTCCCCTAGACATAAAACCTACTGTAGTCAGAACATGGATAAGTTAAAGGTGTACTGCAGAATAATTCAACATGCAAACTTCTTTATGAATTTTGATGTATTCAGCATAAAGGCTTTGAAAATAGATTTTAACTAAGCATCCTTCAGTAACCGAGAAGTCAGTTTCTATCCAAAAATCCTTTTGAGAACAATGCACTGAATCTTCGAAAGACAGAAACTATCCTTGCAAGAATGGATGAGTAAATTAAATATTGGTGCTTGCATACATGCTCCCCTCTTCACTTTTATCCCTTCAAGTGTCCAAGTCAAGTTCTGAATAAAAGCTTTAGATTTATTCCTTTGAAAAGGTGTGTGTTAATATTGCACTTTTTAAGAAAGCAAGTACTTCCAATAATTTGTTTAAAGCACTTGTCAAAGATATTTGTGTGGATTTTAAAGCCTCTCAGAATTTCATTTCAATGTGGAAAAATCATGTCAATATTGAAGTTTAAAATGGAAATAAACTTTCTGTAATTTCTTAATACTTTTGATTTAAATGACAAAAGGATTTTTTTTAAAGGTAGTAATGGAAGGATGACTTCCAAGGCACATTATTTGGTGGCTTTTCTGAATTAATAAAGAAATTGAACCCAACATTTAGGTGAGAAGAATGGAAGTCTTTTTTAAAGCTACAGAAAGGGATTGATTGCAGTTAATGCCTCAAAAAACAATGTTGCAAAATATTATGTTAGAAGTACCAATAATTATGGCCAGATTTGAACACTCCTGATCTAATTGTATGTTTTGATAACTTCCTAAGTCAATGTTTCTCAACTCCCAGAATCCTCATGTTTATGACAGTTGCAGCAATCCGGGGTCATGTGATTGCCATTTGCAACCTTCCCAGCTGGCTTCTGACAAGCAGGCAGTGGGAGAAGCAGAATTTGTTTAACGACCACATGATTCACTTAACAATTGCCACAATTTGCTTAATAACTGACAAAAAGATGATAAAATTGGATGTGGCTCACTTAACTGCCTTGCTTAGTGATGGAAATTCTGGTCTCAATTGTAATGATAAGTCAGTGGTTACCTATAATTTGCTTTACAAGAAGCTGATTTTAAGGACTACTTGCAAACTTTAGTTAGGACAAAGTGTAGTGCGCCTTGTACTTATTGAACAGTGTCATGATTAGTATATTACACTGATGCTGTGAAAGCTATAATGGCTAAACTGGGTTGCTCAGCTTTTACCACTCCTCTGTTAACTCTTTGTCAGACTTAATTTTGTTTTCCTCGTCTTTTCCTGGATAGGAGGAGGAAGAGGGAAACCTTTTCTGAGCCTTCTGTAAAGCCAGCACCTTAGTTGCATTTTTCCATTGTTCCTTCTGTTTTTTTCCAGTGCGGGTCTAGTTTTTTTCACAAGCCAATCCACATTACAGATTTTCATTTTTGATCCTACTTGCTTCTGCTGGGTTCTCATTAATCACATTTCTCCTTCCTCTGAGGATCCTCTAGCTGTTCAATTTCCCTTGAAAAAAGCTTAATACTTCCAATCAAGACATAAACACACATCACAAACAGACAGGTGTTTTATCTGACAAATCTGCCCTTTTAACATTTTGTATTAGAAGGCAGACATGCATGCTTACAATTGCCTTAAATTAAGCCAAGAAGCTTTTTAGATGCCTCTGTCGCACTTTTCATGTAACTGGTAGCTAGACAAAAGCGTAACCTCAAGAAGGTTATAACCTAGTTACATCTTAGTCACAGCACCTCAGTCTACCAACGTCTTGAACAATTTACTATCTTCAAAGTATTAACTGCAAATTCTAAAAAACAAGCAGATTGTTTTTGTGCAAACAATTGTCCTCATTTCCCTCCATACTCCATCCATAACTGAATCATTTCTACAGTATCCATACTAGATATAAAAAATTACACCACTATCAAAATGATGGGAACATTTCATGTGCTTTCCTCTAAGCTGTCAAAAACCCAAGCAGTAGATTTTAGATTTTACATACGCTATCCAAAATTGTGAGGTCACAAAGTAAGTGAGGTCATATTGGCACTTTCATTCTTCTCCAGGTAGACTTTCTCTTAATGTGTAGTGGTGGTTGTGAAAAGATAAGCACGATTCATATTCTGGGAATCATGGCTACAGATTCTGCAGAAATACTTGAAAAAGCTCGACTGATTGAGAAGCTCTCATTTGAAGCATTTAAGTCTGGATCTGAAACTGAAGAGGCACGCTATGCGTTTGGATACCGGTAAGGTTTCAGCCAGGATTTTTAAAGTTTTATATCACATCTAGAAACTGTTTCCTGAAATTTTGAATTATATATTACTCAAAACTATTTTAATTATTAAACTATTTTAATAATTTATGATAATTTTGAATGTCATGTTCTTGATGGAATGATGGATTTTGTAGTATACATAAAAAGGCGTTCCTTTAATTTGATGGAATCCATTTTTCTTTCAAAATTCCTTTTAGAAGAGATTTTTAATGACTTTTGGAGTAATTTCTACAGGTCAAGAATGAAACATTTGCTCTTAGTTATGTATAATGAATATTCCATTATGCTGTAGAATCCTTTCTCCAACAGCTTCCAGCCTCCCTGGATTTTCATACTTTATTTAACTCTCTAGGTAAGACATGATGTTGATCTTCCCCAATTGGGCTTTTTCTAACAGTAGGTAGCCAGAGAGGCTTCAGAGTGATGGGAAAGCACATAATGGAAAAGGGCAGCAATGGGCAGTAGGAGACTTATCTACAGTTCTAAAAAAAAGTTCAGAAGCACCAATAGCAAAAATTGGGAATAAATTCTCATCTACATTAAGACCAGAGTAAAAAGCTGCTTTTTCAGAAGGAGGAAAACTTTAGAGAAAGTTAAGCAACAAGTAATGGATAGAAACTAACAGAGATCCAATCTTGAAATAAGGAGACATTTCCTGACAAAACATTCAGTGGAACTAGAGGTGGCATTCAGCAGGTTCTGACCAGTTCTGGAGAACAGGTAGTGGAAATTCTGAGTAGTTTGGAGAACCGGCAAATACCACCTCTGACTGGCCCCACTCCCATCTATTCTCTGCCTCCCAAGTCCCAGCCAATTGGCTGGGTCTTCTTTTGTTGCCCTGCGCAGGAGAATGGAGATGGAAAGCAGGTTAATGGGGTGGGGAGGGAATGAAGATTTTGCAGTAACCTTCCCCCAGGAGTGGGGAGAGAATGGGGATTTTGCATTATCCTTCCCCTGCCATGCCCACCAAGACATGCCTACCAAGCCACACCCATAGAACTGGTAGTAAAAAATTTTGAATCCCACCACTGATGTAGAACAGCTTGCCTTCAGAAGTTGTGGGTGCTCCATGACTGGACATTTTTAAGAAGAAATTGGACAGCCATTTTTCTGGAATGGTATAGGGCAGAGGTCTCCAAATTTGGCAACTTTAGACTTGTAGACTTCAACTTCCAGAGGAATTCTGGGAGTTGAAGTCCAAAAGTCTTAAAAGTTGCCAAGTTTGAAGACCCCTGGTATAAGATCCTGGTGAAGCAGCTCCAAGGTGCCTTCCAACTCTTATTACAGGTGGTCATAAGTTACTTTTTTCAGTACTATTGTAACTTTGAACAGTTCGCTTAGTGACCATTCAAGTTACAATAGTACTGAAAAAGTAACTTATGACCACTTTTCACACTTAAGACCATTTCAGCATCCCCATGGTCACATGATTTACATTCAGATGCTTGACAACTGACTCACATGACAGTCACGGTGTGCCACGCTCGTGATTCCCTTTTGCGACCTTCTGACAAGCAAAGTCAGTGGGGAAGCCATATTCACTTAACAACCGTGTTTCTAATTTAACAAATGTAGTGATTCACTGAACAAATGTGGCAAGAAAAGTCATAGAAACTGGCAAAACTCACTTAACAAATTTCTTACTTAGCAACATGAATTTTGGACTCAATTGTGTCTTAAGCTGAGGATTACCTGTATTCTGTATTCTGGTTAAAAGTCTGACAGTGAAGAAAATCAAATCATGGTTCACTTATGAAGGAACTTGAAACTAGAGTTTGAAGTAGGTTTCAGTTTTTTCGAAAGGGAGAGCCACAATTAAAGTTGTATGACAGTAATTGTAACATGAATACTGGGAGAAGGGACGAAAGCATGACATACTCAGAGACTCTTAAACACCAAATTATATACAACCATAGTCTAATACTTTTACCTTTTTTAAAAAATAAAAATTAACATAGAGGCTAGAGCAGGGATGTCAATCTTACTGGCCACGCCCATACCCGGTTTACCAATATGTCACATGACGCCACTGTGACACCGTGAGTTTGACACCCCTGGGCTATGGGTTAGGGTGCTTTATCCTTTCGCTCCTCTGTTATAAACCATCTCTTGGTTCTTTTTAACCATTCAAAATGGTCAGATCACTTTAGTTGCTACTTTCTTTGAAATTCCCTTCCTCTATAATGGCTTTTCTTTTGGAAGAAAGATAAAAATGTTCTCATAGGTGGTCACAGCAAATAGTAAAACTTCCTGTTAACAGGGAAATTGAAAAGTGTAATGCTCTTGTATTCCCACAACACCAGGAGGCTTCAGAGCCAAGGTGATTATTAGCCTTATTCCAATTCCAGAGGAGATGAATCCAAGAAAAAATTTATTTATTTAGTCAAAAGCTTACAATGCAATAGAAATAAGAATAAACATAAGTTTAAATATAAGAAATAGGAACTAATAATTGGGGACAATAGGGCAGGATTTGTATTTATAGGAAGTCCTCTGAAAGAGTGAAGCGGGTAGTTTTCCGCTGGAATTTCATCAGCCCCACTGCATGTAGTCAAGATGCTGTTGGTATCTGTGACCTCCAGGGATACACAGATGTAGCTTTGCTATTGCCACTGCATAATAACCAGCCTTTTTTATTAGTGGGGAAAAAAACAAATTTGGTTAGAGCTGAACAGAGGTGAGGTATCCCCTTCCCCCCTCTACCTATCAACCTTTCTGTGAGTCAGCTGACCAGCCCTATGGAAAGATGGGCTGCAACTATAGGGACCCTTCTGCAATTATCCAAAGCTGCTTCTGGGCATTTAAGGGGTGAGACTGGTGGCTGTGTAGAATTTCCTCTAAAAGCATTTGGCCCTTCCCAGGAAAGGAAATGTTAAGTCTTACTCTCCCATTGACTTGACATCTGAATTCTTTTCTTGCTATTTCATCACAATTGAAGGGTAATCCAATGAGTCTATACTTGCAGTTCGTTGTTTCAAATATCTGACTGCTTCTATCTAATCCAAAGCCTTTCATATATAACCACACCTTCTGCATGATATGAATTTGTTTTTGTTTGAACAAGCAATAGCTTAAGAAAACAGGATTTTTCAGGTTGGAGATTCAATTCTGTCCTTTTTTTTCTTTTCCTTTCCAGGAGGAGAGATCCTGACCTGTATAAGTTTGTGGAAAATGTATTCTATCATCCTCTATTCAAGTCTGTTATGATCAGCAGCATTATGCTCAATGCAATATTCTTGTCTTTAGAAACAGATTATAAAGTTCGTTATGAGTCACATTTGTTCCTACAGGTAATGAAAACTGCTGACTGAGGTGGCCACAATTCCTCATTCTGAAGGCATTTTTTTTAGAAGAAAAGACAAGATGAGGAGAAATCATGTTTTTAAAGAGATTTCAACCAACTAATTGAGCCAAAGGCTATCAGTTTGTGATAGCTACCTTTTATCCCTAGCAAAGCAATTATGACTGGACAGGTAGTCCTTGACTTAACAACCTTTCATTTACAACAGTACTGAAAATAATGACTCATGACAGTTTTTCACATTTATGATTGTTGCATCATCTCCGTGGTCATGTAATCAAAATTTGGGTGCTTGGCAACTGGCATGTAGTTATGATGATTGCAGTCTCCCAGGGTCATTTGATTGCCATTTGTAACCTTCCCATCCAGCTCCAACAAGCAAAGTCAGTGGGGGAAGCAAATTTATTTAATAATTGCAAGATTTACTTAACAACTGAGGCAAAAATAGTTGTAAAATGGGGTAAAATTCACTCAACAATTGCCTTGCTTAGCAATAGAAATTTTGGGTTCAGACATAGGTGGAGGACTACCTGTAAACTTGGTCATAATGGAATATAAAAGAGAGCTTAAGCCCAGGGGCTGCTTGGAAGCTTATAAGGAACTTCCAGTTAGCTATCAAGTTAGGCTAACTAAGTAGAAGTTAACCACTTCTAAAGAGCTAACTGAGGTGATATTTTGGTTAGACCCAGCAAGGTTTTCATGCTTTTGTGTTCAAACTTTAAAGAACAACAAGTGAAAACAATGAGATTCGATTGATAAAACATGCAGCATATGTGTTTTTCATAATATCATCTACAACTCAAGGGCAAGTCCTCTTTAAGCAATGCTGCCCATAAAGAGATGCCTAGTGATTGAGGCACAGTCAATTTTGCTGAATGCTTTTCCTGGATTGGGGTACAGCTGTAGAAGACAGTGTTGCAATTCTGGGAAAAGATACAGCTGCTTTAAGAAGATGTTGATAAGGATTGTCAGAGCTCTCTTGCATGCCATGAAACACCTTTTTTTTTCCTTTGGATTGTACTATTTATGCTAATTTCTAAAATAGACCTAGGGCAGGAGTTTCAAACTCATGTCATCATGGCAGCGTCACGTAATGTACTGGGACTTTTTTCCCCTTCACTAAACTGAGTATGGTTGTGGCCAACGTGTGATGCATGCCAGGAGTTTGACAGCCCTGCCCAATAACAGGAAGACCTCCAGCAAAAGCAGTATTATTAGTAGCAAATATGTAAAACAGGGGTGTTCAACCTTGGCAACTTTAAGACTTGTGGACTTCAGCTCCCAGAATTGGATTTCTGGGAGTTGAAGTCCATAAGTCTTAAAATTGCCAAGGAGTTGAAGTCCACAAGATTGGACACCGCTGATGTAAAGCCATTGTTGTCCTCTCCTGCATAGAAGAGCGAGGTTCAGATGTAAGCAAAGATTCAATCTGGTGGGACATCAGGCTAAAATCTGATGACCCATAAATCAGTTTGGTATACATCTAATCACAATGGTAACTAGCACTGGGTTTGTGGCTTGATAATTGAGGACATTGAGACTTCTTTGTTCAGGCCATGCCCACCCATATTAGCCTTTACAGTACAGCCAACTGGAAAAATAGGCAATAACTTCAGATATATTTCTCAGCAATTGCCTGAAATTGGAATCCAGATTTTCCACATATTCCTTCTCCCTCTCTCAAATATTCCATAAAGCTTGGAAAATATTATGTCGCATCGGATGCCTCTGTATGATAGAGGTTGGTTTATCTTGACTGATTTTTCCATCTTAGTAAGGAGTATACTTTTCTCTTTACCTAGAAATCTTTTTAGAATCAAATGTGTTTTGCTTACAAGCTCCAAGAATATGAACTTGAAATGAAAATGTTTGCACTGCAATAATCTCTTTTTTCCTGATTTACTGTAGCCTTCCTCTTGAGAAGGATTTATCTTTTATATACCTTGAATCTCTTAACTTACTTGACAGGAGCTAATAAACATAAACTTATTGGCTTTAATTGTATTTTGCTGGCACGGAAGAGAAGAGAAAAGCCTGTCTAATGTCAAGAAGTCTGTTCATTGCTTTATTTTTTAAATAAATAATATTTTAAGGGCTTTAAAAATGGGAGTCAGGTAGTTTTGCTTATTTATTAAACCCAGATCATTATACAACATTATCACCTTCCAGTAGATTAAAAATAAAAATTAGAACTGATAGAGCTGCATCATTTCATACATTAACATGGTATTACTCTCCAAGAGGCATAGAACTACGTTAAAATTTAACAGTATATTAGACAACCAGACATTGGGTGGATACCATTTCCTATGCCAGTGATGGCTAACCTTTTCTTCCTTGCATACCAAAAGTGCGTGTGTATGCGTACGCGTATGTGCATGTGTGCCTGCACCCATAATGCAGTGTGCGCATGACCCCCCCACCCCCTGCACATGCGCATGTGATCCCCCTGAATGCCACACCCTTCGTGCAAGCATGGGAGATACCTGACAATCAGCTGGCTGTCGGGAGGTGCGCGCGCATACACAGTATCTCTTCCAGGCAACGGCTCACGAGCTGGCAGAAATGGCTCTGCGTGCCACTTCTGGCATGAGTGCCATAGGTTCGCCATTACAATCCTATGCAGAACTTGTCTCCTTAGGATGTCTTTTTTAAAAAAACTGAAAGAGCCAGAATTTCAGTCTCAGCTCTGAAACTATTCACTGAGCGATAGATTGATTGATTCACTCACATTGGTATGCAACTAGTATTACTCTAAGAGGCCTAATTATTAGATACCTCTCATGGAAGAACTCATGGCTAGATTTGCCGGATCTAGCCTGTAATAATCTGGATGGCCACCAGATTATTACAAATTGGTGAGGTTGTGTCCTGCCATTTTCCTAGCCTCCCTCCTTTATGTTGTCTGCCTCCCCAGGTTTGTGTGTTTCTGAACAGGAAAGTCCACTCCTAAAGGAAGGAGTGAGCTGCATGTGCTCAGCATTTATCTGCTAAGGCAAAGGTGTCAAACTTACAGCCCATGAACCAGATGCATCATGTGCTGGCCACGCCCACCCCCATTATAGCGAAGGGGGGGAAAGTCACAATACGATCCGTGATAACAACGTGAAGCTGAGTTTGACACCCCTATGCTAAGGTAAAGACTTATTTGTGAGGTCTAGAAGCACTGGAATCAAGAGTTAAAGGCTGCTCTGCTTTGTACAACTTCTCATTTATTTATTTATTAAAATAATCATTTGTTAAAAATGAAGTCAGATGGCACAACTGTCAAGAATACTTTACAGGGACACTTTGTTTCCATCATTCTTAAATCGATTACTTCAAATTCTTTGGCAGAACAGTAAAATTAAATAATCTAGTAAATATTTCAACTGGATGGTAGATTAGCAGACAAACCTGAAAAAATGACTAATTTATAAGGTTTGAAAAAGAATCATATGTGTGTATAATGTATACACATACATTATGTGTGTGTGTGTATACAAACACACACATATATGCAAGCATATTCCTTTGAACAATATCACTTACAAACAATTTCTTTCTTAGGTAGCAGATCTGATCATTTTAGCCATCTATACCACAGAATTTCTAATGAGCCTCTACTTGGACCCGATTAATTATTGGAAAGATGGTTATAAGCGTTTTGATGCTACTGTCCTTTTCCTTGCTTACCTGCCATACACCATTGACCAGAGCAACCCCCAAAGACACCATATTTTCACCATGCTGAAAGGGTTCCAAGCTCTCCGCGTCCTCAAACTACTCTACTACAGTCCAGGGATAACTGTAAGTAATCAGATAAAACTTCCCTTTTCCTGTTCAGAAGGGACCTTTCTGTCTTGTATACTTATGTGATGTTGTGGTCAATATTAATGCCAAGATTCACCTGTAGGCTTTGGGAAGGGATCACATATTGGAATGTCTTTCTCTCTGCAATAGTGGCAAATGTCTGCAACTCAAGTGGAGGATGAGGGTGAAGGTTCATTCTGCGAGCTTGTGGGTTGGTTTCTGAATGTTTCATTACCAGGTTAGGTAACATGTTCAGCAGAGTTTAGGGGATGTCAATGTCGGTGTTCTCCTTTTTGTTAGGGCTTTGTGTGATCAGTAGGTCTTGTGATGGGGAGATCATGTCAAGTGAGGGTTGATGCCAAGTGAGGGTGTTGTGTTGGGTCACTATTTCACCCAATATTTCATTACTAAATAGGTAACATCTAGCAATGATTATGTTATCTGGTTTGGTAATGAAATGTCTGCAAGAAAGCAGTCATGCTCAGGAAGGACCTCACAGAAGTAGTATTTTTTTAAAAAAATATTATTTATTTATTTATTTATTGGATTTGTCAGTCACTTACAAGATAATAGGTATAAGTATAAACATGAGTAAGAATACAGGATATAGGTACGAATAAATGGGGACAATAGGACAGGGACAGTAACCTCTACTTTTTAAACAAAGTTTCTACAATACAGTACTATTGTTCCCACTCTTTAATAATATTTATTAGATGTCATTTTTCTTGGTCTTTTGCAATGTAATAACTCTTAGTTAATAAACCCTTAGAGGAAATATTAAAAAGCATGGGGTCATCTGCTAAGAACTCCAAACAGAACTAATTCTTATAAAGAATTGAAAAATGACATCAGTGTGGTAGATTCTTTAGTTACAGATGTGAATTCCAACTTGAGAACTTTGCTTGAGTTCATTGTGTTGGTCATGGATTGTGGCTAACATTTCAGGAAAGCCCATGCAGCCTGTTGACTAAAGAATAGGCTTGCTACCTTTCCTTTACTATAAGCAAACAGTTGCCAAATTACAGATGCCAGAGGGAGCCTATGCAATCTGTTAGTTCTTTCAGAATAAACATCTGTGAGTGCCAAAAACATCTCACACTTCAAATCTCAAATCCATTTGTTGGACTATTTGGAGTTAATGGATAAAAAGTTAATGGATTTCTGCAAAGCCAGGATAAGCTGCTCATTGGTACCCCTGGATATAGCAAAGAAATTATTTTGTGATGTCAGATCAAAGCAGCTCCCATGCCTTTTAGTATTGAAACAGTAACTCCACAAGCTGTCATTTCAGACATATTTGCATATGACTTTTTGTACTCCAGAATCCACTTCTAAGTTCTAAACTTAAGCACATGGTACTATTATTCATTATGATGATTATAATGTTCACATGTGCTGGCCAAATAAATAAAAGAAATGACTGGAAAAGGCAAAGACTAACTTGCATGTAGCTTTGAAGCCTTGATTCATCTCACTCTTTAAAAAATAATTTCCAACTCAACAGAATGTTGGAAAGAAATTACGTAAAGAGGACAGAATTCAGTCTAAGAAAAGAGAATAGAATGGGACCAAATTTGGTGTGGGAGAAGAATCCAACAAAAGAAAAAATCAATTTTTTTTAAAAAATGGGCTAAATCAGGCTGGGGACTGTGGAGAAAAAACACTCAGAAAGAATTCCCCAATGTACCCCTGTATAACAAGCACTGAACAGTGGCACAAAATGTTGCTGACATTTTAAGTCCTCCCTCCCAGGCATGTGATTCAAAATGGAACTATTTTTAAGGGATTGGAAGAATTCAAGAAGCTGTGATTTATATGCTGTCCCTAAATTGTTTTCTCTGAAGAAAGAAATGGGGCTATTAGTTTATTGTCATTTCTTTTTCACAATTAAGCATGCCATGCCATTGTTGATCACTGTGTAAGAGGGCAACTTTGCTTCAGACGGGGAAAGATCCAACTCTATAACCTATCGTTCCATTATTTTTAGTTTAGAGCCTGCTTCCTCCCCACCCCCGCCCGCATGTAGAGATAGTCCTCAACTTACAACAGAATTGGGAAAGGGAAACTCTTCATTAAATGGTGTGGTCAGTGTGAGGTGTCATATGTCCACCCCCAATTTTGCCACCTTTTTTGCCACGGTCTGTCAGGTTTCCAAGTGATGAAATCCATTTAAAAAAGAAAAGAGCAAAGTCCATCTTCCAAAACAATTTCTTTTTTTTAGGAAAGCATCAAATTGGCAAAGTCCACGGTTATTCCGGATCTGACACAACCCAAATTACCCCACAATATCAGAAGTTAGAAACAAAAGTCACATTCTCCAACAGAAGCAATTCAACGTTGCTTGATGTCATAAATCTGCACCTCAAGGTGCCTGAACACAGTTAGGTCATTTTCCCATGGGAGGAAGAATCACCTAGCCTAAACAGCTGTCCCTATCTCCACTTCTCTCCCCTAAGGAATGTGGCAAGCCCGAAACCCTTCCCCCATGTCCGCCAAAGAGAAAGTAAGAAAAAGAATATGTACTAAGCCTAACTAAAATGGCTATATACTGTATATGTCAATTTCGGGCTTGACACAGTCATTATGTAAAACACCGTGTGATTGTAATTTGTTATCTCCCCTCCCCACTTCCCTATTGACTTTGTTAGAAGCCTGCTGAGATGGCAGTCACATGATAGGACACTGCAAGCCATTATGAATACCTGCCCATTACTCAGCACATGATTACCTGACCACAGGGATGCTACCACAGTTGTTCATGCAATGATGCAATTATAAGTCACTTGTTAGCACCATCGCAACTTCAAACAGTGACTAAACGAATGGTCCTAAACTAAGGATTAGCTGTAAATCATCCTTCCTGTCCTGGTGTCCTCCAGAGGTGGCTGGCAGCTCTGAAAATTGTTGTTCTCATGCACCTGGAGACCATCAGGTTGGAAGCGATCGACATAAAATTACATAAATTGTATTCACTTGTATTCTTTTCTTTTTTTCTTCCCTTCGACAGAATCTAATGGCAGCTATGGGACAGACTGTGAAAAATGTAATCTATGTCCTTGTCTTGTTGTTCTTGCTAATATTTATCTTTGCTATTCTGGGACATGGTTTGTATGGACACGATGAAGATGGAGATCCACAGAACTGGGGCAGTTTAGCAGCTGCCTTTTTTACACTCTTCAGCTTAGTAACGGTAATTTTTGTGCATTTCACAGGTTGGTCAACTCTGCTAGACTAATGTTATTGTTTTAGAATGGGAACCGAAATTGAAGACTTTGTTTCTCCAGGCTAGTTTTCCAACAAAATGAACCTAGCTAGACAAAAATTGGAATACAGCTAGAGGGAGTACAGAGCATCTGAGTGTTTATAAAAGGGGAAACAAAGGGCAAGACCTTGTTTATTTAGATCAAGGTTATTAACTTGTCAAGATTGCACTTAGTATTTTCTCCAACCCTGTTTGCTTTGATTTAAGCCATTTTCAAGAACTAAATTTTAGTCTGGATATCACTCGAGCTTTGTGGACTTACATAGATAAACAAGGTCCAAAGCCCAGGGTGAGCTTTAACAGTGTTCAAACTTTGCCTATCATGCATGACTAGGCTTTTTTTTTTTTTTTAAATGTAACCCCTCTTTAAGTTACCACTGATGTTCCAGTGGATCACAATTCATACTTTGAGAACCTATTAAGGAATTACTTGTTTTGCTGAAAATTCAGACTATAATGTCACTAATTGCTTTTCTAAGATTAAATCAAGCTGGTGTAGTTGTTGGAACTGTTTGATTTAATTTGCATTGTAAGAAGATAATCCTCTGCAAGTATCATCATAATGTCTAAGTAGCCTTTGCCAACATTATTAGCTTAGCTTGCAGAGTGAGCACACTAATACCCATATAGGAGTAACCATGATTTCTCTGGATCAGGCCAAATTGGTTTAGTCTACCCTTTTCTTTTCAGAAAGATCAAACAGACATTAATAGCAGGCCCCAAAGTGGGACACAGGCCAGGAGGTAAAAAGGAAAAAAAACATCAAGACACCAACCATAGTGATGCACCAAGCTCTACCCCATTTTTACATGTTTTCTGATATTTTGGTTGTGGCCACTATCTTGACTTTTTGGCCTGCATCCTGCAAGCACTCCTAAGATGGGAAGATTTCTACTTTCTCATGTTCCTCAGCTTTTGCTTAATACTGTAGTCTTTATCTTAATCTTTTTTTTAATACAATAGGAGATAACAAATAAAACAAACACCACAATGACTGAAATGGCATAAATGCAGCAGTGCAGTGAAATGTATGAAATATTTTTATTACCTGATTGGTAATTTTTGTTACTTAGAATAAGTGCAATCGATTTATACCTGATTAGGTATGTTTGTATTGTGGGAGAGAGGGAATGCATTGGACTAGAGCAGTAGTGGAGGAATTATGGCCCTTTTATGACTTATGGACTTCAACTCCCAGAATTCCTGAGCCAGCCATATCATAAAGGGGCCATAGGATCTCATCTCTGGACTAGAGAAATAATTTATCAGATGCTTGACAAAAGGTATCTTTAGAATGTCATGTTCAATTGATAAATTTCAGGTTGATGGATGGACAGACTTGCAGGAGGAATTGGATAATAAAAAGTTTGTTACAAGCCGAACATTCACAATAGTGTTCATTCTCCTAGGATTTTTTGTATTTTTCAATATGTTTATTGGAGTTGTCATTATGGATATCCAGGTAAGTGATCTTTATATGGGATTTAAAAATTTCTACTTAAATCCAATTACTAGAAATAGACATTGGGTATAAAAATAATGTCAACTATTTCAGAGTTACAGAACGTTAAAATTAAAGTATTTAATCTGTTCAGTAGAAATCTCTTTTGGGATATTATTTTTCTATATGTTTAATTTTGAGGATTTTTTTAACAGAATGTGGAAAATGTGGTATATAACCCCTGTTTGATTATGGTTTACCTTAGCTGAAAAGTGTTTATGTTAGGTCTACCAGATCTGGTATGTAGAACTTCAGAGAACCAGTAGATATGAACAAAGAATTCGAGTCACCTCAAAACTAAATGAATGAGAAATCTAATAAACAAGAACAACAAATTCAGATATTTTATATACAGTATTTGTATGTGTGTATACACACAAACATGCGCACACACACATTTGCAGTCATCTAGTTGTTTTTCAGATTTTTGAATTTCAGCTCTTAATGAAAATATTATGTTTTAAACATTGTATGTGATTGGACATGTTTATCCACAAATAATAATCCATCTCAGAGGTTGTTTTCCTACCAGTAAATTACAGTGCCTTCTACAGTCATCCAAACATGATTGTGTCAAAATAATAGTACAATTAAGTCTTGTTTAGGTCCTAGGTAACCTAGAAACTAAGGAGAGAGAGTACACAATGGAGAGAAGTTCCTTAAAGTTGCAAAGTGAAAACAATTTATCATTTGAGACATGGCTGTTGGCCAATGTGGCAGTTGATTTTAAATTACTGTCACTCAGAATTGGCTTAACCAGTATGGTTGTAGATTGTGGTAAATGAATTCTGTTCTGTAGTTTTGTTCTGCCATCTCCAGCTAGTGAGGCCATTCTTAGTAGGAAGCTAAAACCAAGTGGGCCCTTTGTTTCAACATCCTTTAATCTACGTAGAGCTCAACTGAGCAATATGAGCTAAAGCTGAAAGAAGAAAGGCAGGTTACTTTGATTGCAAAGAAGCAGGCCATCTTAAAAAGGCAACAGGAAGAAATATATGAATTGTTCAATCTGCAGGTAAGCTCTGTATTTTATATATTTTTCAATAGACAAGTTTCCCATTCATTCGTTGTAGTTGATTCATCTCATTTTCCACTGTATTGAGCTTTCTCACATTCACACATCTTATGTTCTCTGTTCTCGCTGAAATTCTGTCTTTGTGGCTTTGGGATGTCTTTTCATCCCAGGCCAACATCAGCAACCAGAAATTTCAAAAGCTTTGATTCAGTCACATCATAAACATCATTAGTACTCTGAAAGTTCCTCAGCTGTTTCACAATATCAGTTTGAGTGCCATCTGATCTTAGAGAACCCATCATCTGGCATCATTTTGTCAATCACTTGGTTGATGTGGTTTTCTTGGTAAAATACATGAATGATTTGCCACTGTCTTGTCTCTTGTCTCTCCCCATCCCACCTCAGTCTGAAATGAAGCCTTTGCCATTGTCATTAAATCCACCTCTATCATCTTTCTATGTTGCTGCTACCCCATATGTTGTATAGACAACTCTATTTGCTTTAGCTAGGGAGCTGGAATGACGTTCCTGCCTTGTGTAACCCTACTGTCATTACAAATACTTACAAGTTCCCAATGTTCTTCCCTCATCTCTCCCATAAGAACGCCCTTTC
The DNA here is from genome assembly GCA_015471245.1 of Laticauda colubrina. NCBI lineage: Eukaryota > Metazoa > Chordata > Lepidosauria > Squamata > Elapidae > Laticauda > Laticauda colubrina. Next base: position 80,012,141 of record BLBF01000003.1, on the reverse strand, counting down.
CCCTCCATATTGAGCTAGCACAGCATAACTTGAGGGGACCTCCATCCTTAAATATTGAGACTGGACAAAATTTGTAAACATTAATGAGATTATTCATGAGGCAAATTTTAAATCTGATGACCCACTCCATACTTTCCATTGTGGCTATTTGGATAAGCAACTTTTGGTTCTGTGAAACCAAAACTGGCTTCTGAATGAATTCTGAATGAGTAATTAAACTGAACAGCTCTCTTTTCACCCTAGAAATCAACTGAGTACAAAACTTTTGATGAAATGGCGGAAAGCTTTAAAAAGAGCCTGCTTCACTCAGATCCTATGATCTTGGAAGACTTCTGTGCCAGCCTGCCATTCATTGACCTCTATTTGGCATCCCTTGATCGTCAGGATGCCACTGTGTACAAGTGTGTAACTTTTCTTTAAATAAGAGTCTGGGATTTAGATCCTACTCACATGCTAACGTTCAGCAATGATCAAATGCTTCACTGTCCCCAATCCTAAGACCAAATAGAAAACATTCTTTTTAAAGCATCTGAAATGGTTATTTTGAACACTATAGTTAAGTAATGTGTTTAGAGATGGCATGGCCAAATAACTTTCGGAGCAATTTGCTGCATGTTGAATATAGAATTGAGTAGAATAATTTCATGCTGCACTGAAAATGAATGAACTTGGCTTTTTTTTTTTTTGTCTTTCAATACTGATACAATGACTGTATATGTTTAATTTCAGGCTGCAAGATCTCTACTACGAAATGGTTGCCATTTTGACTACCCTGCTATACCATTCCCAGGAAAAGTTTTTGCACTCTTTGCAGTGCTTTAAGGGAAAATCTAAGTAGTCCATTGTCACCAAAGTAATGTAAGACATTGCTGTGATTAATGTGCCAAAATTATTTTCTTTGTATTTGAAAAATAAAGTAGAATAGAAACTTAAGTTTTAGAACTGGTCAGATTAATGCAAAACTCCCATGAGCTAAGATATTTTTGACTTTGTTTCTTTTTTGAAAAATGCAAACATAATAAGGCTGCTTTGTTAATATACCTTGGTGTTGGTGGTGATATTTCTTTCATTTTTCATAGGTTTATGGCAAAATATACACACACGTGCATTATCTATCTATCTATCTATCTATCTATCTATCTATCTATCTATCTATCTATCTATCTATCTATC